>JAJHZJ010000148.1:0-670000 GCA_023548195.1 Bettongia penicillata ogilbyi
ACAAACAAAGAACCACTTCAGGCCTTTTGTCAATAAAATAGGTCATATTTTTAGAACACCTTTTGTGTTTGCAAAGTGCTCTAAGCGTGTATTGCCCCATATAGGGCACAGGCAGGTTGGGGCCCCAGAGGGGAAATATGCTACTAATCTTAAGGTTCTATCAGGTATCCCTGAGAGACTGGGGCAGATACAGCTTACTAAATAGGTCAGAGTGACCCACTCAGGTTCTTAGAGAATGACCTGTTCTCAGGCAAAAGTTGATTAGGTAAAATAACTCTGGTAATGAACACATATAAATACTGATAAAGAATCCTAAGAAGACCTATACTGATAAAAATAAAAATCCAAGAACTGGAAATTGAGGGGATGCCCACCAATTGGGGAATGGCTGAACAAGTTGTGGTATATGAATGTAATGGAACAGTATTGTACTATAAGAAATGATGAACAGGCAGATTTCAGAAAATCCTGGAAAGACTTATATGAACTGATGCTGAGTCAAGTGGGAAGAACCAGGAGAACATCGTTCACAGAAACAGTGTGCGATGACTGATTTTGATAGACTTAGCCCTTCTCAGCAATGCAAGGACCTAAAACAATTCCAAAGGATTCATGATGGAAAATGTCATCCACATTCAGAGAAAGAACTGTGGAATTTGAATGCAGAGTAAAGCAGACTATTTTCCTTCTTGTTTTGTTTTTTCTTTCTCTTGATTTTTCCACTTTGTTATAATTCTTCTATGCAACATGACTAATATGAAAATGTATTTAATAGGAATGTTTGTGTAGAACCCCTATCCAAATGCATGTCATCTTGGGGAGAAAGAGGGGAGAAATGGGGAGAAAATTTAAAAATTGTGGAATTGAATGTTGAAAATGAAAAACAAATAAATTGGAAAAAATAAAAAAAATCCAAAGGGGTCCCACAACAAAGGTATACATACATGTATGGCCAAAGGGATAGTCACACTGAAGTCTTTTTCTTCCTGTGTGGAAGTCTGATGAAGTTCCCCTTAGGAATAGTATTTTGATAGGCTCTAAGGATCGGTACCCATCCAGAGTCCATAGCTAGCATTTCTCTCCATCACAAGGGGTTATGATCCCTGAAGGCACGGCCAGCTGACTCCCTTTCCACATCTGTCTGCAGCTGCTTCCTCTGTTGTGGAACAGCATCACTCTAGTGGGCATTGTTGTCTCCTTCGGGACCTCCTGAACTCAGAGTCACTATGGCCAAATACTCATTCAAAAAAGATCAGAAAAAAAAAGAAACACAAAAGAAATATGGGCTGTGTGTCGTCATACACAAGACAGCTGAGTGGAGAATACAGCCAGTTGTCCCTCCCTGACCTGGCAGCTGCTGGTAGTCCTTGCCTCACTCCCTTCTGAAAGAGACTGAGACGTTGGTAGGTTGCAACTTTTGTATGCATACTCAGTTCCAACTCAGCCACTCCTAGGTCTTCTGCTCTTTTGACTCCAATTAAGAAGACTTTTCATCATTACTCAGGGCCAGCCCATTAGCCACACCCTGTAAAGAACAGGCTTCCAAAATTTGATATGGTGGCTTGAAACCAGGAGGGGAATATCTGCACATGCTCTAAATAATCTACTAGCAAGGTAAAATCTGAGCATGCTCCAAGGACTGGACCTTCCTTAGCCAGTATCCCCATTTAACATCCTTATTTGAGCTTTGTAACAACTCCACGAAATGCATGCTATTATTATCAAGCCAGATCATAGATTTAGACTTGGAAAGGACCCTTGAGACAAACTTCTCCAATGCACTCATTTTAAACATAAAAAACCTGAGATTTGTCCAGTGAAGTAAACTTCTAAGACAGGATCCAAATCCAACTCTTCCTGACTCCAAAGTCAGTATTCTATCCACCACACCATACTGCCTCTCACCACCACAGTAGAGCTTCCCAAACATAATATCTCCTCCACCTTAACTGGAACTGTGTATCCTCCCCACTGGGCTCTTATGTGTTCCAAGAATTCCATCTCCTTTGAAAATTGGTGTTTTTCCCAATTCAACAAATAACTAGAGTTAGTGTGGGTGCTGGAAGACAGCCCAAGTCAAATCAGCATGCTGGACAGAGTTTCAGCTGAAGGTAAAGCTTTTACCAAGATAAATGCCATCCTGTAGTCCAGCAGGTCTTAAAAAACAGAGTTCATGTACCTCTGAAAGATGGTGGGGGTGCTACACAGACAAAGTAGAATAGTTTGATTCAGACAATATATGAATACAGACCTTATTAGTTCTAGAAACCTTTTTTCCACTTATCAGCTTTCCATATCCAGATATATATCCACCTCTATAGATAAATAATTTAATGAAGATCACTGTTCCAGTCAGCTGATCATTAGGTTGGTTGACCAGGGCAGGTGGCAGCAGCATTCAGGGGCTTGCAATCAGGACAAAGCTACAACTCCACCCTTTATTTCTGTCATCTCTAACCTAATGGGAAGATCTGTCTGCACATAAACTGACCCCTCTTATTGCCAAGATAACTAGATGATGCTACTGACCACTGTTCATGCAACACACTTCATTATAGGAATTGATTTCCTCTCCTGGTTCTCTTCACTCAACTCATACACCAATGTGTAGCCAAAGTTATGTATAAATAGGATGATTAACACAGAATGTCTGAGGAACCCTTAGACATGGGAAATCAGAAAGTTTGCTCATTTACTTGAAACATGTGCACCAGTGGACTCTTCAGGAATTGGCAGATTGGGTCTCTTCCTCATCCTGCAAATGGCTTGAGCCCTGTGGTCTCCTGGACAGGTGTTACTCGACTTGTTAGCTATCCATCCATCTTCTTATTGTAATGGGCCCACCTTAACATTGAACTCCTTTGTATCCTTTACATTTACTAACTACATATGGACAAAAAGAATGTATAAGTTTAAGGAATCCTGGACTTATATAGAAAATGGGACTACCTACCTCTAATAATCAAATGGGAGGGCTCTGGCTCTGGGGAGAGAATAGGGGAACCTGGATAGAGTGGGCATACCCCCAAATTGATTAAAAAGTCATTCTCCAAAGAAGTTCCACCAAACCATGGCCCTTGAACTCCAAGAAGTCATTCCAGAGGAAGATGGTATCATAATTTAGCAGCTAAAGGGGGATCTTACAGGTAATTGATTCTATTCTGTTGATTTTATAGATGAGGATACTGAGAGAGACACTGAGAGGTTGAGGAGCTCAGCCAAGGTCACACAGCTACCTTATGAGTCAGGGTTTGAACCCATCTTACTTGACTCCAAGTTCAGTGCTCTTTCCATAACTTCATCTTGCCTCTGGGTCCAAATGTTATGTATATACATCTAGAAGAAGAGGGAGCATAGTCGGAAGTGACTTCCGTAAAGGGTGCTAGATTGGACTGATTCCTTATATGAGACAAAGCACAAATCCGCAAGGCTACATGCTTCCTTCCCACCCACTCCCTTCCCTTCCCCAGTGCCTTTTTCCTGATTTTGCTTGGTGAGGATTTCCCCTTCTTTCCCTACTCCCTTTTTCCAGATCTTTTACTTTCAAACTCAGTTTACAACTTCCTGCTTAGCCTTCTGGATTGGTTGCCTCTGTGAACCTGTGGCCTTGACCTCTTCCTGGCTTTCTGTTTACCCACTTGGATTTTGGCTTGGACCCTGCCCTTCCTGCCTCTGGTATGTTCTCTCTCTGGTAACATTAAGTGCTGCTAATCTCTGGCATGTGTTGACCTCCTCTCTCTTTCTGGAGAAAAAGAAATATGACAAATTAGCTTTTCAAAAACAAAAACAATAAACTTCAAAGACTTTTGTCTTTAGAGATAATCTAATCGAATTTACCCTCTCTGGGCCTCAGTTTCCTCACCTGTAAAATCAGGGAATTGGACCATCTCCAAAGCTCTGATTCTGTGATTGAGGTTTCAGTGTTTTTCTGTCTGAGCAATTTACTAGATGACCTGGAATAAGCAATTTTGGGACCTCTATCGAATTTATTTCCCTGTCAATAGGGTGAGGCTAAGAGCTCAAAGGATGCTGGAAAGATTCATCTTGGTAAATCTTTGGCAGTGAAAAAGGCTCAGCAGCAGTGGTCTTTTAATTTAGGGGGAATAGTGTTTTGGACTTTAACCCCGCTTTAGAATTCCTGAAGATCCCACCACCTGCCATAATCTTCTGAGAAACTGATGTTTCACTCCCAGCTGAATGGACCCCACCCTCTAGCATATTAGGCACAAGTAAGAAATGACTGGGTTTTGAGAGAATTGGGGATTGGGGAAGAAAAGAAAACAAATATTGAGGAAATAGGGAAAGATTGAGAGAAAGGAGAGAAGGAAAAAAATAAAGATGGTTAGAGAAGAAAGAATAGATAGAGATCACCCCTGTTTTGTGCCCTCAAAATAAATTGAAGGTCTCTAAAAAGTGGTTTAATTTCATTAGGATTTTAATTCTTCCTGTGTGTGGTAATCTGCTCCTGCTATCTATTGAATGTCTTTGTTCTAAAGAGAGCATTCTTACACATTTCTGATCTGCCTTGCATTTTTGTCAAGATCTTTACAATCCTTCCATAGTCTCCTTAGATTGTCCGGCTCCATGGCAACACAGATGTCATAGATTGAGGCAGACATGCTGTTAGCATGACAGTCTGTGACAATGCTGCACTCAGTGGAATGAAGAAGAGGCCTCACGCACAGAGACAGTCATCACTCAGGAACTGATTCCGCTGCTGAGGAAGCATGGTATAGTAAAAAGGGTGCCGGCTCTGGCGCCAGCTGGACTACAGATGGGACTTTCCTACTTCCTGCCTGTGTAACCTTGGACTAGTCAGTCACTTTCACCTTCAGGGACCTCAGTTTCCTCATCTATAAAATGAAAGGATTAGACTAGAAGCCACAGTGACAAAATCAAATAGAAATGAATCCCTGCTGGCTATATATTGACTAAGAAAACCACAAATTAACATCATCTAAGTTATATTTTTATTTATTTTGCTAAACATTTCCTAATTGCATTTTAATTTGGTTCCTATTGCACTTGGGAATGTTGTAGACTTTTGCATGTGTAGTATAGGTCTGACACCTCTGTACTAAATGACTATGAAATTCCCTTCTATCTCTGAGACAATAATTCTATAATTACTCTAGGGCTTACGATCTGATCGCCTAGATTCTCCACTGTCTTTAAACATTAGTTGCTCAGCATCCATACTGACTTAGGATCAGGGGTCCAGACTAAGAGGCTGTCCTTTCTCATTCATGCTTTTTGACATGGAAATATGCTTTGGTTTAATTCAATGAACAATTATTAAGCATTTACTGTGTGGCAAGTACTGGGCTGGGAGCATCCACACTCAGAGACCCTATCTGTATAAATTAATAATAACGACTGAAGGAATTGGGAGTGCTGAGGGAGACAGACAAAGATAGACACAGGCAGACAGACAGACACACAGAGACAGAGAGACAGAGAAGGGAGAGACAGAGACAAAGAGAGATGGAAGGAAAGGGAGAGAGACAGAGAGGGAAGGAAGGAGAGGGGGAAGAAGGAAGGGGAAAGAGAGAGAGACAGGCAGAGATAAAAGGAGAGAAAGAGGAGAGGCAGAGACAGAAAGAGAAGGGAGAGACGGAGACAGAGAGAAGGGAGACAGAGACAAAGGAAGACAGGAGGGAGAGAGAGAGACAGAGAGAGAAGGAAGGCGACGGGGGAGAAGGAAGGGGAAAGAGAGACAGAGACAGGCAGAGAAAGAGGGAGGGAGGGAGGGAATAAGGGAAAGTGGGAGGAAGAGAGAAAAAGGAAGAAGGAGGGAAGGAAGGAGGGAGGGGGAAGGAGGGAGAGAGAGAAAAAAGAGAGACTTAAGAGTAGATGACAGCTGTCTCCAAATATTTGAAGGACTGTCATGTAAAATAATAGCTGACATTTATAGAGCTCTCTAAGGTTGGCAAAGCACATCCCATATATTGTCTAACGTGAGATATTAAGCAATCTGTGTGACTCCAAAAGGTGGAATCATGAATTAATCTATCCCTCTAGGTTTGGTATCTCTGGGCCTCAGTTTCCTCATTTATTATTTAAGGAGTGGTCACTAGATGCTTTCTAAGGTTTCTCCTCTGGCTCTAAATCCAACAAATCTTTGTTCTTTGAGCCTGAACATTCATCCAGTTCTAAATCTCCCCAAGCTGTCATATCATTTGATCCACAGCTCCTTCTTTTGGCCAGTGGAACAGCAAGAAAGACACTGTTCTTGTTTATGTCTGATAACCTGTGACCACATAACACATTCTCTCAAAATTTAGGGGCAGCTCACCACCTGCACTCCAGCTCTCTATTATGAGGGTAGCCTCCTGCTGCCTCTTTTTAACCTTAGTGCACTGGAGCCAGGTCAAGAGAAAGCTCCAATTATTAAATTTTCAGTGCGAATGTTTATACCTCAGAGATTGTCCAACACTATAATTCAGGACTTAATTTATTATTTTGTTGTTTTTCTAGACTTGATAAAGTCATGGAGAAAATGCAAATTAAATGTAAATTATATTAAGAATACATTTTTCTCCCTGAAGAGCAAGTTGTTCAATGTTTCCCACCACGCCCCTAGTGAGTGGCATAATTATTCACAGTTGTGGAAGCTGTAGTCCTTCTTCAGCTTGGCACATGACTGTCAGCCCCTCCATTCTTACCCCTTTGTATCTCTATCAGATACAGGACTGGTTTGGATAAACCATGGAACTGACCCAGTACGGCACTTCTCCTGGTCCTAGAATAGTCATTGACTCAGATCCTACACACTTAGTGAAGACACTCCAGGCCACTGCCTGGCCCTGGCCCTATTCTGAGGAGCAGAGAAAGATCCTTTCTACCCCACTGCTGTTAATACAACAAACTGAGGGTTCAGGGTAAAGTTTTGGGCTGGACAGAAGGATGAAATTCTGGGATCCTAGATTTAGAACCTGGAGGAACCACTTTGTTCATTTTATAAATGGGGAAACTAAGTTATGGAGAGATGATGATTTGCATAAAAACAAGGGGCAGAAGAGGATTATGAACCCAAGTAAATTGATCTTAACCACACTGAACCACACTGCTTCTCAATGGTACACATCTCTCTCTGATGTGTTGCTGTCCTTACAGGACCCAGTCATTTATCTAATTTACAAAAGCTCGGGAAGCATCAAACAGTATAGTAACCTCACAAGCTAAAGTTTGGGAAGTAGATTGGATAAACTGAATAATATTGATACCAATGATGTGGCTAAAATTTTCTGTCTCTGAATGACAAGTTCAAACAAAACATTCTTGAAGCCCCTTGGTTAATTCTTTTAAAAAAAGTTTTATTAATATGTTTTATTTTTACATTACAAACATTTCTAGGATGCTAACATTCTATGAGAAGACTCGCAACAAAATACAATACTTAAGCAAAACTGACAATACAGTGACTTCATCTGGAGGTGTATGCAACATTCCATGGATGTAGGCTCCCCATAATATCTCTATTTTTAGTATTTTTAAACATAAATCTATTTTTTGTACTCCTACCTTTCAACCCATTGGGGGAAAAAGAGAAAGAGAAAAATTACTCATAGCAAACATGCATAGAAAAATTTTAAAATTCCTTCACTGATTTTATATGTATGTGTGTATGTTCATGTATGAAACACAAACATATAATAGGGCACTGTATCCTTGAGGTCACAGATGCCCCACCCCTGGTGTAAATGATCTAAATCCCATTTCTTCCATACTTCTGTCCAAATTTTCCCAATAATTTGTTGTTCTTGTCACTGTTATTTTTAAATCAAATGATGAATCCTTATACTAATCACTGGGATTTTTATGTGTTTGCTTTTTAATAATAAGGTACCTAATACATTTGTTTCTGTATGTCATGTACCTAATCTGTTTCCCTGATTGATTTCTCCTTTTTAACCAGTACCAATCTGTTTTGAGAATTACTAGTTTGTAGTATAATTTGAGATAACACTGCCAGGCCTCCTTTGTTCCTACCCTTTTTCATTTCCCTTGAGATTCTTGACCTTTTTTTATCTCCCTGAGATTCTTGACCTTCCTATGAATTTAGGTATTATTTTTTTCTAATTCTGTGGTTTATTTATCAGTTTGGTAGGGTACTGGCTAAGTATAATGATTTAGCAAGTACTGTCATTTTTATCATATTGATCTATCTTAACCATGAGCAAGTAATATTTTTTCCAATTAATTTGATTTGGCTTTATTTTTGTAAACAGGAGTTAATAGTTATGTTTATATAGTTCTTGTGTATATCTTGGTTGGTAGACTCTCAAATACTTAACACATTCTTTGGTTATTTTAAATGGAATTTTTCTTTTTGTCTCTTCCTGCTCCATTTTTATTGACATTATTTGGAAATGCTGATGTTTTGTGTAGATTTATTTTATAGCATGCAAATTTGCTGAAGTTATTGTTTCAATTCATTTTTAGTTGACTCTTTAGGGTTCTTTTAGTATATCATTCTTCCATCTGCAAAAACTGGTAATATTGTTTCTTTTTTACTTCTGGTTATTCACTCAATTTCTTCTTCATTTGTTGTGAATTCTCCTTTTCCATCTTTGATGCTGCTAATTTAGTTTTTCTCTTTATTCTTTTTAATCAAAAATAGCTACAAAACAGCTATTTTATCTTTTAATAAAACCCAGCTCCTTGATTATTTATTAATCAAATCGGTTTTTATGATTGTTTTCAAAATGTTGCTATTATATTCTTTGATTTTCAGAATTTCTATTTTGGTGCTTAATTGGCTTCTTAAAATTTGTTGGTTTTCTAGTATTTTTAGTTGCATCCCTAATTTATTGAACTGTTCTTTCACTTTTTTGTTAATAAAATATTTAGAGAAATAAATTTTCTGGTAAGGATCGCTTTGGTTGTATACCCCAAATTTTGGTATGTTCTCTCATTATTCTCATTATCTTTAATGAATTAACTATTGTTTCTATGATTTATTGTTTGATCCACTAATTCCTTAAAATTACATTTTTTAGCTTACAGTTGATTTTTTAATCCTTTTTTCAGAGATTCTTTAAAAGAACCATGGATATCAACTATTCTGTTTAGTAACCAAACCAGAATTGTTTATACAATATTGACAATGAGTAATCATACAACTTATTGAATACTCCCAATGCTCAAGGTGGGGTGGGCCACAGTTCACTTCATTTTCTAACATTTTTCACTATTAGGGCTTCCTCATCTTCCCCATAATTCACTGAAATCTATCTTTCTTCAATCTTGGTCTATCAGTCCTAGTTCTATCCTCTGGAGCCATAAAGATTAATTCAAATGTCACTTTCATATGTCAGTCATTTAAATATTTGCAGACAACTAATCCATGCCCTCACCTCTCTCTTTTTTGAGATAACATTTCCAGTTCCTTCAGCTGACTTTTAGGTAGCATGGCCTCTCCATCTGATACTTGTGCAATTGATTTTTTAAGCCCCCACATACTGTAATCTACTCTGTTTATTCCTGTGATCACTGTCTTGCTACCTTCTGTCCATTGTTCCAACCTTCCAAGATCTTTTTGGATCCCATTTCTGCCATCCAATGCTTTTAACTATTCTTCCCTGCTTCATACCATCTGGAAATTCCTTTAGCATGTTAACTATGCCTTCATACTTTAATATGATGACCATGTTTTTGAAAAATAGTCCTGAACTTAGAATCACAGAACTCGAGTTCAAATCCTGTTGTTGCCCCATTTATACCTGTTTGACCTTTGAAAGTCACTGAATCTCTCTGGGGCTCAATTTCCTCACTTTAAAATGAGTGGGTTGGACTAGGTGACTTCTAGTTTCCCCTTCTAGTTCTATATCATAGGAGTCTTCATTCTTTGTGCTGGGTCACTTAACCAAATCAAAATCTATCCTAGTAATATTATCATCTAATCCTTATCATATGATTTTATCCAATAGTATATTATGAAAGATAATGTCAAATGTCTTTCTGAAATACAGGAATTATATGTTGACACCATTGCCTAGATCTAACACACTAATTATCTTGTCTAGAAAAAGAAAAGAGAAGAAGGGGGAGGAGGAAGAGGAGGAGAGGAAGATAAAAAAAGAAGAAGGAGAAGGGGGAGAAGAAGAAGAAGAAGGAGAAGAAGAAGAAGGAGAAGGAGAAGAAGAAGAAGGAGAAGAAAGAGGAGGAGAACAAGAAAAAGAAAGAGAAGAAGGAAAGAAGAAGAAGAAGGAGGTGGAGGGGAAGAAATGAGATGAGTCTGTCTCATGTCCTTCTTGAACTCCTGCTAGCTTGTAGTAATCACCTTTCTACGTCAGTCAACACACATTTACTAAGCACTTACTACGTGCCAGGCATTATGCTAAATGCTGGAGCAGCTAGGTGGCATAGTGGATAGATTGCCTGGAATCAAAAAAGACATCTTCCTGAATTCAAATCCGACCTCAGACACTTATTAGCCATGTGACCCTGGACAAGTCACTTAACCTTGCTTTCCTTCTCACCTGGCAAATGAGCAATTGCAGACCACTCTAGTATCTTTGCCAAGAAAATCTCAGATAGGGTCATGAAGAATTGGATATGACTGAGAAACAAAAAAATGCTGAGAATACAAAGAGAAAGGGAAAAACACAGTTCCTACCCTCATGGTTCTTACATTCTAATGGTGAAGACAACATGCAAAAAAAAATTAGTCGTACAAAATATGGTAGTGTAAACAGAAGGCCATCTCAGAGGGAAGGCACTGGCAGTGAGGGAGAGAGAAAGAGTCCAAGAAAGACCTTTTGCAAAGACAGGATTTTAGCTGAGTCTTGAAGGAAATCAGGATCCCTTTAATAATTCATTTAAATTATAAGGCAGT
Organism: Bettongia penicillata ogilbyi; assembly: GCA_023548195.1. Taxonomy (NCBI): domain Eukaryota; kingdom Metazoa; phylum Chordata; class Mammalia; order Diprotodontia; family Potoroidae; genus Bettongia; species Bettongia penicillata. Next base: position 10,841 of record JAJHZJ010000148.1, read on the forward strand.
AATTATCAAACCTCTCTGATACTGTCTGAGAAATCAAGGTAGATCAGTGGAACAGAGTAGAAATACAATCTACAGCAAGAAACGAATATAGTTACCCAGTGTTTGACAAATGTAAAGATTTAAATCTTTGTGATAAGAATTCATTGTTTGGTAAAAATTATTGAAAAAGGTAGAAAGCAGTCTGGCAGAAATTGGGTATAGACCAATATCTTACACCATTTACCAATATAAGATCAAAATGAATACATGACCTAGATATAACGAGGGATATTACAGGAAAATTTGAAGAACATGGAACATATTACCTATCAGACTTGTGGATAGATGAACAATTTATGAACAAACAAAAGATAGAGAGCATGGTGAGATGTAAAATGAATAATTTTGATTACATTAAATTAAAAAGGTTTTGTACCAATAAAACAAATGCAGCCAGGATCAGAAGGAAAGTAGAAAACTGGGAGAAAAAAATTATAGACGTTCCTTGGATAAACATCTCTTATCTCAAATTTATAAAGAATTTTGTTAAATCTATAAGAAGACAAGTCACTTCCCAACTGATAAATGGTCAAAGGATATGAACAAGCAATTTTCCAATGAAGAAATCAAAACAATTTGAGGTCATATGAAAAAATTCTCTAAATCATTATTAATTAGAGAAATGCAAATTAAAACAATCTTGAGATATCACTTTACACTTATCAGATTGGCTAAAATGAGAGAAAGGGAAAGTAACAGATGTTGATGGGAATGTGGAAAAATTGGAACCTTAACTGGTTGATCTGTGAGCTGATCTAACCATTTTGGAGAGAGATTTAGAATTATGCCCAAAGAGTTATTAAACTGCTTATATATGCTCTTTGATCCAGCAATGCCACTATTAGGTATTTCCCAAGAGGATTAGGGAAAATGGGGAAAAGAACTATATGTTCTAAAATATTTATAGCAGCCCTCTTTGTAGTGGCAAAGAACTAGAAATTGCAGGGATGCCTGTCAATTGGGGAATGGCTAAAGAAATTGTGGCATATATTCATGATGGAATATTACTCTGCTGTAAGCAATGATAAGCTTGATGAGACTTCCATGAAATAATGAAGACTAAAATGAGAAGAATTAAAAATCAGAAACAGCATGTCATTTTAAGTATAACTTTGAGCAACCAAGTCATTCTGATTATTATGAGATACCCAAATTAATTTCAAAGATCCTATGAAGGAAGACGCTGTTCAAATTCAGAAAGGAATATGTAGGAAATGATGAGTGAGTTGAGTTAGAAAAACATGGAAAGACTTGGACTTATAAAGGAAGACGATATGTGCTTCAAGAGAAATAGATGATAGGGGGAAACACACATAGTATGTATGGTCTTACATATATTTGTATGCTTATAAATAACTATATTTTTATGTATATATATACACATATATGCTTAATTGTAGCCTTCTTTAAGGTGGAGGGAGAGAGAGGGGAAAAAATAAAAGTAAAAAATGCACAGCAGAGGACCAAAGAAAACCAATAAGGAAGCAAAGAAAAGATAGGCAATTTTGAAAAAAAATGCATAGCTGTTGTTATGTATTTTCTTGAAATGGAAATCTATTGTTTTATATTGAATCCTCTCTTGTGGTCTTCTGTGTACATGGCATTGGCTTTTTTTTCTTTTCTTATAAATGTAAAATAAATTTTTTTTCAAACAGAAAACAAACAAAATAACCCATTTAAGTATTCTGCTAGAGTTTGATGTTAAGCTCATCACTTTCATGGTGACCAGAGGGACAGATGGCAATGGGGAAGGAAATTGGACATATGGGCTAGCCCAAAGCTAAGGTCGTAGCAAAGATATCAATCTAGGAAATACAAAGACTGAGGTAGTAGACTGCCAGAGGTAATCATGAAGAAGTCATCAGTGTCCATTAACTTAAAGTCCAATGACCATGAGGGATCTAAAGCCAGAAGGGACGTGTGCGGCCATGGCACATATTGTCACCATTCATAGAAATGAGTTTGTGCTTGCTATGCCAGGGAAGCACATAACCTGGTCCACAGTCTGAAGAATTACTTTCTCCTCTTTTTTTTTGAAAAAATCAATAATAACAGTAACTGACATTTATATAGAATGTTGAAGTCTACAGATTCTTACTAACATTGTCTCATGGCACCTCAAAACAAAACTGGGACATAGGTACCATAAGTATTATCATCCCTGGTCTATAGAAGGGGAAACTGAGTCTCAGAGGGGATAAGCAACCACCCCATGGTCATAAAGTTACTAAGTGTCAGAAGCAGGATTCAAACCCAGGTCTTCCTAACCCAAAGATCAGCACTCTAGTCATCGTGTCATCTTGCCTCATCAAGAGGTTGCTACCTTCATTATCACAGTGGTTCATCAATCAAGTTCACAGTTGCTCCTAGAAATCTGCATGCAGTTCATCTGGGTCAAGTACCCTGAACTAATCGAGGGCAAGTAGATGCTGCTTGATATCTGCTTTCTTATCTTGGGTTTCAATTCACTCTTGTTCTTTTTGTCCTGTTCTTTTTAAGTGAAAGATCATTCCAAGATAGAGAAAACAGAATAATATTTCAGCAGTTTCACTTTCCATCTGTTGTCCATTAACATAGTCCCAGCTATCCCAAAGCAAACAACCTATGTCTTCTTGTCCCTAATAGTTTTGTTTTTTTAAGTCTTTTGTATACTCTTTAATATTTTTTGAGAGGCAGCTATGGCACAATAGATAGAAAATGAGCTTTGGCGCCACAAAGCAGGACTTCTGACACATACTGGTCATGTGACCTTGGGAAAATCGATTAACATCTCAGTGCTGGAGGCAATTCTCAGAAACTAGAAATTGCCAAGCGGGTGCTGATCTCCTTTAGTAGAGGGAGTTTCCTGTATCAAAGAAATCCTAAAACCAGTTCCTATGCTAGTACTCCCTATTCTTTGGGTCAGCTCATCTAGATTCTCTAACTTCATATCCTTCTCTTATATGTCTCATATTTAGAAAGCAAATCAAATCAGATTCAATTTTTTAAAAATTTCTTTTACCTCTTTTACTACAGTTCATCCTGCCAGCATTATCAACCTATTTTAGTATAACATGGAGGACTTGAGGAAAGGAAGTCACAAAACAGATTTGTATGTTAAAATAATTACCAGTTGCTCTTGGGAAGTCCTTATGTGTTCTTTTGCAATTTTAAAATGTGTAAGTCCCCACATTTATATAATTTAATACTTAAAGTCTCCTGGCTCTTTGGTGCTGCCTACTGAGCTAGAAACCCTTTTTTGGATAAATGGATTATTATTTCCATAGGTTATTACAAAATCAGAGAATATGAGTTGGAAGTTACCTCAGGGGGCATCTAGTCCAACCCATACACAAAAGGAGTCTCCACTTATAACATACTCAGGAGGTGGTAATCTATCCTCTTCCTGAAGGCTTCTAGAGGTGTTAGTAACCATTTTTCAAGGCTGCCCAATCCCAGTGTGAATAGCCCTCATTGTTAGAAAGTATTTCTTGATATCAAATCCAAAATGACTTCTTTGCAATTTCTATCCAGTTTCTGGATCTGCTCTAAGGGCCAAACAGAGCAAGTCTAGTTGCTCCTTCATATAACAACTCTTCAAATCCTCAAATCTATCATGTCAGCCCTGAATCTTGTCATCTTATGGCCAAAGACGCTCAGTCATTTCAACTAATTTTCACAGCCATGGGCTCAAGTCCTATCATCATCCTGGTTATTTTCCTCTGCACACTCTCCAGCTTATCAGTATAATTCCTAAACTATGGTACCTAGAACTGAATGCAGAACTTTGAATGAGGTCCAAGGACAAGGAAATATATCACTTCCCTCCTCCTTAAATCTGTGTTTCTCTTAATGTAACCAAGTACCACATCATACTGTTGACTCATACAGATTTTTTCCAAAACAGCTACTGTCTAAATATGCAGAAATGCATCCCTCTTTACTTGGAAAGTTGATTACTTGTACCCAAGTGTAAAACATTACATTTATCCCTATGGAATTTCATCTTCTTAGATTCAGCCCAAGTCCTAGCCTGTCAAGACTTTTTCAGATCATTACTTTATTTATTCAGTGTATTAGTTATTCCTTTCAGCTATGTGTCATCTTCAGATTTCATGAATATGCCTTTATCCAAGCCATAGATAACAATTGATATTCAATGACCATCAATTGGCAAGTGACTGAACATGTGGTTGTATATGGTTGTGATAGAAGATTAATTGTACTATAAGAAATAACAAGCAGGATGCTCTCAGGAAAAACCTAGGAAGACTTATATGAATTGATGCAAAATAAAATAAGCAGAACTAGGAGAGCATTGTACACAGTAACAGCAATATTGTATGATGGTCATGTATGAATGACTTAGCTCTTCTCAGCAATACGATGATCCAAGACAATTCCAAAGGACTTATGATAAAAAAAAAATGCTATTCTAGAGAAAGAGCTAATTCTAGAGAAAGAGTCTGAATGCAGATTAAAGCAAACTTTTTTTTTACTTTCTTTTTCTTATTGGAAGTGGTGGTAGTCTATGTTTTCTTTCACAAGGTGACTAACATGGAAATATGCTTTGTATGAGCGTACATGTATAACCTGTATCAGATAGCTTGTCTTCTTAAAGAGTGGGGGAAGGAAAAAAGGGAGAGAATTTGAAACTCACAAAAAAATTTTAAATGAATGTTAAAGATTGTTTTTTCATGTAATTGGGGGAAAATAAAATATTAAATCATTTTTTAAAAAGACTGATATTCAAGTCATTGATAAAAGTGTTAAACAGCATAGAGTGATGTAATGGTCTTTGAGCTACTCTACTCTGCCAAATTAATATTGAACCATTAATCATTGTTTTAAGGCTACTGACTTTATTGGTTTTAAAAAAAAAACTCTTTACAATGGCAGTGAATGTTCTGCCGAAAGTATCCAAATTGTATAAAAGAGACCAGAAGTGACTTAGGGGGTGAGGAAGCCACTCCAGAGACCCACTCAGGAAAGCTAATAATTAGAGCCAATGGAATTTAGGACAGGAGACATGCTGAGGTGTGGACAGGGAGGCTGGAGTCAAAATGATGGTGGAGAGGGGAAGGTCTCCCAGGTGGGGACCGGATGGACTCTTTGAGTCCAACCATCTTACCAGTGCTCAATCTATCTAATTGTATTATTGTCTAGCTCATATATCTCCATCTTCTCCATAAGAATAGAACAAGATATTTTTTCAAAAGCTTTTTAAATACTAGATAACCTAATATCTGTAGCATTCCCCTCATCTTGTTCAGTAATCTTGAAAAAAAATGTTAAAAAATAAAGGAAAAGGAAATGGAGTTAGTCTGGCAATCACTATTCTTGATGAAGCCATACCAGCTCTTTGCATCATTAGTTCTTTTTATAGACCTTTGCCAGCCATCCCTTTAATGTTCTGTTCTAGAATTTCCCCAGGAATCAGAGTTAAACTCACTGGACTATAGTTCATAGACACTGTTGTCTTCTATTTTTTTTTTTTTTTGAAAATTGGGATACTATTTCCCCCTCTTTATTACTATGGTACCTTTCCTGTTTTCTATGATCTTTCAGACATTGCCAACAATAACTCAGCGATCAAATATTACCCCCAAAAAAAAATAAATCACACATACAAACCCATTTATAGACAGATACAGGGCCTTGTGGACTCTAAGAAGCCACCACTGATAACATTCTCTAAATACCTATTGTTAAATTCACACTATTTCCAGGTAAGTAGGTAGGTAATGCCCCAGCTAGGGTATTGTGCTTCCTGACAGTCTCTTCCTGAGGACAGCTGGATGGTACAGTGGATAGATTGCCAGCCCTAGAGTGGAAGGTTCATATTCCTTAGTTCAAATCTGTGATCCTGGGCAAGTCACTTCACCCGGTTTGCCTCAGTTTCCTCATCCATAAAATGAGCTGGACAAGGAAGTGGTAAACCATTCCAGTATCTTTACCAAGAAAACTCCAAATGGGATCATGAAATAGAACATAACTGACAACAACACAACTGACAATCTCTTCTGCATCTCTAAGGCTGGCAGGGCTTAGCACTGAAAGCCAAAGAAAAAACTGAATTGCTACCAATGTCGAAAATTAGCCCAAAGAAATCTAATTTAAGATTGTATAGACTCTGATGTTTCCTCCAAGGTGGAAAAGGTTGATAACTAGGTTTAGAAAAAGAAGACCTGGGTTTGAATTCCAGCCCTCTTACTCTCTCGATGTAAAATACTTATAGTAAGTTACTATACCTTCATGAGCCTCAGTTTCCAACGATGGGATTGGACTAGATGGTTTCTAGAGTTCCCTTTAGTTCTAGAATCTATGAATCCTGTGAACCTATGGAAATTGAGTTAAATATTCTGGAAGCAAAGCATTTCATCAAGAGACCTCAGAAATACTGAAGTTGTTGGATGGCAATCCATACATTCCAATCTATCCAGCCTTCTCTCCCACCCACCCTACCCTACACATACACTCCTCTCCAGGCACACCGGTCTCCTCATCCTGCTTGGAACACACTTTCCCTTTAATTCCCTTCTTAGAATTTTGGCAGCTAGGTGGATAAGAGTGCTGGCCCTAGAGTTGGGAAGACTGATCTTCCAGAGTTCAAATCTAGTCTCAGATACTTATCAGCAGTGTGACCCTGGGCAAGTCACCTAACCCTGTCTGCTTCAGTTTTCTCATTTGGAAAATGAGCTGAAGAAGAAAATGGCAAACCACTGCAGTCCCTCTGCCAAGAAAACCCCAAATGGAGTCATGAAGAGTCGGGCATGACTGAAATGATTGGACAATAGCAATAACAACTTAGAATTCATTTCCCCTCTTCATCACTTCTCCAAATCTTACCTGTCCTTTAAAGGTTACCTCATCTACCAATTCTTCTGGGATCCTTAAAACCCACAGCACTCTCTCTATTTGAGCTTCTTACTGTCTTTACAACTCAAGTTGTCATTTACCATTAATGATTTACGTTCTAGTTAATTTAACATGCATGTTTTGCCTCCCCAATTAGACTGTAATCCTCTTGAAGGCAGGGATTCTCTTTCTACTTCTGTGTACCCTCCAGAATACCTAGCAAACAGCAGGTGCTTCTTTGACCTCAACAGACATAAAGAAAAACAATCCCATGAGGCTACAAAACTCAGGGCAAATACAAACAGAACACGTTGTCCCCACGTTATCAAATCTAAAGCACACATCCTTCTTTTCTGTTAACAACTGGTAAACGACACAAATGGAAAATGACGTACTATTAGTCACATTCCTGCTGGGTGGCTTTGCTCAAATGTTTCCAGGGAATGTACTTTGCAGGGTAGGAGGTTGTTTGGGAATTTGTTGGGCAACGTCTAATGTGTCCAACCAAATCTGCACAGAGTTATTACTTCTGTTAGCACAGGGAGCTCCCATTGTGGAAGCTTCCTTTACCAGACTAGGGTGGAGCCTGAAACAACAAAAGAGTTAAATGACTTGCCCTCCATTAGAAATCTAGTGTCACAGGTGGGAATTCTTCCTGACTAAGCCTGCCACTCTCTTGTCTCCTTTCCCACAACTGTGTCTAGCAAAACAAAACAAAACAAGATATCTCTTCAAAATGAACATTAAATATAATAGGTGCTTGATAAATTACTGTTGAGACTATAGATCTATCCAGTCTGTTTACTGGATCTTGTCATTTCTATCTTTATTATATCTTTCATGTAAGTTTTCATATCAATTAATTTGATGATATTAGAACCTAGTTCTCTTGAGTTCTAGGTCAATGTTCTATCCACTCTACCATCCATGTTTACCGTATTCAGCAACATGAGTCAAAAACTTGTTTATGCAGCCAGAACCAAAACCAAATAACAAGACTTCTCAGGAGCTCACTTGAGTTCTACTATGCAATTACTTAATTAATGTAATGCTTCCACATTGACATGAGAGTAGCTCATGTTTAGATAGCACCTTTTCCACAAATCCTTATGGGGCAAGTAAAAGAAAAATGTTATTATTTTCATTTTATAGATGAGAAAACTGAGGCTCAGGAAGATGAAATTTGACTAAAGCCATGTCGCTAATACGAGGCAGGTCAAGTTGAGATTAGAAGCTTGGGCTTCTGATTCCATAGAAGTCTTTCTTTCATAAGCACTCTGGTTCGTAGCACCTCATCATCTCTTACCTACACTATCACAGTAACCTTCAAATTTGTTTCCTTGTGTCATGTGTCTCCTTATTCCATTCCATCTTCCACTCAACCACCAAAGTCGTTTTCCTAAAGTATAAATTTGGGTCGTCACCCTCTCCCCTGAGTAAAATCCATTGGTTCTCTATTACTTCCAGAATGAAGTAAAAGACTTCTATTTGGCATTAAAACTCTTTACAACCTGGCTTCTTCTTGCCCTTCTGACCTTTTTATATTTCAAGCATTCTACAATCCAGTTACACTGGATTACTTGCTATTCCTCACTCAGAATATCTCATCTCCTCACTCCATGCCTTTGCAATGACTGTGTCCCATGTCTGGAATGCCCTCTCTTCTCATTTTTACATCTTAGTTTCCTTGCTTTTAGGACTTAACTCAAATCCCACCATCTGCAGCCTTTATTACCCTTCCCAGCTTCAAGTGTCTTCCTTCTCTGAGATCACATTCCATCTACTATGTAGATGGATCTTGTATGTATATAGTTACATTATCTTCATGTGCTTTAGTAGAATATAAACTCCTTGAACTTGTGTTCTATTATGTATCCCCAGCTTTTAGCACAGTGATTGGCACATAGTAAGCCCTTAATAAATAATTGCTGATTCACTAATTGAACAACTGAGTCAATAAATGAAGGTTTATGCTATTTCAATTTAACCCTACCACACATTGACATGAGAGTAGCTCATGTTTAGATAGCACTTTTTTCACCAAACCCTTATGAGGGTAAATAAAATTAAAATGTTATTATTCCCACTTTATAGATAAGGAAACTGAGGCCCAGAAAGGTAAAATTTGACCAAAGCCATGTGGCTAATAAATGGCAGATGTTGAGACTAGAAGTTAGAGCTTCTGATTCCATATGCAGACTCCTTTCCACTATACCACAGTCCCTCATATGCTCTGAGACTTGAAATGATATTATAATTGAACCTGAGACTTGAAGGAATGTTTAAAAGATCACCTTCTAGTCTACCTCCCATCCCTATGCAATGGCCCTTTTATTTTACTTTCACTTTGCTGTTACATGTTTGGGTCCCTAAATCACAGGGGATGATTGTCTATTTTCTGCCTTTCCCTTGGTATAGAAGATCTAGTCCTTAAGGGACCTTGGAGGTCAGTTAGTCCCAGTGGTAGGACCCTGGTCATTCAAAGTTCATGAACCCCACCTTGACATAGGAAATGACATATTGGGGGTGATGCGTGAGTTTTTAGTGTTTCCTCTGACAGAAGTGAAGAAAATTTCTTTGTTCTTTATTACAACATGCACACATCCCTATAAATAGATTGTAAATTGATTTCTTATAAATAATTTGGTATGTGAGCAAGTGATTTTATTGCTCCGTAGCCGTTGGGTGATGAATGTTTAATATTTCCTAGAAATAACATTTTTTTTTTGCTCCATTTTCATCTCTTTCTGGTTACTGGGTCAGGAGGGAAGAATGAGCAATCACTGCCTTTATATCTGCCAGGAGACAAATATCAGGAGCCAGGACTGAATCACTTAAAATAACCCACTGCCATGTTCCCTTTTCAAAGAAGAATTCTCTCTTTTTCTCCTTGGACTTAAAAAAGTAATGTTGGGAGTTTCTGACATTTACAAACAGTTTAATGCAGAAGGCAGCTTCTCTATTTCATTACTTAAGTCACCTGAGCTATCCTTCTCTCAAAAAATTCTATTTGTGCCCTAAAAAAAACCAAGGACAAACTTCCAAGAATATAAGAAGAGTTACATTGGCCTGAACAGTAGAACTCAAGTGAATTCCTGAGAAGTTATGCCATTTGATTTTTGCTCGGGCTGCATAAACACGTTTTTGACTCATGTTGCTGAATATGGAACACATGGATGGTAGAGTGAATAGAACACTGACTTGGAACTCAAGACAACTAAGTTCTAATCTCATCAATAATTAGGGTTGTGACAGGGCAGGTCATTTCATTTCCTTGGGACTCAGTTTCCTCATGTGTCGAATAGAGAAGTTGGACTGAATGATCTCTAGGTACCTTTCTGTGCAAACATACTACATTCTAAGTTACCAACCTTTCTTTCTAGGTAACTGTGTAGTACAGTGGATAGAACTCTAGAGCTGAAGCTAAGAAGACCTGAGGTTAAATCCAACCTCAGACACTTCCCAACTGTATAAGGCTGGGAAACTCATTAAACTTCTATCTGCCTCAGTTTTCTCAACTGTAAAAACAAAGATAATAATAATTCTACCTTCCAGTGTTGTTGTGAAAATAAAATGAAATAATATCTTTGTTTAGTCATGTATGATTCTGTGGACTGTAACATTCCAGTACTGTCCTTGGAGTTTTCTTGGCAAAGATACTGACGTGGTTTGCCATTTCCTTCACCAGTTCATTTTATAGAGGAAGAAACCAAAGTAAACTTGCCCGGGGTCACACAACTGGTAAGTGTCTGATGCCAGGTTTGAACTCAGAAAGAAGAATCTTCCTGACTCCCAGTCTGGCACTCTATCCACTGTGCTACCTAACTGCCCCAGATATACGGAAAGATATAGATAAGTGCTATAGATATACATGACTGGTAAAAAAGAGTACTGGACTTTGATGTCAGGTGAGAACTGAGTTCGAATCCTGCCTACATTCCAGCTGTGTGGCTGACTTGGACAAATCAAGTTAATCCCTCTGAGATTTGGTTTTCTTATCTACAAAATGAGGATAATACACTTACAAGTTTGTGGAGAAGATGAAATAAGATGTAAAGTGCAAAGTGATTTGTAAACTTTATTGATCCATACAAACATCAACTGTTACTGTTAAGAGGGGTGATAAAAGCATCATAGAGTAGGAAGAGCCACTGGAAGAAATCTAGTCCAATTCCTTTATTTTATAGATAGAGAAAATGGAGGTCCAGGGAAGTTGGGTGACTTTTTGTTTTACACTAGTTGTTTCTGGATATATAAACCTACACACATACACACACACACACACACACACACACACACACACACCATGAGTCCTTATAACATAGACACAGCAAAAGCTAACTGCCACCGTTTCCCTGGGTGTGCAACATTATACTCCCATAGTTCACCATCAAGGTGCCTTTACGTCTTCAAAGAAGTGACTCATTCAGAATTGCCCAAGTTAGTGGTAGAGGCAAATCTTCTGAAATCAGATCCAATGTTCTTCAAATCTCTTGAACATCTGAAAAACCCTCTCACAGAAATAATTGGATTGTAATCCTATTTACCCAAACCAGTGCTACTTTTGTTGATATCATCTGGTTTAATGATGCTAGATGATTTATCTCCTCTGGGACATTATGAGCAGGAGACATGTATCAACAAGTTCCTATCAGTTACATGAAGCACCCTTTATCCTAAGAATGTTCAACATTCTTTCTAAATTCTGTGAGAATGAACTTTGAACTAAAGAAAGATAATTCCTTTCACCTTTAACTTAGTTTTGAACCTGTCCACACACTCACGCACCGTGTTTGTGTGTGTGTGTGTGTGTGTGTGTGTGTGTGTGTGTGTGACAGAGAGGCAGAGACAGAGACAGAAAGAGAGAGGAGAGGGGAGGGAAATGGGTTCAAATCACGAAAGCACCAGGGCACTGAGAACCATAATGTGGAAATAAAAATAACTTACTAAAAATGTGTTTCCATATGACCTAGGAAAGACTGCAAAGAGCTTACAGGAACCTTCTGGCATCATTAGCTCAATCCAGATGAGATTCAGTTGGCCAATTAGGACATCACTTCTTTACTCAGAATGTCCTTAGATTAGCAACCTGGAGGGTCAGGTAGGTTTCTACATTGCTATGACAGATAAAGGAGGTCAGTTGGTCACTCTTTGACTGAGCAAAATTTGCAAGTGTAACCCAGGTTCTAGCTAAGCTTGGTGAATTTTGCATTGGACTCTTCCTAACTGGTGGAGAGAATGTGGAAGGTGGAGTTGATGTGAAGGCTTTGGAAGAGAGGAGACATTCTTGATCTCTTGAACAGAGAGGACAAGGGATACAGTTTCTTGGGGACCAACTTCAGATTTGTAGAAAGACAAACAGATAGACTTTGCGAACTGCAAACCTGAGCTGATTTCTCAACACCTCCTTAATTTCCAGCTTGCCTCCTTAGGAGACATTCCAAACCTTGGGTGAAATCAGAGCTTCTTTCTTGGTGGAGCTGTGATCATGAGATCACATCTTGCTCCCATCTAAAGAGCACATTCATTCTTGTGTATTTTCTGCTACATGGTAATCTGTAGAACTTGTATTTCTGTTTACTGTTTGGATAAATAGATTCATTTATTCTTCACTGTATGTGATTGTGTTTTATGCAATCAGCATTTGGTGGAAAGGGACCAAGTCAGAGTTTATAAGCTTAAAGCAACTGTCTTTCTTTTAAGAGGTAATAGCCAGGAAAGGGGCTTTGTTCTGAAACTCTAGATCAGCAGGTTTGGGAGAGGGGCAGATAGTCTGATACCCCTCTCTAAGAAATTGGAGAACAAAACAGTCAGTTTCATGAATCCATCTCTTGTTGCCCTCAAGACGGGAATCATAGGAGATGGGGGTATGGGGTGGGGTGGGTCAGTACAGTCCTAAGATCATATTACCATACCTCCCTTCCAGACACCTGTTTACATGTTTAGAATCTCATATAGATATGGATATATATGTATATAATATGACATGATATGATATAATTAATATAATACAATACAATTAATATAATATATATGATATATAATATATATTATATATAAAATATATACATCTATGTATAGTATGTAGATATAGATATAGAACGCCCACCTTGTACATATAAGAAGTGGTACTAGCCAGGTTCAAGCAGCAGTTTCTAGAGCTGAAATGAAGAAAAGCTCTACGTTCACCCTGTTTTTTAGTAAAAAGTCTTCTGACTCTTCTCTCTTTCTTACGGTGACTTCCCTTACTACTGTAACTACGTGAGAGGTTGCATGTTGTTCTTGTTCAATCGTTTCAGAGTGGTTTGCCATTTCCTTCTGCAGCTCATTTTACAGATGACGTAACTGAGGCAAATGACTTGCCCAGGGTCACATAGCTTATAAGGGTCTGAGGTCAAATTTTCACTCAAATCTTCCTGACTGTAGACTCACTGCTCTATCTACTGCACCACCCAGCTGCTCCATGAGAAACTGCAGGAGACTTAGACCTGGAAGGGATTTTAGAGGTGACCAAGTCCAATCCTTTCAATTTATGGATGAAGAAACAGTCTTGGAGAAGTTAAATGATTCACAGAACTAGTCAGTTAACTAGGATTTGAACCTAGGTCTCTCAATCTCTCCTGACCCCCCAGCCTGGCACTTTTTCCATACCACCGATATGATGTGACTCTTGGGAGAACCTATGACTCTTCTGTTCCATTTCCTCTTTGGCCGCATCCTTTCCTGGTAGCCCCTCTCCCTGTTTTTAGATGCTTCTGCTCTATGGTCCACTGGTCAGGGGTGCCCTCGCTCTTCATTCTAACCAGGTTTTTTCACCTGCATGAAATATTAGGCTGGAGGAGAGGGCCACAAACTGGACAATGTGCCAAGAAATAAGCCTGCTGCTTTGCATGTTGGGTGTGTTTGCTTTGTTGGAACACTTGCTCTTTAGTCCTTGGAAATCCTGTAGAACAAAGTGTTATAGGAGCCTGGGAGCAGATCTCTGACATGTATACTAATCAAAAGGTCTCCCTAAACAAACCATTTGAGGAGCCAGTCTGGCCACAGAAATGTGGGGAGAACAGTTCGTGCATCTAGTCTCCTTGTCTGTGTGCTTCAGAGAGAAGATAAAGCAGGCAAGGACTTTGGCTTTTTGTTTTGTTTTTGGGTTTGTTTTTTTTTATCTTCCACGGACTGTATTATCAGAGCCAACCAGCTGGGCTGAGGCTGGAGAAGCAAAGAAGCATTTCTGCAATACCTGCTAAGTGCTAAGCACCTTTTACAAATATCATCTCCTTTGGGCCTCGTAACAATGCTTCAGGGTTACGTGCTGTTACCCATCTCATTTCACAATTGGGAAAATTAAAGGACAGAGAGGCGAAGTGACCACTGCCCAGGGTCACTAAGCATCTGAGGTCACATTTGAACTGAAGTTTTCTTGACTCCAGGCCCAGCAAGCTATCCACTGTACCATCAGCTACCTCTGGCAGAGGAGGGGGAAAACAACAAGGCTGGTATCAAAGTCTAGGAAACAGAGTTTCTTCACTGGATTTGAGAAGGCAGAAGAGGAGAGAAGAACATGGACCTTTATGCAAACAACCTCTTATAACCTATTTTTTATGATTACACTGAGGATTGGGGTGGCTGATGAGACTTTCAGGGAAAAAACGGTATGGGGTTATATTAAGAGGCCAGGTAGCGCTATCTGGTATAGTGGTTTGGCTGGACTAGCCCTAGAATGAGAGACAGAAGACCTGGTATTCAGCTATTTCAGTAATGTCCAACTCTTCATGACCCCATTTGGGGTTTTCTTGGCAAAGATCCTGGAGGGGTTTGCCATTTTCTTTTCCAGCTCATTTTACAGGGGAGGAAACTGAGGTAAACAAGGTTAAGTGACTTGTCCAGGGTCACACAGTTGTGTGCCTGAGACCACATTTGAACTCAGGTCCTCCTGATTCCAGGGCTAGTGCTCTATCCACTGAGCTATCCAGTTGCCCCATCCAGCCTACTTTTCCAAATTTATGTTAATCTCCTTATTGCATAGATCTTGCTATCCCTCTAACTCTTCATGCCCTCTCCCACCTCTGCCTTGGCAAAGACCCCGTGCCTGGAGTGTATTGTGTATCACCCCGCTCCCAAGTCCTTAGCTTCCTTCCATGCTCAGCTCAGGCACTACTTGATAATGGAAGCCTTTCCTGGTCCCCCCAGCTGTTAAGTGGTATCACCCTTTGCAAAATGTCTCATGTTTATTTATCTGTTTACATTTTTATCTGCCCTAGTGGGGTGCAAGCTTCATGGGAGAAGAGGTTATTTTTATTTTTTGTCTTTGGATCCCTACTATCTACCACAGCTCGCATAGATGCTTAATAAATGCTTGCTTAATTAATGATGCGTGCTCTTTGTTTGACCCGTGATCCCACTTCTAAAGAGGTTATTAGGAGCAATTGAATCCACTTGCCCAAAAATATTTATAGCCATTCTATTCATAAGAAGAAGAAACTGGAAGCATCTCATATGTCCAACAAGTAGCAAAGGTTGACTATGCAAAGAAGCTGTGATTTTGGCTTCCTGACTCCAACCAAGTCAATCTGCTTCTGTAATAGCATAATGGGATGTCAACATAATGAAATGCTATTACAGCATAAGAAAAGACAAATGTGAAAATACAAAGGTAAATGGAAAGACAGGATAATATGTTGAGATGGAGAAAGTAGGACAATACTTACACTGAATATAAAAAAAAATTATGGCAACTAGAAAACTGAAAAAAACAGCTTACAGAACATATATAATCCAAACTAGCCTTTTTACTGTTTTATTAAAATTAATATGTACATTTAAAATGAACTATAAATAATTGGGGCTTTTAGCTTTAAATATGAGGTATTTTAAATTTTGTTTCATTTATCCAAATATTTCATCACCTTTGAGCTTTTCTTTAGAGCCTACTGTGTGCCAGGCCTATGTTAAGTGCTGGGAAGACAGAGAAAGGCAAAACAAGTTTTCTTGTTAATGGTTACAAAGTCTGGAATTTTTAAAATTGCCCTCTAAAATGTTTGATAATAGTGGAAGGAAGACAGAAGTTGACTATGCTGTCTTTGTTGTGGTAGTAGTAGACAATGGCAGCAGAGATCTCTTTTCTTTCCCAAAGGTCACAGAATGACCAAAGAACCCTGATAAAAAAAACCATCAGAATGGGCCCTGTTTTACAGAGAAAGACCTGATGGATTATAGGATCATGGGGATTAAGAGCTGGGAGGATTTTGGATATCCTTTAATCTAAGCCCTTCATTTTTTACAGATGAAGAAATTGAAGTTCAGAGTTTAAATGACCTGTCCAAGGTCACGGGTACTCAATAGCAGAACTGGTAATTAAGGTCAGGTTGTCTGTCTCCAAACTCTGCTAGTCCAGCAGACTCCCAAGTGGGGCCCTGGCCAGCTGGGGAGCTGTGGGATCACCCTAAAGTCTGAGGGAGGAAAGATCTGTTCTATTCCACTCTCCACAAAGTAGCAGGAGACTTATCTCTGGCAACCACATTCTTGGCTCTCTTCATGGATGTACAAGCTTTGGCCCCAGAATGGGCCCTTCAGGGCAGTTTTAATCTAACTTTCATCAGGGCACCTGTATCAATAGCTGTTCAGGTGCCAGTGGGAGAATTCTCCCCCTTCATGCCCAGTATATCAAGTCAGTTCATCAAGTCACCTGGTAGCTGTGACAAGTTTTCTTTTGGCTGGCTCTGAACTGTTAAGAATGGTAAAAAAAAGAAACAGAGAAAGAAGGAAAGATAAGGAAGGAAGGAAGGAAGGAAGGAAGGAAGGAAGGAAGGAAGGAAGGAAGGAAGGAAGGAAGGAAGGAAGGAAGGAAGGAAGGAAGGAAGAAGGAAAGAAGGAAGGGAGGAGGGAGAAAGGAAGAAGGAAGGAAGGAAGGAAGGAAGGAAGGAAGGAAGGAAGGAAGGAAGGAAGGAAGGAAGGAAGGAAGGAAGGAAGGAAGGAAAAAAGAAATGGGCATAAAAAGGTCAGAACTGTCCTTCAAATCCTATCTCTGGTTAACAAAGGGGTGATGTGGGTGAGGACAGTATTGCCCGCTTTCTCTATTCTCAGTCTTACCACTTCTTTGGTGTAATGATTGATAAATAATAAAAGCTAGAGTGGTGTAAGGCTTAAAGTAGTTTATCTAGGTTACCTCCTTTGGTTCTCACAAGTCTGTGAGGGAAGTGCTATTACTATCCTCATGTTATAGATGAGAAAACTGAGGTTCTGAGCAGTTAGTGCCTCGCCCAGAGGCACACAGCTAGTAAGTGTCTAAGGTAGGATATGAACTCAGATCTTCCTAGTTCCAAATCTAGCCCTCTTTCTACTGTGTGTCTAGAGCAGATCTCCCTTTTCTGTTGCTCCAGAGAGTGAGACCAGCAACAGTGTGCAGGAAGAGGTTACAAGGAGATTGTTATTAGCTGAACATATGGAAAAACTTTCATACACTTAGGACTGTTCAACAATGGAATGTACCGCCTTGGAAATGCTTGAGACTTCCCTCCCTGGAAGGGGTCAGTCAAAGGTTGACTTATCATCTATCTGAGATAATGTAGAGGAGATTTCTACACTGGGAAGAGAATTTGGGTAGTTGTGACTCCTAGGTCCCTTCCAACTTGGAAATTCTGTGATTTGAAGGTAATGATAATATTCCACTGCTGGTACAAAGGACTCTTGCTATTTAGGAGACTCTGCATGGTGGTTGTTCTGTCCCCATAAAGCGTATTAGACTCTCTTCTCTTTGACTCTTTGGGTCTTTACACCCCTACCCCAGAATCCCAAAGGAAGTTTCTTAAACCTTAGATTTGAGTCCATGCCTAGGGTCTCTTCAAAGGGGAGAAAAAAGAGGTACTTGATGAACGATATAGATCAGATATCTGTTTAGATTGCTTTATTATCCCAAAGCGTGAGAGTCTTTAATGTTGAATCACATATGACCCTAGAGTCCCTGAAAGTCCCCAGCACAAAGATTCAGCACTGCATGGTCCTTTGTTGTGGAATCATTTTAGCTGTGTCTAACTCTCTGGGACCCCATTTGGGATTTTCTTTGGCAGAGGAATTGGAGGGATTCACTGCTTTCTTCTGCAGTGCATTTTACAGATGAAGAAACTGAGGCAAACAGGGTTAAATGACTTACCCAGGGTCACACAGATAGTAAGTGTCTGAGCACAGATCTAAACTCAGAAAGGTGAATCTTCCTGGCTCTAGACCCAGAGATCTATCTACTGTGCCATCTAGCTGCCCCATCATGGTTTATACTCCAATCTGGTTTCTGCTACACTGCTATTCTAAGAGTTCCCAGTTCTGTAAAGTAGGAAGTATTTTTTATTACCTCTGACTTTCTCTTTTAAGCTTGTAAGAACAATCTCTCATTCTAGAATTCCAAACAAATCTATAGTCATACCTTTCATAATACCCACTCCCTCCTTTGTGTCATTTCCAGATAACTCTTTCTTAAGCATGTGTGTTCATGTCATTCCCTTGCTCAAAAGCCTTATACGGCTCTCTCCTGCCTATTGACCAAAGTTGAAGCTCCTTAGTCTGGCATTCAAGGTCTCTCAAAATCTATAGCTGCCATTGTTTTACAGCCTTATCTTATTCTATTCATCCTCAAGCAATTTGTGTTCTAGTAAAAATAGAATGCTAGCCATTGCTGCCATGTGCATGCCAGTCCAATGTTTTTCCATTTCAGTCCATGCTGTTCTCTCTGCCTGCAATCTTCTCTTATGCTCTTTTGAATAACTACCCATATTTTAATTCTCATCTCAAATGCCCCTGCCTCTTTGAAGTCTTCCCTGATTTCCCCCACTGGGGATCTCTTTGTATCCTCAGCCTTCACAAACTGTTTACAAACTCCCATAATGCTTATTATCTTGGCTGGAGGACTGGTCTTGGTATCAGGAAGATTTGGGTTCAAATTCTACCTTCAACATATACCAGTTATGTGATCCTGAGCTAAATTGGCCCAGAGAGCTAGTGTGGTATAATGGATAGAGAGCAAGTCTTGGAATTCAGAAGACCTGGATTCAAAATCCACCTCAGATACTAGCCATGTGACTTTGGGCAAGTCACTTAAAGTTCTCTAGGTTTCAATTTTCTTATATGTACAATGAAAGTGTTGAACTCAGCCTCCAAGGTATCTTCCAGTCCTGCCTATGATTCTATAGTCTTATAACCTATTGTGGCCCCCTCCCCTCCCCTCCTGTGCAAAAAAAAAAATCTACATCAGATCACAAATTGTAGATCAGTAGCTAATATGCACCATTGGAAGCAGTTTTTATACCAGGAGTTCCTTACAGAAATGAAATAACATATCTGTACCAAAATCAAATAATAGATGCCTCAGTATTATGTTTTTTGGAGTGTCATCATATTCCATCCTCCCCTACCGACCACTAGATTGTAAGACATGTTGGAGTAGGAATCATAACTCCCCCAGCTTATCTCCCCCAGCTCCCAGCATGGGTTTTGATACTCCATAGACATTTCAGAAACATTCCTTATACTGAAGAGAACTGAATTGAATCAAAACAGATTGGATACGGATCAAAGTCCCTAGAGGGACGACTTTGAGTAACCCACTAAGTGACAGCTCTCAACAAACCAGGATCTCTTAAGGGCTTTCTAGCTCAAACTATTTTTTTAAACCTCTTAGTCTATAATTTCCACCTTCAATGAATTTCTAACCTTACTCAGTAGACAAGCTGAAGAGACAGAAAATGTTTAGAACAACCAAGACTTTGGAGTGTTACACAATGTAGGCTCTAGAAATTTGAGAAGACATCTTGGAAGAAGAGGAATTTGAGTTAGGATTTGAAAGGAATCTAGGATTAGGATAGATGAAGAAGAAGGGGAGTGCGTATATCAGTGTGTGTGTGTGTGTGTGTGTGTGTGTGTGTGTGACCTTGGATTCAATCTCTGATCAACTAAATGCACTGACTCAGGCCTCTGAACAGAAATTTTGAAGTCCACAGGAGCTTGGGAAGGGATTTTATTTTATTAAATCCATTTCATTCTTTATAAGTACTGCTGAGTGGCTGCTCCCCACACCTGTGAGGCAATATTAAAAACTTGAGCCAACTTCAAAATAAAAGAAAGAGAAAATGGAAAATAGGGCCTCAGATGAAAAGTATACCTCATCATTGGCTAATTCCAAAGCACATTCCAGGCTCTGTAGGTCAAATGCTTAAATTTAAAAAAAAAAACCCTGAGCATCCTGGGTACATTGGCTATGATGAGTCCAGGTTTCCATAACTCATGGTGGTTCGCTTTCATAAACCAATGTTTTCATAGTGAATTCAAGAGCAACGCGACCTCTTTCCTGATATGTTTCCTTTAGGCACAGTAGCAGTTTTATTAACTCTTTCTGTGCAGTGCTTGATGATTTTAAATAGATCACCCAATAACTGTGACTCTGGAGAAGGTTCCCACCCCAACCTCACTGTCGCCTCTCTCTAGCACAATAGAAAGAATATGCTAAGTTAAGAGTATAAGGGTGTGTGTTCAAATCTCAGCTCTATCATTTATTATCGATTGATCTTAGGGGAGTCACTGAACCCTTTCCCTGTGCCTAAGTTTTCTTGTATGTAAATGAAAGTGTTGGATTATGTTACTTTTATGGTCACTCTGTCCCCGAGACGCTGGGCTACAATTGGTTGAGCCTTCGTCTTACTTTGCCCCCATCTCCACACCATGTCGCCTACTCTCCAGCCATCCCTTGTCCTTCTAATAGGATTCTTGTACTCTGCCCCTGGAAAACTGGGCTCTGAGAACTGAATTTCAGCTGTATCTTGTCCCAAACTCGGCCCTGCCCGCTACTTTCTGGTGTTCTTTCCTCCATGCTGCCTGCCACTCATGTTCCCTGCAGCTTTCCAGGTCCAGTCTATGCATTGTCTTTCTGTGTTACAATTTAAACTCCTTGTATTGGTATCCTGAACACTTAACCCAGTGCCTGCCACATTGGAAGAGCTCCATAAACATTCTATTAGAATCTTTGATACAATTGTTCCCTAGCTCTTACTTAACTACTGGTTACAATAACACTTCACTAACTGGGGGGTTGGGGGTGACAGAGAGGTGGAGTAGTGGGGCAGTAGTCACCCATCTGACAGCCATGACTAAGATACAAGACAGAGCACTGAAGTAAGGAAGAGGGTATGTGAGCTACCAAAATAATGACATGAAATCCAGAGGATAAAGTTTGGATATTTTACTCAGAGGAGAGCTTTGTACACACTGATTCATAATATATACATGATTCTAAATTAATGGCCAAATTTCTCAGCATCCAGAAAGAAAATGGAAAATTAGAAAGAAAGGTGGCACATGAGAGGTTTCTAAGAGGCAGGTATGTTGATCAAAGCAGGGAATGAAAAGGTGCAGCCTGGCAGCAAAGGGAGTGACCAAAGTTTATGTAAAACAGACAGAAGAATTCAAATAGCACAGCAGTCTGGGGCCCTACATACCTTAATAGCCTGCAAAGTTGTGCCTGTTTTATGGTATCAGCATGGCACAGTTAGCATAGTAGATAGGGCACCAAGCCTGGAGTTGGGAAGATCTGAGTTCAAATGTGACCTTAGACAATCACTAGCTGTGTGACCTTGGACAAGTCACCTAAACCCTATTTACCTCAGTTCCTCATCTGTAAAATGAGGAAATACTAGAAAAGGAAATGGCAAACCACTGCAGTATCTTTGCCAAGACAATCCCATAGAATTGTCCATAAGATCACATAGGGTTAGCTACAACTGAATGACTGAACAGCAACTGCAGTCATAGCATGTAGCTCAGAAGAGGTTAAGCTATTTAAGAAGGTGGGGAATCATTTAATATACTTTGGAAAAATTCCCATCCAAAGTGAAATAGATGTTATAAGTCTGGGGTTGGCTTTTTCTCAGACTATCTCTCTCAGAAGGGTTTGGGGACAAAGGGTCCTTAAAGTGATTTCCCAAGAACCTATGCCAAGGTACATGTAGGTATACTTGGGCTGGAGTTTTCAGGGTGGGAAAGACAAAAGAGTGAGAGCCACAAGGGCAGTTGAGGTACATCTGCCCCCTTGCTGATGTCCTCATCTGATTTGTGACAGGTAATTAGGATACAATATGGGTCTTAGTCTCTGGGAGGGCATTTTCAGTACTAGGGGTTAGGAATAGACAGGGAACATAAACTGACCTCAGCATGTGATTCCTAAGAACCTGTAGAAGAAATCCTAGGTCCCTTTCTGCCCATGTGTTTGTAAGAATCACCAAAGTTTCTCAGTATTCCCTAATCCAATCATGAGTTTTTGTAAAGCCCTCCTATTTTGGGGAGATAGAAGGCCCATAATAAGACATGGAACTTCTACTGTTCTTGTGCTGTGACAGAGAAACTGAAGAGAAAGGTGAGAGACTCCAGCCTAAAAGGAGTTTCTTCCTTGGGAAGAGATAGATATGTCCATTACAGAAGCTATTAGGGTTTGGAAACCCAGAAGACCTGAGTTCAAATCCTGCCCTAGAAATTTACTAGCTGTGTGACGTGAGACAAGTTACTTAATTTCTCTGGGCTCTTGTTCCTCATCTGTAAAATTAGATTAATTATAGCATCTGCCTCCCAGGATTGTTGTAAGAATCAAATGACATATTCATACACACTTTCTGAACATTAAAGCACTATTTAGATTCTGGCTAGTAGTAGTAGAAGTAGTAGTAGCAATATATACAGTTACACATGATTAATCCTACTTTGTCTTTGTGTGCTAATTTACTTAAATAATGTGTTTAAGTTATGATCTTGCCTGTTTGAACCAATGCAAAATGAAGTAGGAGGATTCAGGAAAACAGCATGCAGCATGCCCAGTTTTGGTCCTGTACTCCCCACATGTCAACTCAACTAAATTTGCTCTGAGTCTCCAGAATTATTCTCAAAAAGAGACTTTCTTTGGGAAAAGCCCTGCTCTCAGGAAAGACTCTATTATCAGTTATTTACACCAGTGGATAAATAAATTTGAGTCTCACCCAGAGAAACTTGCAATGTACAAGTTTTTGTGGTCTCCTTGGGAGAAGAGAGGTTTTGTCCTCCGTGCCAGGCATTTTAGGCATCAAGAAAGCCAGGTCAGAGAAAGCATGAGTCTTGTTTTTGAATCAGAAGGGGCCCCTTCTTGAGGCCTGATGAAACTGTATGTGGGCAAAAGTAACCCCGATCCAGGCCCTAAAGGTGTCCTCCAACTGTTAGGCCTCTCTCAGATTCTTTTGTTATCACTCTTGGATAGCTGGAACCTCCTGCTTCTGAAATATTTAAGGAGTACAGTGATAATGTTGATCTTATTTTAAATTTACCTCCACAAGGGGCTATGGAGGGATAATGGAAAACTTGAATAGGAATTCAGAGACCTGGGCTTAAATCCTGAGTCTACAACTAACTTGCTATGTGACTTTTGGCAAATCAGAGGCTTCTTCTCCCATCCCTCTGACATCTGTCGCCATCTCCTCCTTCTCTCCTGTTTCATAAGCAGAGGTGACCTTTCTCCTTGCCAAAGTTATACCCTTCTCCATGCCTGTTTGTTCCCATCCCCTCCCTTCTTCAGCAGATCTCTCTCTCTCTCTCTCTCTCTCTCTCTCTCTCTCTCTCTCTCTCTCTCTCTCTCTCTCTCTCTCTCTCTCTCTCCCCCTCTCTCTTTTTCTCTCCTACCTCTCATCTCCAATCTCTCCCGACTCCTTTCCTACTGCTTAGAAGTAGGCTCAGTCTCTCAAATCCTTAAAAAACAAAACCAAACCCTGTCTTAATCCAATCATCCCTGCTAGCTATTGTCCCATATCTCAACTCACCTTCCAGCTAACCTCCTTGAGAAAGGCAATGACTTCAAGTGTCTCCAGTTCCTCTCTTGTAAACCATCTGCAATCTGGTTTCCAGCTTCATCATGTCACTAAAAGTGCCCTCCCTGAAGTTATTGGTAGTCTCATAATTGCCAAATCTAATTGCCTCTTCTCATTCATTTTTTTTTGAAGCAATCAGGGTTAAGTGACTTGCCTAGGATTTGAACTCAGGTCCTCCTCTCTGCACATCTATCTGTCTATCTATTCACTGCTCATCCTTCTTGACTATTGATCTGTTAGCCCTCTTAGACAGTCTCTTCATGACACTCTACTCTCCTGATTCCTCTTCTACCTGACTACTCTGTCTCCACCTCTTTTGCTGGATCTTTACCCACGTCATGCTTTCCTAATGTAGGTTTTCCTTGAGGATTTATCCTGGCTCCTCTTCTCTTTTCCCTCCATACTAGCTGATCTTGTCAGCTCCTACCTATGGGCTCAATTGTCATCTCCGTACAGATCATTCTCAGCCCTAATCTCTTTCCTGATCTCCAGTCTTTCACATCACCATCTGCCTTTTATTTTTTTAATTTAATATCTTCCTCCAATTACATGAAAAACAATTTTAACATTCTTTTTTCAATTTTTGCATTCCAAGTTTTCTCCCTTCCCCCATTAAGAAGGCAAGCAATTTGACATAGCCAACTGCCTTTTAGACATCTTGAATGGATATCCCACAGATATCTCAAATTCAACACATGCAAATCAGAACTCATTCTCTTTCCCACAAACACTTCCCCCATTCAAATTTCTCGATTCTTTTTGAAAGCTCTGCTATCCTCCCAGTCACCTCAAAACCTCAGTGTTGTCTTTGACTCCCCACCCCAATCTCATTCACCCCACATAACCTATTTGTTTCAATGACCTTCTGACGGCTCTCCCTGTCTCAATACTCTCTCCTCCCCAATCTATCCTCGAATCAGCTGCCAAAGTGATTTCCCTAAAGTCTGAGTCTGATCATATAACCTCCAATTCAAAAAACTCCAGTGGCTTTCTGTTACCTCCAGGGTCAAAGAGTGGCAGTTCTGTAATCAGGAGGACCTGAGTTCGAATCTGACCTTAGACACAACACTTTGTTGAGCTTGGGCAGGTCCCTTAACCCTGACTGTCTCCCCACCCCAAGTCCTCCATGTGATGTTTCAAAGTTTACAATCTGGCTTACATTTTATTCCTTTCCATACTTTACTATCTAGCTACATTGGCCTATGTACTGTTCCTTGAATAGGACCCTCCATCTTCCACCTCAGTCCCCCATGCCTGGAATTTTCTCCCTCCTCATCTGTGCCTCTTTATTTCCCTGGCATACAATTGGTGTTTCTTGTTCTTTAGTCATTTCAATTCTATCTGACTCTTTATAACCCGATTTGGGGTTTTCCTGGCAAAGATACAAGAGTATTTGCCATTTCCTTCTCCAGCTCATTTGACAGATGAGGAAAACTGAGGCAAACAGGGTCAAGTGACAGTGACAGGATCACACAGCTACTAAGTGTCTGAGGTTGGATTTGAACTCATCTTCCTGACCCCAGCCCTGCTCTATTCACTGTGCTTGGTGTATAGTCGACACTTAATAAATGCTTATTGACTGACCTTAGAGTAGAAATCTAGGTATTCATAATTAATTTAGTATTAACCTACTAGATTAAGGAAATCAACACTAGACCCTAGAACAGAACTGCAAAATTGCTCCAGTTGTAGGCATTCCCCTGAAGTTTTATCCTGACTTCTCTTCTCACTAGACATGCTCCCCTTTGACTTGGTTAATCACTCTTGTAGTCTCCTCTCTATCCTGATGACTATCAGCTTTATATATTCAGCCCCGGTCTCTCCTTTGATTAACAATCCTGAGTCTCCAACTGCCTGCTAAACATCCACCCAACTTCACCAGGTCCCAAACAAAATTTACATCCCTTTAAACCTTTCTGCTCCTCCTTAATCTGTCTTTCTTGATAAGCCCCACTGGTCCTCCATACTATTTTGTTACACAGGCCCCTCTATCTCCACAGAAAATAGACTCTAAAAGCCATCAAGTCTGACCCCAGCATTTAACACATAAGGAAACTGAGTCATGTAATGACTTGGCCAGAGTTACACAGCTAATCACTCTCTGGGAAAGGATTTGAACCCACATTCAGTATTCCATCCACTCTGCCCTGTTGCCTCTCAGCTGCTTTCTGGGACAATATCTGTGATTTTAATGGTATTGAAAACACCCATTGAGGAAATTTTTTCTACAAATATAGATGAGCCCCTTCTCTGTAAAGTTATTGTCTTAGAGAGTTACCTGAGCATTGAGAAGTTACATGACTTGTCCAGAGTCACACAGAAGCAGGTGTTTCTGACTTTGAGGACAACTCTCCATTATGCCACTTCAATCCTTAGTCTCTATCCCACTCTGCCTGCAATGCTTTATTTGCCTTAGATTCCCTAGCTTCCTTCACATCCCACCTTTTACTAGAGGCCTTTCCTTTCCTTCCCCTTGCCAGAGCCTTCTACTCTGAGGTCACCTTCCATTCACTCACACAGATCTTTCATACAGCCAGTTATTTCTTGTTGTCTGTCCCTTAGAAAGTGAGCTCCCTGAGGGCAGGAGTTGTTGGCACCTTTCCTCATACCCCCAGAACTTAACCTGGTACTTGAACCAAGTGGATGCTTAATGAGTGCTTGCTGGCTGGCTGACAGATTATCTAGGCCTTGGTTTATTCATCTGTCAAATTTTAGAGTTGGATTAGATGCTGTCTATGATCTCCACCCCATGCTCTAACATTCCCCAAGTCTTTGTCTATATTGCATTTTCCAGGAAGGCAAGCAGACCCACGGAGACTTTGAAATCCAGCATCTTATTTTCAACCACATTTCTAAAAAGAAATCAAAGGAAATGTGCCCACATACTCCCTGTGCTGTTGGCCACCCCTGACTACCTTTCTCCCATCCCCCCCCTTTCTTCCTCATGACCTGCATCTCTAGGGAAAAGAGCAAAGAGTTTTTTGGACAATGGAAGAATTCTGTGCATTTGGTTATGGTCCCAAATGCTGGATGTGATTACAAAGTGACCATGGTGATGCTGTGGAGAGTGTGATCAGAGTATCAGAGTACTTACTTCTTTCCTCTCACTTCTGAGGGAGTGAAGGAGAAAAAAAAGGGAGAGGAAAAAGTGGGGAGGGAGGGTGGGGAGAGAGAGAGAGAGAGAGAGAGAGAGAGAGAGGAGGAGAGTCATCCAACACAGGATCAGTTAATACTGTTTTCAGGTTCACAGTATTTGTCTTTAATCTATTCCTGCCTTTTCCTAAAGCTCCTTTCATAGTGGCCCTCTCCTTCCTTCTGGTGCTTCTGTCTTTTCCTAGTCAACCTCTCTTTGTCTTATTCCCTCCACTCTTTGCCCCCTCCCCCAAACTGAGCCTTGTTCTCAGTCGGCTATCAGTTAAAGGGAGGGGGCATGGTTTTGTGTAAAGAAGTATGAACTTGGGTACGAAGTCTTAGCCATGACACTTATTAAGCAAGTATCTTGAGCAAGTCGCTTCATTTACCTATTTACTCATCTGCAAAATGAGGAGACAGGAGTCTTATAACATATACCTATCTCACTAGATTGTGGTCAGTTTCAAAAGAGATGATATATATAAATCTTTAGATCCTATGTATAAATGTTAGCTATTATCCCCACTAAGGTATTAGCTGATAATACTTCAGATGTTCCCCCTTCTCAGGAGTATTTGTTTTGAACATAGGAGAAGAGGGAAACCTAATTTAAATGAGATGCTTTAAAAATAGGTGGAAATCCAGGTTTATTGTCAGAATGGCAGAAAAGTATTTAATATACAAAGAAATAAAAGCAATAGTGGTGGAGTTTTAGTTACCATGACAAAGAGCATGTTCAGGGAAATTGTTCTGAGACCCTATTTGGCACAAATCAAATCACACCATGTAGACAGCCATATATTATGCCCACTTCTACAAGGTCTACCCTACAACATAGACATACTTGGAGTCAGGAATTTATTGTTATTCAATAGCTTTTCTGTTTTGTCTGACTCATTGTGATGCATTTGGGGTTTTCTTGGCAGAGACACTGGAGTAGTTTGCTATTTCCTTCTCAAGCCCATTTTATAGATGAGGAAACTGAGGCAAATAAGGGCTAAGTGACTTGCCCAGGATCACAGTATCTGAGGTCAGATTTGAACTCAGGAAGATGAACCATTCCTGACTCCACTGTGCCACCTTGCTTCCCAAAGTCAGGTATACCTGGGTTCAAATCTCAACTCAGACAATTACTAGATGTGTAACCCTGGGCAGGTTACTTAAATCTTTTTCAGCCTCAGTTTCCTCATCTGTAAAGTAGGAATGATAATAACCTCTATCTCACAGACCAGTTGTGAGGATCAGCTAAGACAATATATGTAAAGTGCTTTACAAATCTTAGATTGTTATAGTAATATTATTATAAATTCACAATGTATGCACACAGATATACATTCCTTTCTTTCAGAGTTTTACTGCTTTTAAAAATTAAAAAAAATAGATTGTAAAAATCCTCATAACAATAGGTCATTTTCCACTTCATTTTTCCATTAAGAAGAGTGAGGTTGAGTTGTGAGTAGCTTGTGATACCATATTTTTGCTTGACTTCCCATACGATCCTAAAGACGTCCATGTACCTAAAAATGGACTCTTACGATTTATGAACCCTCTCATGTCAAGTAGGATATAAACTCCTGAAGGGCTAACACTTTTTTGTCTTTGTATTTCTAGTGCCTAATATAGCACCTGGTACACAATATGTGTCTAATAAATGTCAAATGAATGAAGAGGATGGGGCACTAAGTACACTGGACTTTGGGATACTGTTTGGGAGTGGGGAGAAGGAAATGCTATAGCTGATCAGTTCAGCTGGTTGGAGCACTTTGAAAATGAAATCAAGGTCATGGGCTCAAGTCTCAGTTTTTTTTACTTGCTTCTAAGTATTCATAGATTGGGACTGAACTCATGGGGACTATTATTCTGTGTGTGCCCTTGATGGATGCTAGATGGGAGGACTTGGTGAGAAAATGTGAGTTGGAGTCAACGGAGCCAATTCAACAGACATCTAGTAAACATTTACAGTATACACTTTACCATGCTACAAGATGGTAAACCCCAAGAATAAAAAGATGAAAAGGAAATCATCACTGCCCTCAATACAGAAGAACAAATGTACTCTCCTCTCCTTCCCACTAATGCATACTCTCCTCCATAGTTTGGTCCCTCAAGAGAGTGGCCTCAAATTTGAAGTGGTTGCTACAAATTTTCTTCCTGTTACCAAGTTCACTTCTAGGCGTGGCATAGCCAGGAGTGTGTCAGACCAGCTCATACCAGCTTGTGAGAGTTGATAGTTAAATTTGCAATGTGAACATTTACATCTTGCAAATTAGCAAAGGTTACAAATTACAGCTAAGCGTATTGCTTTGCTGATTGTCTAAATTTAAGAAAGTGATGGATAAAATGTTAAAAATGCAGATTAAACAAAAGAGGATAGCTTTAAAACATTTTTAATTTTACTTTTTATTATGAACTTAATCATAAACAAATAGAAAAGACAAACTCAAAAAGATTGCCTATGAAATTGTCTATTATGTATACTTTTAAAGTGTATATTAAATTTAATGTGATAGAAACAAAACTGCCCTGCTTGTCGGGACCTCTACTGAACTTTCTTCTATTCTCTTCTGGATGTACATTTAAAAAAACTGATTGACAAAATTTTCTTTCTTTTTTTTTTTTCAAGCATCACTAGAACTCTCCACCCATAAAACAGAAGCCCTTCTATTCACTAAGGAAGTCCAACCATACAAAGCAACACATTGGCCAAGTCTGAAAACTTATATACCTTTCTGTACCTCTAATTCACCACCTCTCTGTTGTATGACTTCTTCCAGCAATGTTCAGTCCCATGAAACAGGGATGGTGGAGGTAGGCAGTTGTGGAAATCCAGGGTTGAGGATCAGTAATTCATGAATTGAAGGACAAGGGAGTGAGAAATTCAAGTATGGAAGACAATGGTGGTTGAACTTGTTAATTATAGGCCAGGGCTGATCTTGATGGGATAAGAAGAGCCCAGAGAAGTAACAAGAGGTAGGGGATTTTGAAGAGCCTAAGATGGTAAATTAGTTACCTTGTTGAACTTGCCCAACATTTCCCTCCCAACAACTTTAAAATAATGCCTCAAATGAAATTTTGGAGTAGCCAGTCAAAAAAAAAGTCAGTTTGGGACATTTTTCTGATCCAAGAAAACTTAAGGGATTGGCAAAAGAAGTCTGTAACATCAGAGTAGAAGGTCTGTCCATGGCCCCCACATGTGGCAATGGTAGCAGCAGCCACAGCAGCAGCAGCAGCCATAGCAGCAGCAGCAGCTTTTGGAATTCTCAGCCCAGAGATGGTAAGAGGGTCAGACAAGTGATCAGAAAGATTACAGGGGACCCTTTGCTGGCACTGGGTACAGCTGGCTCTGATTGGCAACTCTATTGCCCACACATAGTTCCAGGGCAGAGAATAGCACTGGTGATTGGTTACAAGGGAGAAGGGGCCCTGGTCACAGTACCAAAGCAAAAAATTATTAGCTTCAGGGGACCAGGGGTCCTTCCTTAGTAAAGACCAGAGCACAGACCAGGAGAGCAGTGACTACACCTCTGCTGGGATCCTACCACCTTCGAAGTACAGAAAACTTGCAGATCCCTAGAAATAGCTCTGAAAAGTATAGCAATAAAAAAGCCTGACAGAGGCTCCCCACTCCCAGTTGAGCAGAGGCTAACTTTAGCATAAAGTTCAGAGTTTAAAAACAGATTTTTAAAAATGAGCAAAAAAAAATTTGACCATAAAAAGCTACTACAGTGGTAGTGAAAACCAAGATATAAACTCAGAAAAAGACAATAATGTGAAAACAGCTACCAAAAAATCTCAAAGACAAATGCTAATTGGACTCATGCCCACAAGAATTCCTGGAGGTAGGTATTACAGCAAGTGATAAGAGTGATAGAGAAAAAGTTGAGAAAAGAAATGAGAGTGATACAAGAAAACTATGAAAAGAGAATTAACAGCTTGCTAAAGGAAACACATAAAAAAATACTAAAGAAAAGTAATACCTTAAAAAAAACAGAATTGACCTAATGGTAAAAGAAGGACAAAAATTTACAGAAGAAAAGAATGCCTTAAAAAGCAAAACTGGACAAATTGAAAAAGAGGTACAAAATCTCACTGAAGGAAATAATTCCTTAAAAATTAGAATTGAGATTGCAGAATGAAGCAGAATATTTTCTCATGTTATGTTATGTCATGTTTTGTTTTTTTCTCATGGTTTTTCCCATTCATTCTAAGTCTTCTATGCAAATGACCAATGTGCAAATGTGTTTAATAAGAATGTATGTGTAGAACCCATATAAGACTGCATACCATCTCAGGGATGGAGGGGGAGAAAATCTAAAACTTATGGAAGTGATTGTAGAAAACTGAAAACAAATGAATTAATAATAATTAAAAAGAAAAAAAAACCCAGATGTCAATACTTCCCCCTCTGGTAACTATGGTCAGACAGTTGGACTGTCTGTTGAATTCAGACAGAGGAAGCCATGTCTGTTGATCTTTGTTTACATTGGGGGCTTACTGACTGGAAGTGTTTGTTTGACCAGAGTAGGACTCTGGGAAGCTGCTAAGGAGTCCCCTGACTTTGAAAACCCAGATGTCAGTGCTTTCCTCTCTGGTAACTATGATCAGACAATTGGGGTTCAACTGTCTGTTGAATTCAGGCAGAGGAAGACATGTATATTGATCTTTGGTTTCTCTGTATTTTCTTTGAAGTTCAGGGTGCCGACTCCCATGAACTAGGTAAATGATATGTGTGCTTGGTTAAAGGAATGATACATGTGCTTGATTAAAGTGATTGTTGACCCTTCAAAAAATTAGAATTGGGCAAGCAGAAGCTAATGATTCCCTGAAAAATTAAGAAACAATAAAACCAAGTCAAAAAATGAAAAAAAAATAGAAGAAAATGTGAATTATCTCACTGGAAAAACAACTGACCTGGAAAATTGATTTAGGAAAGATAATTTAAGAACTGTTGAACTATCTGAATGCCATGATCAAAGAAAGAACCTAGAGAGCATATTTACAGAAATTATCAAGGAAACCCACCCTGATATCTTAGACTCTGAAAGTAAAATAGAAATTGATAGAATCCATCAATCATCTCCTAAAGGAGATCCCAAAATTAAAACTCCCAGGAATATTATGGCCAAATTCTAGATTTCCCAGGTTAAAGAGAAAATACTTCAAGCAGACAGAAAGAACAATTCAAATATCATGGAACCAGAGTCAGGATCACACAAGATTTAGCAAACTCCATTTTAAAGGAGGAGATGGCTTAGAATATATTATAAAAATTGTGGCATATGAAAACATGGGAAGACCTATATGAACTGATGTAAAATAAAGGGAGATGATTGTGCACAGTAACCATGATATTGTAATGATGACCAACTATGAAAGACTTCACTACTCTGATAAATACTCTGATAAAATATCCAAGACATTTCCAAAGAATTCATGATTAAAAGAGGTTATTTTGATGACAAAATTTAAAATCTTCTGCACACAAAAAACATAGAAGTTAAAATAAGAAAAGAAAGAGCTAACTGGGAATAAAATATTTGCAGAAGTATCTCTGATAACAGTCTGTTATTCAAGATAGATGACATACTGATTCAAATATATAAAAATAAGACAATACACAATACACAATAGAGAAATTAATAAAGGTTTTATTAGGCCCTTACTACATGCAAAGTACTGTGTTAAATTTTGGGGGTACAAATAGGGAAGTGAGAGAGTCCCTGCTCTCAAAAAGCTCATGTTCTAATGGAGGAGACAACCCATATGGAAGATTTAAGCTTCAAGTCAGATGGTCCTTATAGTACAACAGCAAAGCAGATGTTAATGCCTCTTTTTTATAATGTTATTATTTAATGTCACTATTCCTGGGGTTCTTAGTTCAGGGTCCTGGGCTGTCCCTGTCAGTGATTGAAGGGGATGGCAGTACTTGATTACACTTGGCACAAGTTGCTGTCCCCTGTCTCTCCCTCAGGGTGTCTTGCAGTTTCAGCAACAGATAAATGGTCAATAACTATGAATAGGTGCTTCTCAAAAGAAGAAAGCTATCAAAAGTTATATGGAAAAAGTGCTCCAGAATCATGAAAAATTCAATAAATTGAAATAAAAACAGTTCTGAAAGTTTTACCTCATACTCATCACACTGGTAAAGTTGACAAAAAGTAGAAATAGTTTAAGTTGGAAATGTTGCAGAGTCAGACACTAATACATTGTTGGTGAATGTGCAAATTGTTCCAAAGGATTCTAGGGTGTAATTTGGAATTGTACTCCCAAACCCAAAACGTCACTGATATCTACATACCTTTTGACTGGATGATGCCATTACTAGACAAATGATACCATTACTAGACATGTACCACAAAGAAATCAAACAGAGAGGGAAAGGACTTATACATTTAAAAAAAATTATAGCAGTATTTTTAGTTACAGCTAAGAAAATAAGGGGGTCCCCATTAATTAGGGAATGGGTAAATAAACTATGGTATATGAATGTAATAGACTACTGTACAATAAGAAATGAAAAGGTAGGATCCAGAGCAAGCTGAAAAGACTTATATGAATAAATACAGAACAAAAATGAGTAGAAATAGCAGGACAATTTATATAATTACAATAGAGTAAGGAAAAACAATTTTGAAAGACTTAGGGACTACATTGATACAGTAACCAACCACTACTCCAGAGAACTGATGATGAAGCTTGCTAACCACCATCTGAGAGAAAAATGGGGGATTACAGGGACAGATTGAGACACGTACTTTCAGACATGGCTAGGTACTATGTGAGTCTGTTTTACTTGACTGCTTGTTTCACAAGAATTTTTTTTAATTTGGTAAGGGGATTTAGGAGGGGAAAGGGCATGTAATAGGTATGACAAAGAAATAAAAGAAATAAGAGATGATAATTTTGCTATCTCTTTTTAGTGCAGAGAATACAAGGAGATTCAGAAGGAGGTACAAATGAGTACATTGCTGAAATTAACATGTTGAATTTATTTATATGTATATTTGCATATATATTTAAAGTAGAGGCTATATATGGTTTTATGTTCTATGCTCTTTTTCTATTCTGTATATATGGAAATATCCATGTTTAATGATGTTTTTCAAGCACAGAATAACAAAAAAAAAATTATTTTTTTTAAATGGTTACCCTGACATTCTTTGTGGCTGAATTGAGCAGAATTCAGGTGCAACAGCCACCTTACTTCTATTTCTCTCCATCACAATCTTTCTGAAAGGCTGGGACTGGGGTCTACTTGACTGATGGTAATGGGGACAAAAATCCCCATCTAATCCAATCCAAGAAACATTTGTTGAGCATCTATTTATCTCAAGACACAGTGCTAAGTGCTAGAAATATAAAGACAAAATGAAGAGTCCTTGTTACAAAAAGTTCTCATTTGGGATAGGATCATTATCCACCAGGATTTTCCTGACATGCTTCCACCTCAATTAGGTTAGACCCGGACTCAAGGCCAGTCATTGTGTCATCCTACTCTCCTAATGGCCCATACATATGGAATCAGGTCCCTTTAGACTAGGTGGATGTGACTTAGTAGACATTCCAAGACCAGAAGCGTCATTACACTTTACCCTGTTGATCTGACCTGTTTCCCTACGGAGGCTGTGTCTACACGAGTTAAATAATTCAGTATCCTCTCTAAACAGCCTTTCTGTGCTATGGCTAAGTAAACTTCGTTTTGTTAACTACTGAATATCCTAAGTGTTTCATTTAGTTCCAATATGGAATCTCAATCAACAGGGAACTAATTGACCTGAGTGGGACTCATCCCATAAAAACATTCTATAGACAGAGATACAACATGTAAAGAGATAAGAATATAGAAGAGAATTTAAAAAGAAAGAGAATATAACTAGTGGGAATGAGTGAACCACCAAAGTCCATCTTCACAAGTAGAAAATCAACTCAAAGCAGATGCCCTGCTGATTGGGGAATGGGGGCAGAATAGGGGGCACTTCCATATTGCTGCAATAAAAGATATTAAGCTGGTATCTGTTGAGCATTTATAATGTACATGGTATTGTGCTCTGTGGTAGAGGGGTACACATACCTATACACAAATACACATATATGCACACATATACACATACAGAAACATACATCTAAAACAAATTCAGATATAGTGACTGTCCTCAAGGCACTTTACAATTTTGTATTTAAAGGCCTAGACACTGGAAAATAAAAGTCAGACTCTGCACAACATAAGGTTGTCATGGATATAGCACTTGATGGGATTTCATCTTTCAAACAAATATGTAATGGATATACAGTCTAAAAAGAAATTTTCAGGAAAGAGGCACTCTCATGCTTCTCTATGTTGGCAGAAATATGATCCACATCTCCAAAATGACTGGTTGTTCTGTGTCTGCTGCAAGTTCACAATGTTCAGTACAACTTGAACAACAAACAGACAGTCGTTGGCTAATTACAGCCTGTGCTCTTTATCAGTTCTTACGTCCTGTTATCTGCATCCTATTAGGAGACGTCCCACCACAACTGAGGGACACTTGCCTTCTAAGTCACTTAAAAGTGAAAGGTTCTATAGCTGTCAAAAAGTCATTGGTAAGGAGAGGTCAAAACAGTAAGGAGGGTCCTGGGAGAGCCTGGAAAACCACCAGCATCGCTGGTTGACTAAATTGCTTGGGGATAAAGTCATGAAAGAGGAACAAAAGGAGAAAATTGCTTGGATAGGTCAAGGCACTGTTCCCTGTTTAATGCAACCCAGAGTCTTCACCCCTTTGCTCTTTGAAAAGTACCATGAAGATTGAACAGCTTAGAAGTTGCACTGAAGGCCAACTCTTTTTAAACACTGGTTCTGGTTCAAGTTGAAGCTTCTATATTATCTGTCCTTGATGGTCTCTGCCTTCCAGCTTCTGTGCCCTTATCTTTTTAATTTTTTTGTTTATCTATGCTTTATTTTTACCTTGCTATTACTATCCAACAACACCACAGACCCCCTCCTCAAATAGTATTCTCCCTTATGAAAGATGTACAGTTAAGTTAAAAAAAAAAAAGTCTGACAACCTGTGCCCCATTCTGTCCACCTCCTCTCTCCTAAAAGGAGAGAAGTATGCTTTACTGTAGTGCTCCAAAATCATTAGCAGTAACTGAATTGATCCAAATTCTGAAGTCTTTCCATGTTGTTCTTTTCTATGTTATCATGGTCATGGTGTAAATTGTCCCCCCTGGTTCTAATCACTTTGCTTTGTACAAGTTCACACAAGTCTTCCCACTCTCTTTGAATTCATATTCAATATTTCTTCTGCTGTAGTGATTTTTCTTTACATGTGGTACCACAATTTTCTCAGCCATTCCCTAATTAGTGGATACCAATTTTCCTTCTGATTATTTGCTACCACAAAAATTGTTGCTATGAATATTTTGATGTATCCTTTCCTTTCCTCTCCCACCCCACAACCTCTTCTCTGCCCCATTCCAAGTTCCCAGGGTTCTCCTGCTTCCGCAATCCTATCAGTGAAAAAGAGACATT
Organism: Bettongia penicillata ogilbyi; assembly: GCA_023548195.1. Lineage (NCBI taxonomy): Eukaryota > Metazoa > Chordata > Mammalia > Diprotodontia > Potoroidae > Bettongia > Bettongia penicillata. The sequence continues at coordinate 47,219 of JAJHZJ010000148.1, forward strand.
GAACTGATTAACTGACTTATATTGAGGTATTAGAGATTTCATCTATTGCCCTCCAAGGAGCACTGATTATTTATTTTTTAAAAAAAATATGTATTTTATTTTTCCCCATTACATGTAAAAACAATTTTAACATTTTAAAATATTTTAGAGTATCATGTTCTCTCCTTTCTTTCCTCTCCTCCCCTCCACTGAGATGACAAGAAATTTGATATAGATTATACATGTACAATAGGCAAGACATCTTTCCATATTGCAATGTTGTGAAAGAAAATACTGACTAAAAAAAAACATTAAAAAATTGAGTAAAAATAGTATACTTTGATTGGAATCCAGACTCTTTCAGTTCTTTCTCTGCAAGTGGAGAGCATTTTTCATCATGAATCCTTTGGAACTGTCTTGGAACATTGTATTGCTGACAAGAGCGAAGTCATTCACAGTTGTACATCGTTCAATATCGTTCCTAATGTGTTCAGTATCTTCTGGTTCTGCTCACTTCTCTCTGTGTCAGTTTATGTGAAGGTATTGACACTTTAAAAAGAGGATCTACAGCAAGGGATGAGTGGTTAACCCAAAGAAATGAATGGCTAATGGCAGAATTTCTAGAAGAGATATTTTGGGGCAGTAGAACTTTTTTGGTTCCTCTCCAATGATATTATACATAGATGACCTTCCACATATAAGATCATATGTGTGCATAGAACCTGGGTCAGACAGACTTCCTAGCTAACCCAACCTCTGTGCATGCCCATGTATATGGCCCTGATTTCTGTCTAGATGTAAGCTTCCAGCATTTGCCCAAGCTGGAAGGCATTGTTTCTTTTTTGAACATCTTTTAACTAAACTTTAACAAATACCTATTAAATACTAACTGTGTGCAGAATACCATTCTACATGCTGGGGCAGACACATATATTGAGCTACAGTCCCTATCCTTTTGATGCTCACAGTCTAAGAGGGGGACAGAATACAAAAATAACTCAGTAATACATGCTAAGTGCATAAGTGAGACACACAAATCACATATCATTTGATGTCTGAAAGGATGAGCATCACGATTGATTAATGGGTGGAGGAGGAGTGGGTGGTATTAGAGAAGGTGGTATTGTAACCATTCTTAAAGAATGGGTAGAAATTTAACAGAGATTGGGAGGAGGATACTGCAGGCATGAGTAAGGTCATCCTCATCATCATCATTACCACCACCACCACCATAGCACTTTAAGGTTTATAGAGCACTTTAGGTTTATTATCTCATTGATCCAAATCACAATACTGTTAAATAGGTGCTCTGAGCATGCCCATTTTATAGATGAGGGTGCTGAGGCTGCGAGAGGTTAAGTGATTTACCCAGGGTCATTCAGTTACTAAGTGTCTGAACTAGGATTTGAACTGAGATCTTCCTGACCCTGGGCAGCTAGGTAGTGAACTGAATAGAGTTCCAAGCCTGAAGTCAGGAAGAATCATCTCCCTGAATTTAAATCCAATGTCAGACATTAAGTGTATGAACCTGGGCAAGTCATTTAGCCCTGCTTGCCTCAGTTTCCTTATCTGTAAAATGAACTGAAGAAGGAAATAGCAAAATATTCTAGCATCTTTGCCAAGAAAATATCAGATGGGGTCACATAGAGTCAGATATGACTGAAAAAACTCAACAAGAACAGCACTTTCCTGACCCTGAGTCAGGTGCCCTATTCGTTGTACTACCCAGCTACGTAGGCAGAGGCAGGAGAACACAGGCTGTGGACAAGACATTGAGTTTGACTAGAGTGTAGTTACGCGATGAGGTTTGAAAACTAAGGTAGCATCACATTGTAGAGGGGTCTTGAATTCCAGACTAAGAAACCTGAACGTTATGTAGTAGGTAATGGGGAGCCCCTGGAGGATTTTAAGCGGAGATTTTGACTGTTACCAAGTATGTAACAAGAAAGGTTTACCTGACAGCGCTAAGAAGGATGGACTAGGTGGAGCAAGAGAGAGGAAATGGGAAGACCAGGTTGAAGGTTACGGTACTTTTCCAGGAGGGTGGCAATGAGGATTTGTGCTAAGGTGAGGGCAGTGGGAATAGAGAAGGGGCTATGGATGTGAAAAAGAGATCTCAGAGGTACAATGGACAAGACGTGACAACTGCCTGGTTTCAAACCTTGTTCACCTGACTCTAACATTCCTTCCCCTACGCCATACCTGTTTCTCATTGGTGCCTTTTCAGAGAACAATTTTCAGTGCAGTCTGGAGAATGAAAGCTGGACTCCAAGTAAATAGGAAGGGAGAAGAAATAAGAATGGGGACAAAATGGTTAAGGGAAAGCTATGATGGAGTTGGAGAGACTTGAACATGTTTCCAGGGAGCCGGGAAGGAGGAAGGAAGAGACTGAAGCTACTTGGGAAAGAGGGAAAGATCCAAGAAATAGGTCCTGGAGAAGGTAGGAGATCAGATCCAAGGCACAGGGACTTAGGCACGAGATGTGATGAGGAGGAGGGAAGACGTCCAGATAACAAGCTTATAGATGTGTGCTGCACATTTCACTGGAGTGTCTACTTAAAGACTTTTTCTCAAAGCAGTTACTGAATACCAGTCCTAAAGGACATTTTTAATCATCAGACTAAAGAAACTTAGACAATCTAATTTTCAATAAATAGCTAAACAAAAAATACAGACTTGGCAAAAGGTTCCTTTTAATTACACCTTTTCCTCTACCCTAAAATACAAAACAAACATTTCTGCTTTTTCTTCTTGCTTTAAATAAAACCAAAACATCCTTCCAAACAGACCCCACTTCCTAAAGGTTGACCTTCAAGTTGAAGACCTGGTGACTCAAGGCACCTGGTGACTCAAGCCTTTTAAAATGTCCATTTTTACTTTTTTCACCTCCTTGTCCAAGTCAACCATAGCCTTAGAGCCAAGGGCAAAGTGAGGGGAAATGGAGGATTCAAAGCAGGAAAAAAAAAATGATACTTCAAATTTTTCTTTGACCTCGCTACTTGATTTTTCCTTGACCTTTTTGATGCCCCCAGGCAGGAGCAGGGGAGCTCCTTTGGGGGGTGGAAGTAGGAGAACAGGTAGACCACTGCCTGGGACAGAGCTGGGCTCTTCCATGCAGAAGAAGCATCGCATCAGGCAAAGTAGAGCCTCAGAGGTGCCTCTGGGCACAGAGGTTCAAGAGGGGCCGGATCTGCAGGGCAACCAAGTCACTTGACAGTCGAGAAGGGAAGAAAGGAAGCACGGGTATTAGTAGCAGTAGCTATAGCACCCAGGGGTCTCCAGAGACAGGGAAAGCCACTCTTGACACTGGTATGATCCAAGGCACCTATATTCAGGCTGCTAAATTCCTTTATAGTTTGATCATGGCTTCCTATGTGACTGCAGACCTTAGGAAGTCAGTGTGGTTCAGTGAGTCAGAGAGCATGGGGTGAAATCAAAGCCTTGCTACTTTCTACTTAACTCTGAACCTTAGTATCTTCACCAATAAAATGATGCAAGACCCCCACCCCCACTTAATGAGATGATCACAGAGGTCACTTCCAGCTCTTGATCTAAGATCCCAAGTTCTCCTTCTTATGATCCCAAAGTTATCTTTCCCATATGTCCTAATCTAATTGGTGAACAATAAAACCTAATTGATTAGTATCCCCTTCTCCAACTTTAAAGGCTGTTGTCCTAGAGAGCACAATGGATTAGTCAGGATAGACCTGAGTTCAAATTCAGCCGCAGAAACTTATTAGCTGTGTGATTCTGGGCTAATCACTTAACCTCCCTCTGCCTCAGTATTTCTCTCTATTAAATGAGGATAATAGCAGGTACTTCTTAGGATTGTTGTGTGCTATAAAAATGTTAACTATTATTATAAGTGAGATGAGATCATTACTGGGTGCTTTAGAAAACACAGATCAAAACCAGGTTTACTATTTTCCCCAAGCATCTATCCAAATCAAATTACTTCTTCAGAATACCCCAGGGCAGTCAGCTGTGTAATATAATTTCTCTGACTCTCCCCACCAACCCCCAGACTCCCTTCATAACTCCTCATTGGGAATGTCTGAAATGCCTTTAACAGGAGACAGATATATTTATGACAAGGAATCTTTCCCTAGATAGGAGAAGAGGGAGGGATATATTTGGAAATAAAGGTGACACAAAAACTAAAGATAGGAATAAAATTTTTTTTTTTTTAATGAAGACAGAATCTTTCAGTCCTCAGATCAGGTTTCTAACGCCCCTAGGAGAAGCAACACAATACTGACATTCACACTATAGTATAAATTACCAGAGTCAGAGACTGCCTGTACAGAAAACAGGCTTCAAAAGGAAGAGAAGGGAAGACACAGGGCATTGGGAGAAAAGAGTGGTTCAAGGAAAGGGAATAAAAGGGGGGAAATGGTTACACACACACACACACACACACACACATACACACACACATGCACGCACGCACGCACAAAACACACAAACTCCCAAGACAAACTACATTTACTTAACTTTTCTGAGGGCTAACCTTGCTCTAGAATTCTCAGCGTTGCAGGACTCACACATCTGCAAAGTTATTTTAAGAGAGAAAATTGAAAACAGCCTCCAAGGAGAAGATACCGATGGAAAAAGGAAGCCCTCCAGACATTTCTTTCGGATTGTGAGGCTATTGACATCCATTCTGGGGATGGGGGCAGAGAATACATTGTTGAAAAATACTTTTATGCCAACCATTCCCCCAGAAAGATGAGGCATTTCTGTCTCCCCTCTGTCCAACCATCTGTCTGTCTCCCTCTCTTTGTCTGTTTTCTCTGTCTCTGTCTCCTTTTATTTGTCTGTCCCCTGTCTGTCTCCCTCTCTCTGTCTCTCCCTCTTTCTGTCTCTCTGTCTCTCCTTTTCTATGTCTCTCCCTTTCTCTCTCTGTCTCTCCCTCTTTCTGTGTCTTTCTCTCCCTCTCTCTCTCTGTTTCCTCTCTGTCTCTCCCTCTTTCTGCATCTTCCCCTCTTTCCATCTGTCTTCTTCTGTCTCTCCCTCTTTCTGTGTCTCTCCCTCTCTCTGTGTCTCTCCCTCTCTCTGTCTCCCTCCTCTTTCTGTCTTTATCTTTCTCCCCTGTCTCTGCCTCCTTCTCTCTGCCTCTCTCTGTGTCTCTCCTTTTCTTTCTCTCCTTTCTGTCTCTTTCTTTGTCTCTCTCTCTCCCTCTTTCTGTGCCTCTCCCTCTCTCTGTCTCATTCCCTCTCTTTCTGTTTCTGTTTCTCTCCCTTTCTGTCTCTTTCTCTGTCTCTCTCTCTCTCCCTCTTTCTGTGCCTCTCCCTCTCTCTGTCTCATTCCCTCTCTTTCTGTTTCTGTCTCTCTCCCTTTCTGTCTCTTTCTCTGTCTCTTTCTGTCTCCCTCTTTCTGTGCCTCTCCCTCTCTCTGTCTCATTCCCTCTCTTTCTGTTTCTGTCTCTCTCCCTCTCTCTCTCTCCCTCTTTCTGTGCCTCTCCCTCTCTCTGTCTCATTCCCTCTCTTTCTGTTTCTGTCTCTCTCCCTTTCTGTCTCTTTCTCTGTCTCTCTCTCTCTCCCTCTTTCTGTGCCTCTCCCTCTCTCTGTCTCATTCCCTCTCTTTCTGTTTCTATCTCTCTCCCTTTCTGTCTCTTTCTCTGTCTCTCTCTCTCTCCCTCTTTCTGTGCCTCTCCCTCTCTCTGTCTCATTCCCTCTCTTTCTGTTTCTGTTTCTCTCCCTTTCTGTCTCTTTCTCTGTCTCTCTCTCTCTCCCTCTTTCTGTGCCTCTCCCTCTCTCTGTCTCATTCCCTCTCTTTCTGTTTCTGTCTCTCTCCCTTTCTGTCTCTTTCTCTGTCTCTTTCTGTCTCTCTCCCTCTTTCTGTGCCTCTCCCTCTCTCTGTCTCATTCCCTCTCTTTCTGTTTCTGTCTCTCTCCCTTTCTGTCTCTCTCCTTCCCCCTACTTAACCCCGCTCTTTTCCCAGCTCTTTCAGAAGCCTCTTAGTGCCAGCATTTCCCAAATAGAGATATCTGCAATCTCCAGAGGTGCCCAGTCACAGAATCCAAAAGGTAATAGTTAGCATGAGGCAGGGGAAGGATAAGGAAAGCCTCCAAAAAGATGCACCCCATACCATTTAGCCAAAAAAATTGCAAGATGAGCAAAATTTCAGGAAAAGCAGCACAGCCTGGCTTTAAGTTCCAACCTTTAAGCCCAACAGAAACACTCAAACCTAATGCACAAGCTGGGGGAATCCACCTCGCGTGCCCCCAGCCCCCTGGCCCTGAGCTGTTCTCCTCAGGAAGGTGCTCAGGCTGACCACAGGCCTCCGGAGAGCTCCGTTCCTCTAGCAGAGACCCGGCACTGGACCTGCCGTTTGTGTTTTCTCTTCCATTTTTTACCCCCTCCGCTTTGGTTAGAAAATCTCTGTTTTCTGAAGTCTGAACTGTGAGACTGTAAGCTTGTTTTCTCTCCTGCTACATTTTCCACACAAGCAGGAAGTTAGAAATGAACATTGAGCCCCTAGGCCACACCCCACACACCCACTCACACGGTGTGAAGGGGGTGGGATCCATAGATTCCTAGAACAGGAAAATCTTTCTCCAATATTTATTTCTAATGTTCAGTCAATAAAATTACAAATGATACATTTAAAGGCCTGTGCTAGTTGTTGCGGTGGATTTAAAAGAAGAAAAAGACTCAGAAGAAAATTAGATTTCAACCTGAGTGTTTGAGGTGTAGCTGTATTGCTTATTAACTATTTCACTGAGACTTAATCATTTAGTTATATGGCTAGAGGAAGCGGTGAGTAAGAGAGCCAGACTTGACCTTGGGAAGACCCGAGTTCAAATCCTACCTCAGACCCAAAGTGGCCCTGGGCAAGTCACTTGCTTACTCTCAACCTTAGTTTCTTCATCTGTAAAATGGGGGCAATGATAATAGCACACTACCTCAGGCGCTTGTTGTGAGTATCCAGTGAGACAACATGTGCTTGGTGCTTTGCAAACATTAAAGTGCTGTATAAATACCTGCTGTTATAATTAAGGGTTAATTAATAATTAAGAATATAATTCTGTGAGTTGTGGTGATTATATCGGTTAAGTGAATTTCCTCACCTAACAGTTCCCTTTGTCAACGAAATCACAAGTCTAGTTCCTATCCCTGACTCTACCTTTATCCCTGCCCCTAATGCAGGTGCCACTGAGCAGCTTAGCACAATATTTGGACACTGGGGGAGCTTAATAAATGTTTATTGACTGGCTACTGCCTACCTGATGGGGGCAGCTAGATGTCTCAGTGGACAGAGGACCTGAGTTCAAATCCAGCCTTAGATAAGCTGTGTGACCATGAACAAGTCACTTACTGTTTGCTTCAGTTTTGTCATCTGTAAAATAAAGGAATAAAATGGCAAACCACTCCAGTATCTTTGCCAAGAAAACCCCAAATGGAGTCACGGAGAGTCAGACATGACTGAAAGGACTGAAGAACTGCAACTGCCTATCTCAGAGCTGGCATGAAGAAAGCCACCTAGAAAAACATAAAGCACTTTGGAAAGTCTATCAGCTAAGACACTGCTGCGGCCAGTTGGCTAAATTTCTCTCCAAATCTCTTCCAGTTCTCTTTCAATTCTTCTGATTGTCTTGGGGTGAAGGTGGGGATGTGGAAGCCTCCTTTGAGTGTTAAAGGTCTTCCCTCTCTCTTTGGCATTTTGGAATGTTCTTTTTACGGAAGTGTTCTTTCCTCCCCCAACTTCACATTCCACTCCACTCCCCATTCTCCTCCATCTCTCAGGTATCAGCGAGAGAATGACTGGGGTGGATCCAGGCTTTAGTGGTGCCAGATGTAGTCATAGATGGCCCTGACTTTGGAGGCTCACACAATTTGATTTTACAGCAGGAAATGGCTTCTTTCCTTGTAAACTGGCTCTGGTTCATTCAGATAGTTAGTGATAGAGCTAAGTTCTCTAATTCCAAATCCAGTGAATTAATGATGGAGCTAAGTCCTCTAATTCCAAATCCAGTGAATTAATGATGGAGCTAAGTTCTCTAATTCCAAATTCAGAGTTGTTTCCACTGAAGAGTAAACAAACAGAAAACCTCACTATACAGTCTGGACTATGACCATAGTCTCAACTTGGATGTATGAAATCAGTCAGTCAAAAAACATTGAATGAGTGCTTATTATGCATCTATATTAAGCTCTGCCGACACAAACCACAATCTCTGCTTTCACATTCTAATGGGGGATACAACCCACAGATAGACAAGATACTGTATATACGGTGTAAATGGCAGATACACTCAGAAAGAACAGTGGCAATGGGGGAGGGGAAGGTGGGGAGAGATGGAAAAAGACCTTCCAGAAGGTAGAATTTCAGCTGAGTCTTGAAGGAAGCCAGAAAGGAGAACATGACTAAAGAAAAAAAAAGATATAACGAAATGATGGTGGAGAGGAAGGACTGGTTTCCTGTTTCCTCAGACCAGTCTCATTTCCTTTAACAATTGATCATGTAGTGGGTTTCCTAGATCCAACGAATTTTATGACCATCGTAAAGGGCCAGACCAACATGAAGACCAGTCCATATCTCTCCAGCAGCTTCAGGAAGAAATACTTCTACCAGCATGGAGCATGGGTCACTCTATCCTTCTTTCCCTCCTCCATCTCTCTTACTTCCCAAAGCTCCAGTTGGGGTTAATGTATAGGCATCTTTAGCCTACAGAAGGTCAGGGGTAAGCCATGCCTCTGCTCACTCATTCCCTATTATCTTCTAAGTACGTATCAGATTCTTTTGCCTGGTATTAACAACCCTCCACAATATGGTACTACCCCACATTTCCAGTGGTGTTCCATACTGCATGTGGTATGCATAATTCAGACAAACAGGGATTTTGTCCTACAGTCATACTCTGTACTTTCTCCACGCCTTTGCTCACACCATTCCCTATGCTTAGAATGTCTTCCCTTACTGTTTTTGCTTTTTAAACTCTGAATTGTCCTTGAAAATCCTCCTTAAATGCCATTCCTTCCATGAACCCTTTCCTGATACCTCCAAACCCCTTCAGATCTGATCGTAAGGTTAGGTCAAAAGCCAGAAATACTTAGCTTCTGTAGGTAAAACATAAAATCCAGGAATGTAGCTCTGGATGTAAAAGAGACACTGGTGGTGTCCTTGGGTTCTGCTTTATCTCCGTGTCTTTATATCCACAAACATACACATGCTCACTAATTTACATGGGATAGTAGAAATTTTGGAATTGAGAAGTTGGAATATCCCAAGTCCTAGAGGTCTTACCAGTTATTGCGCAAATAGCTGATAAATGACGAGGACTGGCTATAGCCTAGCCTTCAGAGATTAATTAATGTGTTCTTTAGTTAGCCAGGGGCAGCTGGTGGTGCAGTAGATAGAGTGCCAAATCTGGAGTCAGAAAGACTTATCTTACTGAATTTAAATACAACCTTACACACTTAACAGATGGGTGACCCTGGGCAGCTCACTCAACCATGTGTGCCTCAGTTTCCTCATCTATAAAATGAGCTGGAGAAGGAAATGGTAAATCTTATTGGTATCTTTGCCAAGAAAATCTCAGATGGGGTCACAAAGAGTCAGAAATGATTGAATGACAATACATTTTAGCTAGGAAGACTCATAGGTGGAGGGCTAGTCAGCTATGGTTTGGAGGGGATACAGAGTCACAGAATACCTTGAATCTGGGATAGTCTTCTCTGAGAGTCACATGGTCTCAGAGGATCTACTCTGAGTTTGAGGTGAGTCATCAGGTACTACCTGACCTCATTATTCTTCTGGCTTCACAAAATTCTGTGTATTGCACCTCCTTTACATATGAATCGCCATCATCATCATCATCATTGATAGAGGCTTTAAAGTTTTCAAAGTACTTTGCCAATATTATCTCCTATTATTAGCTTATCATATTATCTTATATTATTTGATCTTAATAACAATCTTGAGGTAGGTGTTATTTTTATTCACATTTTACAGTTGAGGAAACTGAGGTAGATAGATGTTAAATGACTCTCACAGGGTCTCTCAGCTAGTAAGATTCTAAGGCTAGATCTGAACTGAGGTCTTCCTAATTCCAGGTCCAGCACTGCACCATCTGGCTGTATTATTGTGTAGTCTAGTGACCTGTGTTTATATTTTATTCCACCCTACCAGACTGTAAGCATGTGGACAGGGACTTTGTCATATCTAAGCTCTAGTCTCCTCATTAGTATCCAGCATGATGGACTTCTCCTGAGTAGGCACTTAATATGTTTGTTGTATTGAATTGAATTATATTTTTCTTACTCATTAAATTTGCTCTTTGGCAATAAAGGACAAATACCACATATACCTACCAATTGCATCCCTATTCTACTACAAATTCAAAAGCCTTAAATGATAGATCTATAACCCCAGTTACCCTGGAGGCTAAACCTGGTAGATCCCTTGAATCCTGGAGTTCTGAGCTGCTATGGGTTATGCCAACTGGGTGTTGACACTAAATCTGGCAATTTCTGGTGAGCCTCTGGGAGCAGAGGATTATCAGGTTGCCTAAGGAGCAGCAAATCAGCTTAGATCAGAGACAAGAGCAGATTAAAGCTCCTATGCCAGTCAAGAGTGGAATCAGGCCTATGAATAGTCTCTGTACTTCCAGCTGGGGCAAGATGGAGAGACTCAGTCTTAAAAAATAAGCAAACAAACTTCAAGTGACTCTCTATTGCCTACAGAATAAAGACAAGACTCCTATGCCTAGCTTTTAAGATTCTTCACAATCAGACCCCACTTTTATCAGACCCCAGATTTATCTCTCACAACACCCCCCAAGGGACCCTCTGCTTTGGCCAGGACAGTTTGCTCAATGGTCCCTGCAAGCACTGCGCTCCTTCCTACTTCTGCATTTGTTGTTCCTCCAGTGTAGCTCTCCTCTCCTCCAACTGTCTTCATCCATCTGAATCTCACCTGCCCTTTAGGACTCAAGACAATTTTCACCTCCCTGAAACCCAGTGGTCTTTCTCTTCTTTGAACTGAAAACACGTTTATATCACTTGTATTTGATACTTAATCATGCCCTCCCTGGTTCTGTCTCTTTATCAGTTTGTCAAGTCTGATTTTCCCAACTAGAATAAAAGCTCTTTGAAGTCAGGGACCCTGTCTTCTATTTCTTTGCATCCTCCATATCACAAAGCACAAGGCTGGACACACAGTACGATGTCAATAGATATTTGCGAAGAGGAGTTCTCATTGGTTATAGTTTGCCTAAGCCCAGCTGTGAATCACATGTGGTTCAAAATTCCATATCTGGAGGCAGGGGGGCAATTCTCAGTAGAGGAAAAATTCTGGCTTGATTAGAAATTGTATGGAGCCAGATGTGACTCCCCTGATCCTTCAATAAACCCACGCCTGGACAACTTACCCTATAACATCTGTGTGCTCAATTATGACAAACAGCAAGGTGAATCATTTGGGTTTTAGGGCTTTCACCCGAAGGGTACCCCATTATTCCTCAACTTTCAGCACTGCAGGAATTACAGAAATGATTTCATGTGAGCAGGATGCTCTCAGAAAAACCTGGGAAGATTTACATGAACTGACATAAAGTGAAGCGAATAGAACTAGGAGAAATTTGTACACAATAACAGCAATATTGTATGGTCATCAACTGTGGAAAGACAGTTATTCTTGGAAATACAATGATCCAAGACAACTCTGAAGGACTTATGGTGAAAAATGACATCTACCTCCAGAAAAAGAACTGATAGAGTCTGAATGGAGATCAAAGCATACTTTTTAAAAACTTTATTTTTCTTGGGGTTTTTTTTGGGGGTTTATGTTTTCTTTTACAACATAACTAATACGGAAACACATTTTGCATGACTACACATGTATAACCTATATTAAATTATTTGTCTTCTCAATGAAGAGGAAGGGGAGGGAGGAAGAGAATTTGGAACTCAAAATTAAAAAAAAACAAAAGTTAAAAATTGTTTTTATATGTAATTGTGGGAAAATAAAATACTAGATGAATAATTTTTTTTAAATTTTATTTATTTTAAATTTTCAACATTTATTTCCACAAAATTTTCAGTTCCAAATTTTCTCCCCATCTCTCCCCTCCCCCATCCCAAAATGCCTTGCATTCTGATTGTCCCTTCCACCAATGTGCCCACCCTTCTAACACCCCTCCTTTCTCTTATCCCCATCTTCTTTCTTGTCCTATAGGACAAGATAAATTTCTATACACTATTACTTGTGTTTCTTATTTCCCAATTGTATGCAAAAGCAATTCTCAATATTTGTTCCTAAAACTTTGAATTCCAACTTCTCTTCCTTCCTCCCTCCCCACTCATCCCCACTGAGAAGGCAATCAATTCAACGTAGGCTATATATGTATAGTTTTGCAAATGACTTTCATAATAGTCATGTTGTGTAAGACTTCCCTCCAACCTGTCCTGCCCGCAGTTTCTTCTATTCTCTCTTTTGACCTTTTCTCTCCTCAGGAGTGTTGACTTCTAATTGCTCCCTCCTCTCATTTGCCTTCCCTTCCATCACTCCCCAACCCTGCTTACCCCTTTCTCCCCTCCTTTCCTGTAGTGTAAGATAGGTTTTCATACCAAATTGAGGGTACATGCTGTTCCTTCCTTGAGCCAAATGTGATGAGAGTAAGCGTCACCTTTTGCCTCTCACCTCCCCACTTTTCCCCTCTATTGAGAAAGCTTTTCCTTACCTCTTCTATGAGAGATAATTTGCCCCATTCCATTTCTCCCTTTCTCCTCCCAATCTATTCCTCTCTCACCCCTTAATTTTATTTTTTTTAGATACAGTCCCTTCCTATTCAACTCACTCTGTGCTCTCTCTCTCTCTCTCTCTCTCTCTCTCTCTCTCTCTCTCTCTCTCTCTCTCTCTGTGTGTGTGTGTGTGTGTGTGATCCCTCCAACTCCCCAGGTACTGAGAAACGTTTCAAGAGTTACAAATATTATCTTTCCATGTAGAAATGTAAACAGTTCAACTTTAGCAAGTCCCTTGTGATTTCTCTTTCCTGTTTATCTTTTCATGCTTTTCTTAATTCTTGTGTTTGAAAGTCAAATTTTCTTTTCAGTTCTGATTTTTCATCAGAAATGCTTGAAAGTCCTCTATTTCATTGAATGATCATTTTTCCCCCTGAAGTATTATACTCAGTTTTGCTGGGTAGATGATTCTTGGTTTTAATCTTAGTTCCTTGGACTTCTGGAATATCATATTCCAGGCCCTTTGATTTCTTAGTGTAGAAGCTACTAAATCTTGTGCTATCCTGATTGTATTTCCACAATACTCAAATTGTTTCTTTCTAGTTGCTTGCAATATTTTCTCCTTGACCTGGGAATTCTGGAATTTGACTACAATATTCCCAAGAGTTTCTCTTCTCAGATCTCTTTCAGGAGGTGATCAGTGGATTCTTTCAATATTTATTTTGCCCTCTGGTTCTAGAATATCAGGGCAGTTTTCCTTGATAATTTCATGAAAGATGATGTTTAGGCTCTTTTTTTGAAAAAAAAAATGATGGAAAAAAAAGATGATGTTAGGCTCTTTTTTGGCTTTCAGGTAGTCCCACAATTTTTAAATTGTCTCTCCTGGATCTATTTTCCAGGTCATTTGTTTTTTCAATGAGATATTTCACATTATCTTCCATTTTTTCATTCTCTTGGTTTTGTTTGGTGATTTCTTGGTTTCTCAGAAAGTCATTAGCCTCCATCTGTTCCATTCTTATTTTGAAAGAACTATTTTCTTCAGTGAACTTTTGAACTTCCTTTTCCATTTGACTAATTCTGCTTTTGAAAGCATTCTTCTCCTCATTGGCTTTTTGAACCTCTTTTGCCAATTGAGTGAGCCTATTTTTCAAGGTGTTATTTTCTTCAGCACTTTTTTGGGTCTCCTTTAGCAAGGTGTTGATCTGCTTTTCATGCTTTTCTTGTATCTCTCTCATTTCTCTTCCCAGTTTTTCCTCCACCTGTCTAACTTGATTTTCAAAATCCTTTTTGAGCTCTTCCATGGCCTGAGCCCATTGAATATTTATTTTGGACGTTTGGGATACAGAAGCCTTGACTTCTATGTCTTTCCCTGATGGGAAGCATTGTTCTTCCTCATCAGAAAGGAAAGGAGGAAACATCTGTTCACCAAGAAAGTAACCTTCTATGGTCTTATTTTTTTTCCCCTTTTCTGGGCATTTTCCCAGCCAGTTACTTGACTTCTGAGATTCCTTTCCCCACCCACCTCACCTCCAGATCCACCCAGCTAGTGCTTGGGGTCTGAGATTCAAATGCTGCCTCCCAGCCTCAGGGCTTTCAGCAGGGGGCGGGGCTGCTAATCAATGTAAGATTAAATTCAGGTGTGGGCAGGGCTGCTATTCAGTCTGAGATTAAGTTCAGGTTCTCAGGTGGGGGCAGGGCTGCCACTCAGGGCTCAGTTCCCTCAGGGGGTTTATGTGGAGATCTTCAACAATGGATATGAGCTCCTTTCTGCTGTGGGAGTCCCTGTCCTCTGCTGTTTCTGCTGCTGCCTCCCAAGGGGGCCTGAGTTATGGAGACACCCCACTCCCCTCTTGGCCAGCCATAAAGACTCTCTCACTGACCTTTGCACCTGTGGGTGGAGGGACCTTTGCAGCCACTGGAGATTCCATCCCTGAAGCCTGCTCGGATCTGCTCCTCTCACTGCCGTGTGGCCAAGGCAGAGCTAGACTCTGCTCTGGGTCTGGTGCATGATGGACCTTTGGTGTCAGTTTTTCAGGTCTCTCTGGAACAGAAATCTCCTCCACTCCGTTGCTGTGTGGCTTCCACTGCTCCAGAATTTGTTGGGAGTTCTTCTTTACAGGTTTTTTATGGGCTGTGGGTTAGGAGGTAGCATATGTGTGTCTTTCTACTCCGCCATCTTGACTCCTCCCCACCTCTTACATGATTTTCAAAGTCCTTTTTGACCATTACATATTTATTTTAGAGGTTTTGGATGCAGAAGCCTTGACTTTTATGTCATCCCCTGATGGTAAACATTGTTCTTCCTCATCTGAAAGGATAGGAGAGAGAATACCTGTTCACCAAGAAAGTAACCTTCTATAGTTTTATTTTTTTTCCTTTTTTGGGGCATTTTCTCAACCAGTTACTTGACTTTTGGGAACTTTGTCAAGAGTAGAGTATGCTCTGGAGACCTGTAAGTTCTCAGTTCCTCCAAGGTGGTACAATCAAGGGAGAGGAGTGTACTCCCTGGTCTGTCTCTGGCTGAGATTGAGATCAGCCACTCAATTCCCCCAGGGGCTTTATCCAAAAATGGAAGCTGGCCACTGCCTGCCTAACCACCATAGCCATGGCCCAGCCACCATAGCCATGGGCTCACTGCTGCTGCCACCACCTGGGATCTGAGCTGGGGGGGACCCTGCTCCCTTGTTACATAGGTGAAAAAGCCCTCTCACTGACCTTTGAAGTTGCCTTTGGCACCTGTGAGTTGAGGGATCTTCCAATCTCTGCTACTCTTGGGGATTCCACCCCCAAGGCTTGCTCCACTCCTCCTCCCAGTGCTGTGCTGCCAAGGCTGAGCTGGGCTGCACTCAGCATCTTGGTGCAACACACCTTTCCCATTGGTCTTTCAGGTTACCCTGGGATGGAAATCTCCTCCACTCCATTGTTCTGTAGCTTCTGCTACTCTAGACTTGGTTGAGAGGATTTCTTTACAGGTATTTTATGGACTGTGGGGGAACATCTCAAGTATGTGTGTTTTTTTATTCCTCCATCTTGGCTCCACCTCTAGATGAATAATTTATTTATTTATTTATTTGACTTTTTACATTCATTTTCACAAAATTTTGGGCTCCAAATTTTCTCCCCTTTTCTCCCCTCCCCCACCCCAATACACCAAGCAATCTAATTTTCCCTATCTCCAATCTGCCCTCTCTTCTGTCATCCCTCCCTTCTCTTGTCCCTATCTTCTCTTTTCTCCTGTAGGGCCAGATGACTTTCTATTCCTCATTACCGGTATGTCTTCTTTCCTAGTAGCAATAACAATACTAAACAGTTGTTCCTAAAACTTTGAGTTCCAAATTCTTCCCATCCCTCCCTCCCCACCCATTCCCTTTGGGAAGGCAGGCAATTCAATACAGGCCAAATCTGTGTAATTTTGCAAATGTCTTCCCTGATAGTCGTGTTGTGTAAGACTAACTGAATTACCCTCCATCCTACCCTGCCCCTCATTGTTTCTCTTCTGTCTTTTGATCCTCTCCCTCCCCAAGTGTTGACTTCAAATTGCTCCCTCCTCCCTTTGCCCTCCCTTCCATCATCCCCCCCCCTTACTTATCTTCTTCTCCTCCACTTTCCTATACTGTAAGATAGGTTTTCATACCAAAATGAGTGTGCATTTTATTCCTTCCTTTAGCCAAATGTGATGAGGGTAAACTTCTTGTTTTTTTTTCTCAGCTCTCCTCTTTTTCCCTCCACTAAAAACTCTCCTACTTGCCTCTTAAATGACATATAATTACCCCATTCCATTTCACCCTCTTTCCTCCCACTACATTTCTCTCTCACCATTTACCTTAATTTCTTTTAAGATATGGTCCCATCCTATTCAATTCACTCTGTGCTCTCTGTCTCTGTATGTGTGTGCATGTGTGTATGTGTGTTTGCGTGCATGCGTGTACATGTGTGTGTGGTCCCACCAACTACCCAGATACTGAAAAGTTTTGAGTTACAAATATTGTCTTTCCATGTAGGAATGTAAACAGTTCACTTTTGGTAAGTCCCTTAAGACTTCTCTTTGCTGTTTACTTTTTCATGCTTCTTCTCATTCTTGTGTCTGAAAGTCAAATTTTCTTTTCAGCTCTGGTCTTTTCATCAAGAATGATTGAAAGTCCTCTGTTTCATTGAAAGACCATATTTTCCCTTGAAGTATTATACTCAGTTTTGCTGGGTAGGTGATTCTTGGTTTGAGTCCTAGTTCCTTTGACTTCTGGAATATCCTATTCCATGCCCTTCAATCCCTTAATGTAGAAGCTGCTAGATCTTGAGTTATCCTGATTTTATTTCCACAATACTGGAATTGTTTCTTTCTAGCTGCTTGTAAGATTTTCTCCTTGACCGGGGAGTTCTGGAGTTTGGCCACAATGTTCCTAGGAGTTTCTCTTTTTGGATCTCTTTCAGGTGGTGATTGATGGATTCTTTCAATACTTATTTTGCCCTCTGGTTCTAGAATATCAGGGCAGTTTTCCTTGATAATTTCATGGAAGATGATGTCTAGGCTCTTTTTTTGATCATGACTTTCAGGTAGTCCCATAATTTTTAAATTGTCTCTCCTGGATCTATTTTCCAGGTCAGTTGTTTTTCCCATGAGATATTTCACATTCTCTTCCATTTTTTCATTCTTTTGGCTTTGTTTGGTGATTTCTTGGTTTTTCGTAAAGTCATTAGACTCCATTTGTTCCATTCTAATTTTGAGAGAACTATTCTCTTGAGTGAGCTTTTGAACCTCTTTTTCCATTTGGCTCATTCTGCTTTTGAAAGTATTCTTCTCCTCATTGGCTTTTTGAACCTCTTTTGCCAATTGAGTGAGCCTATTTTTCAAGGTGTTATTTTCTTTAGCATTTTTTTGGGTCTCCTTTACCAAGGTATTGACCCGTTTTTCATACTTTTCTTGCATCTCTCTCATTTCTCTTCCCAGTTTTTCCTCCACCTGTCTAACTTGCTTTTCAAAATCCTTTTTGAGCTCTTCCAAGGCCTGAGCCCACCCAACATCCCCCTGGGATTTCTGGGGTACTGAGGTCCCTCCCTCCACGTCTTTCCCTGATGGCAAGAATATGTCCTCCTCCTTGTCAGATCCGAAAATCGGGATCATTTGCATCTGTTCAAAAAAACTCTCTATAGTCTTATATTTCTTCCCTTTTCTAGGCATTTTCCCAGCCAGTTACTTGACTTCTGAGATTCCTGTCCACCCCCACCTAGATCCACCCAGCTAGTGCTTGGGGTCTGAGATTCGATTGTGCTTTCTGTGCCGCCTGGCTGCTAATCAATGTGAGCTTTAGTTCTGGTGCTGGGGTGGGGGCAGGGCCGCCTCCCAGGCTCAGCTCCCTCAGTTGTTTATGCAGAGACTTTCAGTAATGAAGATCCTGCCTGCTGCTGGGGGAGTCCCAGGCCGCAGCCACCGCTGCCTCTGCCTCTGCCTCTGCCGCCACCCCGCCTCTGCCTCCGTGCTTCCTGCCCCCACCTCTGCTGCCGCCACTTCCTCCCAAGGGGTCCCGAGTCACGGAGACACTCCGCTCCCCTCCTCCAACGCAGCCGTCTCTCTCACTGACCTGTAGCTTCTGTGGGCGGAGGGACTTTCCCGGCTGCCGGAGTTTCCGTCCCTGAAGCCTGCTCGGGTCAGCTTCTCTGGGGCCGTGGCCAGGGCAGCGCTGGGGTGGGGTCCGCTTTCTGGGGCGCGACGGACCCTGGGGACGGCTCTCCAGGGCTCTCTGGAATGGAAATCTCTTCCACTCTGTTTCTATACACCTTTCAGTGATCCAGAAGTTATGGGGATCTCTTTTTACATTAATTCTATGAGCTGTGGGTTTGGAGCTCGTAAACGTGCGTCCTTCTACTCCGCCATCTTGGCTCCGCCCCTAGATGAATAATTTTTTAAAAAGAAATAATTTCAGGTCAGTGCTTAGCGTGAGCATAGATATGGTCATAAAGACAAGGTAAGATGACTAGATCACACCGTAGGATTGGGGTAGACCTAAGAGGATAGACAAACCTGAGTTTGTCCTAGAATCAGGGAAATACCTGGGATTTACAGATAAAGTACAGTCAAAAACTGAGAGTCCAGTGACTAGTATGGGGTAAGTTACATACTGACTCCCAAAAGAAGTCAGAACAAAGCTACAGACTGAATATCAGGTAGATAGGGTATTTAGGAGGGCATAGAGACCTTTCAGGAAGACAAGGTGGGAAGTCAAATGACTGTACGGACAAGGATCAAAAGGGTTAAGAATCAACAGAAACGGACAGAGAAAAGAGAACAAAAGATTTGAAGCAGAAACATCAAGTTGACCATGATTTTGATGAAAACTCCTTTCCCAGCCAGTTGTTACCTTACTAGGTTTCCTGTAGGAGCTAGGGCATATTTAATCTAGGATCTACATGCAGAATCTGGAAAATAATATTAATGATAACTGACTTTTACATAGCACTCTGTGATGACAGAGCTCTTTACATATTTTAATAATATGTATATATTTTATTAATTATTAATAATGTATGTATTTTAATGATCAATCATCTGATATAGTTTTCCTCATTTTACAGATGAAGAATCCAGACAGTCCAGGCAGCCTGTCAAAGGATTTCATAGCTTGCTGGTAGCAGAGTAAGAACTCAAACCCAGGTATTCTATACCAAGTCCATTTCTTTTTCTGGCCCATCACAATGGTTCAACCTGACTAGAGATAATGGGTATATGGAAAATAAGGTTAAAGGGGATCAATATACAAAAAACTCTTAACATAGTGCCTAGTATATTGAACTGACTGATTATAATTATGCAAATGTAAGTAAAAACACCACTAAAAGAAAGCCAAAATTTGAATTCAGTTATCCCTCCTACATCATGACTTTCACCATTATGCTTTCGATACATCACGGATTGGCATAAATTAAATGGGAATTTGGGGGAGTTTTGTGGAAGCTAAAGACGACATGTGAAGGCCAGCAGATGATGCAGAAAAAAGTTTAGAAATTAAGAAATGCATAAAATATATGCACAGTCTTGTAATTCCGACTTCTTCTCTGGGATGAAAGGAAGGTCAGAAATTTTTATTGGATTTTCCAGATCGTGGGGGCACTGTTTCCCCACTTGATGTAGAAGGGATTGTAATGAGCAGTGTTGGTCATGAAGAACAGATAATGAACATATTCTTAAGGATCCTTAAGTCAGAGGGAAAAGTTGTAAAAATATCTGTAACTAGAGAAGTTGGGTTGGTGGATCACTTGAGCTCGGAAGTTTAGAGCTACAGAGGGGCTAAAGTCAGTCAGGTCACTATGCTAAGTCCAGACAATATGGTAAACTCCCAGGTGAGAAGTCACTAAGCCATCTAAGGATGAATGGACTCACCCAGGTAGGAAACAGAGCAGGCCAAAGATTTCATGCTGATAAGCAATGGGATTGGGGCCCTCAGAGGCCACTGCACTTCTAGCCTGAGTGAGATGGGGTATCTTAGTTTCCCTTAAAAAATAAAATAAAATTTTAATAGCATTTCTCTTAGTAACAACAACAAAAAACCTTGAAACATTGCAGATGCTCATCAATTAAGGAACGACTGAAGAAATTGTGTAATATGATTGAAATGGAATGTTTTTGTGCCATAAAAACAATGAAAGTGAAGAATACTGAAAAACTTAGAAAGTTTTGTAAACTGATGCAATGCAAAGCAAACAGAACTAGGAGAAAGATACATACAATAATCACAATAAAGTAAAAGTAAAGAGTGATAAAAAACATCAGAACATTGACCAAAGTGGTGACTTCAAATGACTGAAGCTGAAAATGACATAGGTATGGAATAACATACATTGTTAGACTTGTCCAACCTGCTTGTCAGGTCATCTGATTATTAGATTATTCCTTTTCAGACAGAAGCAGTCATTGGAAAATGACAACAATGTTTAAAAGGAAAGCATCACCAAAACGCTTGTTAAAAATTAGTGAAAAACAAAAAATCTGCCCATAAAAGGTTTAGGGGAAATTAATAACATTACAACATATGTGGGGCAGCTATGTGGTGCAGTAGATAGAGAGTCAGGGCTGGAATCAGGAAGACTTGAGTTCAAATGCGGCCTCAGACACTAGCTGTATGATCCTCAGCCAGTCACACCCTGTTTGCCTCAGTTCCTCATCCGTAAGTAAGTTGGAGAAGGAAATGGCAAACCACTCCAATATCTTTGCCAAGAATCACAGAAAGTCAGACACAACTGAAAATGGCTTAACAATAGAAAATGATGTATTTTTCTTAAAAAACACACAAATAATAAAATATACTTCCTCTTCTTGATTAAGAGGTGGGAACTATGGATGTAGAATGTTATATGTGCTGTCAGATGTGGTTTTACATTGTCATTTTTCTAATTACAAGGGAGAATTGAATTTGTTGAATGGGGACACACAGCTTGGGAATGAAAGGAATGCAAAAACAAAAGACATTAAAACTTTGTTTTTTTTAAAGAAAGATGAATCTTGACAAAACTAATGCTTTTGAAAACTTAAGAATGATCTTAGAAGATTAGGAAAGGACAAATATGCAGACCATGTGTTGTTATTTTTTTAAAGAGAGAAGAATGATACTGCTTATTATTAATTCTCCAACCACACTCCCAAACTGTTAAATATTACTGGAGGAAGTCATAACACCATGCCAACTAGGTCTAATACAAATTCATATTATCTAATCTAAACCAGGCCCTCCATGCGAAATTGTTTCTGTGTCCCTCTGGTATTGATGATGATGATAGCTAGCGTTTATATAATGCATTAAGATTTGCATAGTGCTTTACAAATTTGGCTGCATTTGATTCTCACAACAGCCTCGGAGGTAGCTGCTAATATGATTATCCTTGTTTTACAAAGTAAGTTTCTAAAGCAGACAGAAGAGACTTGCCTACAGTCACACAGTAAATCTGAACTCGTCTTCCAGAGTTCTATCCACTGAGCCACCTATCTTCATAGCGTTATTCCCCTTCATGAACTATATGTTCCATAATCCTTTAGTTGTTCATGCTCTCTGTCCTCAACATTTCATGTTCTTTACTTATTTATATACATATTGTATCTGCCCCCTCCATAAAATGTGAGCCCCCTTGAGAGTAGGGACTATTTTATTTTTGCTTCTGTATTCCCAGCAACTAGGACAGTACTTTGTAAATAGTGGCTTAATAACCATGAAGTTAATGGAATTGAACCAACTAATTATCTTAACTTGGATATTTAGGAAGAAAACAAGCTATTTGCAAAGGGCAGGTGTGGAGAATGGGAAAGGGAGGGCAAAGACAGAAAGGAACCTGCTGGGCATGACAAATACAGTCTCAAGAGAATAATCTGACTTTAGAATTATACTTTAGTCAGGCTATCACTTTGGTTAAAATCCAAGAGTAAAGGCTATTTTTCTGAAAACTTTATAAAGGCAGAAAAATGACCAGTATTTACTTTGTCGTTAACTACCATATCTGATGATACATCAGTCCACCTTTTGAAAACGGCTTCCTTCGAAATCTATGTGTGTATCAATTTTTAGATCAGGTAAACCATTAGAGCAGCTATGATATATTGCTGATGATACAACTTTCTTTAGCCTGTTACTTCACTAGACAATGTTGCTAATGGGCTACCCATTAGCCACCACCAGAATAGGAGTAATTGTGATCCTGAGAGTCCTAGAGTATGGAAATCATGGAAAATATGGTGAACTGATACAATGAGCATCTGTCAAAATGTGATTTTTTTTTAACTTTGAATTTCATACTAATCTATGTGCTACAGTTAATACCTCTCAATAGAAGGCTGTTTTTTCTGCTATTATTTTAATAATTCTATCTTACACAATTATACATTATATAAAATTATATCACATATTTTATTAAAATAATAATAATTTATATAATATAATACATTATATCATAATATAATACTATAATATATTACCTGTCATATTGTGTTATATAACATATAAATTATATTTCTATAATTATAATTATTTTTTCTCAGATCTGTGATTTTATCAATATAATGAACTAAGGGTGTGAAAACCCTATTAAAATGAATGTAAATGTTCAACTTGTCAGAAACTTAGAGGGTTAATGGACATACCTGTGGTCACACAGCTTGAATGTTATCAGAGATTAGATTTAAACCCAGGTCTTCCTAACTTCAAAGTCAAACTTCTATTTACCACACCATGCCTCCTCTTAGTTTTATTTACCAAATATTACTTGATAAATGAGCAAACACAAGCAGACTTAGGCCAGTACTTATGGATGATAATCATTAATTCAGCTAAACTCAAAATTTCAGTGGTGTATTCTCAGAAGTACTGGATTTGGAGTGAGAAGGAGGATTTAGTTCTAGTTTTGTCATTGACTAGAGGTCAAGGTCTCTGACAAGGTCTCTGACCTTGAGAAAAACCATGAGCTTCCATTTTCCTATCTGTAAAATGGAGGGGTTGGACTAGAATGTGGAGATCAAATGAGTTAACTTATGGAAAACACTTTGCAAACCTCAAAGCTGTATATAAATGCTAGCTATTGTTATCATTTTCACCATCATCATTGTTCTTATTTAAAGTCCTTCCTATTGTTTCAGAGTCTCCCAATAACTAATAGTTTCCTCCTTTGTCAACCCTCCTGTTGCAACAGCATTTTCTTGACTCCAGAGCTGGAGGTCCCCTTGGCAAAAGCTGATGACCCTTCTTGCTCTGACATCATGACACAAGATGGAGGCTGATGAAGCCCAATATTAATTGGTGGGACAAACTCCCTCTATAAAAAACCATCTGTCCCCAAGAGGAGAACAACCTGGTCAAAGCCCTTTTAACAACGGCTGCTTGCCATGATTCAAGGTCACATGTGCCTTCTGCAGGCACCTCTCCCAGCCCCCTTCCCAGATTTGATTAAAGTTTCTGTTCCTCATCGTGCACTTGGCCTACAGCTCAAGGTTTACTAGCTGCTCCGGAGCTCTTTATAAGGCTCAGCTTGGGCGGCCCACCACAGAATTCTTCCATATCATGCAATTTCTTGATTAGCTGAGACTAGAGGTATTTCAAACTGAAGTCCAGGATTATTACATAAAGCCATCTCATGTTTGTTACGGCTGTTATTTTAATGTATTACTCAGCTAGTGAGAATTTTTTTTTATGAAGGGTATTATATAGGCTCACCTTGTGTCATATAATTCAACATATTTTCACAATTAGGAACTTGAGAGTGCATTCTGCTCCTGGCTCATCCCCAAACTCTTATGCATGTTTCTGAGGCTGGGAATGAAGGGACCCAGCCATGACTATTTTTTTTCTTTGCTTTTCTTGCAAAGGACGTCTTTCTATACTTGCATCATGAGATTTAGACCCAAAAGGAACCATTGGGGTGATCAAGTTCAATCTTTTCTTTTATAAAGGAGAAAACTAAAGTATGGAGAGAGGAAATTACTTTCTCAGGGTCATCTGGGTAATTGGTCTCCTTTTGGTTTACTAGATAGATCAGTAGCTAGAAAGATTTCATTTATATAGCCCACCATCAGAGACTCACTGAAAGTTTGAGCTGGAAGTAAATATTATTGAATTCAAGTCTCTCATTTTTTAGAGAGAGGCTCTGTTAAATGTGGCCAGTCTAGAGAGAAGATGCTTGCAGAGACAGGGTGCCATTTCTTAGGTCAAGTGACTTAGGATCATAGGTTTACACGTAGAAGGGAATAGTCCATTTAATGAATCAAGGTAGCCATTGAGTTCAATCCTTTCATATTGCAGATAAAGAAACTGAAGTATGGACAGTAGTAATAGCTAACATTTATATGGTGAATATGTGTCAGACACTGTGCTAAGTGCTTTACAAATAGTATCCCACTGGATCCTCACAACAACCCTGAGAGTTAGATGCTATTATTATCTCTAGGTGAGGAGGGGCACCTAGATGATGCAGTAGATAGAGTCAGGAAGACCTGAGTTTGAATCTGACCTCAGACATGCACTGGCTGTGTGACCCTGGGCATGTCACTTAACTATGTTTGCCTCAACTTCCTCATTTGGAAAATGAACTGGAGAAGGAAATGGCAAACCACTCTAGGATCTATGCCAGGAAAATCCCAAATGGAGTCATGAAGACACAACTGAACAACAGCAGATGAGGAAACTGAGGCAAATAGAGGTTAAGCGACTTGCCCAGAGTCACACATCTAGTAAATGTCTGAGGCAGGATTTGAAACCAGATTCTTCTGATTTCAAGTCCAGCACCCTAGCCACCTCACTATTCTCCCTATCATATATTTTAAATTAAATTTTGTTTTTCAGATCCATATTTTTCCCTCCCATCCTATCTCCCCTACCACAACTGAGAAAATAAGAAAAATAAAACCCCTGTTAGAAACATACAGAATCAAGAAAAACAAATTCCGTAATTGACCATGTCTACATATGTGTGTATGTATATATGTATGCATGTATAATATTATATAATTATATATATATCATATAAATATATAACATAAACATATTAGCATAGATAAATATTTCTATATAAATATATGAATAACTATAAATATATAAAGAAATGGTGGAGTGTGTGTGTGTATGTATGCACTTCAAATCCATTAGCTCCCTATCTGGAGGTGGGAGCATGTCTCATCAAGAGTACTCTGGCATTGCAGCAGCTTATTGTGTTTATCAGAGTTTCTAAATTTTTCAAACTTGTCTCTGCAGTACTGCTGTTATTGTACACCTTGTTCTCCTTGTTCTGTTCACTTTACCCTGTATCAGTTCGTACAGATTTCTCTGAAACCATTCCCTTTATCCTTTCTTACAGCACAAAGAACAAGGAAGATACTTTCCTTACATATTTTTTGAGGATTAGGGTCTTATCTTAGTGAAGAAACAAAAATCTGGGAAATCATCCACAGAAAGCCTCATGCTTCAATACAGGAAGGACATGGTAAATTCCTTAGCACAGTGATTTCTTCCATCTCAGTCACACCAGGGAGTTCTGTGGCCTCAGATCTCCTCAGTTTGTTCTCAGCATCCCATGAGGAGACTGTGCTACCGGTGTCTTCTACTGAACCAATGGCCTTCCTGATTGCTGTTCCATGAATCTGTCCCTTCTTGTTCCTAGAAGTCTTCACAATCTTGACGCAGTTAACATTAGACTTCATGTGAATCTGAAGTCTTGGTGACCTGCTTGCAATCAGGTCTGTCTCTTTTGGGGTCTGGGGTCTCATGAGAAAAGTAGTTACATTTCCTTAACTAAGCACCACAATAATTGCTTCTCCATGAGTCTGTCCCCTTCCTATACTTAGAAGTCTTCACAGCCTTGACAAACTTAACACAATGTTTCATGGGAATTTGAGTCTTGGGGGCTTACCTGTGATCAGGTCTGTCTCTTTTGGGGTCTGGGGTCTCATGAGAACTGTAGCTACAAATTGAGTAGATTCATGTTCATCACTCAGCACACTAGGAAATGGAGGCTTGCCTTCAACCAAAGTCAGAAAAAGAAAAGAAAAATGTTTTGTACAGGAGATCAAGTACAGAAGAATATAATCTAAGAATAAAAACAATTTTAAAAGAAACAGAAGTATAGCTTTCATTCCTGATAGCCTGTGGCTCGATGTGGTTTTCAACCCATATCAATTGTGTTCTTTGGAACAATCCTCACCTATAATTAGCTTCAGAACTGTAAGTATGGGGTACACTTATGTGAAAGGGAAAAAAGAACAAGGTGTGTAGGAGGAGGGGAGCTGAGGGAGCTCCAATGGGATGGGCTCACATTTCTCAGTAAAATAGGAAATGAGATCATCTGCTGTGAGTGTAGGTGGAGCCAGGGGCATTAGGAAAGGGGAGAATTAGAACAGGCACAGCCTCGGTGCTGGGAGAAACAGAGGCAGAGGACTAAAAATGAGATATAAATAAGCATGGCACTTGGACTTTGTACTCTGCTATTACAGTAAATTATTTAGATGGTGTGGGTATGATGAGAAGATTGACTGCTTATCTAGCAACTCCAAGTGTTTTTCCATTTTAGCCCACCCAGGGTCTCTGAACAAGGAACAAACTGAAATGTCAGGGTATTTAAAGGATATTCAAAGCCCTAAGTTAAATTTCCTTCTGAGAATAATCCAAACTATGGGATGGCATTGAGTTGAAGGATTTTAGGACCTTGTGGAAAAGTGGCACTGACAAGAAGAGAAAAAATGAATTAATTCCTTATGGACTTCTGGGAGGATTTTGTTTGCTTTCTCTATTGCTTATGAACCCCTGTGAGTACTCCACGTTTTCTTAGGAGTGAAATAAAGACTGACTTGGATCCAGTAAGTGTATTGTCACCTTGAGTACTTCTAGGGACCCTTCTCCCACATAAATAGAAATCAAAACAATAAATGAGATGTTTTTAAACCACTTTGTTAATCTTAAAGTACTATAGAAATGCTAACTATTATCATAGATATTATTAACTAGATATCAGCAATGACCAGAGATTTCTCAGGGAAAACTCTGAATGGAGATAAAATGAACAAGAGAGAGAGAGAGAGAGAGAGAGAGAGAGAGACTGGGACCATATTGTCCAAGGTCTCCACGAGTTCAGAGTAAGGGAGGCCTGGGCCACAGGTTACATTTTGTTTTTGTGAATTTCATACTATCTCCTCCTCCAAAATGACAACATTAAGCATTACTGTATAGAAAAGTTTGAAGTGCATTAGGGGTAAGAAGGGAGAGCTTTATTCTCTCTCTGTGGTGATAACCAATCACCAAATGAACTTCTGAGCTAGATAGGAAACCCTCTCTATTTATAGGTCCTATATATGTGGGTTTGAAGACTTGCCCCAGGTCCAGAGCATCCCTCAGCACACTAGGAAGTATAGATTTGCCTTCCTCTGACCTTCAAATGAAAGGGGAAAAAAACGGAAAAATGGTGTTTTGTGCAGCTTATACTGATTCAATACAGGCTAGTGCAAGGGTAGGGAACCTGGGGCCTCAAGGACACATGTGGCCCTCTAGATCCCCAAGTGCAATTCTTTGACTAAATCCAAACTTCACAGAACAGATTCCCTTAATAAAAGGATTTATTCTGTAAAAGTTGGACTCAGTCAAAAGTTGGACCTGAGGACCTAGGAGGCCACATGTGGCCTTGAGGTCAAAGGTTCCCCATCCCTTTGCTAGTGTTTTGGGAGTGAGAGACAATATTTGAAGCACTAAGATTTAATGAGTAAATAAGGTGTTGGCCTTGGAGTCAGAAAATCCTAGGATTGATTGCATTCTGGTTATGACTAGCTACGTGACTATGAACAAATTGTTCAAATCTCAGAGCCTCAGTTTCTTCATTTGTACATAAGGACACGACAATATGAGTATCAGAGATTTCATTGAGTTGTTGTGAGGTTCAAATGAGAGGGATAATGGATGTAAAAGCACTACGCCAGCTACCACTTCAGAGCTAAGCTCTTAGAGGTCATCTTGTCCAACCCCATCGTTTATGGATAAAGAAGTAGAAGCCCAAAGCTAAGCAAGGTGGCTTGTCAAAGTTCCATTATTTGTCTTCTTGCTGTCTCTCCCCATTAGATAGTGAGCTCCTTGAGGACAGAATCTTTCTTTTGTCTCTTTTTGTATCCTGAGCAACTAGCATAATGCCTGGTACACAGTAGGCACTCGATAAATGTTGTCTGACTGACTGACTGACAGATTAGAGACCCTATCAGTCAAAAGATGCCTTTAACAGGGGTTAATCTCTTTTAACATTTTGTGAACCCACTGTAGTCTTTGCTCTGTGGTCTTTCCATTCACTTCTGTTGCTTATAAAACAGGAGATATACTTACTGAACAAAGGGAATGAGTTCAATAAACTGTGAATGGCCTGACAGTCATCTAGGTGAATATGCAAACCGCACAGATCCTAGGAGTCTCTAGAAGAAGAAGCATGAGAGTATCTTGAAAACTCAGTTATGAAGCTAACAGTTTTATTGCTCATTAGTTGTCCCAAACAAATACTTTCTATGGCTACCTCCTCAATTGCCTAAACTAGGGGTGGTGAACCTATAGCCTTGAAGTCACATGTGGCTTTCTAGATCCTTAAATGTGGCCTTCTGACAATCCAAATTTTATAGAAAATAAAAGGATAGAACATAGAACATTTGTTCTATAAAATTTTAATTCAGTCAAAAGACCACACTTAAGGGCCTAGAAAATCACATGTGGCCTCAAGGCCAAAAGTTCCATACCCCTGGTCAAGTCCAAAGACTTTCTCTCCCACCTTCATTCATATATTAACATATTCATGCTTTAGACCAAATCATCACTCAGAATTTTACCATCGCAAATATTCTTTAGTATATAGGATGGCTCTCTGGGAAGGAAGATAGGGAGAAGGGATAAAAAGGAAAAATTAGATAATGTAAAAAAAAGATATAAATAAAAATTTATTTTTTTAAAAAAGATTCATATCGCCTCTAATATCTGGAACTTCTCTAAGCATAATCTCCTATCCTTCCACTTTCTGCTTTATCTTACTTGTATATGGCAACATGGTGTGAGAACATTGGATCTAGAATCTGAGTATTTGGGTCATTGCCCAAATGGGTCACTACTTTAATTCAATTCAACCATAAGAAACTAAAAGCCTGAAAAAGCTTTGATCTTTGGCTGGCCATGCATGTGTAATATGACTATCTCAATATGGCTCATAGGGAGGCAAGAATAAACATCTCATGCATCTATTCCATGCCCCACCTCCCCTTCTCCAAATAAGACTTTATTTTCTGCCAGAAGAAGAAGCAGGAGGTTGGGGCCAGAGCGTATTGGGCTGGAATTTTATCTGTCTGATCCATTAAATAGTGTTGGTCTGGGGCAGGGGTGAGGAACCTTGATCCTTGAGGTCTATGTGACCCTCTAGGTCTTACTCTGATGAGAGCAGAGTGACCAGACTCTAGCCTCAACCTCAGGAACACATGTGGCCTCGAGTTGTAGGTTCCCCACCCCTAATCAAGGGGAAGTAACTTTAAGGTTACAGCTTAACTCCTGATGGCTGTTCATTAATGGGGAAAAGAGACTCCCAAGCTATATATCCAAAGCTTGATCTCTTTCCTACTAGATACCAGTTCCACAATGAACACATATAGTAAATAGCAAATAAACCCACTTATCCAAGTTGATAGCAAAACAGAAATTTGAGAAAGTATATATATAGGAGAATATATACCAGACAATACAGATGGAAAGAGCTATCTCACTGGGAGCAAAGTAACTTCACTCAAAGAGAATTCCAGATTTCACCCAAAACGAAATTCTCCAAAATCTCTCATGTAGTGAGATGAGAATAAGGACCTTTGATCAAAGTTCTACATGTTTGCTTGTTACTGATGGGGTGGTTGGGCGCATGTGCTTGGACCCCAATTCCAAAATCATATTTCTCTTTAAAAATCACATTTCTCCCTAGTCTCAAAACACTATCCCAGGCAGTTTCTTTCCAGCCCAAGGACACAGCCTGCCCCAGCAACAACTGTTATCTCCTTGCTACAGTAACCAGCTGCACCTATAGAATTTATTAGTCTGAACCAGCTGTGTACTGGCTGAGCTGGCTGTGTACTGGGTCATAATGACATTTACTACTCACTGACCAATCATATTTATCCTAAACTTAGACATACATATACTCCCTTACATTTATCTTGTCCAACAAGACATTAATGAGAGTAGCCTAGTATTCCTTAGTTAGTTTGAGACTATTAATTGACTTAGTGACATTTCAGGCCTAAAACCACACCTCCATATAGCCCCACCTTGGGTTATTTCCCAATGAACTCTGGGTAAAATACCTGTGCAGTGGATACCAAAAGTGCATGTTCCTTTAAGAACTGACCACTCCTTAATCACTCCCTAATCCTGCCCTGAATCACCTAATTAGCATAACTGACACATGTTTTACTATAGAATATCCTATATAAACTTTACTTGTACCCCTCTAAGGCTGCAGATTCCCTAAGAACTCTTGCCTGCTGAAAAGTGTAATAAATCTTTACCTTGACCTCAAGAATGCTTGAGTCTCTGAATTCATTCCAGGAGACCTGCCCCTGTACTCTGATCTTTGCAGGGGTCTCACACACCCCACCTCCCTTCAAGACTCATTACCAGAGTCTTTCTTCCCTTGTGGTCCTAAAGTGAAGTTGGAGTTTTTCACATCTTCCTCTTCTCTCAGAAGAACCCAAGAGATCAGCTCTCCCTTCTTTCCTGCTCTCTCCAACTTCTCCCCACCCTCAGGAAGGCTTAGGACACTGATCTCCACTGAGGAGGAGAGAATCCCATACCACTGGGTTTTGAGGCTCAGGTTACATGTGAAAATAGGTGGGAAGGGGGTATAGATCTGGAGACCCCAAATTAATTGAGTTCTTCTAATACAGTACTTGAAATTACTGGGTATAAGAGGCAGGTAATAGACAATGAGATATAAGGACACCCCCTTTAACATTTTGAGTGATCTCTTAATTTTTAAGTTTTATTGAGTACTCCTTTCAGACCTTGAGTGGTTTATTTGCATAGGAATGGGTCAGGAAATCTGGTTGAAGATTATCTCAGGTCAGGTCATAGACCTGCCGGTGCTCTTTCTTCTCCGCATTTACTGATATGAACTAATGGAAGAGGTATAGAGTTTAAAAGTGAAGAAGCTGATGCTGCTGGTAATCAAATAAAGAGAGTCAGGACAGTCATGTTCTAGTAGAATGAGAGTGGAGGGAAATTTCTGTGCCCTCCCCATATCTATAGGCAATAGTCTCTTGCAATAGAAGCACTTGGCAGAGTCAAGTAGTATTCATCCAGAAGACAAAGAGATTGTTGCCTAGAACCAAGCCTCTGCTACTCAGGAGATTACAATCATCAGAGCTGAGAATCTAAGGGAGCAAAATATGGAAGACAATGACTGGTCTCAGGATGTAGGCTCTGATCCATTCTGAAAGTGCATAGCCATTCGTTAGGCCATGCTGTCAACTGGTCTGAAGAAGAGGTAGAAACTACAACCAAGCAGTGAAGTAGAATCTTTTGGAGCACCATTTGGAAGAACCCAGTGGAGGAACATCTGTAAGAATCCTGTGATAGAGAGCCATGGGTCATTGAGTGGACCTGATGGGATACAGACTCTAGGAACCTCCTTGAACTCACCTTGAATCTTCTGGGGAGGAACATCCACAGGAGGAAGCTCATTTGCCTCCTAAGGAAGATGCAGTCCTATAGCCAAGAATCCTAGTAGAAGCCAGGAGCAAGGAACAGAAAGTCATTCTGCAACCTTGTGTTTGTCCTTTGTTCTCAAAGAGGACCATGACATCAAGATGATGACATGACTTTCAGCTGACTTTGATCTGAGTGAGGGAGGGCTGTGCAAGTTCACCAGCTTCTCTGTCTTCTCCTGAGCCATCTGGGTCCAATGATCTGATATTCATCAGGATGACTGAAGATGGCCCAGGATGCAGTGTGAGATCCAGGCCCTTTTAGGCTAAGGTCTTATCACATTCCCACTTTGAGAGAGATATACCCATTCAATGAATAGGTTTCTTTAAGTAGTTACTCAAAGGATGACCTCTTTAATAAAAAAATATTGAGGAGGAGAAGAGGGCGGGGTGAGGTGAGACAGAGGAGAGGCTCTTGTTATCCCATTAGTACTTCTAATAGTAGTGAATGGGAATAGATTTAGTGAAGACTTCTCAGGGGTATGAGACTCCTCCCTAGAGTAGAAGAGACCTCAGGCACAGGTTTAGATTCCTCCAGGGTCAGGTGATTTCCATATAAGGCTATACAGTGCATTAGAAGCAATGATTGGCTATGGTTCACTAACACCTCAATACCTAATTTGCATATGCCCACGCAGTCTGCAGCCCTTACTCTAGTCCACCTGATTTGCATAAGTTCTCAATGCCCAATTTGCATATGATGATGTGTATTTTCCTGGGCTTTGTAAGGTCGAGGAGAGGGAAATTTGAACTGGGTTCCAAAAGGGATTGGTTAAATTTCATGCCTAGAGTGTAAAATCTTGATTCTCAGCCAATGAGAATAATGGTCAGCAGAAGAAGGGGGCCTTTCTCTGTCAGGGTCTACATAAATTGCCACTCTGCTTCTGTAAAGCTCCTCCCGACTCCAGCTTTACTGGTGAAGGGATTGCCTGCTTCTCTGGAGAACCAAATAAAGGCAATTTTCTGTTTTCTTTGAGACACCTCTGAGCAGTCAATTTGAGTAAGGGGGGGGTCATGCAATCTCACACAGTAGCCAATAGAGATAACATACCTAGAAAAGTAGTGTCCAGACTGACAGGCGAATATGTATTTTCACATTCTTCATAATCTGACTTTCACAGATTTCCCCTTGATGGGGGACCCTGTCTCATTTCTTAACACCCAACACTTCACAGACTAACTGGGCAGCTAGGAAGAGCAGTGAATAGAGCACTGACTCTGCAGTCAGGAGGACCTAAGTTCAAGTGTGACCTCAGACACTTGACACTTACTAGCTGTGTAATCTTGGATAAGGCACTTAATCCCAATTCCCTTGCCTTCCCCATACATAATAGGGTCACAGATTTAAAGCTGGATGAGACCACAAAAGTCATCTAGTCCAGAGCTTCTTAAACTTTTTTCACTCTCAACCCCTTCAGCACTTCTTAAACTGTGGGTTGAGACCCATCCTCTTCATTTTACAAATGAGGAAACTGAGGCCCGTTGAGAAGAAGTGACTTGCTCAAGGCCACTCCCTTAGTAAATGGCAGAGTCAGGATTCATAGGATTAAAGATTTAGAATAGAAAGAGACTTAGAGGTCCAATTTTCCTCATTTTATATATAAGGAAACTGAAGTCTTATGAGGGGAAGTGAACAAGGTCCCACAGCTGGTTGATGACAGAGCTAGACTTCAAAATCAAGTCCTTTGATGCTAAATCCAACATCTTTCCATTTCACTGTAGCCTCCTTTTGTTTTCTGATGTTATTGTTGGTGGGACAAATCATCCTATAGTCCCTGGGGGTATTTCTGTTCAGTCTAGTAAAATAATACAACTAATATTAAAAAAAGATGATGCTGAGTAATCAAGGAAAGGTTAAAAATAAGTTCAGGGTCTCTTCTGTTTAATAAGACAGGAAAATGCATCACACATTGGAGCAAGATTACCATCCTAAATGATTAAAATTTTAAGGCTTTGGTCCTTAAAGGGTTAAGCTTCTGTTCTACTTGTATGGAACCTCTTAGTCTTTGGAAATGCCAAGCAACTGAAGCTCTACTTTATCTAGATTGTTTTTCTTTCCTGGAAAAGAATATGAATGTTTTAAGTGTATTTTTATTCAGATTTCAAAATAAAATAAAAAGAAATGGGAAAAAGAAAAGAAATAAAGAAAGGAAGGAAGGAAAGAGAGAAAGAAAGAAAGAAAGAAAGAAAGAAAGAAAGAAAGAAAGAAAGAAAGAAAGAAAGAAAGAAAGAAAGAAAGAAAGAAAGAAAGAAAGAAAGAAAGAAAGAAAGAAAGAAAGAAAGAAAAAGAAAGGAAGGAAGGAAGGAAGGAAGGAAGAAAGGAAGGAAGAAAGAAAGAAAGGAAGGAAGGAAGGAAGGAAGGAAGGAAGGAAGGAAGGAAGGAAGGAAGGAAGGAAGGAAGGAAGGAAGGAAGGAAGGAAGGAAGGAAGGAAGAAAGAAAGAGAAAGAAAACCTGATGCTTTGGGGGAATGTTTTGCAACTGGTTCTGCTCAGCACTTCCTGGGGTATCATTATCAAAGACTTGTCCTTTTGGTATGGGGATATGGGGGTGAAGAGGATGGGAGAGAAAGAAAGAAATGCATAGGTTGGCATATAGGTGAGGAAACTGAGGCCCATAGAGGTTAAGTGAGCTGTCCAAGGTCACAGAGTTAGTTAAGTGGCAGAGAAGTACTTGAATATAGGTCCTTGGACTCAGAATTCACAGATCTTTCTACCTTCCCAAGTTGTCCTTATCTTTGCTATACACTAGAGCCCTGGGCCTGGTGTCAGAGAGAGCTAAGTTCAAATCCAGCCTTAGGCATGAGAGCTCTGTGATCCTTGGGCAACTCACTTAACCTCTGTTTGTCTCAGTTCCTCAACAATTAAGTGGGGATAATAATAGCACCTACTAGGACTATTGTGAGGGTCAAATGTGCTAATATTGGCAAAGTGCTTAGAACAGTGATTGACAAAGTAAGAACTTTATAAATGCTTGTTTCCTTCCTTTCGTTCCCTCCCTCCCTTCTTCCTTTCCTTCCTTCCTTCCTCCTTTCTTTCTTTCCTTCCTTTTCTCTTCCCTTTCTTTCTCCCTCCCTTCCTTATTTCCTTCTTTTTTTCCCTCTCCCTTCCTTATCAGGAAGTTTATTAACCCCAGCTCTTTAATTGTAGCAGAGTAGTAAGGAGTCAGCTAGGTCAGAGCCTGGACCTAACTTAGATAGGCAGAATGCATGGCCACTTACGGGGGGGAAAAGGGGGAAAATTTACATAACTTTACAATATATTTAAAAGGAATAGAAAGTTGAACATAATAGATTTGCAGTTTTGTGTGCAATCATCTTTTTTTAATTATACTGTTATAGAAATATTCATTTTATTCTATAACTTTAAAAATAAATGAGTGAATGAATAAATAAATAAATGAAAAAGGAAAAATAAAAATAAAAATGGACTTCTGGCTAAATATGTTTCATCAGTGAAATAGCTGCCAAAAAAGCTAATGCAATATTAGGTTGCATTAAGAAAAAAATAGCATCCAGGAAAAAGGAGGTGATAGTCCTGCTATATTCTGTCAGGGTTAAGCCATGATTAAAGTATTTTGTCCAATTCTGGGCATCATAATTTAAGAAGAACATTCATGAACTGAATGGAGAGGTTTCAGATGGACAGGGTTCAAAGGATAGCAACCTGATGGTGAAGGATCCCTAGTTCATAGTATACAAGTATCAATTGAAGGAATTGGCACAACTGAGCCTGGAAAAGAAAAAAACTTTGAGCACATGTGATTGCCCATTTGGAGACCTATTCTAGAGAAGAGGAATTCCATTTGTTGTACTTGATTCCAGGTTACAGAACTAGGACCAATGAGCAAAAGTTGCAAAAAAGGAATAATTAATTCTCTGATATAATGAAAAATTTCATAATAATTAGACCTGTTCAAAAGTTGAATGTGCTCCCTTTGGAGGTAATGAGTGCTCCTTCACTCAAGATGGTCAAGCAAAGACTGGATGGTCGCTTGTCAGATACGTTGCAAATACGACTCTCCTTCAGCTATGAGTTAAACTAGATAGTTTCTGAGTTTCTTTTTATTCTGTAATTTGTCTTGAACTCCTACCAGCTCTTTATATTGCTTTCATCTCCTTTCACTGTTTTCCTCTCTCCCTCCTTGGCCACATTAAACCCCCAAATCTCCCATGTGCCCACTGCTCTCATGCCATTAAAGGAAGAGATTCAGAGATGTTGACTTAGACATGATACCTGACTTCACAAATTTTAAGGGTGATCACAGAAGGAATAGACTTGCTCTATGTAGACTCAGAAAAGGGGTATGCTCGTAAATATTTAACTACTTGCTCAACCAGGAAAAAAATGTAGGAAAACAAACTTTTAAGTTGAATCTGCATGATAAACATTTTCTTCACCAATTTTTTAAGCCTAGGCAATCAATGAGATAATAAATCAAGCTTTGATATGTAGCCAATTTCTGAGGTGTAAGTGCCCACACTGAAAATTTAATAATTGGCAGAGCTGATTTGAGCTGACTCCAGAACAACCTGTGTCAGGATAAAATTAGGAACAATGGATTAGGGCTATAGAGGGATGGACTTTAGCTTGATATAAAGATTGGAGGGAGAGAAAATAAATGCTTGTTAACAGCAAAATGAGATTTAAAAAAAATAAATCTGTTCTTCTAAAAAACCTAAGATGTCTGTGAAACTATTCTAAGATTTTTCTATCAATATGTACTAAAAACTCCAGGAGAGAGAGTGATCTTCTCCCAAGATTGCTATCATTGCCATGGCAACCGCCAAGTATTCCTTTTTTGATGAGATTCAAATCCTGATTATTCCAATTTCTTGAAGGTGGGACCTGCTGCAGGAGAGATTGTGGCCGACTACACAGAGTAATGTGCCCCAAAGAGCAAATCCAGCGTACTCAGCAGGACATCTTGCCCAACCAAGACGTCTCTCCTAATAAGGAACAGAGACCTGCAACATTAGAAGTATAAATGGCCCATGAAAAATGTGTTTGATCAATATGTTTTCCCTACCAGTGTACATCTCTTCCTGTGAACTCTACTTGTGTTCACTCTCCCCACTGATACTATGTACATTTTGGAGAGAATGCTCCCAGATTTACGGGCGAGACATTCTGTTTCTTGCTATGCTAATTCAGTAAATACTTTTGCTTTAACTAATTGGATCCTCTGGTTGACTTGTAAAAGGTAAGCACATTGATGGGGGCTCATGAGCTATAATTTTTGGAGTATGAACTCAGAGAGCCTATGAAATTGTGGTGATGGTCCCCCAGGGAACACAACCGCAGTGAATAGAGAAGTGACTTTCCACATCTGTGCTACCTCTAAGGAGCTAAGAAAAACATTTGTTCTTCATCTGAGTTTGGCTGTTTTTAGTGTTGTTTTCTTTTGCATTACTGTAGTAATTCTGTGTTTGTGGGGTGTGTGTGTGTGTGTGTGTGCGTGTGTGTGCATGTGTGTGTGTGAGTGTGCCTATAACCTCTTCCAAAAATGAATTTCTGGCAAGAGTTACATGAAGACCAAAAAAAAAATGGAATTTTTTTTGAAAAGTCATATTTTTATTTCTTTTTTTAGGTTTACTCCCCAAATGGGGTATGGAAAGAAAAAATATTCCCTTCCTCCTAATTTTTCCATGTTTTTTTCTTTGGCCTCAACATTTCTAAATATATGAAACATTTTATAGGCAAACTGAGTCATACGTTATACTCTAAATTTGTAAAAGATGCTAAAAATAATTTTTAACAAATATTGGTTATATTTTCCTTTTTCGCCACAATGTCCATCACCACTAAAAATAAATATTCCCTTTTACCTCCTTATGAGGCTAGACCCACTGAGGGGTATTTGAGGGCATTTACACTCTTCAGAGACTCTTGGACTCCAGTGTGAAGTCTTCTACTTCACCTCTAACTATATCATTTTTTTATATCCCATAACTATTTCTGAAGGCCCATTAATACAAAATTCCTGTCTGTAGCCCAGAATGTTTTGACTCGAAATTTTCTGGAAATGTTTAATATCTAGTTGGGGCTGTAGTGCTGTTTTCTTGCGGGCTGTTTGCTGATCAAACTCCCCACCTTGATGTACCAGACAGGATTCAAAGAC
Organism: Bettongia penicillata ogilbyi; assembly: GCA_023548195.1. Classification (NCBI taxonomy): domain Eukaryota; kingdom Metazoa; phylum Chordata; class Mammalia; order Diprotodontia; family Potoroidae; genus Bettongia; species Bettongia penicillata. Next base: position 85,215 of record JAJHZJ010000148.1, read on the forward strand.
GTCAGCAGAATGTAGCATTTCCCAGATTTTCTTTGTATTCATAGAGTTTGGAGCTGGAAGGGACATCAAACTTCGTCTCATCTGGCCCCTTCATTCTACAGAAGGGCTGAATGATCTATGCAGTGTACCAAGTATTGCCCCTCCCCGTTGCTCCCCCTCAGATTGCTTCCTTTCTAAAATGTATGCCCTGACCCACGCTTCCAGACGGGTATCCAAGCAAATGCTGTACACAGTACCAGGCAAAAAACCAACAGCATTGGAATGAGAGCCCAAGTAAAGAGGGAATTGGATTGGCTACAAGGCCTTTGGGAAGGGCCGGGCCTTGGCAAACCACAGACCTGGCAAAATTTGCCTCTGGCACTCTCCCATCTCTCTCTCTTCAGTGCCTATTTCTCTCCTCCTGTTGCCCCATTACCCTCCAAAAATGTATATAAACAGTGTTATGCAGGAGACATATACCTGGGCTCTAGTGGTCCAATCAAGGTACTATCAAGGCTGCAGTTGCTTAATCTGTCAAAAAAGGAGAATAATCACCTGCCCTGCCTGCCTAAAGGCAGGGAGTTGAACCAGCTGATCATGTGAACTGCCTTTCAATCTTAGCATCTGTGATCCTATGTCCTGCTCTCCTAAGATATGGGTCTAAAACATGTGATAAACAAAAGCCTGAGGGTAAATTACTGATAAAAACATTAATATCACCTGGCCCAGAGGCATTTGCATTTTAATATGGAACTCTATTATTTAAAAAAAATTATTCTGCAAGCTTTTAGCCCTCAAAGGAATGAATATCTAATGGGAAATTTAAATGAATGTGTTACGTTTTTGTTTTTTAAAAAACATCTGGCAAATTTCCAGATCAGCTTAATGAGATTAGGGGGAGAAAATCTTCCTATGGAGGATATGGATTTATCCAATGTCAATTCCTTGAGAGGATTAAGCATATATTCTGGGCACCGAGGACTTGTTGATATACTCATACGTCATCAGGATTGAATGGTTGAGCTTTAGTAATTGAGGATTAATTGATTGGTTCTGGCTGTGATAGATTTGAGTCATCACTTGGAAAGTAATTTGGAACTAAAGGAGGAGATGACGACAATGTTCATGCTTTTTGACCCAGAGATTCTAGTGTTAGCCATACACTGTGATACCAAAATATTTATAGAAAGTATTTATTAAACTCTTGCCATTTGCATATTATATATTTATAAAAGCATTAAGCTCTTACTATTTGCATATTATATATTAATAAAGGCGTTTATTAAACTCTTACCATTTGCATATTATATATTTATAAAAGCATTTATTAAGCTCTTACTACTTATCATATATATAGAAAACATTTATTAGGCTCTTACTTTTTGTATATTATATATTTATAGAATGAGTTTATTAAACTCTTAGTATTTGTCAATAACTGTTCTAAATACAAGGCAGGCAAACAAATACAAGAAAGCAAATCATTGCCTTACCTCAAGGGGTTTACATTCTAATGGGGGTAAAGAATATCAAAAGGAAAGTGAGGAAGGGAACATCAAGGAAGACAGTAATACATGTGTATTCTATAGTTTCATGGGGTAAAGATGGCCCACAAATGATATGGAAGCCTGGGTCTGGGTAAGATAAGGCCAAAGCAGATTTATCAAAGCACAGGTTGATTTCAGGGACAGAGTTCAATTTTCTAGTGAGAAAGAAATGTTAGGGAAATGCTGTGGAAGTAATATTTTTTGTAGTAGAAAAAGAAGGAAAGAAAGCAGAAGTCTCTCAGGTGGGAAATGACTAACCAAATTGTGATACATGAATATGACAGAATATTGCTGTGCTGTGATTACTATAATGATTGCAAGGAAGCACGGGGAAACTTGCACTATCTGATGGAAAATAAAGGAAGTGCAGGGAAGAAAACAATGTACACAAAAACTACAATGATGTAAATGGAAACAGACAACAAAGTAATCCAGACTGAAAGCTACAAATCGATATTGACCAAGTGTGGCCCCAAGGAAGAGAAGGCGCCTACCAAGAAGTCTTGACAGAGGTTATCATTGAAAGGGACTGTGGAATAAAAAACATTCAGAACCGCTGGAAGCAGTGTTCTCCAAGGACCTTTCCAGTTCTGAGATACTGAGACACTAATATACCAGGCTCTTTCCCCCTTAAAATTGTAATCCATAGTCCAGCACTCCAAATTCTGGCTTAATATATTGAATGTATATCAAAATCATGAATGTGGAATACTGCATAGAATATCAGACTTTTTCAATATGCTGATTAATTTTGCTGAATGCCTTTACTTCATCTCTTTTTTATTATTTGTTATTAAGGATAGCTCTCTGGGAGGGGTAGGAAAAAGGGAAACTACATTGGGAAATATAGGTGATGTAAAAACAAAATATGTCAATATAAATTTTTTAAATTTCTAATGAGTCTTTTCTGTTTTCTGAATTCTGTCTGTGGATGAAATGAAGCCTATTATGTACAAATGTATCATGTTGCCTCTGGTCCTTACTTGGGAATGAGGTCTCTTTGACTCAAAGTTGTAGATACCTAAATATGAGTAGTACTTTGAGGTTCCCAGAGGACACTCTTAGGTGTGGGGGATGGATCCAAAATCAAAGCGATATGTGATTTGGGGGATTGCCTTCAATACGTTAACTGAGAATTTGGAGGGATGAACAATGGATTATAATTTTAAGAAGGAAAGGGTCTAGTAGCTTAGTATTCAGAGCTAGAAAGGACCTTGGAGATCATTAGTTCCAGTGGTTCTGAATATTTTTTATTCCTTAGCTCTTCTCAGCAACACCCAATGCATTATGAACCCTCAGGTAATTTAATATATTGCTTATGACATTCTTTTAGATTTACTCATTTGTTGTTCTTTACTTGTTTCAGTCATATCTGACTCTTTGTGACCCCGTTTGGGATTTTCTTGGCAAAGATAATGGAGTATTTGCCATTTCCTTCTGCAGATCATCTGACAGATGTGGAAACAGAGGCAAACAAGATTAAGTGATTTGCTCAGAATCACAGAGTTAGTGTCTGAGGCCAAATCGGAACTCAGGAAGAGGAGTCTACCTGACTCCAGGCCTGACATGCTATCCACTGTACCACCTAACTGCCCTATATTTATTCATTAAGTGCTTACAATAACTAAAATGATAAATTTGCCACTCAAAAGTTCCAAATTAAAATTTTACATTATATAATTATGGTTATAACCAATAATATTTCATTCTACCTATAATTATGAAAACTCTAAATATAAAATGAAATAATTTCAATTATAAAATAGTTAAAAATACTTTACGTGGGACATTTTATAAGAATTACAAGTAGTATGACAGGACCCCTTATGCTTTTTATTATCTGAAAGATTTCATATTAAATGTATTTATTTTGTAATTTTGTTGCATATAAATAACATTTTAAATTAAATAAGTTGCAACTTGAAAGATGTTTCACACAACATAACAATCATATATAAACTTAATTTCAATGTTAGACTTTCTATTTGAACAAAGATTTGCAATATTTGGTTCAACACTAGATAAACACAACCTTAAATTTGGTTCTGTATCAAGTCTATTGTTGTATTTCAATTTAAAATAAATTTAAAATTTAAAGCAAAAATAAGAATAAAGTGAAAATGCTCACTCACACAAATACATGGTGGAAAATAGTAGGAGAGTTTTGCAGGGTCTCTTGTTGAAGAATAGCAATTCATTTTAAAAAAAATTTTTAGCCACTTAGCTACAGTTAGTGAGTGGGCCCAAACTCAGGTACTTTTTGAATTCAAGTCCAAAACTCATATGATGAGAAAATTGAATTAGATGACCTCTGAGTTTCCCTAGGCAGCTAAGAGGTACAGTAGATGAAGCACATAACTTAATACATTTACTTTTTTTCTGGCTAATAACAATTAGCTATATTAATTGATAAATGTACTTAATGTACTTAAATGTACTTAAAATTCAATTACATATATTGTTTGTTTTAAACAATGTTTATATGTACACTAACACATGAGAAAAGAGACTCTTCAGATATGTCTTCTCTTCTACTACTGGTATATTGGTTACAATATACAATATATTCTCATAGAAACTCTACTGAACAACTGTTCAGTGATGCCAACCAGTTCATTTGAGAATCTGCCAAATGGAAGAATAATAAACAAATCTATGGAGAATAAATATAAGTAGAAAAATAGGTCTAATTCTGGAGTGAGGGGCAAAATAAAGCTTCCTTCTGTAGAATGCTTGGGAGAGTTTCAAGATGGCTTGTAATGTATACTACCAGAGGTCAGTGTTTTCAAACCACCTGGCAAACACAAACATTTGTAATTTTTTGAACACATGATTACATAACTGATTAGAAGTGTGTCATTTTGTACACATATTTTCTCTCAGAGAGCTGATTGTTAAACATTCACCAGGCTGTAAGAGGTCTCAGAGACCAACTGGTATGCTGCCTCCTTTACTCATTTTTTTATAGAAAGGAGATATGACTTCCCAAGATCATACAGTTAGTGAGTGGGCCCCAAACTCAGGTACTTTTTGAATCCAAGTCCAAAACTCATATGATGAGAAAGTTGAATTAGATGACCTCTGAGTTTCCTTAGGTAGCTAAGAGGTACAGTGGATGGAGCACTAGGCCTGGAGTCAGGAAAACCTGAGTTTAAATCCAGCCTCAAACACTTCCTAGCTGTGCTGGGTAAGTCACTTAACCTCTACCTCAATTTTCTCAACTGTAAAATGGGGCTAAGAACAGTACCCATCTCATAGGGTTGTTGTGAGTATCAAATAGGACGATACTTGTAAAGTATTTAGCACAGTGCTCAGCAGATAGTAGGTGCTTGGTAAAATGCTTGTTTCCTTTGTTATATCCATTTAACTCTAACATTCTATGGGTCTGTGAGATGGTTTTTGCCTAAAAAGTTCGCAGCAAAATCTGACAAATCAGGGTTTACTGACCTTTTAGTCCCCCTTAGCAATCTGTACCCTTTCTCAGAATAATATTTTTAAATGCACCAAGTAAAACACATAATCTTACAAAGGAAGCCAATTATATTGAAATATAGTTATAAAAATACTTTTTGGAATTCTGACATGATTGTACATGTATAACCTATATCAAATTGCTTACTGTCTCAGAGAAGATGGAGGAGAGGGAAAGAGGGAGAGAATTGGAAACTCAAAATTTTTAAAAACAAATGTTAAAAATTGTTTTTACATGTAATTGGGGAAAAACTATTATTCAAAAAAATCAAAAAAAAAACCCAAAAATACAAGTTCTTGGCCCCCTGAAAGCTATCTATGTATCCTTTTGGGATCAGTTGACCAAAGGGGAAGAACCTTTGTGCTAAGGCAAGCTCATTTATCCAGCATGACTAGGGATTTAGGTTTTGTTTGAAATGGAGCTAGGAGTCTGGTCAACTACAAGCACAAGGTTTTACCCAGAAAGTAACTTTGAACCTGGTTGGAAAGGCCAACTCTGTCTTGAGGATTTCTCTTGCACCTTAAAATAATGCACAGTGAGAATTTCTCACTGTGATTTCTTGGCAAAAATGGGTCAGAGAAAGAAGTATTAAAAGGAAGGGTCTTGGGTTTCAGAATTTTCACATAGCCAGGGTCATGCCTCCTAGACAGAACTGGATTTTTTTGGCAATCAGTGAACCAGTCATTGGAGGGCAATGGAAGTTTCCATGCTGGCACCTCTCAAATGAAAAAGCACAATCTGGCCCTCCTGAGTCAAATATTCTGCATGCCGTTTCTAATTTGGATGGTTGTTCTGGAAAACTTGATTAGGGCCTCCAAAACTAGGATTTTTTATTGGGGACAACTGAGTTACTGCCAGAGTTTGTTTTTCAAGGGAGTGAACCTAATCCCAGAAATAGTTCCAGGACAGAGCTATTATGGACGCCCTTGCGATGGCCGATGGCAAATAATATGCAACAGAAATGTGGAGCCAGCAGCTGCCAGTATTGACTTTGGATGGGCTGCTGGAGCATTGTAAACAACTGCAGAAATGATTTCCGATCTTGGCAAAACTTTTGTTTAAAGAAGGTTGGGATCCCTCTCCCTCTTCAAGGTAGCTTTATCCTATATTTGCAAAAATGCTAAATTCTTCTTTCCTCTTCTGAGGCACTGTTCTACCCCAGAGCCAGATGAAAAGTTTTTGCATTTACTTAATGTTTTAGTTGTGTTGATTATTGTTTTAATTGCTACAGGGCTACTGAATAAATACTCTGCAACAGAGATCTTCGGCATCTATTAAAGGTTTGGTTGTGTTTGTTTGCATCTAGGGCCAGAGTGACTTTTAAATTCTCCACCCCTGTCCCCCATTTATTGCATTTTAGATTTATAGAACAATAAAAATCTGTACATGGGGATCAGGAAAACATTTTTAAAAAACACCTCCAAAACCACTAGCTCATAACATCTTGCACCAAACTGTTGAATGCCAGAATAGAATGATGTAACAGAGTTCCTCTCCTACTGGCCCTTCTAAGACAAAATACCAGAAAAGAAGGCCAGTTTTCTGCAAGAAACTGAGCACAACAGAGCTGTGAACTCTGTAATACCACTGTGGGCATGGAATTTCTGGAGGGCTTTATGTACAAGTTGCAAATCTTGAGCATCAAACTAAAAATCAGCCAGAAACCTGAGCAATGCCAGGAGAGAGGATTTGAAGATGCTTGACCATCCAGAGTCAAAACCAGCAGTAAATCAAAACCACTGGATGAAGTGGATGACATTTGAACCACATACCTGCCAATTGTCTCACTATAATGAGGGTTAGACATGGCAGAACTAACCAATGTTAAGAACAAGGGGAGAGGAAGTGGAGAGGAAATTAAGCAGAGCATGGGCAAAAAAGATAAGGAGCTAAGGAGGATGAGAAAGGGACAGTAGCAGGGGGAGAGGGGGAGAGAGAGAGAGAGATAAAGACAGAGACAGAGAGACAGAGACAGACAGAGAGAGAGAGGGAAGGAGGGAAGGAGGGAGGGAGGAAGAGAAGAGAAGAGAAAGGAGAGAAGAATGCTATTAATCATGAGGCAAGGTAAGTCAGACAATGAAGAGCTCTAAATTCATCCCACAGGGGAATTTCTTGAAGGAACTGGGATGTTCAGCTTGGAGAAGAGAAGATTATTCTACATGGACAACATAGTGGCTTTCTTTTAGTCCTTAGAAGGCTGTCATTTGGCAGAAAGTCTAAGTTTGTTCTGTCTAGCCCCAGAAGGCAGAACTAGTAGGAGGTAAGAACCTGAAAAAGGATGAATTTAAACTTGATATCGGGAGAATTTCCTAAAAAATAGAATTACCCCAAAATGAAATGAGCTGCTTCTGTCTGTTCTAAGTTTCATTTTTTGGAGAAAACCCAAGAAAAAGGCTGGATGAGGCGGAGTCAAGATGGCGGAGTAGAAAGACGCACGTTTGCAAGCTCCGAACCCACAGCCCATAGATTTAATGTAAGAAGAGCTCCCCAGAAGCTCTGGATCACTGCAGGGGGTGCAGAAACATAGTGGAAGAGATTTCCGTTCCAGAGAGCCCTGGAGAGCCATCCCCAGGGTCCGACGCACCCCAGAAAGTGGACCCCACCCCAGCGCTGCCCTGGCCGTGGCCCCAGAGAAGCTGATCCGAGCAGGCTTCAGGGATGGAAGCTCCGGCAGCCTGGAAGGTCCCTCCGCCCACAGACTCTACAGGTCAGTGAGAGACACGCTTGGGCCGATGGAGAGGGGAGCGGGGTGTCTCTGTGGCTCAGGCCCCCTCGGGAGGAAGCGGTGGAGGCAGAGGCAGGGGCAGGAAGCGGCAGAGGCTGGGGTGGTGGCAGGGGTGGGGGTGGCGGTGGAGGCAGTGGTGGGGCAGCTGCGGCAGCCCGGGACTCCCCCAGCAGCAGGCAGGATCTTCATTACTGAAAGTCTCTGCATAAACCACCTGAAGGAGCTGAGCCTGGGAGACGGCCCTGCCCCTACCCCAGCACCAGAATTAAAGCTCACATTGAATAGCAGCCGTGCTTGCCGCGGAAAGCCCATTTGAATCTCAGACCCCAAGTACTAGCTGGGCGGACATAGGCAGGGGTGGACAGGAATCTCAGAAGTCAAGTAACTGGCTGGGAAAATGCCTAGAAAAGGGAAGAAAAATAAGACTATACAGAGTTTTTTTGAACAGATGCAAATGATCCCGACTTTCGGATCTGATGACGAGGACATATTCTTGCCGTCAGGGAAAGACGTGGAGGGCGGGGCCTTGGTACCCCAGACATCCCAGGGGGATGTCGGGTGGGCTCAGGCCTTGGAAGAGCTCAAAAAGGATTTTGAAAAGCAAGTTAGACAGGTGGAGGAAAAACTGGGAAGAGAAATGAGAGCGATGCAAGAAAAGTATGAAAAATGGGTCAATACCTTGGTAAAGGAGACCCAAAAAAATGCTGAAGAAAATAACACCTTGAAAAATAGGCTCACTCAATTGGAAAAAGAGGTTCAAAAAGCCAATGAGGAGAAGGATGCTTTCAAAAGCAGAATGAGCCAAATGGAAAAAGAGGTTCAAAAGCTCACTGAAGAAAATAGTTCTCTCAAAATTAGAATGGAACAGATGGAGTCTAATTACTTTCTGAGAAACCAAGAAATCACCAAACAAAACCAAAAGAATGAAAAAATGGAAGAGAATGTGAAATATCTCATGGGAAAAACAACTGACCTGGAAAATAGATCCAGGAGAGACAATTTAAAAATTATGGGACTACCTGAAACTCATGATCAAAAAAAGAGCCTAGATATCATCTTCCATGAAATTATCGAGGAAAACTGCCCTGACATTCTACAACCAGAGGGCAAAATAAGTATTGAAAGAATCCATCGATCACCACCTGAAAGAGATCCAAAAAGAGAAACTCCTAGGAACATTGTGGCCAAATTCCAGAACTCCAGGTCAAGGAGAAAATATTACAAGCAGCTAGAAAGAAACAATTCCAGTACTGTGGAAATAAAATCAGGATAACTCAAGATCTAGCAGCTTCTACATTAAGGGATCGAAGGGCATGGAATAGGATATTCCAGAAGTCAAAGGAACTAGGACTCAAACCAAGAATCACCTACCCAGCAAAACTGAGTATAATACTTCAGGGGAAAATATGGTCTTTCAATGAAACAGAGAACTTTCAAACATTCTTGATGAAAAGACCAGAGCTGAAAAGAAAATTAGACTTTCAAACACAAGAATGAGAAGAAGCATGAAAAAGTAAACAGCAAAGAGAAGTCTTAAGGGACTTACCAGAAGTGAACTGTTTACATTCCTACATGGAAAGACAATATTTGTAACTCTTAAAACTTTTCAGTATCTGGGTAGTTGGTGGGACCACACACACACATGTACACGCATGCACGCAAACACACATACACACATGTACACGCATACAGAGACAGAGAGCACAGAGTGAATTGAATAGGATGGGACCATATCTTAAAAGAAATTAAGGTAAATGGTGAGAGAGAAATGTAGTGGGAGGAAAGAAGGTGAAATGGAAGGGGGTAACTATATGTCATTTAAGAGGCAAGTAGGAGACCTTTTTAGTGGAGGGAAAAAGAGGAGAGCTGAGGAAAAAAAAAAAAAAACCAAGAAGTTTACCCTCATCACATTTGACTAAAGGAAGGAATAAAATGCACACTCATTTTGGTATGAAAACCTATCTTACAGTATAGGAAAGTGGGGGAGAAGGAGATAAGCAAGGGGGGAGGGAATGATGGAGGGAGAGCAATGGGAGGACGGAGCAATTTGAAGTCAACACTCGGGGAGGGACAGGATCAAAAGACAGAAGAGAAACAATGAGGGGCAGGATAGGATGGAGGGTAATCCAGTTAGTCTTACACAACACGACTATCAGGGAAGTCATTTGCAAAACTACACAGATATGGCCTATATTGAATTGCCTGCCTTCCCAAAGGGAATGGGTGGGGAGGAAGGGATGGGGAGAATTTGGAACTCAAAGTTTTAGGAACAACTGTTTAGTATTGTTGTTGCTACTAGGAAAGAAGACATACAGTTAATGAGGAATAGAAAGTCATCTGGCCCTACAGGAGAAAAGAGAAGATAGGGACAAGAGAAGGGAGGGATGACAGAAGAGAGGGCAGATTGGAGAAAGGGAAAATTAGATTGCTTGGGGTATTGGGGTGGCGGGAGGGGATAAAAGGGGAGAAAATTTGGAACCCAAAATTTTGTGAAAACGAATGTAAAAAGTTAAAGAAATAAATAAATGTTTTTTTTAAAAAAAAAAGGCTGGATGACCACTTATTGTATATGTTGAAGTAGGGATTCTTTCCCCCTGACTTAGACTCAGTGAATTCTGAGGTTCTTGCCAACTCTAAGATTTGGTGATTTTGTAAAAATTCAAATTTTATAGCTAAGACTTCTTTCAGAATACTAACCTGTGTGGAGGGAAATATATAGTAATCAAATTGGAAAAAATTATTATAGTAAGTTTCTCTGATAAAGGCCTCATTTCTCAAATATATAAAGAATTGAGTCGAATTTATAAGACTACAAGTCATTCCTTGGTTGATAAATGGTTGGAAGATAGGAATAATCATATGAAAAAATGCTCTAGATCACTATTGATTAGAGAAATGTAAACTAAATAAAGTACCACCACTCACCTGTTAGATAGGTTAATGTGACAGAAAAGGGCAATGACAAATGTTGGAGGGGGTGTGAGGAAAATTGAGACACTAATGCACTGTTGGTGCAGTTGTGAACTGATTCAACCATTCTGAAGAGTAATTTGGAATTACGTCCATAGGGCTAAAAAACTGCATACCCCTTGACCCAGCAATATCACTATTAGATTGTTATCTGAAAGAGATAAAAAACAAAAAAGGAAAAGGACCTATATGTACAATAATACATATAGTAGCTCTTTTTGTGATGGCAGAGGTGGTAATTGAGGAGATGCCCATCAACTGGGGAATGACTCAACACGTTGTGGTGTGTGATTGTGATGGGATACTATTGTGCAATAAGAAATGATGAGCAAGATGTTCTTAGAAAAACCTGGAAAGACATGAACGGATGCAAGGTGAAATGAACAAAACCAAGAGAATAGTGTACAAAGTGCACAATAATCAACTGTGAATGACTTATTCTCAGCAATAAAGTGATCTAAGACAATTCCAAAGGACTCCCGATGAAAAATGCTATCCACCTCCAGAGAAAAAAACTTACAGAGCCTGAATGCAGACTGAAGCATATTTTTTTAAACTTTCATTATTTTTCTTGCTTCTTTTTTGGGTTTACATTTTCTTTCATAACATGACTAATATGAAAATATGTTTTGCATGACTACACATGTATAATCTATATCAAATTGCTTGCCTTCTCAAGGAAGAAAGAAGGGAGGAAAGGAGGGAGAAAATTTGGAACTCAAAATTTTAAAAAACATGTTACAAATTGTATTTTACATGTGGTTGGGAAAAAATAACATATTAAATGAAATAAAAATAACATTTTAAAAATAAAAAAACATGAACTATGCAGAAAGCTGTTAAAAACAATACCTAGCCTGAGTATTCTACATCCTTTTTCTACCCCTGCCTCCTAGTTGATCCTCCAACCTGTTTTCAGGAGCCCAGTGCCATAAGATTCCCTTCTATTCAAACAGCTTCAAGTATAAATGACTGCGACTCCAAAACCTCATTTTACAGATGAGGAAGCTGAGGTTTAGGGATTTTAAATGACTTGCCCAGAGTCACACAGCTAGTAAGTGGCTGAGGCAGGACTGGCATCCTAGACTTCCTGATGCCAAGTCAGTTCTCTACCCACTGAACAGCTCTGGGTTCTCAGCTTCCCTCTCAGTGGTGCTGTTAAATCATGGTATTGAAGACAGAATGCAGAGTTTGCTCAAAAGACCTTAATCTCAAACACAATCAGGCTCCAACTCTGGTCCTCCTTCTCCTCAGCTCCCCAGTGCTTGTTTTCTAGAGGAGGAGGAAACAGGAGAGAAAATTCTTTAGTTCAATTGCTTTTACATACTCCCCAAATGTCTCTGCTCCCCTGCTGGGCGATCTGTGGGATCTGGAAGGGGCATTAGGGAACTTGGCACAGCTTGCTGAACCTTAAGAGAAGGGCTGTGAGCAGCCTAGGCTGAGAGCTGCAGCAACCAAGATGTTTTAAGTGCCCTGGAATGTCTAGCCAGCAGGACTGCACTTTGTTCTGCCCAGAGAGGGGTGGGAGTTGGAGGTGGAGTCCCGGAGGGGGGTGGCGGAGGAGACTGGGGAACGCATCGGGACTTGGAGGCCATCCAGCATTCCATCTGGCTGATCGCCTTTGCCCAGCTCAAGCTGCATTCCTAAAGAACTGGCGATGGGAGGAGAAGGATGTCGCCGAATCTCTGATGGCTCTTGGAAAACATCTAGATGAATGCGTGTCTGAGCAGTAATCATCTCTCCAGCATCCCTGATAAGTGGTGGTCCCTCTCCCTGAATATCTCCAAGGAGGGGGAACCACTACCTTTTGAGGCAGACCCTTCCTCCAGTTTAGGGATTACTTTTATCCCTATTTTAAGTGGCAGGAAACTGAGGCAGAGAGAGATTAAGTGACTTGCCCTGATGCTGGATTTGAACTTGGATCTCCCTTTCTCCTGGCCCAGCACTCTATCCAATGTGCTACCTAACTGCCCCTCTAATACCTTAATTTAATTTTCACAACTCTATATTATTATCCTTGTTTTACTTATATGGAAACTGAGGCTCAGAAATGTTAAGTGACTTGCCAAATGTCAAACAAACCTCCTGTCAGAGGAGAGATCAAAACCCCCTCTTTTCTGACTCCAAGTCCAGTGCTCTTTCGGCTAGGCACAGCCTGTTTTCTAAGTTTTCAGGGTTTTTTGTTTCCCTTCACAAAAAGACCTTGCATTTCCTCACACATACCTTGTCTCATTTCCCACCTGTGTACCTTTGCATAGGCTCTTATGCCATGCCTGAGATGTATTCCTTCTCCTCTGCCTCAGGTCAGCCTTTCAGAATACCCAGCTCCCAGCAAACCTCAGCTCCAATGTCACCTCCTCAACCCTTAGCTGCTGACATATTCCCCCAGAAATTACATTATGTTTGCTTCATGCACAGTTACCAATACTCTTATGGGTACAAGATGTTCCTCTTGGGAGACAAGCTCCTTGAAGACAGGCTCTTTTTCACATTTACCTTTGTGTTCCCAGTAACAAATGCCTTAACAAATACTGACAAACACTAAACAATTCAAAGGGAAATGTGTACTCTTGGTTCTGAAGCAATGACATAAACAACACTGAGGGAAAATATAGGGTGTGCTCATTCACATTCCTGCCTTGGGAGGGAAGAAAACAGAGGAGGAGGGGACAGAAGTAGAAGAGGAAAAAAACTAATTAGACTAAGAAATAGCCATAGCCTTGACACTGAAATCTCCTCGTTTTTTTCGTACCCTGTATTTCTCATTCCTATTTGCCAGGTGGGATGTTTCAAGTTAAAAGAGAGGTTAGGAGTGATTGTTACAACAATCTACATATTTAAAAAATTGTTTTTAGGGTTAGTCTTTCTTACATAATGTTTGTACCCAAATATATCCTTTACCTATTAATTTTTCCCTTGAGCAATCCTTTGTAGCAAAGATATTAAAAGAAATAGAAAAAAAAGAAGCCACAAGCTTCCTCATTTTTGCAGGTGAGAAAACTGAAACTGGAGAAATTACATGATCTCTGCCTACCTATTTACTATATCTTTTTCTGGCTTTTCATTCTCCTTCCTCTTCCAGCCCTGATTCCTCTCTGAGATACCACCTTACACCTATCAGACAGACTAATATAAAAGAAAAGGGAAATGATGAATGTTGGAAGGGTGCCGAAAACTAGGGACACTAATGCATTGTTGGTGGAGTTGTGAGCTGATTCAACCATTCTGGAGAACAATTTAGTACTATACCCAGAGGGCTATTAAATTGTGCATATCTCATATCTTTGAGATACTAGGTCTGTATCTCAAAGAGATCAAAGAAAAGGTAAAAAGACCTATATGCACAAAAATATTTATAGTAGCTCTTTTTGTGGAAAATAATTGGAAATTGAGGGGATGCTAGCTGAACAAGTGGTATTGTATTTGTCCTTTGCCGAAGAAGACCATGCCATCAGAGAAATGATGACGTCTTGCACTTGACTTTGTTTTGAGTGAGGGAGGGCTATCAGGTCACCAGCCTCACTTCTCCTCCAGAGCCATCTGAATGAAGTGACCTGATATTCCTCAGGATGACTGGAGATGACCTAGGATGCACCGGGAGACCTTGGACCCTTTAGGCCAAGGTCTTTGCAGACACTCACTTAGGGTTTTGAATAGGCCTGTTTAAGAAGTAGCCAGGGCATGGCCCCTTTAATGAGGTCAAGAATAACAAAGACATCAGACTGGGTGGGAACCAGTAATCACTCTAAAGCTAGGAGGGTCGAGAAGAGCCCTTGCACAGGGGTTCTTTGGTGTCCCAGTTTCAGAGTGCAATAAGTGTTATATGATTGTGATGAAATATTATTAGTCTATAAGAAATGATGAGCAGGATAGTCTCAGAAAAACCTGGAAAGTTCTACATAAACTACTGCACCGTGAAGTGAACAGAACCAGGAGATCATTGTATGCAATAACTGCGATATTGTATGTTCATCAACTATGAATGACTTAGCTGTCCACGATCCAAAACAATTGTGAAGGCTGTAGGATAAACAATGCTGTCCACCTGCAGAGAAAGAGCTGATGGAGTCTGATCAAAGAATGAAGCGTCCTACTTTTTATTTTATTTTTCTTGGGGTTTTTTCTTTTTGGTTTGTGTTTTCTTTTGCAACATGGTTAACGCAGAGATGTGTTTTGCATGACGGACCATGTATAATCTATATCAAATTGCTTGCCTTCCCAAGAAGGAAAGAAGGGATGGAGGTAGAGAATATGGAACTACATTTTTTTTAAATGAATGTCAAAATTTTTTGTTTGTATATAATTGAGAAAAAATTTAAAATTAAAATTATATGTAAAAAATAGAAGTGTTCCCAAGGTTTTGTCTTTGAGTCCTCTTCTCTTTAATACTCTCTTCCACAGTAATCTCAACAACCACAAGCACCTACCATGTGCTGACTGCTGGGAGTACAAAAGACAAGCAAAAGATAGCCCCTGTTCTTGAGGACCTTCCAATCTAATGAGATTTCATATACTTCCATGGCTCCAACGATTAGCTCAGTGCAGATGTTTCCCAAATCTTTTGTCTCCAGCCCCAATCTCTCCAGTCCTGAATGCCCAGATTATTCTGTATTTTCCAAGAAGTTAGACTTTCCCCGCCATATATGTCCCCCATACCTGAAATTCAACATGTTCAGATTGACATGATTCTCTTTTCCTCCCACCTGGTTTTCTGGAGGGTATCCAGGGTTCCCAAACACCCAGGTTCGTAATGATGGAGTCATCCCTAATTCTTCCCTCTCCTTGCCTTCCTCCTCATCACATCTGATTGATGGCCAAGATACTCCTTTGACAACTATGCTCATTCATTTCCTTCTTTCAACTTCCATTGTAACCACTCTAGTTCAAAAATGTATTATATCTCCCGAGGCTACTGCAATAGTCTTAGTGGTCTTTTTTATTCCTTCTTGGCAACACTGCCTAATCCATCCTATATACCACTGCCCTCTCATCATGTCATTCCTTTACTCAAAAACCTTCAGTGACTCCCCATTGTCAACAAATGAGGAGTTTAAACTCCTTATACCGGCATTCGAGGCTCTCTGGAATCTGGATATCTCTATTTTGATTTTATAAGTCACTAAAAACAAAGAAACAAACAGATAAAAAAAAAACAACAACACTGACTTCAAGACCTGTGGACTTTGGTTATAATCCAAGATCTGCTGCTTAACACTTGAGCGATCTCCCCTCATGACTTCACCTCTTTAGACCGAAGTATCCTCCTCTGTAAAATGAAGGGGTTGACAGATCAGGGCTACATAAGAGTTCCTATGGCAGTATAAGAGAAGACAAGACAAGAGACGAAGAGGGGAGGGGAGGGGAAACAAGAAAGAAAGGGTGGCAGAGAGGGGAGGGAGGAAAAGGAGAGGAGACTCCTGGGGTGTCTACCCTAAAGAAATGTGCTGCCAACACCCATACCTGGAATGGAATCCCAGTTATCTTTATTGAAGTTGCTCCCTTCTGTCAAGGTGTAATTTAGGTATCACTTCCCCTTCCAAGCTTTACCTAGCTCCTTCCTCCCTCCCTTCTCTGCTACATGAAAACAATCTCTCCCTTCTCAGGTTTCTCAAAGCATTTTGGACTTTGGACCTCACCTTTGCAGTTATCACAATTTCCATTAACCCAAAGTTATTTATGTAAACTGTCCTTTCATTCCTCTATTACACTGTGAGCTGATAAAAGGAAATCCTCTATGGGGATTTAAAAATTGGGGGGTTCTAAAGCAAGTCACCCTAAAATTTTGTAGTGTATGTGTGTGGGGGAAATCTTTAAATAAGTGACTAACAATAAATGAAGGAATGAATGAATGAATTAAAAAACAGGTATTAAGTGCTTGAGATGTGTAAATAATAAGCACTGTGTTCTAGGGATACAAGAAAAAGACAGGTCCTGATCTCAAAGAGCTCACATTCTGAGAAAACAACGCCCACAAAGGAAGTTTTAGCAGCAAGTCAGGTGGAAGGTCCCATGATCTTTAGGGTGCTGCTATGCTGCTTATGCTTCTTTAATGGAATTTCCACTCATAAAATCCTATAATTTTCTGACATTGAACTACTTGACAGTGCCAAGGACTTTGGGGACCAGGACTTTTCTTTTCTGGGTTTTTGGTATCTGGTTCCTAAAGGAACAACTGCCAGACTGAATCTTCAAAAGGACTGCTTTCCCAAATGATGGCTGTGGGCTCTGGTCTGGGAGGTTGGTATGCCTAAGGCTCTTGGGTTCAGAGTACTGGGCTGCCTCCAGTGGGGTTGAAGGAGAGATGATGGTTAAGGTAGGGAGCAGTTTGATTTACCTGGCACAACAGGGGACTGTTGCCTCCTTTTTTCTCCTTCAGGGTACCTTTCTGCTTTGGCTAGGCTGGCTTGACTCCGCCGCAGTGGCAGTTGGTTGCTAGTTAGTGGGATTGGTTGGTCCTTTCTCCGAAGGAGTTGTTTCCCCAGATGGCAGCTCTCTCCCGTTAGTTTGGGGAGAAGGGCATCCTACCACTCTCAGGGTTCTTGTATTTATCTGCCTGTTGGTAGCAGTCGGTCAGTAATTGCTGCTGGTGGTAAGAAAGGTGGACCCTTCACTACAATGATTTCTTCCCTGAGTAATGGCTTCCAGAGCTGCATTGAAAGCAGCCTGAGAACAGTATGGAGACTAGTGTTTGGGAGCAGGCTACAAGTGAATTTCAATGTTCAACTGCAGTAACCAGCTTATTCTAGGACCCAGATACTAACTGACTGGCCAACAACATTTATGTAGCACTTACCAAATGCCGACCACTGAGCTAAACACTTTACAAACATGTCATTTGATCCACACAACCCCAGGAGATGGGTGCTATAATTGATCCCATTTTACAGATGAGGAAACTGAGGCAAACAGAGGTTAAGTGACTTGTCCAGAGTAAATAGCTGGCAAGTTTCTGGGGCTGAATTTCCACTCAGGCCTTCTTGACTCCAAGGCCGGTGCTCTACCTACTGTGCCACTCAGCTGTTCCATCTATTTCTCTGCTCTTCTAACTGAGTTTTGTTCTGTTTTCGTTTTTAGAAATGAAAAGTCATGTTGCCATTTTAGAAGGTAGCATAGTGGTAGTAGCTAGAAAGATGATCCATGAGGCAGGAAGTCCTGGGTTAAAATTCCATTTCTGACATATACAAGTCATGTGACCCCAGGCAAGTCACTTCTCAGTGTTTTAAGCAACTCTCTAAGACTCACAGGAAGGTGCTGACCAGCTTTGGTGCAGGAAGCATCCTCATTAGGAAGTTCCCCACACCAATGAAATCTCAGGTTTAATCTCTATGTTTCATTTTCAATTGCCCATTATTTTTTGGAAATTCATAGAATATGAAATTTTGAGGTCTAGACCCATTATGAGAATTCCCAATGTGGAAACCCCCACATACCTTTGTCCTAGAGAATCGCCCAGGGGACTGACAAACTAAGGGACTTACTCTTGATCACATGGTTAATATTAGTCAGGCAGGACTGGAACTCTCCCTAATTCCAAAGACAGAACTCTACCGGATACCATGCAGCCTTTTAGAATATAGATGATAAGCAAATGAAGCCATGGATGGATATATGGACGAAAGAATAAAAGAATGAATAAATTCATGAATGAAGGATTTAATAAATAACCGGATGTATGAGAACATACCTGGATTTTGTTTTGTTGGTTGGTTGGTTTTGTACACTAGGTGGCAAGAATCCTCCTCCTCCTTCCCACTACTATCTCCTGAGTTGCTGTCCTTATCTCTGGTTCTTAACAATGCATAAATCCCACAAATGCAAAGCCTGGGGAAACTGCCCTGATTTATAGTACCCTGTGAAAGACTCTCCTAGAAAGATACCATCCCATACTCCAAAATACTTCCCTTTTATAAATCCTAAAATTCCTCCTCCATATAGCCTCTGATTTTTACCATTGGAGAGCACATCTTTCCTAATACCATGCCATACCTTTTTAAAAAATGTAAATACTCCTAAATTAACACATTAAACTACCATCTTTAATAACCAATATAGATTGATTTATCAGTTTATTTTCTTATTTAATTTTCCTTTTTTCAGTGAACAAAATCTATTTTCTCTCCTCCTCTCAAATACACATAGTCAAGCAAAACACATTCCCATATTGACCATAATCAAAAGGTGACTTGCAACCTTTGTCCATCAGCACTCTGTCAGGAGGCAGGTAGCATGCTTCACCGTGAGTGCTCTGGGATTGTGGCTTTAATTGTGCTGATCAGAATTCCCAAGTCTTCTGGAGTTTTTGTCTTTATAATGTTGTTAGTATATAAACTGTTTTTCCTAGTTCTCTCTGAAATTCTTCCTTAGTCATCGTTTTATAGCACAATAGTGTTCCACTGTATTCACATACCATAATTTGTTTAGCCACTCCCTAAGTGACAGTCGGCTTCTTAGTTTCCACTTCTTTGGAAGTGCCATAACAAAAAGAGCTTTAGTTTATTTTCTTGCCAAGCAACCAAGTCTTGGATTATCCAAAGAAACTGGATATCGTTGAATAGGTGGAGTGCTGAGATTCAGAAAGAGGAGGTAGGAGGTAGGCTTTGCTAAGCACCAAGTGCTACATGTGAGCATCCTTCATTAATTATCTGTTTCCAGGAACTGACCACAACTACCTAACTGAAGTCAATTCAGAGAGTAGGATTTGGGGCTACTTGTCATAAAACCAGGTGATTTCTAGCTTACAAAGTAATGATGTTAATGACAATAGATCACACTGACAAAGCACTTTATGGTTTACAAAGAATTTTTGTCACAACAACTATCTGAGGTTGATAGTAAAACTATTCTCACTTTACAGATGAAGAAATTGAATGTCGGGTTAAGGAACTTTCTTGGAGTTACACGGCTAGTAATTGGAACTGGGACTTCAACTCAGAACCACTGTACAATACTTACTGTCTCCAAGATGATTTAGTGAATATCCATGTAGGCACACAGTACTCAATGAATGTTGTTATTTGTACTTTGTTTTTAAAGAGGACCAATGACCACTAACTACCATGTCTTGATTTGCGTGTGAATTGGATTTAAATGAGACAGAGTTGCACAAAGTCATCACTCTCAGTCTCTCTTCCAGTGTCATCGAAGTCCAGTGGCAGGATAAAAGTCAAGATAACTCTAAATGGACCAGTATGCAGTGGATGACCTTGGCATATTTGATGCCTGACCAAACTGTGAGCACTCTACAGCCTGCCTTAGCCTTCTTCCTGGCCATTGGAACAAAGCGTTTTCTTTTCTTTTCTTTTTCTTTTTTTTTTATTTTATTTATTTATTTTTTTACATTCATTTTCACAAATTTTTTGGGTTCCCAATTTTCTCCCCTTTTATCCCCTCCCCCCACCCCAATACCCCAAGCAATCTAATTTTCCCTATCTCCAATATGCCCTCTCTTCTGTCATCCCTCCCTTCCCTTGTCTCCATCTTCTCTTTTCTCCTGTAGGGCCAGATGACTTTCTATTCCTCATTAACTGTATGTCTTCTTTCCTAGTAGTAACAACAATACTAAACAGTTGTTCCTAAAACTTCGAGTTCCAAATTCTCCCCATCCCTCCCTCCCCACCCATTCCCTTTGGGACGGCAGGCAATTCAATTTAGGCCCTATCTGTGTAGTTTTGCCAATGACCTCCCTGATAGTCGTGTTGTGTAAGACTAACTGGATTACCATCCCTCCTAACCTGCCCCTCATTGTTTCTCTTCTGTCTCTTGATCCTGTCCCTCCCCAAGTGTTGACTTCAAATTGCTCCCTCCTCCCTTTGCCCTCCCCTCCATCATCCCTCCCTTGCAATATCTCCTTCTCCCCCACTTTCTTATACTGTAAGATAGATTTTCATACCAAAATGAGTGTGCATTTCACTCCTTCGTTTAGTCAAATGTGATGAGGGTAAACTTCTTGTTTTTTTTTTTTTTTTCTCAGCTCTCCTCTTTTTCCCTCCACTAAGAAAAACTCCTACCTGCCTCTTAAATGACATATAGTTACCCCCTTCCCTTTCCCTCTCTTTCCTCCCCCCTACATTTCTCTCTCACCATTTACCTTAGTTTCTTTTAAGGTATGGTCCCATCCTATTCAGTTCAATCTGTGCTCTCTATCTCTGTATGTGTGTGCATGTGTGTATGTGTGTGCATGTGTGTACATGTGTGTGTGGGGTCCTACCAACTACCCAGATACTGAAAAGTTTTAAGAGTTAGAAATATTGTCTTTCCCTGTATGAATATAAACAGTTCACTTCTGGTAAGTCCCTTAAGACTTCTCTTTGCTGTTTACTTTTTCATGCTTCTTCTCATTCTTGTGTTTGAAAGTCAAATTTTCTTTTCAGCTCTGGTTTTTTCATTAAGAATGATTGAAAGTCCTCTGTTTCATTGAAAGACCATATTTTCCCTTGAAGTATTATACTCAGTTTAGCTGGGTAGGTGATTCTTGGTTTGAGTCCTGGTTCCTTTGCCTTCTGGAATATCCTATTCCATGCCCTTCGATCCCTTAATGTAGAATCTGCTAGATCTTGGGTTATCCTGATTGTATTTCCACAGTACTGGAATTGTTTCTTTCTAGCTGCTTGCAAGATTTTTTCCTTGAGCTGGCAGTTCTGGAATTTGGCCACAGTGTTCCTAGGAGTTTCTCTTTTTGGATCTCTTTCAGGTGGTGATCGATGGATTCTTTCAATACTTATTTTGCCCTCTGGTTGTAGAATGTCAGGGCAGTTTTCCTCGATAATTTCATGGAAGATGATGTCTAGGCTCTTTTTTTGATCATGACTTTCAGGTAGTCCCATAATTTTTAAATTGTCTCTCCTGGATCTATTTTCCAGGTCAGTTGTTTTTCCCATGAGATATTTCACATTCTCTTCCATTTTTTCGTTCTTTTGGTTTTGTTTGGTGATTTCTTGGTTTCTCGTAAAGTCATTAGACTCCGTCTGTTCCATTCTAATTTTCAGAGAACTATTAAATTCAGTGAGCTTTTGAGCCTCTTTTTCCATTTGGCTCATTCTGCTTTTGAAAGCATTCTTCTCCTCATTGGCTTTTTGAACCTCCTTTGCCAATTGAGTGAGCCTATTTTTCAAGGTGTTAATTTCCTCAGCATTTTTTTGGGTCTCCTTTACCAAGGTATTGACCCGATTTTCATACTTTTCTTGTATCTCTCTCATTTCTTTTCCCAGTTTTTCCTCCACCTGTCTAACTTGCTTTTCAAAATCCTTTTTGAGCTGTTCCAGGGCCTGAGCTCACCCGCCACCCCCCTGGGGTGTCTGGGGTACTGAGGCCCCACCCTCCACGTCTTTCCCTGATGGCAAGGATACGTCCTCATCATCAGATCGGAAGGTCGGGATCATTTGCATTTGTTGGAAAAAACTCTCTATGGTCTTATTTTTCTTCCCTTTTCTAGGCATTTTCCCAGCCAGTTACTTGACTTCTGAGATTCCTTTCCACCCCCGCCTGGATCCGCCCAGCTAGTGCTTGGCCTCTGAGATTTAAATGGGCTTTCTTCCTGCCGGCTGTCAATCAGTGAGCTTTAGTTCAGGTGCTGGGGTGGGGGCAGGGCCGCCTCCCAGGCTCTGATCCCTCAGGGGCTTTAAGCAGAGACTTTCAGGAATGGAGCGGGTGGGGGCGGGGTGGAACAAAGCGTTTTCATCTACCCATTTCACCAGGGAAGTCTTCACACGCTTGGGGTAGACAACCCACTAACTCACCAAAGAGTTTGAAACCATCTGCCAAGATGGTTTTGCTGAGGTGTGGTCATTGGGCATGCCACAGCTTCTTGGAGTCACAGGTGAGAGTTAGGTGACAGATGGAAACCAAAGATAGAGGAGCATTCCTGAAAAGATTTCAGTAAGCCCCTACACAAGAGATGCTAGTCCTCCTTGAATACCCATGTTATCAGTTACTTACTCAATGAGTGTCTTTCCTAAACCATTGTGATGCCTAGTGACTTCTCTTCTGAATTCATTACCTGTAACTACTCATTTGGCGCTGACACATACTTGTTACATGACCTCATAAATGTTGATTACACCTCTTGTCTTTTGCATATGCTGATTTTCAACTTTTCGTGTTTCTGTTTTATTTGTGTTAGTTCAATTCATTCAACAAGCATTTATTAAGGGTCTGTGACTGGAATCGACCCACCCCAGACGATGGAGTCCCCAAAGTTCCAACTGTAACCCCAGGTAGTCAATGAGGAGCTAAACTCAGCAGAGTTACCTTCCCTCTAATTCTTGTATCCAACACCTCTCTGACTGAGTCAAGAAGGGGATCACTGAATTGCCTGAGAAAACAAATTAGCCAGGCCTCTGGGATAGCATTCAAGACTGGAATTTCTTTGTTGTGGAGAGCTGCATCCAGAGAGCAAAAGCCCTCTACCAAGTTGGATGGTCACCTCGGCAACTTAAACGCTCTGTCCTAGAGCATGGAGACTCACCCAGGGTCACAAAGCCAGTGTGTGTCCAAGCTAGGACTTGAAATGAGGTGTTTCTGGTCTCTGGGGACTGTAAATAGCCAGTCCACAAAGAACTTGAAGCAGTCAAGGCTTGAAGCTATTGTGTAGTGAATATCCTGAAAGGGGAGAGGAAGGATTTTTCTCTCCTCCTTCTCCTTTGCCCTCTGGTCATAGCAACAGATTTTGATAAAGGAAGATTGTCATTGATTTTTTTTATCATCCTCTCAATAAAAGTTTTCAAATGAATTGATGAATGGATGTGTAGGACCTAAATGTATAGGATTCAGAGTCATTCTCAAAGATGGGGTGGGGAACCTCCTGCCTTGAGGCCACATGTGACTCTCTAAGTCCTCAAGGCGATCATTTGACTGAATCCAAACTTCACAGAATAAATCCCCTTAATAAAAGGTTCCCGACCCCTGTGTAGATAAGAGGTCAAAGATTATGAGTCAGCTATACATAAATTATCAACCTTCTGAAAAGTTGTTCATAATCAATGCTAGTCAGAAAAATGAAAGTTAAAACGATTCGTATACATTTTACCTTATGCTCAGCAAATAGATAAAGAGAATAAAAGATGAAACAATTGAGTGTTGTCAGGGCTACCTAAAAATGGGCTTGGTGGTGCCCTGCTGCCAGAATTGTGAATCAGTTGGTCTATTTAGGAAAAACATATGGAATTACTCAACAAAATTGTAAAAAAAAAATAAATAAATTCTACTCTTAATCAAATGATTCCACTGTTTGGTTTATAGCCTAAGGAGGTTATTAACAGAAAGGAAAAGACCCGACTGTACAAAAATATCATAGAAACACTTTGTAATAGCGAAATAAAAACAAATCTAGAAACACATTATGTACTTAACAATGGTGGAATGACTCAATAAATCACGGTGTATGAATGTAATGGAATATTATTGCCTCACAAAGAATGGCAAATTATAAGGAATACTAAGAAATATGGGAAGATTTATAAGAAGTGATACAGAGAGAAGAAAGCAGAACTGAAAGAAAAATGTTCAAAATAACTCCACCTATGCAAATCAAGCAACATTAAACAGCAATAGAGCAATTCAACACACATTTGGAAAACACCTATCATATCTGGGGCACAGGGCTAGGTACTTCAATCACTTTAATTTATGACTTTGCCATGCCCAGAGCTGAATAAACCCTACTTCTCCCCGCCATCTCCCCCTCCCAATCTCCATCTCTCCTCCTTCCCTCCTTCCCTGCCCCACCCCCCCAATCCTCCTCTCCCTTCCCTTTGTGGTGATAGCTCAGGAGCCCAAGGGACTGGGCTGGCTCTGAGTGGGCTGAGCATGTGATAGTGTGGGCAGAGAATGAGTGTGTTCTGTATAGGCAACCAGGCATGACCACAGTCTCTCATCCCCCAATCCCCTCCTGTGAGCACATGTTGTACATACTGACAGTTCCCTTATCCCACTTTCTGCTTGCTGCTGCTCATGGAGATTCCTTTTGGTTATTCTGATAACTCCAGTGAACTTGGTAGTATTGTGGATCTTTGGTTTTTTTAATCCAATATGTTCACCCATCTCTTCATCTATCCAAATTTATTAACTTATTCTGCTTTTTCTTTTTTTCTTGGTCAATGCCTCTTTCAAAATACATTTTATTGGTAATTTCAAAAAACTTATTCTCTTCTAAGTCCTAGCCATATATGGAAAGACTTGCACAAAATAATAAAGAGGAAATAAGTAGAACCAAGAGAACACTGTATACAGAAATAGCAATATTGTTTGAAGATTAACTATGAGTGACTAAGCAATTCTGAGTATTATAAATATTCAAATCAACAACAAATGACCTGTGAAGGAAGATGCTATCTACCTCTAGAGAAAGAACTGATAAATAGAAGTATGCATAGTATGTTTTTTTACACACATACACAATATGTATGTATACATGCATATATACATATTTACATATACGTGTGCGTGCATATATACATATATATATATATACATACACATACATATATAAGCATGTGGGTGTATCCAGTGGTGGCCTTCTCTAGTGGGAAGGGAGACAGTTTGGAGCTTAAAATTTAACAAAGAAATAAAAAAGAAAAAGAAAAAAATCCTACCCATCCTAAATGGTCAAAGGATGGGAAGAGACAATTTTCAAAGGAGGAAATACACATTGTTAATGATCTATCTCTTGGGGAAAAGTGCTCAACCACACTAATGAACAAAGATATAAAGGAAAACAACTTTTAGGTACTGTCACATACCCATTACATGAGCAAAATTGGTGAAAAGTAAGGTAAGAATGCTGTCAAGGTTGTGAAGGAAAGCTCTACTCATTCATTGCTGGTGTAATTGGAAATTTTAGAAGCTTCTTGGAGAGCCAATCGCAGTATTCAGTAAAAGTTACTAAAATAATCATACTTTTTGACTCAACAATTTCATTGCTGAAAATATAACCAGAAAAGTATTTTTAAAAATTTTTTAAAGGGACTATCTATGCAATGACTTCCATAGCAAGAGTATATGTAAAATTCTGAAGGACTCATGATAAAAAAAAAAAAATGCTATCCGCTTTCAGAGAGAAAACTGGTCAACTCTGAGTGCAGATTGAAATATTATTTTTTCACTTTATTTTTCCAGCTTTTTTCTCTCAACATAGCTCATGTGGAAATATGTTTTGCATGATTTCATATGTATAATTGATATCATATTGGTTGCTTTCTCAATGGGTGGGGAACAGACTGGAGGAGGATAGAATTTGATATTCAAAAGAACGTTAAAAATAAATAAATCATGATTTTAAAAAAAAGAGCATATGTAAGCACAACTCTCCAAATTCTCCCTGTAAAAAAAAAGAATCTAACTATCCATTAAGA
The DNA here is from genome assembly GCA_023548195.1 of Bettongia penicillata ogilbyi. Lineage (NCBI taxonomy): Eukaryota > Metazoa > Chordata > Mammalia > Diprotodontia > Potoroidae > Bettongia > Bettongia penicillata. Next base: position 111,255 of record JAJHZJ010000148.1, read on the forward strand.
GTAATATTTAAATAAATTGCATTACATTAGTGTATTTAATGTACTAGAATATTATAATACAATTAAGACCAATATGAGGAAGGCAAAGAAATCCAGAAAAACCTTTTGAAATAATGCAAAAGGGAAAAAAAAAAGGATAAGAATGGAATACATACTAAAGAAGGAAGGAAGCAAGCATTTTATTAAGTGCCTACTATGTGCTACTTGACAGAAAGGAAAGACCTGACTGTATAAAAATATCACAGAAACACTTTGTAACAGCAAAAACAAAGGCAAAAGCAACTCTAGAAACACATTACATGTGTAACAATTGGGGAATAACCGAATAAATCATAGCGTATGAATGTAATGGAATATTATTGCCCCACAAGGAACGGCAAATTACAAAGAATGCTAAGAAATGTGGGAAGATTTATAAGAAGTGATGCAGAGAGAAGAAAGCAGAACTGAATGAAGAATGCATAAAATAACTCCAACTACGCAAATCAAGAAATATTAAATAGCAACAAAGCAATTCAATAAACGTATATGAAGCATCTATCACAGGGGCAGGGAGGCCACGTGTGGCCTCAAGGTCACAGGTTTCCCATCCTTGAATTCTATCTAGAGAATGCTCTATTGGAGCACTGGCACTACATTAAGCATTTTACAAATATATTTTCTCATTTGATCCTCATAACATCCCTGAGAAGTAGATACTACTATTATCACCATTTTACAGTTTAAGAAACTGAGGCAGACAAGTTATGTGACTTACCCAGGGTCCCACAGCTAGTAAGTATCTTTCTAAGGAGTAGCCCCTCTCCCCTGCCCAAGTCCAATAGTCTTTTTACTAGACCACCTACCTAACTGCCTTTAAGTCGTATCCTTTGTACCCCTCTTTGGCACTTAGTACTTGCTACTTTGTGTTATGAATTATGTGTGCACCTGTTCTATATTTTCTCTCCTCAACTTGACACAGTTTCATTTCAATACTTAATGTCTTAACAAGATGTTTACTCTCAGGTCTGCCAGCACATGCGTAGAACCACAGACTCTTAGAGGCAGATGGAACCTTAGAGATAACTGAGTCGGACTGTCTCATTTACTGCAGCTTCGAGAATGGAAATGATATGTCCAAGATAACAGAGTAGTAGAAGTCGTCTTTCCTTTCAACTTTTCAGGTTACTTAGGACTTTCTGATCTGGAGGTTTATTTGGTACCAATTATAAAACTGTGGTCAGTTAAATTCCAATTCAAAACTACTATCCTTCTATCTAAAGGAGTCTAATGACTCCTCTCAGCGCATCTTGATCAGGTTTCTTTTAAGTCAGTTAATGTGTATTTTCCAGCAGGTAGGTGGTGCAGTGGATAGAGGACTGGACTTGAGGGCCAGCAAAAACTGAGTTCAAATCCAGCCTCAGGAACTCCCTAGCTGACCCACTTCACCTCTGTCTGCCTGTTTTCTCACTGTAAAATGGTAATAATATAATAACACCTACCTCACAAGGTTGTTGTTAAGATCAAACGAATAATATTTGTAAAATGTGCAGCATAATTGCCTAGCAAATAGTGTTATTGCTTAGTGACCCCTCTTCATGACCCCATTGAGGGTTTTCCTAGAATGATTTGCCATTTCCTTCTCCAGCTCACGTTACAGATGAGGATACTGAAGCAAACGGGGTTAAGTGACTGGTCCAGAGTCATACAGCTAGTCAGTATCTGAGGTTTAAACTCACCGAGATGAATCTTTGTGACTTCAGGTTGGAGGCTCTATCCACTGTGCCACATAGCTGCACATAGTAGATAACCCCTACTGTTTGGCGGGCACTTGTGCTAAGCACCTTACAAATATTATCTCATTTGATATTTACAGCAACCAAGGAGGTCCAAAAGCTCCCTGAAGAAAATAATTCCTTAAAGATTAGAATGGAGCAGATGGAAACTAATGACTTTATGAAAAATCAAGAAATTATAAAACAAAACTAAATGAATGAAAAATAGCAGACAATGTGAAATATCTCATTGTTAAGGTAGCTGACCTGGAAAATAGATTAAGGAGAGACGATTTAAAAATTATTTGACTACCTGAAAGCCATGATCAAAAAATGGCCTAGAGATACTTACAACAACCCTGGGAGGTCACTGTTACTCCCCCTATTTTACAGTTGAGGAAAATGAGGCAAAGTAGGATGAAGTGATTTGTCCAGGGTCACTCAGCTGGGGAGTGACTGAGGCTAGATTTGAATTAAGGTCTTCCTGACTCCAGGTTTGGTTCTCTATTCATTGTGCCACCTAGCTATCTCCAAGGAGCTCTGAGTCAGGGACAAGTAATCCCACTCCTGTTACCTGGTGATCCTTAAGAGAAAAGTGCCTTCTGGGGGCATAGAGGTGACCCTGGGCTCTCCAAGGCTATACCAACAGATGACAAGCACTGACCATCCCCACCAATCATGAAAAACCTCAAGTACAGTCCTGGAGATGCCTAATGTCTGAAGACATCTATTTGTAGAAGCTTATTTCCAGGTTGGCAGCAGTATGATGGATTTTTTCTACCATAGCAATTCTTAAAGACCATCCATTAAGTTGTATTTTATGGAGCTGGGGTGGGATGAGAGAGACACAGGCATTGGGAAAGTATTAGAAATTAGCAGAGATAATATTTGTAAGGTGCTTAGCACAAGTGCCTGCCAAACAGTAGGGGTTTAATAAACGCTTGTTCTTTCTTCCTGTCCTCTTCCGGGTATCTTGGGTACCCAAGTCCATTACCACCAACACAAACACCAAGGAGCGAAAAAAGGGACTTTTCTTCTACAATAAGAGCCATTATATAGTAGTCAAAAGAACACCAGACAGGAAGTCAAAGAAATCTGAGTTTCTGTCTTAGCTAAGCTGTTAATGTGATGTGAGCAAGTCAAGTAGGACATTGTATTAAATAATCACTATCCTATCCAACGCTCTGATTCTTTGGGATGAGCTCAGCTTGGATTTCTTCACAGATCAAGTTTTTAAACTAGTCATTAGAATAAAAAATACTGCCTTCCTTGCCTGATCCATCCATGAAGTGCCCTTAAGGATAAGAATTTCAAGGGGAAGGAAGGATTGAGGAGGGGGGCAGAGATATTTTGGGTTAGATCTATCTTGTCTGTTCTACCCCTCAAAAAGGATTTTCCCCTGGTCTCAGAGCTAATGAATGCCAGATCCAGAACTCCATGCCAAATCTCCTGACCTCAAACATAGTCCTGCTTCCCCTATTCCATACTGCCTCCCTGGTAGAACCAGAGGAGCATCGAGAGCCTGTATGCCTGACTCTGAATAGCTCCACCTTCTCCCACCTTTCCCACTGTATCTCTGTAGTAAACCAGAAATGGAATGAACAGTTGAAGCCTGCCTCAGTCTCCAGCTATGTGGCCCTAAGCAAATGATTTAACCCTTCTGAGTCTCAATTTCTTCCCAAGAAAAACAAGGATATTAACAGCACCTACCTTGTCATGAAATCAAATCATATAGGATAATATATGTAAATTGTTCTGCACATATAAAAGCTGTAGTTATTACTACTACTGGTATAGGACTCATATAAGTTGTATTGAATTCATTTTAGTGTAGCACATAGCTAAAACCCCAATTCTGGGGCAGCTAGGTAGGGCCGTGGATAGAGTGCCAGGCCTAGAGTCAGGAAATCTCATCATTTGGAATTTAAATTTGGTCTCTGTCAACTGGACTGAACCAGCCTCTAACCTGTGGATGGCCAGAACTAGAGAGCAGGCTAGAGACAGGAGAGTCAGGAATCAGATAGAAATTTAATTTCAAAGTGAGGAAAACAGCTGGCAAGCAAGGAGGGAGATTAGACACATGTGCTGGGGTCCTGCCCCTAGTGCAGGGGAGATCTTCATATTTATAACAATGGTTGTGCAGTGAGCTGTAGCCCTGACAATGAGGGCTAACAGCAATGATGTGACAAGTCTGATTAATAGCAGGGCTTCGTGACCAGAACTTGTCCTATCTTGTCTGGTGCTTGTCTGAGCTCAGAGAATACCTGGTGCTGGTCAAAGCAATACAATAATTATGTAATTTTGCCAGAGGGTGAGCTGATCCAGAGAGTGAGTGCAAAGGATTGTTGTTATGCCAAGCTCAGGGCACAATTTGCTTGCTGGGTCTTAGCCCTGGAAAACAGCCTGTCTCCTCATATCTTGGTGTTTCCCCCTTTTGACCAATGGGAGGGAGTCTGAAAGAGCCCCTACCTTCTGGCCAATAAAGGAGAGGCAAGTATAAGTCAAGAAGCCACATGAGGCCATTTGGGCCAGGATGAGCATTTTATCCCAGGAGGGGATCCCTCCCATCCCAGTTCCTTGAGGGGACCTATAGGGAAGTACTCCCAGGTATCACTGCTAGCCATTGTTTGTTTGCAAGCAGAAAAGGGAGAGGAGGCAAGAATGTGGAGGAAGAAGATGCCAAGACACACCTAAATCAGGTAGTTGGCTACTTAACAAAAAGGGAGGATACTCAGACCTCATCCAGAATCTTGGGACAGCTGTCTTGTCTGGATGTTAGCTGTTTCTGGGTCCATGCTACAAACCTTGAAGTCCCTGGAGGGTTCTGTTATCCACTCAGGAGCAGGGGCTTTCTTCAAATGATCCAGGAGGATACACCCACAAAGGTGACAGCTGTGGGAGCAGTTAGAAGGATGTCGTAGGGGCCCTTAGAAATAATGATTAATTAACAATGGTAAGAAAATTCCTTGCATCAATCTTTGAATCTGAGTTTGTGGTAAGCATAGCATGGATCCTTGGTTAAAGGCACATATAGATGGTTCAATTTCCTAGCCACACAAGGCTGGGTTGAAACAACATGATAAAGTTGTTCCCTTCATGATCATAATTACATTAAATCAGGTCACCTCAAACTACTTAGAGAGCTCACAATGGATTAGTTTTGAGGAAGGAGAGTTATATGTCACCAAGGTAACCAGGAAAACTTAAACATCTTGAAACAAAAGATCTATGGAATGCAATAGTTATCACTGATATTAATTAACATCAAGTCTTCTTGCATCCTCGTAACCCATTCTCAGCTATCTGGTCTCTAGATATCTTTTCTTGGACAATAGATTTTATTCTCAACAGCTCTAAAGGGGATTCTGTTTCCCTGGTTACAAATCTATAGGTTCCTAGATAATTCTGACTTAATATAATTTAATAAATTTGATTCTTCAATCTTGAAATTTCAGAGAATTTCAGTTTATATACTATTTGCAGTTTCTGTCCCTACCTAAATCCTGTACCTGATATAAGGATCTTTTAAAAATTTTTGAGTCCAATTGCAAAATTAACTTTTCTATCCTTTAAGATTATCAGACAGATACCTTAAAAATGAGAAAATAATTTCACTTTCTTTACCATTATTAACACAATTTCTGTTTAAAATCTTTGATCCAACTTTGAGAATTTATTACTAAAACATACTCAAAGTCTGCATTTCCATGATTTCTAGAGAAAATAGTCTAATCCTGTTTTCTCAAACTTTATTATTCCATCTATTTAGAAAACTTTTTACATTATGTCTTTGTGCTGTTACTTTGTCTAACCATTTTCCCCTAGGAAGATATCATCCCTATATTATAGTTTGGCCACAAATACAGGTTAAAATTGTAGGATGTTTGCACTTTCATCCTATTATGAGAACTCAGATGTTCCAGGATCAACCTATTATTTAATAGATTTAGTATTGTATTTACAAAGCTTCTTGATTACAGAAAATTGCTATAAAAGAAAAAGAGGGACATAGTTATAACAATGTCATATATCAGAAAAGGGAGGAAAACTCCCTTAGCTCTGTTTGATTACAAGCACGAGTCATATCTGACAACAAATCATGTAGTCACAGTTTATCAAAATCAAGACTCAGGATTAATCACATAGTGAAATTTCCTTTTCAGGAAGGAAATAGCACAATAGGGAAACAGATTCAGGAGGATCCTATCTAGGGCCATGCCAAAATCACCCCCCAAACTTTTCCCAGGCACAGACATTCACCTCTAGCAATTTCATACAGCAGCACACACCATTTTCTTCTATTGGCTTCGTGACAATTCAGGCAACTATCCCTGTAATCAAATTTCAAAACAATGGTAAATTACTGTTTCAAGAATTTTAACTTAAATAGCAAAATTTCACTAACATTTACTTATAAATTAAAACTACCCATATTCTGGGGCTTCAGACATATAGCAAATAGTTGACTCATCACTATATATTTAAACCACCATATACATTTTCATAGTAGCCAAGAATTTCAAATGAAAATTCACTATTATATATCATTATCTGATGATAATGGTGATATAATTATATATCATTATTATATGCCTTATGACAAAACATACCTCATTAAATATTTAACAGTTTTCAAATATCTATTTTTATTACATCCTTTTAAAAGCCCAATTCATGTGTAACAGTATCCAGATTAAAAAATTAGTTTTTAACAGCATTTCCGTTACAATGGTCTCTCAAATTTCATAATTTTCACCAAAAAATGTATGAATTTCACAAAAAGAATTTAGAAATATAATAATAACACAAAAAAATAGCATCTAACTTCAGATGATATTAATTACATTGCCAAATTATCCTGTATAAAAACCACTAATCTTATTGCCTCTGGCATTTTAAACCCACTTTAAAGTTATCAGGCATGGAACAATTACATTTAATTAAAAAACAATAATAATATAGTGCTTAGCATATGCCAGTCACTGTGCTAGCACATTACAATCATTATTTCATTTTCAACCTCACAACAGCCCTATTATTTTTACCACTATTATTTTTCTCTTTACAGATCAGGAAACTGGGGCAAACAGAGATAATATAACTTGCCTGAGATTACACAGGTAATAATTTTCTGCAACTGGAATGTAATTCAAGTTTCCCCGAAGTTTTTCAGCATTTTTTTCAAAACCTGTATTTGGAAATGTGGTCTGAGATGAGAGAGGTTCAAAGAATAATACAGAGAGGGTCTCTAACCTGGGGGAGTCATAAGCATGGTCAGGGAAGAGTTAATAAGAGGTAACTATAAAGTGCAAACCATTTACCTAATTTTTTTCCTTCACACTGGGATTACTTCCAGACTAGCTGTCTTCCTTCAGTGTCTTAAAACAATGAAGCTATTAAAGTTGCCATTTACTTTTTATACTTTTATAAAATTTTAATCCTTATTTTTCCTTAAAACAAATTCTACAGAGCGATACCCCAAAACTTAACTAACATATTTCAGAAGGGAATGAGTTCCTGGAATCACCCCAAAGTCTCAGGAGTTCTCTCCTGCAATCTTAAAATGATTACTCTCCAAACTCCTTAATTTACTAAGATGTTTTTAAAAGTTTTGCAACTTTGACTATCTGACTTTATTTCTGTAATTTCAATATAATCAAAGTTAAAAAGACAAGAAAAAAGTGTCCTGAAGATTTCTTTTCCTTATAACCTAATCTCCCTTGGAAAGCCTAAAGTAGGAGTTAGTCCTGCTTACTGAGACAATTGCTTCAAGTATGAAAGTTCATTAGTAGTGTTTTAAACTCTTTGGCTACAACACTTAGAGGTTTTTCTGGCAAGCTGCATTTTAACTTTCAAAGTCACAATTGTGACAGACATTTTACACAGACAAAATGGTAAGAGAGCTACAAACAGACACAAAGTACACAGTTGGAATCTATAGTTCAGTACACAGTGACAGAGTTGTACAGTTTAAGAAACAATAGAAGTATGCAGTTTACAATTTTACACCAGCATGCAGTTTAAAAACAACAGAGGCATGCAGAGGAACCAGTGAACAAAGTTGTTCAGTTTAAGAAAGAATATACTCACCAGAATAATCTAAGACAAATCAGGCCACTGAAGGGGCGTTGGAATTTTCCTCCTGAAGAATGGCTAGCTTGACCAAAGTAGGTGCTCAAGATATTAGAGCAGAAAGAAGGGTAAAAGGCTCACCAGACAAAGACACCCAAAAAATAAATCTCTGGGGGCACCTAGTCCATTTCCACTGGTACTGGAGAGTCCAATGGCTCAGTTCTGTGTCCAGTCTCACTTCTGACACCAGTTAATGTCAACTGAACTGAACTGGTGTCTAACCTGTGGATGGCTGGAGCTGAACAGAGCAGGCTAGAGATAGGAGAGTATGGAATCAAACAGAAGTTTAATTTCAAAGTGAGGAAAATAGCTTGCAAGCAAGGAGGGAGATTAGACACATTGCCCCTAGTGGGGGGACCCAAGGCAGTGTAGGGAGATATTAATATTTATAACAATGGTTGTAGGCTGTAGCTCTGACAATGAAGGGTGACAGCAACAATGTAACAAGATTGAACAGCAGGGCTTCATGACCAGAACTTGTCCTATCTTGTCTGGTGCTTGTCTGAGCTCAGAGAATAACTGGTGTTGGTCAAAGCAATACAGTAATTATATGACTTTGCCAGAGGGTGAAATGATCCAGAAAGTGAGTACAAAGGATTGTTATTATGCCAAGCTCAGGGCAAGCATCTCTGGAAAACAGGGCATCTCCTAATATTTTGACTCAGACACTTCCTAGTTGTGTGACCCTAGTCAAGTCACTTAATTCTGTTTGCCTCAGTTTCCTCATTTGTCAAATGAGCTGGAGAAGGGAATGTCAAACCATTCCAGTCTCTGCCAAGAAAATCTCAAATAGGGTCACAAAGAGTTGGAAGGATTGAAAAACCACTAAACAACCACAACAAAACTAGATTTAAAGTAAGCTATGACCAGGATGAAGGAAAAAGATATACTCCAGTTAGGTACAATATTTTTTTCTGGGGTCTGGGGGCGATAGAATGAATAGGGAGGATTTTCACCACATTCCCAAATGCTCTTAGCATATAAATATTGTACTCTGTTTTATAAAGTGCTCATTTGATTGTCACAACAACTTTATGAGTTCCTATTATTAGCTTCATTTTACAGATGAGGAAACTGAGATCAGGATACAAAGAGAATAATAAAACTTGCATTTCCTACTTCATACAGTGGCTCTAAGGAAAGTGCTTTGCCAAACCATAGTGTTCTATAAAGATGAGTTATTAAAATGATGCATAGAGCCTCAAAAAGTGATGAAAAGGAAAGTTTCAGAGAAACCTGAGAAGACCCGTATGAACTGATGCAGAGCAAAGGGAGCAAGACAAGGAGGACAATTAGTAAAAACAAGCAACTTTGAAAGACTTGAAAAGCTTTGATAAGAGCAATGATTAGCCATGATCCCACAAGACTGAAGACCAGGCACATGGCTCACTCATGAGAGAAAAGTGAGGGGACTTAGGGTGAGGAATCACAAGCATTGCTTTGACATGGTCAATGAGGTAATTTGTGTTGCTTGACTAAACATATTTGCTACAAGTTTAGTTTTTCTTTCTTAATGGGGAAGGGAAGTGGAAAGGAGATTGGAGGTAGAGAAAAGAAATATTTGTTGATTTAAAAAATGGAAATTTAATTTAGAAAATAAAATGCCCAGAACCTGGCAGTGGCTCCAGTAGGATGAGACTGCTCTGATCAATTCAAAGCCAGCCCTCCCTCAGTGGCCCCAGCCCAAAATGACTCTGCTATTTCCCTCCAAGACATCAGAATTTAGAATGGAGGGTAGCAGCAACATGAGAGATTAATTTGTGTGTTCAATAAACATTTGTTTAGCCTTCATTATTTGTGAAAAATTAGCAAATGTTATTAAAAATACGTATTGTTAAGTGTGGAAAACACTGGGTTAGGCTCTAGGGAAGATATGGGAAGAAGGAGAAGGAAGGAAGGAAGAGAAGGAAGAAAAGAAAAGAAGGAAAGAAGAGAAGGAAGGAAGGGAAGGACATAAGAAAAGAATGGAAGAAAAGGACAGAAAGAAAAAGGAAGTGGGGGAGGAAGAAGGAGGGAAAGAAGGCAGGAAGGTAAGGAAAGAAGGAAGGAAGGAAAAGAAGGAAGGAGGGAGGGAGAGAGGAAAAAGCATTTATGGCTGTGCTAATTAGTGGGACTACAGATGGAAAAGCAAGAGTGTCCCTACTCTCGAAGAGCTCTAATTCTAAGTGGGGCAGCTAAGTGGTGCAGTGGATAGAGCACCAGTGCAGGAGCCAGGAGGACCTGAGTTCAAATCTCATCTCAGACACTTGACAATCACTGGCTGTGTGACCTTGGGCAAATCACTTAACCCCAGTTGCCTCATCCTGGTTCATCTCCAGTCATCCTGATGAATATCTGGTCACTGGATTCAGATGACTCTGGAGGAGAAGTGAGACTGGTGACCTGCACAGCCCTCCCTCACTCAAAACAAAGTCAAGGGCAAGTCATGTCATTATTTCTCTGATGGCATGGACTTCTTCGGCAAAGAAGGATAAACACATTCTAATTGGGGGAAGAGACAACAAATTTAAGAGGCTAAAAAGATGAATGCAAGGTTAAGGGGTTCTTAGGGTACATTGGCAAGTCACATAGGAATGCTCAGGGGTCTGGAGGAAGCAGAGGCAGGAAAGATGCTAAGGCTTGGTGGTCCGTAGGAGTCAGTGACAGGACTGATGGTCCTGTGATCCTCCCTCTTAGCAGATTGATTACAGTTGGCAATGCCCTAGTCATCAAAGCAATGTAACTGGCCATGTGGGGAGGGCATAGGAAGAGGCCTAAAACAGCCTCATCTACAACCATTGGGAAGAGGAGAGGTGGGCCCAAGAATCAGAATGGAGTGAGCACACCCAACTTCCTCCAATGGGAATGGAGGGATCGGCACTCAGTATGAAAAGAGAAAGACAAAGAAAGCACTCCCAAGAAGATGAGGGAGAAGGCAAGATTCTGATAGAATGTGGGCAGGGTGAGGCAGAGTGAGGGTAGGGAGAAAGGCACAGAAAGAAGGCTCAAACAGCAAACTCTAATACATAATAAGTACTTGGCAGAGGTCCCCAGAGAAAGATCGGGATTGGTTCGAGAGCCACCTTAAGTGCAGAATGATTGCAAAGGGGAGGGGGAAGGACTTTAAAAGCTGAATAGAATCCCATTTGGCACCATTTCACAGACTGCCTTTTAAAGATTCTGTTGAAACAAGCCAGGTCTCCTTCAGTGCTGTGGAAGTGCAGGTCAGCCTTGCCTTTTTTCAAAGGAAAGCCATCTGGTGGTTGCATCGAAAAGTTACAGAAATGCTTTCCTCAGATTTTCCTTTACTTTCTGTACCAGAACCCTTAACCTGGGAATTCGGGCATGAAATAGGGCTTAGGCATGCCCTAGTGCCTGCCTCACATTTCTCCATCTAATGCGTGCTTGACTGAACTTGGAGCTTGATTGCAGGAGTGGGGAGATGTGGTTCCCTAGTTCTCAAAAAGAGATCAGAAGTGTCTGGGGGGGATGGGGATGGATAAGGAAATGGAGTCTGCCTGTCTACCCATCTTGGCCATTTTCCTCTGTCTCAGATCTTCAATTCAATTTAATTCAATTCAACAAACAGTTATTAAACACCTATTACTGTGCCAGGGTCTGGAGATGAGAGCTCTAAACAAAAAAACGGCATTAGAATCAGAGGTTTAGGTCAGTTAGTCCAAACCTCGCTCAATTTCAGTTTTCCTTGAGACTTCCTCAAAGCCATACGTCATGCGGTTTCAAGTCTTGCAAGAGGATCAAGGTCCCTCTGCTGGCCTCATCCCATAGACCTTTCACCTCCCCTGAAGCTTGAGGTAAATGTGTCTGGGGGCCAGATAAGGCCAAAGGAGGGAACTGATTGTTCTGATTTTTATGCTCTCATCTCTGGAGCTTGTCAAAAACGGAAAAATTCTTTAGAGCAGCAGGAATGCTGAAAGTAAAGCATAAAGGCTAACAAACTTATTTCCATTAAGTTAAGGAGTACTTTCTGTTCAGTTGTTGCCATCATGTGACTCTCTGTGGCCCCATTTGGGATTTTCTTGGCTGAGATACTGGAGTGTACAGGAGATACTGGAATAACTGTAGATCATGGCTAATGACCATTAGCAATCGGAAAAGTAGATCATGTCCAAGACCCCTTGCCTGTTTGTGGGTGTCATGGATCCCTTGGACAACCTGATAAAGCTTACTTTTAAATAATAATTTCAGTTCAGTTAATGAAAATAAAGATGTGTTTTCCCCCCTATCCAAGATCACATGTCTGTGAACATCTTTGGATGGGAACCTTTAGTCCAGTCTAATCCCCTCATTTTCAAGAGTAGGAAATTGAGGCTCAGAAAGTTTAAGAAACTGGTTTAAGGTCATCCACAGATGGTAAATAATAGAGGCAGGTTGTTGCTTAGTTGTATCCAACTCTTCGTGACCCATTTTGGGGGGTTTTCTTGGTCAAGTTACTGGAGTGGTTCGCCATTTCCTTCTCCAGCTCATTTTACAGATGAAAAAACTGAGGCAAACAGGGTTAAGTGTCTTGCCCAGGGTCACACAACTAGGAAGTGTCTGAGGCTGGATTTGAACTGGGTTTTTCCTGACTCCAAGCCTGGCACTCTATCTATGGAGCTACCTAGTCACCCCAGGTGGGGGGTCCCTACTTTAAACCTATTGAAACAACTCTGAAAGCAGAAACAAGATCTAGGTCTCAGCCCTGTGTTCTATACTGCCTGCAATGAGTTAAGTGGGAGATAAGCTACTATAATTCCTATTTCTTTTTAGACTGTCTTGATGTCAGGCTTGAGTGAATATTCACATTTTACTAGTTAGTACACCAGTCTTAGGTTAACAATTTTATTTTCTACTCAGTTCATTTTTATTTAACTGTTGTAAGCCTGGCAAAAAATAATAAATTGTGGTTATGTTCACCATTTATTTTCAAGACTATTGGGTTTTTTTCTTTCCCCCTTCTATCCTTTGTCCCCAACTCTTTTTCCTATGCTGGCAGCCCTCAAAGAAGACAGGCATAGAAATGAAGTCAAGATAAGAACCTAACTGCCAAGAGTCAAAATCACCTACAGGCTGGAAAGGATAGCAGAAAGAACATCAGGTTTGGAGCCAGAGGATTTGGACTCCTACTGTAACTCAGCTACGGCCGCTAGATGGAGTCATGGTGCACCGAGCGCCGGACTGAAGGCAGGAAGACTCATCTTCCTGAGTTCAAATCTGGCCTCAGACACTTAGTAGCCATGTGACCCTGGGCAAGTTACTTAACCCTGTGCATTTTAAACCCTCTCTTATGTTCTCCTGTGTACCTGGCAATGCCTTTTTTTTCTTACTTTGCATTTAAGTTTTAACATTTATCACACATTATACAATAATACTTTTATTTTTTCTAATTGTATATTTACGTTTTAGTATTTAAGTTTAAAACTTTAAAAATATTTTGGAAAAAAATTTTTTAAAATTTTTCTTGGCCAAAGGAGTTTCAAGAAAGTCAGATAGTGACTTTGCCAGGCACAATGCCTGAAACATGATAGGTTCTATATAATAATAGCTATTTTCCATCACCATCTTATATTGTTATTATTTATCTCTCCCAAAAAGCAAAATAGCTATGGGATTGAAGCAGGTAACAGTGAGGAGACACACTGTGAAAGAAATAATTGTAACTGCTGGACATGTCTGGAGAGGCGAGAGGTTCTTCAGCTAAAGTACCAAGGCACAGATACTTATCTTTCTAGGGCAAGGGTGGGGAATCTGTGGCCTCAAGGCTGTCCTTGAGGCCACAGGTTCCCCACCCCTGTTCTCAGGCTTTGTCCTTCTTGATCTCTTTCCTAGAAATGAGATACCATTCCCAGCAGGTCTTGCATTTTAAAAGAGACTCCCATAGAGAATAGCAATGTTGAATCCAAAGGTATAAAATGTTAGTGGTAGGGTTTTAGGAACCATTAAAAGAGGTATGTAGGAGCTCTGTGGCCTGCTGGGGACCTCTTTTCATGTCACATAAATGGCCCATGGACAAGGACAATCCTAACAGGACAGCCTAAGTCTTAAAAAAAAACCACCCTTTTTCATGTTAAAAAAGGATTTAAACTTAAACGCCAAATAAAATGAGCATTTTCATATCCATTGTGGAACAGGAGAGAATCCTATATGAATCTATGAATCTCTATTCCAGAGAGCTTACTTTTCTTTTGAAGCATATCATAAATTCGAAGTGTAACTTAGGGACTGTGATTACTCCTGCGCTTCTCTCTGCTATCTTCTCATTTGAGGGATTTGGAGAAGGGGGAAACCCTCACTCCACTCTCACTCTCATTCCTACTCATCTCCAACTAAAAAAGAAGGGGGAATATTCTTTGTAACAAATATTCATGGCCAAGCAAAGCAAATTCTGCATTGACCTTTCCCCAAAAACACGTGTCTTATCCCTGAGTTGCTCACCTCTCTAACAAGCAGGCTTCATCACTGGTTCTTTGGAATCACAGTTGGGCATTGCATTGAACAGAGTTCTTCAGTGTTTCAAACTTGTTTTTCTTTACATCATTGCTATTATTGTAGAAATTATTCTTCTTCGTCTGTTCACTTCACTCTACATCTGTTCTGGTCAGAAACTTTGAGGGTCTTCCCCTCCCAGGCTGATGCTTTGGTGATGTAATTTAGGCCATCTTCTGTCTCAATTTTTATGTAGTCCTTAGTCTTCGAATGGGCATTGCCTCAGACCTACCTTGGGAAAGACCTTAAATTAGAAAGACCAAGGCCACTCACTGCATCCTGCACCATTGCCAGCCATCTTGACGTTTGACTTGCTTCTGACCTTAGATAACTCTTGAGGAGAGAGTGAGGCTGACGACTTTGTGTGCATGAGTCAAGACTTATCTTCAAGATGTCATTGGTCTTCTTAGAATATGTACAATAAACAACACCAATATCCTCAGTTCATGTAAGTCTTTCCAAGCTCCTCCAAAAACCTTCATCATTTCTTATAGTAAAATAATATTTCAATCATGTTCATCTATCATCATTTGTCCATCCATACCCCCAATGAATATGTACCACCTTAGTTTCAGTTCTTTGTCACTACAAAAAGTAAAAGTTGCTATCCTTTTCCTCTTTCTTTGGTCTCCTTCGGATATAGTCCTAGAGGTGGCACCACTGGATAAATATATACACAGTTATAGTAACATTTGGGGAACAGTTCCAAATTACTTTCCAGAATAGCTGGGCCAATTCATAGATCTACAGACAGTGTTTTATCATGCCTGTTTTCCCACAGTTCCACCAACAAATGTCATTTTCCCTTTTTGTCATTTTCGACAAATGTAGGGTAGGAACTTAGAGCTGCTGTAATTTGCATTTTTCTCATTATTAGTGATTCAGATACTTTTTTCCATATTATTATTGATGGGTTGAAATTCTTTCTTTGAAAAATGTCTGCTCATATCCTTTAGTTATCTATAACAGAATGGTTTTTATTCTTATAAATTTGAATCAGCTCTTTATATTTCTTAGATATGATACTTTATCAGAGAGATTTGCTACAAAGATTTTTTTCCCCTTTATTTCCCTTATAATTTTAACCAGATTTGGGTTTTTTTGTGCAAAATCTTTTTACTTTCATATAATCAAAACTACCCATTTCATTTTTGTTGCTCACCATTCTCCCTAAAATGGAGGAAGAACTAACTTTATCCATTCCCTCCAGTCCATTACCAAGTCTTGTTGGGTTTTCCTTTTAATGTCTCAGATATATTTTCCTTCTGCCCGCCTTCCAGTATTGCTGAGGCAGCAGATGGCACAGTGGATAGAGTGCTGGGCCTGGAATCAAGAAGATCCAAGTCAAATCTGGCCTCTGACACTTATTAGCTGTGTGACCTTGGGAAAGCCACTTAACCTCTGTTTGCTTCAGTTTCCTCAATGGTAAAAAGGGGATAAGAATATTGTAAGAATCAAATGGGGTAATATTTGTACAATGCTTAGCACAGTACCTGGCACATAGCAGGGGTATATAAATGCTAACTGTTATTATAATTTTAGGTCCTTGTTGACAGTTATCCAAAATGCTGTAATGGCATTCAATTCAATTCAATGTCATTGAATAATCAGTGCCACATGCAGTGATTTATGTGCAGCACTGTGCTGCAGATACAAAGATGGAGGGGTGGGAGGAGAGAGATACAATCCCAGGTCTCAAGGGGTTTACAATCTAATAGGAGGAATACATACTCAAGTCATATCACATCCTTAGACACTTAGTTCAGACCTGGGCAAGTCACTTAATCTTTCCATGTCTCAGTTTCCTCATATGTAAAATGAGATCTTTATGGTCTCTTTCATCTCTAAATCTGTGATCCTTAGTATAATACTGGGTAGAATATGAGAAGGATAAAGGAAAGATTTAGACAAAGTGTGCTAGAAAAATTGGATAAAGGACAAATCACCTTTGTCTGAGGGAAATCATGGAGGTCTCATGAAAGAGATGACATGAACTGAGCCTTGAAGGAAGAGAAAAATTTCAACAGATGGGATGAGAAGAAAGTGTATTCTAGGCATGGACACCCAGGCCTATATAAATGTCTGCAGGTGGGAGAAGGCAGGGAAAAGAACTGGGAAAGAGCTAGACCAGTCTTGATTGGGGGGTTTTAGAGTATGTGAAGGAGAAGCTGAAAAGATGAATTAGGGCCAGGTGGTGGAGGTCCTTAAATCACAGACTAAGGAGCTTGCTTAGAGGTAATAGGGAACCACTGAAGGTTTCTGAGTAAGAAAGAAATACCGTTATGCCAAAACATTAGAAATGCTCTTTTGGCATCTGATTGAAGAATGAATCAGAGACAGAAAAATGTAAAGTAGGGAAATCTGTTATGAGGCTGGTGGTGCAGAATGTTGGGTCTAGAGTCAGGTAGACATCATCCTAAGTTCAAATCTAGCCTCAGACACATACTAGCTATGTGACTCTGGGCAAGTCACTTAACCCTGCTGGCCTCAGTTTTCTCATCTGTAAAATGAGTTGGAGAAGGCAATGGCAAACCACTGCAGTATCTCAGCCGAGAAAACCCCAAATGGGGTGAGGGAGAGTCAGACATGAGTGAAAACTGACTGAACGACACAACAGTACAGCACAAAGCGTCTCCATTAGGGCAGTAGCAAGTATGTGGATAGAAGAAGGGTTTGGGAAGTATTTGGTTTATGATTGGATAAGAGAAGGGTGGGGTACAGAGAGAGAGAGAGACAAAGAGAAAGAGACAGAGATAGAGAGTGAGAGACAGACAGAGACAGAAAGAGAGACAGAAAGACAAAGACAGACAAAAAACAGAGAGAGAGAGAGAGAGAGAGAGAGAGAGAGAGAGAGAGAGAGAGAGAGAGAGAGAGAGAGAGAGAGAGAGTCCAGGACAACTTAAAAGTCTTAAGCCTGGGTCTTTAGGAGGACCGTAGTGCCACCAATAGAAACAAGGAAGCTAGAAGGAAGGGAAAGTTTAGAGAGAAGCTGATGAAACAGAGTCTTGGGGGACACTCAAGCTTATGGAGTGAGAGAATGATGAATCAGAGTAAAAGACTGAGGAGTCGTTAAACAAGTAGGTGGAGAACCAGGATATAGTAGTGGACCGGAAGGCTAAGGAGGAAAAGGGATCATAGCTTCTTAGATAAAGATCAGAAGGGACCCTAGAGTTCAAGTCCAATGTCTTTATTTTAACAAATGGGAAAATGAGACCCAGAGAAGGGGAAGTGCTTTTCCTATGCCCTTAAAGCCAGGAAGGGTTAGAATCTGGAATTAAACCAGGGGCGTTGGAAGGCTCAAGTGAGATAATGGATGTAGAACACTTTGCAAGCCTTAAAATGCTATATAAATGCCAGTTATTACTATAATTATCAGCCTATAGTCACCAGGCCTCTGATGTGGTGATGACTTCATTCCCTGAGCCTTCCTGTGCTCTCCTGCCGAGCTCAAGCTGTATTTAGAGAGCAGTACAAAGGTGTGCTGGTAAATGTTTAACAACTGGGCCCTCTGGGAGGGAGAATGTACGATCATACACTTTGAAGCTTTAATTGAATCATTAACACTTTCTTAAGTCTAGATAATCAACGAAACGATGGCTCAAGCCCTGATCTGAAGCCATTGCTGAGGTATAAATGCTCACACTGGAAGTTTAGCAGTCATCACATGGAGAAGTTAAGCATCAACTCTTCCAAGCAATTAGAGCTGGTTCTAGATTTAGGCCAGGGACCTGGGACTTCAAATGCAATGCTTTTCCTTCTAGAATGAAGGTTAATCAACACTTTTAAATGATGAAGGAAACTCAAGGTGGTTGAATACTGGAGAAAAGCCAGTGGATTTCGTCATTAAGTGGCGGTGGCAGGCTGTGTTTATCTTTCGTTCTTGCATAACTAAACAGTAATGGTTTCTCTTTTACCCAGGAACCCTAAGGGTCTTCCCCTCCCAGTCTGACTTTTGATTAAAGGTGGTGGCAGAAGCCGCATTGCAAGGAGGAGAGGAGTGAGTGACCGGAAAGGAATCAGAAACATCCAGTACAGCACAACCTCCCTAGCACTTTTGCTGGGTAGGGGGTAGGGTAGGGCAGGGAGAGACAGAATGATGGCTTGAAGTTATACGGGGGTCAAGGGAAAGGTGGATTTGGCTTTTTTTTTTAACTATAGGATAGGTGAGAATTGAGCATTTCCATAAGTACAGAAGGAAGTAGGAGAGTGGGGAAAGGTTTGAGACAAGAAAGACGAAAGAGCATGTTGGACAGAGCAAGATGCCAGAGGGCTTTCTAGATGATTTCTCTGCCTCTAGCCTTGCTGCTCTGCACACAAACCACCCTCAGTCTAATCTGCTCTCAGCCCTTACTTTCATCATATTGCCATCCTGCTCAGGAAACCACAGCGGTGCTGTCCATGTAGTACATGCTTGTACTTTGAATTCTTCTGTCATTCAAGACTCTCCACACTATCTATGCAATGAGAGAAATGGAGATTAAAGACAGACATACAAAAATTAATTTCTGGAACCTTTAACTAGGAATGGGGAACCTGCAGTCTTGAGGCCACATGTGGCCCTCTAGATCATCAAGTGCAGTCATTTGACTGAATCCAAACTTCACAGAACAAATAGGAATTCAGTCAAAGGGCTGCATTTGAGGATCTAGAGGCCCACATGTGGCCTCAGAGCTGCAGGTTCTCCACCCCTGTGTCTATACTGACTAATATGTTAATCATTTGCTTAGATACAGATTATTCCAGTGCAATACAGCCCCCATGAGGTCAGCTTGTCCAGCACTTTCAGTTCAATTCAATTCAACAAACATGTATTAGATGTATCTGATATATGTATACAGTGCCTGCTATGTGCTGATATTGATATATATGTGTGTGTATGTATGTATGTATGTGTGTATATATGTATGTGTGTATATACATATATATACACACAAACATGTATTAGGTATATAAAATATATATATATATAGTGCCTACTGGGTGCTGCTGTATGTATATGTGGGTGTGTGTATGTACGTATATGTGTGTATATATGAATATATGTGCATGTGGTATGTATACACAAACATAGGTGTGTATATATGCATAGTATATAGTCTGCTCGGTGCTGGGGGTACAAATGCAAAAACGGAACTCTACTTTCCATCAAGTAACTTCCATGCTACTTGGAAATACAGAATGTACACAAATAAGTAAGTATGTTAATTGGAAAAAGGAGAGAGTTCCAACCACTTCAGTTAAGTTGAAATGTAATGGATGAAGGGAGAATAATAAGGAATAAGCCTAAAAGGTAGGGTGGTACCAGATTATACAAGGCCTTAAATGCCAAGCCAAATCGTAAAGGAAGCAGTGAGCTACTGAAGGTCTTTGAGCAAACGAGTGATATGGTCAGTAAAAGAGTCAGGGTGGCCTTAGAAGCAGAGGCCAATTAGAAGGCTATTGCTATAGTCTTGGTGAGTGGCAGCTGAAGAGGCCGAAGGTAGTAGTTTTTTGAGAGTTCCAAAGGAACTCAGGCAAAAAATGTTATTAAGCTAGAACTGATAATATCTGGCACTGTCAAGGTGAAAGTTTGAAGGAAAGCTACTTAAAGTACATATAACGGAGACTGGTCACTGAGGGCCCAGTCCTTGGAGGATGCATAGTTCTCTGCACTCAACCTGTAGAAGCTGGCTGAGCCCCAGTATTAAGTGATGGGGTGATCTTTTCCCTCCTGGCTTCAGAGCATGTACACATGTACTCCAATGGTTTCCTGGATGCTAAGGCCAAGCTGAGCATGCACACAAAAGATTCAAGTAAATCAATTTTCTCTGAAGATTTTCAAGTAAGGAGGAAGAGGAAATATGGAGAGCCTGCAGGTGTGCATGCGTATGTGTGTGTACACATGTGTGCGCACGTGTGTCTGTCTCTGTGTATGTCTCTATGTGACTGTGTGTGCCTGTGTGTATGGGGGTGGGGTGCCTGCTGGTTAGTATGTCCTCCATAATTCTCTCCCCACTTCAATCGATCGTTCATTCAACCACCGAAGTGATTTTCCTAAAGCACGGGTCTGGCCATGTCACCTCCCTACTCAACAAGTGCCAGTTCTTTCCTATGACCTCGAATCTTCTGTTCGACACTGAAAACCCTTCATTCATGAGGTCCTCCACTCCTCTCTAGTCTTCTTATACCTTCTATCTCCTCATGTAGTGTTGGACCCAGTAATCCACTAATATGATATTCCATCTTTCAGCTGTGGGCTTTTTCTCTGCCAATTTATTGATATAGAGATATATATTGCTATATATACCTACAGCAATATGATATAATGGAAGAACCACTGTATTAGGAGATAGGGAAACTGGGTTTGAATCTAGTTTCTGCTGCTTCTTTCCTGTATGACTTAGGGAAAGTCACCCAATCTTTCCAGGCCTCAATGTCCTCATCCATAAAAGGGTGCCAACATGCCTGCCCTATCCAATCGCACAAGACCTTTGCAAGGGTGAAATGAGATAACGTAAGTAAAATTGTTTTGGAAAATTGTAAAGCACAATACGCATGTAAGGTATTCCTACAGTCATTCAGCTGAGCGAAAGGCTTTACTTAAGCTAACAAATAATTATGTTCCAGAGTTGAATGTATTTAGCATTCTTTCCTGCCACCTTGCTAAGGCTGGAGACAAGAAGACCTGAGTTCAAATTCAGCTTCAGATACTTCCTAGCTGTGGGACACTACATATATCACCTCACTTCTGTCTACCTCAGTTTCCTCATCTGTAAAATGGGGCTAACAATAGCACTTACCTCCCAGGACCGTGGTAAGGATCAAATGAGATAATATTTGTAAAGCACAGTGCCTGGCACACAGAGGTGTTTAACCAGTGCTTATTTCTTCCCTTGACCACTATTTTGTGATAGCCATAAATGCATATCTGTGACCTATCAGGGCACACAGGAGGTTGTTGATAGATATGGCCAGTTCCTTACAGTAGAATCATAGAATGTTGGCTTTTGGATTAGAATAATTGAATTTTGGAGAAGACCTTCAAGGCCACCTTGTCCCATTCCTCTGATTTTCCCAATATCCTAGTCCAATATCCCCCCGCTAAGGAAAGTAAGGCCCAGAGAAAAGGAATGATTTGGTCAGTCAGTGAATGGCAGAGATAAGACCAAAGCCCTGGTCTAGCTAGGGAAACAAACCACCAGAAAACATTGACAGGTGATCCAACCTGTCTAGGTCTGGGACCAATAAGAAGAAAGACACCCTCCCCACTGGGACCTACCAGAAACAGCAGAAAGCAGGCACATATCTGCATCAGAGACAGAGACAGGAAGCACATTATCATTTCTTCTATGGGCAGCTCTCCTGACTTTCTTGGACTTACTCTACAATAACTTAGAAGCTTCTTCATCCTGGAAGTCCTCCATTCCTGAAGCCTCTCACTCTGATTGGCTGGATTCCTTCTTGGACTTCCATTTTAAAGAGGATGTCTAGGCTGCCATGTCTTCATTCCTCTCCAGGCTGAATTCATGACTCTCCTGGACTTTCTCCACAATCCACCCCACCCCAAACACCAGGTAACGTCACCTCTTCCTCCTCCTTCCTAACCCCCTTTCAGTTTCCTTTTATGTGTTATGTTCTCCCATTAAAATGAAAAATAAAAATAAATTAAAATAAAATTAAAATTCCCTGAGCAGTAAATGAGGATGAACGTGGCATCAAGGTCAACTATCGTAGTGATGGCAAGTTCTTCAATTTGAAAAGGCTACAAAGGGAGGGAGTGTTGGTGCATGATTTTCTGTTTGCAGATGATTGTGCATTCAATGCAGCCTCTGAAGCTGAGATGCAACAAAATATGGATCAATTCTCTGCTGCCTGTGCTAATTTTGGTCTAACAATTAACACCAAGAAAACACAAGTGCTCCATCAGCCACCACCAGATCATCCATATGTGGAACCATCGAACAAATGGAGAAGTTCTGAATGCTGTGGATAAGTTCACTTACCTTGGTAGTATACTTTCCAGGGATGTACACATTGACAATGAGGTTGATGCACACATTGCCAGAGCTAGCTCAGTATTTGGGAGGCTCCAAAGGAAAGTTTGGGAGAGAAGAGGTATTGGACTGACTACTAAACTGAAGGTCTACAGAGCCGTTGTGCTGATCTCACTGCTGTCTTCCTTTGAAACACGGACGGTGTACCAGTGCCATGCCAGCATACTGAATCACTTCCATTTGAACTATCTTAGGAAGATTCTGAGGATCACCTGGCAGGATAAGGTACCAGACACTGAAGCTTGCTTGAACTAAACTGCCAAGTATTCGAACTATGCTTCAGAGAGTGCAACTCCAATGGGCTGGCCATGTTGTTCGATTGCAAAATATACGTTTGCCAAAAAGACTATTTTATGGAGAACCCACATGGGGCAAGCCATCACATGGTGGTCAGAACAAGTGATACTAAAACACTCTCAAGGTCTCACTCAAGAACTTTGGATTTGACTGTGCAACATGGGAGACACTGGCACAGGACTGCTCAGCGTGGCATGCCCACATCAGAAAGGATGCTGTGCTCTATGAGCAAAGCAGAACTGAGACAGCACAAAGTAAATGCAAATTTGGAATATCCACCCCCAAATATTCATATGAACTCTCTGTGCCCAACCTGTGGTAGAACACTTCCGAGCTCGTACTGCCCTGATCAGTCACAGTCGGACACACTGAAACTTCACTTTATCATGGGGATGTCATTTGGGTCCTCTTCAAAAATGAAGGACAACAACCAAGTTCCCCAAGGAAAGAGACCCTCAAAGAGCCTGGCATATAGTGTTTAGTAAATGTTTGCTGACTTGACAGGAGATCTGGTTATTTTTTCCTTCTATATTCTTTATTAAAACAGCAGACACAAATAGTGCCCATACAACAGATCCCATGATGTCTTTATTTTAACTTGTCAATGAATTGTTTTGATGTCAAGTTGACAAAAAACAAAATTTTTGCAGAAAAAAAATCCCCCAAAAGCTGAGGTCCCACCCAAATACCTGTCTTTTCTATCCTTGAAAAGGCCAACCCAAGATTGAGAATTTTTCCCAGACTCAGCCACAGACATTCCAATTTTTATTTAAAGACTCTAATTTCTGGATGTGTATTTTGGGGGATCACAATGATGGCTTAAGCTACTTGAAGACATTATGGAGTTGAAATCTTTCCTTCACTTGGCTGCTAAAGTTTAATTCAGTCTAATTATTTCATATTATATCGACTATAATAGTTTCATAATTTCTAGGATATTAGGCACTTAATATGTTGTGTCATTTGAAATCACATATTAAATTCAGCAAAGTACATTTTAATGAGAGTTAAGTGGTGTGAAAATATTAATGCAATGTAATAGTTCATTTGGGGTGCTCATATTTTGTAAGCCCTATCACACTGCATGGACGCCCACTGATCGATGGCAGGTAACAGGAGTGAGCCCTGGACTTGCCCAGCTTTGGAAGTGGAGGTGAAATCAGAATTAAAAGTACCTTGGAATGGAATGGAATGGAATGGAATGATGTAAGGATGCTGGGGGCATTCACTTTCCCTGCTGCGATTCTATGCAAACAAATGGCTGAGTTGTCGGAGTCAATGATATGCATCTCTGTCTGTTGCCTTCCCTTCTCCAATCTCCCTCCATCCTATACCTTTTCCCAACTCTCCAGGAATCCTTTTCCCTTTCTCCCTCCTTTACCATTTTAAATAGCCTGGAAAGGCCAGTGCTTAACTCAAAGGGAGGCAGTGTTAGTGGTATACTTTAAAGCATTGTTGGAGGAGAGCTTTCTGGAAAGAAGGACTGCTAGTCAGGGTCCTTCAATCTCAAAGGCAGAACAACTTAATGAAAAGAACCCTGGACTTGAATTAAAGGACACCTGGGTTCACTTCCCAGCTCCATCATTTATGAGTTTTGTGAACAAAGACGTGCTACTTAACCTCTCTGAGGCTCAAGTTCCTTATGTATAAAATGGGTATGATAACATTTACATTACCTACCAGGCAGGTCTGTTGTGAGGAAAGTGTTGTGTAAACTATGACACCCTCTGGATATCATTATCTTGTTTGTACAAAGTCATTTTTATGTTCCCATTAGGAGGTGAGCTCTTTGAAAGCAGGCACTGCCTTTTGTTTTTCTTTGTATCCTCCACACTTAGCACAATGCCCGACACATAAAGACACTTAGTAAATGATTGACTCAGGAAATGTGACTTAATTAGCTCCTTATGCAGTTACCACTTTATGGAGTAATCAGTAAACATCTATTAATTGCTTATTATTTGTCACACTGTGTTAAGTGACTTACTAATATTATCTCATTTGATTCTCATAACAATCCTGGAAGGTAGGTGCTATTATTTTTCCCATTTTACAGATGAGGAAACCGAGGCAGTCAGCGGTTAAGTGATTTCACAGCTAGTAAGTATCTGAGGTTGGATTTGAACTGAGGTCTTCTTGATTTCAGATGTGCTGTTATATCCACAGGGCCATCAAGTAGCCCCAATAAACCCAAGTTGTGTATTCAGCTTTCAAATTCAGGCAAAACATAATCAATATTAATCTACTCCTTAATTTGCAGCCACTTGGACAAAATAAACTTTCTTTTCTTCTGGAGAACTTTTCCTTCTTCTTCTTAATGACATTAAAGCAAGAGGAAAAGAAAAAGAACAGATGAGATAATGCCCATCTTTTACTTCCCTTTTTAGCCAAAGGAAGGGTCTCTCTAGAAAGGGGATGTTGACATAAAGATAAGCTACTTGCCACTTTGCATTTTTCCCTTTCAGAACATGATTTCTTATTGTTTCATGGACATATATTGTGGGTAGACACTGAGCACACAGTCAGTGATTGAGGCTCAGAACTGAACAGGAAAAGGAAGACCAGTTTATCTTTGAGGAATCTGATCAGCTCTTAACCACCCTTAAACAAAGGCTCATGCTCTCCTAGTGAGGTTATATGACTGCAAGCAAGGGCATTCTGGTAAATGTTTAATAACTGTGTTTTTGTGACCTACATGAACTGATACAAAGTGAAATGAGCAGAACCAGGAGAACATTGTATGCAGGATAGCAATGTTGTCGGTTGTGAATGACTTAGCTATTCTCAACAATACAAGGAACCAAGATAATTCTGAAAGATTCATGATGAAAAAGATGCTAGCCATCTCCAGAGAAAGAACTGATGGAGTCTGATTCCAGAACAAAGCGTACTTTTAAAAACTTTCTTTATTTTTCTTGGGGCTTTTTTTCGTCTGTGTTTTCTTTCACAACATGACTAATATGGAAATATGTTTTGCATGACTGCACGTGCATAACCTATATCAAATTGCTTGTATTCTCAATGAGTGGGGAAGGGAAGGAAGGAGAGACAGAATTTAGAGCTCAAAAATTTTGAAACACACATTAAAAATTGTTTTCACATGTAACTGAGGGAAAAATAAAATACTTTTTAAAAACCCACAACAATAATTATCTTTTTTGGGGGGGAAGTTCTGTCCATAGACTTTTAATTCTTAATTGCATTATTAACATTTTTTCCTTCATTTTCTTAAATCTAGACAATAGCAAAACAATAAATCTAGCAGCAACTTGTAACATTTGCTGGTTTTCAAGGTATAAATGTTCCCACTAAAAATTTAACAATTGGCTCTTGGAACAAGTACAAACTGACTCCAGCATTCCACTAGCTACAAATCATGGAATACCACAATCTCTGAAGAATTAAAGTTAAGGATCAATGAAGGGGTACATGGTGGGCATAAGCAAGTTATAACACATTAAAATCAATCATTCCACAAGCATTTATTCAGCTACTCTCATGTGCCAGGTCCTTATTCACAAAGACCTTCCATTCTAGCAATTCTAACATTCCAGTTCTTCATGAGAAATGAGAAATTGCTAGAACTTTCTAGGTCCTCAAAAACAAAGAAATTGTTGAGTAATAATAATGTCAGCCTTAAGGCTTTCAAAGCATCTAACAAATATTAAATCACTTTATCCTCCCATGGTAAGAGTCATTAGTAGGAAATAACAGGAACACAGGCTTGAAAGTAGGAATCAGTGTATAGGCTCATAGAATTTAGATCTGAAAAGGACATGAGAGACCCAGAAAGGTTAAATGATTAACTCAAGGTCTCATAGGACACCCTCATATGAGGACCTTCTTTATTTATTGGGAGGTTAAAAAGTTGATGGAGAAATAATGTTCAGTACCTCCCCCCCAAAATAGTAATAAACTTTGTGTGTTTAACCCTCAGCAGCGAGTGTCTCAGAACTTTTGAAAAATGGTTTAACTTACATGAGCTGATGCCAAGTGAAATGTACTTCGTACAAAGTGACGGCAAAATTATAAGATGGTCAATGAATGACTTAGGTATTCTCAGCAGTACAGTGATCCAAGACAATTCTTAAGGATTTATGATGAAAAATGTTCTCCATCCCCAGAGAAAGGACTGACGGTGTCTGAAAACAGACTGAAGCATACTTTCTCTACTTTCCTTATTTTTCTTGAGGGTTTTTTTGATCTGTGTTTTCTTTCACAACATGACTAATATGGAAATGTTTTGCATGACTACACATGTATAACATATATCAAATTGCTTGCCTTCTCCATGAGAGGGGTGGGGAGGGAGGAAGGGAAGAATTTGGAACTCAGAGTTTCAAAAACGAAAGCTAAAAATTGTTGTTACATGTAACTGGGGAAAAATAAAATACTAAATGATTTTTTTAATGGTTTTTCGCTCATTCCCTTCAGGCCTTACAACTTCCTTCAGCTTCAGTCTCTAGAATATACTCCAACTGTGCCGCTTAAAACTAGCCTATGGCTTTACATAGATGGAGTCTCTGTCTCTTTCTACAGAAAGACTAACTTGTGGAGCCACCTCCATTTTAAGGAAGGGGAAACTAGGGCAAAAGGGAAGTGGTAAGGATGAAGGCCATGAAGGCTTGACCCAGCAGTGCTGGCTTATACATAATACAACTCTTCAAGCATCTAACTTGATGTGTGACCTTGGGTAAGTCATTTAGTTGTGTTTTTTTTTTCACTTATTTTCCAATCTCAATTTCTCTCCTTTCCTCCACCCTCTTTACCCACCTACTGAGAAAGTAAGAAATGGGTAAGGATCTAGAACTGGATCATTTAGTGTAAGAGAGGCAGCAGGGTATATTGGAGTCAGGAAGACTTGCATTCTAATACCATCCCAGGCACTGACTTCTAATTGTGTGATTCTTAGCATTTTGGGGTCTCAGTTTCCTCATCTGTAAAATGAGGGGCTGGATTTAAGAATTTCAAAGCTTCCTTCTAGCTCTAAGTCTTTAATCCTTGATCTCCTGGTTTAAAAAATGAAACTAAGGACCAGGGAAGACAAGGGACTTGCCCAGGGCCAGAAAACTAGGCAGTAGTTCAATCAGTATTTGACTCCCGGCTCTATAATTCTAAACCCAGTGATCTTCCCACTACCCCATATGTTTCACCTAGCCTCAGTTTTCCCATCTGTAAAACAAAACATTTGGCCTATCAGGGATAGGGAAACGGAGGCTTCAAGGTCACATGTGACTCTAGGTCCAAGTGCAGCCCGTTCAATCCAAATTTCACACAGCAAATCCCATCAATAAAAGGATTTGTTCTGTAAAACCTGGACTCAGTCCAAAGGCTGCATCCCATGTTAGAAGGGCACGTGTGACCTCGAGACCTCCCCACCCCAGTAGATGCTGCTAAGGGTCTGTTTAATTCTTATTGCCTATCACATGAACGAGGCTTGCAGGACAAGGACTGGAGAGTTGACTCATTCAATGTTAGTATTCATGCTTGAGAATCCTTGGGCATTATACAGGATGTATTAGAAATACAACCCTTTGCCCTCGTGCAGCTGAGATTTTAAAGGGATATAATGTTCCTAGATGGAGTTTTTGTCTTATTTGGTTTTTCTTTTACTCAAAGAAGCCCTAAATTCTGTTCCTAGCTCTCTCACTAACTAGCATTACAACTTTCCATACATCACAACTTCCCTAGGACTTAGTTTTTTTGTCTGTGTAGTGGGTGACCTTGGAAAAGGGAGCATGTGCAGAACCCTGCTCCGTCACCCAGGATGACTGTGTGTGTGACTCAGTGTGGAAGAACTGGTATACTTTGAGATGATGTTCGGTGACATCTGCTGAAACAGTGAAATTTTCAAATGGAGGGATCCTTTCTTTTTCACTCTCTCTTCTCTTGGCAGAACCAGTTGGGGACTATTTGACTCTATCCCTGGAGGGACTGGAGCAGAAGACTACCGCTGTTCCCTGGATCCCAGAATTAAGTTGAGTGTTCCCCTAGAACTGCTGGAGAAAGCAATGGGGGTGATGGAGAGGCAGTGTGAAGCTCAACTAGGTTTCCTTGAACCCTCCATCTATCTTTTACTACTTTCTGTCATCTTAGCCTGCCTAAAATCCTATGAGGTAAGTACTCCAAGAATCATCTCCATTTTACAAATGAGAAACTTGCTCATTAAGATTAAGTGACGGGTGTGGAGTCAAGATGGCGGAGTAGAAAGACTCATGTATGCTAGCTCCGAACCCACAGCCCATGGATTTAATGTAAGAAGAGCTCCCCACAGGTTCTGGATCACTGCAGGGTGTGCAGAAACACAGTGGAACAGATTTCTGTTCCAGAGAGCCATGGAGAGCAGTCCCCAGGGTCCATGGTGCCCCGGAAAGTGGAGCCCACCCCAGCACTGCCCTGGCCACACGGTCCCAGAGGAGCAGATCCGAGCTGGCTTCAGGGACGGAACCTCCAGCGGCCGGGAAGGTCCCTCTGCCCACAGACGCTACAGGTCAGTGAGAGAGACATCTGGGCTGGCCGAGAGGGGAGCGGGGTGTCTCCGTGACTTGGGTCCCCTCGGGAGGAAGCGGTGGAGGCAGAGGCAGGGGCAGAGGCAGAGGCAGGGGCAGAGGCAGAGGCAGGGGCAGAGGCAGAGGCAGCAGCAGCAGCGGCAGCCCAGGACTCCCCAAGCAGCAGGCAGAACTTCAGGTCTCTGCATAAACCCCCAAGGGAGCTGAGCCTGGGAGATGGCCCTGCCCCCACCCGCTCTATCACTGAAGGTCTCTGCATAAAGCCTCTGAGGGAGCTGAGCCTGGGAGGCGGCCCTGCCCCC
Source organism: Bettongia penicillata ogilbyi (assembly GCA_023548195.1). Classification (NCBI taxonomy): domain Eukaryota; kingdom Metazoa; phylum Chordata; class Mammalia; order Diprotodontia; family Potoroidae; genus Bettongia; species Bettongia penicillata. The sequence goes on from JAJHZJ010000148.1 coordinate 140,747, forward strand.
AGCCCAGCACCAGAACTAAAGCTCACATTGAATAGCAGCTGCGCCTGCTGCGGAAAGCCCATTTGAATCTCAGACCCCAAGCACTAGCTGGGTGGATCTAGGCGGGGGTGGACAGGAATCTCAGAAGTCAAGTAACTGGCTGGGAAAATGCCTAGAAAAGGGAAGAAAAATAAGACTATAGAAAGCTTCTTTGAGCAGGTGCAAATGTTCCCGCCTTTCAATTCTGATGATGAGGAAATATTCTTACCATCAGGGAAAGACGTGGAGGGCGGGGCCTCTGTATCCCAGACATCCCAGGGGGATGTTGGGTGGGCTCATGCCTTGGAAGAGCTCAAAAAGGATTTTGAAAAGCAAGTTAGACAGGTAGAGGAAAAACTGGGAAGAGAAATGAGAGAGATGCAAGAAAAGTATGAAAAATGGGTCAATACCCTGGTAAAGGAGACCCAAAAAAATGCTGAAGAAAATAACACCTTGAAAAATAGGCTCACTCAATTGGCAAAAGAGGTTCAAAAAGCCAATGAGGAGAAGAATGCTTTCAAAAGCAGAATTAGCCAAATGGAAAAAGAGGTTCAAAAGCTCACTGAAGAAAATAGTTCTCTCAAAATTAGAATGGAACAGATGGAGTCTAATGACTTTCTGAGAAACCAAGAAATCACCAAACAAAACCAAAAGAATGAAAAAATGGAAGAGAATGTGAAATATCTCATGGGAAAAGCAGCTGATCTGGAAAATAGATCCAGGAGAGACAATTTAAAAATTATGGGACTACCTGAAAGTCATGATCAAAAAAAGAGCCTAGACATCATCTTCCACGAAATTATCGAGGAAAACTGCCCTGACATTCTAGAACCAGAGGGCAAAATAAGTATTGAAAGAATCCATCGATCACCACCTGAAAGAGATCTAAAAAGAGAAACTCCTAGGAACATTGTGGCCAAATTCCAGAACTCCCAGGTCAAGGAGAAAATCTTGCAAGCAGCTAGAAAGAAACAATTCCAGTATTGTGGAAATACAATCAGGATAACCCAAGATCTAGCAGCTTCTACATTAAGGGATCGAAGGGCATGGAATAGGATATTCCAGAAGGCAAAGGAACTAGAACTGAAACCAAGAATCACCTACCCAGCAAAACTGAGTATAAGACTTCAGGGTAAAATATGGTCTTTCAATGAAACACAGGACTTTCAATCATTCTTGATGAAAAGACCAGTGCTGAAAAGAAAATTTGATTTTCAAACACAAGAATGAGAAGAAGCATGAAAAAGTAAACAGCAAAGAGAAGTCTTAAGGGACTTACCAAAAGTGAACTGTTTACATTCCTACATGGAAAGACAATATTTGTAACTCTTAAAACTTTTCAGTATCTGGGTAGTTGGTGGGATCACACACACACATACACACACACACATACATACATGCACGCACATACAGAGACAGAGAGCACAGAGTGAATTGAATAAGATGGGACCATAGCTTAAAAGAAATTAAGGTAAATGGTGAGAGAGAAATATAGTGGGAGGAAAGAGGGTGAAATGGAATGGGGTAATTATATGTCATTTAAGAGGCAAGTAGAGACTTTTTAGTGGAGGGAAAAAGAGGAGAGCTGAGAAAAAAAACAAGAAGTTTACCCTCATCACATTTGACTAAAGGAAGGAATAAAATGCACACTCATTTTGGTATGAAAACCTATCTTACAGTACAGGAAAGTGGGGGAGAAGGAGATAAGCAAGGGGGGGGGATGATGGAAGGGAGGGCAAAGGGAGGAGGGAGCAATTTGAAGTCAACACTCAGGGAGGGACAGGATCAAAAGACAGAATAGAAACAATGAGGGGCAGGATAGGATGGAGGGTAATTCAGTCTTACACAACATGACTATTATGGAAGTAATTTGCAAAACTACACAGATATGGCCTATATTGAATTGCCTGCCTTCCCAAAGGGAATGGGTGGGGAGGGAGGGATGGGGAGAATTTGGAACTCAAAGTTTTAGGAACAACTGTTTAGTATTGTTGTTGCTACTAGGAAATAAGACATACAGTTAATGAGGAATAGAAAGTCATCTGGCCCTACAGGACAAAAGAGAAGATAGGGACAAGAGAAGGGAGGGATGACAGAAGAGAGGGCAGATTGGAGATAGGGAAAATTAGATTGCTCGGTGTATTGGGGTGGGGGAAGGGGATAAAAGGGGAGAAAATTTGGAACCCAAAATTTTGTGAAAATGAATGTAAAAAGTTAAATAAATAAATTTTTATTTAGAAAAAAAAAAGATTAAGTGACCCAGGAGTGGGAAATCTTCAACCTCTAGGTCCTTAAGTTCAACCCTTTGACTTCATCCAGACTTCACAGAACAAATCCCCTTAACAAAATTTATGCCTCTTGTAAAACACCGGAGAGGAGAATTGAACCCAAGTCTTCCTGATTCCAGCTATGTCACTCACTACCTATGTCACTTTGTTTTTGATTAGTTGTGTTTCAGTGGTGTCCAAATCTTCAGTGACCCCATTTGTGACTCTCTTGACAAAGATACTGGAGCAGTTTACCCTTTATTTCGGCCTCCAGTTCATTTTACAGATGAAGAAACTGAGGCAAACAGGGTGAAGTGACTTGCCCAGGGTCACACAGCTAGTAAGTGTCTGAGACTGGATTTATACTCAAGTCTTCCTCTCTCCAGGCCTGGTGCTCTTATCCACCATCTCATGCAGCTGCACCTATCTATGCCATATAGCTTCTCAAAATAATGACTACACTATTTCAGAGCCTTCGGGATTAAAAAAGGATAATATAGATAAAGTGCTTTGTGACTATCAATCATGGAGCAAATGTCAGCTGTAATAGTAATGGCATTTATTATTACTATGTTCATATTTAACTTTTTGGTTAGGTTTTCTTCTCCCTTTCTCAGTCTTTCCCTTCTTTGCACCTCTTACTTGTCTCTAGGAATATTGTATTCTTCTGGTAGCCTAGGATGATTAAAGAAACTGAAATAGTGTAAACACTCATTTCTACTAAAAAGTTAGAGATTCCCTTCAAGTATTGTTGTTCAGTTGTTTTTTCGGTCATGTTCACTCTTTGTGATTCCATTTGTGGTTTCCTTGGTAAAGATAGTGGAGTGGTTTTCCATTTCCTTCTCCTGTTCATGTGACAGATGAGAAAACTAGGCAGACAGGGTTAAGTGACTTGCCCAGAGTCACACAGCTAATAAGTGTCTGAGGCTGAATTTGAACTCAGGAAGATACTACCTAGATGGGTAGCTATTTGACCTATATGTGAAGCCAGCCTTATTTCTTTCCTTCAGAGCTGTGTCAGTCAGTCAATAAACATTTATTAAGCACTATGTGCCTGGCACTGGGTTAAGTGCTAGGAATACAAATATGAAAAAGAGAGATGGTCCCTGCCCTCAAGGAGTTTACAATCTGAGGAGGGCAGTGCACAAAAAAATAGTAGAAGGAGCAGGGGAGAGAAGGTACCCAGTTTGGGGGACATGATGGAGAAATCTAAAGGAATGCAGCCAGGTAAGAAATGAAAAACTGGCTCCCTTGAGTCCCTTCCTTAAACAGTTTGAGGGGGGAATTCAACACTGTCCCCTCCAAAGCAAGAGGGTACTGATGAGATGTGAGTAACAACGCTGAAATGTTCTTACAAGATGATGAGATTCCTGATTGAAGGGATGCGGGGGAAGGGTTTCTAGAACACAGAGCAAGACTGAATTCCTCCATTTTTCTCCAACTACCTCCAAAGACCCTAACATTGAAGTAGAAACCTGACCAGTAGAGTATTCTTGCCTGGTGCCCCCTCTATATGACCTCGTTCCCTTTTTTGCCCCCAAATACAGTGGTCAAAGAATACAGCCAACCTTCTGGAAGGTGAACAAAATAAAGAAGGGAAAAAGTGCAATAAGGGAGCCAGGTATTCCACATCCCCTCCCCACCCCACTCCCAAACCTTAGGCCAAGAAATGACTCACCCAAACTCATTCCCTGCCACTAGTCATTAGCACTTCCAATTCACATTCATGTTGGGTCATCTCAGACTTTTCACAACCCCAGTTGATTGAGGTTTCTTGGCAAAGATATTGGAGTGGTTTTCATTTTCTTCTCCAGAGCATTTTCCAGGTGAGAAAACTGAGGCAAATAAGGTAAAGAGACTTGCCCAGGGTCACAGGGCAAGTAAATTTCTGAGATACTGTATCACATCCTCAGAAACTACCAGTCTGTACCCATTTCCAGGGTGCTTGATCCAAATCCTTAACATGATACAAAGGCAAGAGAACTAGGCTGGCAATTGAAAAGATATGGGTTCTAAGCCTAGATGCATGGTGCAAGGCTATAATCATATTGGGATATCCTAGGACAATGCCTTACTTGAGACCCCACCTACACATGTTCAGTTACTTGTATTTAGACCACATGATTTCCAAGCTGGAAGAGACCAACTCCCCTCAGTTTACCTAGTAATAAATTAATGTCCCCAAAAGTAAGTGAGTCATTCTGTTAGATGCAAAACCAGAATTCAAACACACATCTTCTGATTTAGATGTGCTCATAATTATTCTAGACCACAATGGACAGAGTGCTGGAACTGGAATCAGGAAGACCTGAGTTCAAATGTGACCTCAGATACTCATGAGGTGTGTGACCCTGGGTAAGTCACTTACCCCTGTTTGCCTCAGTTTTGTCATCTGTAAAGTGAGCTAGAGAAAGAGACAGCAAACCATTTCAGTACCTTTGGAAAGAAAACCCCAAAAGGGGGTCATGAAAAGTTGGACACAACTGAAATGGCTCAGAAACAACAAATAGGTTTTTTTAGATCCCCATGTGCACACAATTCTTGAATATGGCCCTATTCTTTTATGACCTTGGAAGTTTCTTATTCTATTCTGCAGTCTCCTCATCTATCAAAAGGGGACAAAAAATCGCTCCCTCCCCTAGCTTAGGGGAATTGGAGGGATGAAATGTGACAATGCCTCTGAAGGTATTTTGAGAAAAGGCACTAATTAAGAGGTTATTATTGCAATTCAGTGTAACTCGTAAGCCTCTCTTCTTAGTTTTAATTTTTTAGAAACATTTTTTTAAATAGGCAACACACACCGCATACACACACACACACACACACGCACGCACGCATGCACATCCTGCCAGTGCCACTTCCAGCTTAAAATAACATAAGGAGTTTGCAGCCAGAAATAGTGAACAATAACCAGGTATGTCTCCTGCTGCTTTCTACAATAAGGCAGTTATGAACCTGTGAGATGTGACCATTACCAGACCACCAGTACACATCTGAGAGTGCTGCAAATGTGCTCATTTTAAATAAATAAAAAAAATGAAGATGCTAATTGAAGATTGGGATCATCCCCATCAATGTTAATACGCTTTCTGATTATTTGCAATTCTCTTTTGCAAATCGGCAAGAAACATCATTGCCCAAATGAGCTCTTCTCACTTAATAAAGGCTGTATTAGCATTTCTAGGTTTGCATACCAGTTACTTAGAGAGAGGTCAGATGAGAAGTTAGGCATTCCAAGCCTGGAATTCCATTTCACTCATGACAGGCAGAGAAGGAAAGGGAGCCAAAATCACACTGGGGGGCGAGCTCCCCTCACTGTGATTTCTGCCCGATTCACCTCGATGCATGGAGAGACTGGGCAAAGGCATGGCTCGCCAGCTATTTAGATCACTGCCTCCCCACCAGCTTCTAACCAATGTCTTGGTATGATGCCAGAAGAGCCTTGATTTCCTCACTCACTCCTTTCTCTGAAACTTATGGATCAGAGAATGAAATGTAGAGGTAGTGGTAACTAAGTCATCTCCTCCAATTAAATTCAGTTCAACAATCATTCTTACAAGCCTGCTACTTGCCAGGGGGAGGTAGGTGGTATGATGGCTAGAGTGCCAGGCCTGGAGTCAGGAAGACCTGAGTTCAAATCTGGCCTCAGATACTTACTAGCTATGTGACCCTGGATAAGTCATATAACTCTGTTTGCCTCAGTTTCCTCATCTGGAAAATGAGCTGGAGAAGGAAATGGTGAAGAAAATCCCAAAATGGGTCACAAAGAGTTAGGACTGAAAAGGACTAGAAAAAACATCTGCCAGGACCTGAGGTTGCAAGGACAAATGATGTCTTCCCTACCCTCAAAGTTTACCGTCCATGAAGCTTTCTCAGATCCTATAGAGAAAGGTTTACAACCTTTTTCAATACCCTGGACTTCATGAAGTACTTTGCTTTCTATCTCAAGAGAGGCATTGAGCTACAGTGGAGAAGGGCCTGGATTTTGAGGGAGGGGACCTTGGATCAAAATCCAGTACCTCTTCTTACTTCCTTGTGTGATATTGGACAAGTCATGTGACTTCTTTGGGCCTCAGTTTCCTTGTTAGTAAAACAAGAGACACCCCCCCCCAGGTCCCTTCTAGTTCTAAATAGATGACCTTTGTAATGCCCTAATGGACTTCAATTGTGTATTGTGGTACTATCTATGTTTTATTCCCTACTAGATTGAGCGTTTTATGAGGGTGGCTAGATGGATAACGAATGGACCACTGAGCTTGAAGTCCAACTCTATCCTCAGACACTTAAGAGCTCGTGTGACCCTGGGAATGTCACTTGAATTCTGTCTGCCTTGGTTTCCTCAACTCTAAATGGGGATAGTAACAGCACTTACCCTGCAGGGTTATCATTTGTAAAGGCACATAGTAGGCGTTATATAAACGCTTATTGCCTTCTCTTCCTTCCTCCCTTATGAGGACATTTGTACTCTATCTTCTTTAAAGATTGTATCTTCTTTAAACTGGACAGTATCTTCTTTATTGTATCATCTTTAAACTAGGCAGTTAATAACAGTGGTTTGAATACAGTGGACACCTTTGATGAACATCTGTTCAATTGAATTGGATAGATGGAGGATGGTTAGCATGTACATAGAGTGTGACCTTATTCATGTCTCTATACTCCCTCATCCAGCCAAATGCAGCCACACATCTGCTCGCATTTTGCAGGTGAAGCCCCTTTTTGTATAGTCACTAACAGGTTGAGGTTAAGTCTAAAGCCAATTGATCTCAGGTTTTGAGTTTTTGACTTTCCCTCCCCTGATGGTCTACTCCTTTCTAGCAAACACTCCAAGAGCAACAAAAACGAGCTCTCTTTATCTAGAGGCAAAACCATCATAAAAGCACAAACAATAAATTAACAAGGTTAAAAGTGTTCAGGAAGATCTCGAGGGCAAATGACTAGGCAGGGAAATGAGAGGAGGATGGAGCATATTGTCTTTATCATTGACCACAGTGTGGGGAGCAGCACATGCAGGCAAAGTCAGTTCTGCAGAGGCAGATCACTCCTTAAGTGGGTCATTAAGCCTCCAACTACTCCTCATTACATTCAGGATATCAGTGGTCTTTCCTGCCCTCGGTTGCCTTTCCACTCTGAATAACTCAAAAAGTTCTCAAGCTTCTCCCTCCAAGTAGGAAAAACTACACTTCCTATGAGTGTCCTTAATAATCAGGGACTATATATATATATATATATACACACATATATATGTATGTATGTATAATGTGTATACAGATATTATATATTATGTGTGTGTGTATATATATATATATATATATATATATATATATATATACACACACACATATATATTCCATGGTAATTCCTGGGTGTATTTAGCATATAAGAATTTCCTGACTTGGGGCAGGTTACTTCTGAATCAAGTCTCCATGGCACTGGTACATCTCATCTCTTTTCCTGACTTCCTGGTACCTGCCTGCCCTTTGATTGGCTAACCTTTGGGATTTGAATAACCCTGATTCTAGTGTTTTTGCCACTTTTTTTCAAAATTTATTTATTTTTAGTTTTCAACATTCACTTCCATAAGATTTTGAGTTCTAAGTTTTCTCCCCCTCCATATCTTCCCTCCTCCCAAAACAGCTTGCAATTTGACATAGGCTATAATATACATTTATATTAAACATATTTTCACATTAATCATGATGAGAGAAACCAAGAGAAAGAAGAAACATACCACAAAAAAAGAGCAAATAGTCTGCTTAATCTACATTCAGACTCCATAATTCTTTCTCTGGAGGTGAATAGCATTTTTCATCGTGAGTCTTTTGGAGTTGTCTTAGATTCTTGCATTTCTTAGAAGAGCTAAGTGTTTCAAAGTTAGTCATTGCACAATGTGCCTGTTGCTACATACAGTGTTCTCCTGGTTCTGCTCATTTCACTCAGCATCAGTTCATATAAGTCTTTTCAGGTTTTTCTGGAGTCTGCCTGCTCATCATTTCTTGTAGCACAACAGCATTCCATTATATTCATATACCACAACTTGTTCAGCCATTTCCCAATTGATAGTCATTCCCTCAATTTCCAATTCTTGGCCACCACACAAAGAGCTGCTTTAAATATTTTTATATATGTGGATTTTTTTCCCATTTTTATGATTTCTTTGGGATATAGTTCTAAAAGTGGTTGTTCCAGACTTTTCTAGCCTTTTTGGTTTCTGACTCACAGCTCAACCTGATCTTCATGGAATTATCAGACTTTTGCTTGCCTGTCTTGCCTAGAACCCTGACATAGATCAGTTCCTGGATCTCCTGGCCTCAGCTCTGTGTTCCATCTCTGCATTCTACCTCTGGAGCACAGTCTTGGCATATGGTAGAGGCTTAATATATGTTGATTGATTGGAGCTCAGAATACTGGTGTTGATATGGTATGTGTGCTAATATCTAATCTGTTGGGGGAGGAAGAGTTTTGGTGGACAGATGACCAGCGTGGTGAATGACTGAATGGAGAAACCATCTCCTCCTCCTCTCTTTGCTGTGCTAAGTCAGCGAGCTCACAAGGGTGTCATTGTATTGGGAGAACTGGTCAGGACCCAAAAAGTAACTGTTAGATGATCAATCCTGAGTCATGGAGGTTTTGAATAATCCATTTGTATCTTCAGTTAAAAATCTCTCCTCTCCTCCTTAAAGATTCCTACAACCCTACAGTTTAAGAAATTTTGCTGTGTTTGATGCAACTGAAAGCCAAAACCTCATTTGGGGATATTTCTACCCACCCCACCCTTCCCATACCTCCCCAGAAAGAAAAATATGTGCACATCACTGGGTAAAATTCATCCATAATGCCTTCACTTGCTTGGCAATAGTCCCAGATTGTTTTTAAGAGGGCCCTATCATATATAAGAAGTTTTGCCAAATGCAGGCCTAGGCTTTATGCCAGGGGACCACCCTACAAGCAAAGCCATAGCTGTTTAAAAGGCAAAACGATCTCAAAGCAAAAATCCAGAATCAGAGACCAGAGATCTACCTATTAAAATGCTGAGAAGCCTAATGTCAAGGCTAAAAAGAGGAAAATGAAGAGAGAGAAATCCAAATGAAAATTTAAAAGTAGAGAGATGGTCAATTGATCTGTCTCTATGGTACCCTATACAGGCATGGGAGACTCTCTGGTCCTTTCAGATGTGCTCCCAGTGAACACTTACTAAGTGTGTGTCCTCAGGCATGTCATTTAACCTGTTTGCCTCAGTTTCCTTACCTATAAAATGAGGATAAAAATAGCACCTATCTCCTAGGTCCTTGTTGTGAGGACCAAATGAGATACTTTTTGTAAAATGCTTATGTAACTGGCACATAGTAGATGCTATACAAATGCTAGCAATTATTGTTATTAATTACATAGACTATTTCAGGAGGCCAAGGAAAATTATGTCTCACCCTGGCTGGGACTGACTGGCTGTTTAATGTGTGTCATTGCAGGTTTTAATGGATCAAAATAGAACCAAAGACACATGGTATAAATGGTGGGCATTGTAATATTTCTGGGCTAAGGAAAAGGACAGCGTCTCACTACAAAACAGAGATTTCAAAATAGGAAAGGAAAAAGGAAGGACTGATGAACCCCCTCACCTGGGCAAACCTTGACATAGCACTTGTCCATTACATCCACAAATAGCAATGGACTTGGAAGAGGCAGGAAATCTTGATTAAGGCCATTACAGAGTAGGTTATTCATCATTTCTCCACTGGCTTCAAGGTGGCAGTTGAATTGGATATTATTGGAAGTCAAGGAATGAGATCAATAGGAAGCAGAAGGCGTCCAGGTGAAGGTGAACAAAGAAATGAATAAAAAGGATATTGTAGAAGTCTATTACAGATCTTCATGCCGAGAGAAGACAATAGGTGAAGTTTTGGTCAACTTCACCAAAATAATATTGGATCACGAGCTGGTGAGGGTGGGGGGAAACCAGCAGATTGCATTTTGCTGTAGTTTTCCTTCATCTGCAAAACAGGGATAATCTTCTCTGTCTAGAAAACATCCCACGACTGGACAGAAATATGAACTGATTTGAAAGAAAAGTTATGGTTGTATAAAATTAAGAAACTTCCGTGGAGTTAATTTTAAAAAGCCAAGTAGGTTCAGCCAATAACAGACTGAATTCACTTTTTTCCCCTTCTTTATGAGTTTGTGTGCTGGGAGATATGGCACAGAAACCTAGAAAGATGGCCTGACGACCACTAACATTCATAAGCAGATAAGGTGCTTGGTAGCATTCAGACAAAGTTGCAGCTTTTCATATCAGCGCCATTATGAGAGAAAAGCAGAAGCACTGCAATCTCTCACCAGTTGTCCCAGTTGGCAAGTGATATTGTGTTGATTGCATCAATCAGGGAACCCTGAAGATCTCCCTAAATGAGTTCCATAATCACTCCAAAGAATTGGAACTAAGCACAGAAGTAAAAGTATGTCTATTGTCCGGACATTTGCACACAAGGCAATGCACTTATGTTGCTACTTTTTGGTCTACACCAGTGGTTCCTAATCTTTTTTGTGTCATAGGAAATCCTATGAAGCCCATCTCAGAACAATGTTTTTAAATGCAAAAAAATATATCAAGGATCGTATATGTATATGGATGAGTAGCTCAGAGAGCTCTTCCTATCTTTTTATCTGTCTGTCTGTCTCTTGGACAGACACAGCAAATGGGCAATGGGCTGGACCAAGTGAATAGAAGGAGGGAGGACTGGATAGTTAATGGGTCATTCACATGGGTCACTAGAGCTTCTCCCTGAAAACAAAGGCCATCTTTTTGAAAACCAATGTTCTTGCAGTTTTTTGGTCTGGATCTCAGTCATGGAACACTACAGTCTCTGAAGAAATGAAGTTGGGAGTCATCAGATATCACTAAAGAAAGGCAGGTTGGGCATAAGTGGGGTTTGGGGATAGCTATAAGACATTTCAACCAAGAAATTACAGAGAAGAAACACCATAAAAGATGTTCTCAAACATGACTGAACAAGACAATGAATTGGAAATTAAGGGGATGCCCATCTTTTGGAAAATAGCTGAACAAAGTGTGATATATGATTGTGATAGAGAACTATTATGCTATAAAGAAATGACAAACAGGATGGTTTCAGAAAAACCTGGGAAGATTTATATGAAATGATACAAAGTGAGCAGAACCAGAAGAATGTTGTACACCGTAACAGTAATACTGTATGATGATCAACTGTGAAGGACCATGTATTATCAGAAATCATGTATTATCAGAAAACAATCCAAGACAATTCCAAAAGAGTTATAATGAAAAATGCTATTTTCCTCCAGAGAGAGAACTGTTGAATTCTTAAGTACAGATTGAAGCATACTTTATAAAAAAGTAACTTTATTTTTCCCCCACCTTTTTTTTTGCAACGTGGCTAACATGGAAATATATTTTGTATGACTTCACATTGTTTGCCTTCTCAATGAGTGGGGGAAGGACTGAAAAGAGGAGGAGAATTTGGAATTCAAAATTTAAAAATTACTGTTAAAAATGAACCAAAAAATAAATAAATGCGTGACCGAAAAAGAAATTCTTCAGAGCTTGGAGGCAGTGTGTGATACAATGGAAAGAATACAGGCTTTGAAGTGACAGCATGTGAGTTCAAATCCCAGCTCTGTCACTTATTGCCTGGGGGCAGTGACTTCAGTTGCCTCATTTGTAAAAGGATGAGGTTAGATTAAATGACCTATGAGTCCCCTTCTATGTTTAACTCTTTGATCCTAAGATCCTTAATACACAACAAGATTGAGAGATAGCTGATGGATAGCTTTTGGTGTTTCTGAGATGTCAAGAGAATTCAAGGCCCCCATCATGTTGGGAGGAAAATCCCCCATCAACTCTGGCCCCACCATCATGAACTCATGGGAAGATATGGGTAAGAAATGAATAAGATATAAGATCACAAGAAATAAAAGGTGGGTCATGCATGATCTATACTGTTGAATTATATACATACTCTGATGATATCACATGCTCCACTGGAGTATCTCAGATTTTCCTAGGATACTCCATATGTCTCCTTTGCCCCATGACATCGTGCCTGTACCATACTAATTTGTGTTCATGTTGTACCTCATTGCTAAACTATAAGGCCCTTGAGGTCAAGCACTGTGGTGGCACAAATGCAGAGAGTCAGAAAGACAATTCAAATCTCGTCTCAGATTCTTGTTGGCTGTGTGACACTAGGCAAGTCACTTATCTCTCTCGGTCTCAGTTTCCTTATCTGTAAAAAGGGGATAATAATAGCACTACCTCACAGGGTTGTTGTGAAAATAAAATAAAATGAGATTTTATATGTGTGTGTATGCATACACACCTATCCATATCTATCCCCTTGCTAATGGAAATATTTGCTATTTTTTTATCTTTCCTCAGCATCTAGCACAGTGCCTGACACCTAGAAAGTGACTTGAAGGTGCTTAAGAAATGTTTGTTAACTAAATTGAAGGGCATCGTCAAGATGGTTCCAAGGGCTTCCTAAGTTCCTCCAAAGAACAAGGAATCTTCAAGAGAAGAATAATTGTCATTTCTGTAGCTTCATGCTCTAAAGCTGGGCTGAAACAAAGGAGAGTAAATCTGCGGAATGCAGAAAGAATGCTGAGGAAAACTTTTTAGGATTCATCCATCAAAACTGAAGAGGGTAGAAGGAGGCACTTGGTTGGCACATGAAACACTGATTAGCAATGCAGAGGCAGGGATCAAAGGGGATACTGAATGAACTGCTTGGCAGTGGAGAACCTGAATATGTATGTACTCCTGTCTTGAACATCATCTCATATCAATTTTGCTGTCTTAACCTCAGCCTGCATTGGTGCCAGCTTAGAGTGGTCATTCCCATAGGGTGAGGAAAGGAGGTGTGGGATGGAAGGGGCAAGTTGGTGGCTGGGCATTTTTTACATAGGTTACACACTTACATGGCTGCTTTTCAGTCTAGACAAAAGGTTCTTTAATTTGTTAATTATTTATTTTTAAAACTTGAGTTCCAAAGTCTCTCCCTCCTTCCTGCCTCTTCCACACCTATTGAGAAGGCAAAGTAATATGATATCAATTAGACATGTGAAGTCATGCAAAAAAATTTCCATATTAGCTATGTTGCCAAAAAAAGGGGGGGAAAGCAAGAAAAACAAAGTGAAAATGTATGCGTCAATCTGCAGAGTTCTCTCTCTGGAGATGGATGGCATCTTTCATCAAGATTCCATTGGAATTGTCTTGGATCATTGCGTTGATTAGAATAGCTAAGTCTTTCATAGTTGATTATGGTTATATTACTGTTCCTGTGTACAATGTTCTGTTCTGTTCAGATCACTGTGTAGAAATTCATATAGGTCTTTCCAAGTCTTTCAGAAACCATCCTTCTCATCATTTCTTATACAGCACAATAGTATTCCATCACAATCCTATCCCACAACTTATTATTAGTAAGGACTTGAATCTACCAGCAGCCATTACTGAGTGCCAGCTATGTGGTGTAGGGTCTTGGGTCAGAGTCAAGAAGACACATTTTCCTGATTTTAAATCCAGCCCCAGACAGCCTGAGTCACTTAACCCTGTTTGCCTCAGTTTCCTTATTTGTTAAGTGAGCTGGAGAAGGAAATGGCAAATCACTTCGGTATCTTTGTCAAGAAGATTCCAAATGAGATATGGGAAAATTGGGACACTGTTGCACTGAGGTGGAGTTGTGAACTGATTCAACCATTTTGGAGAGTAATTTAGATCTATGCTCAAAGACCAATCCAACTGTGCATACTCTTTGATCCAGCAAAACCCCTACTAGGTCTGTTTGCCAAAAAGATTTTTTAAAAAGGAAAAGGATCTACTTGTACAAAAATATTTATATCAGCTCTTTTTGTGGTGGCAAAAAATTGAAAATTGAAGAGGTGCCCATCGGTTGGGGAATGACTGAACAAGTTGTGGTATATGAATATAATGGAATACTATTGTGCTATAAGAAATGACAAGCAGGATGCTTTCAGAAAAATCTGGAAAGACTTACATGAACTGATGCAAAGTGAAGTGAGCAGAACCAGGAGACCATTGTATACAATAAACAGCAATACTGTAGGATGATCAATTATGAATGACTTAGCTATTCTCAGCCATACAATGTTCTACGACAACTCTAAAGACCTTGTGAGGAAAAAATGCTATTCACATGCAGAGAAAGAACTGAAGGAATCTGAATGCAGATCAAAGCATACTATTTTTACCTTTATTTTTTCATGTTTTTTTCTTTTATTCTGTATTTTCTTTCACAACATGACTTATATTGAAATCTGTTTTACATGATTACATATATATATATAACTTACATTAAATTGCTTACAGTCTTAGGGAGGGGAGAGGTGAGGGAGGGAGAAAATTTGAAACTCAAAAACTTTTTAAAATTTGTCTTTACATGTAATTGGAAAAATACTATTAAAAAAAGGAATTTTTTAAAAGACCCCAAATGGGGTCACAATGAGTCTGGAATACCTGAACAATGACAATTCAGTGTCATACTATGCTAGATGCTATTGAGAGATACAAATAAACTATATTAATCAACAAATATTTATTGTCTACCAATTGTGTATAAGGCATTGAGTACCTTAAATAAGGTGTGGATAGTAATTAGGATAAGGAATGGTCCCTGTCTCTCCGAAGAATTGGGAAACTGGGAGTCGCTTTTTGTTTGTCACTTCTTGGCTCAAATATCTGTGATGGTTCCCCATTCTCTCCAATGTTAAGTCCAAAGTCTTTAGCCTGGCATTCAAGGCCTTCTAGAAAGCTCCTTGAGGGCAGGGACTATTTTTTAGTTTTGTCCTAGTTTCCCCAGACCTCATACTAAAAAAACAAAACAACACAAACCTTGGTCTGGAAGTGCATCTTTATGATGAATAATATGAAACAGAAATTTCTCCCACTCATGCCACTTAGCAACTCATTTGTAATTTATAGTTTTAGAGAGTTGTCTAAGGGTATAAGAGCTGAGGTGACTTGTCCATGGTCAACAAGTTAGTGTGTTAGAGTCAGGACTTGAATCTTCCTAATCCCAAGGCCAGCCCTCTATCCACTGTCAAGCTACCTTGCCCACAATAGACAGTTAGTACATATTATTGTATTCAGTGGACTTACAAAATCTAACCCTAACCTACCCTTCCAACCTCATAGGCAGGGATAGACATTGGACCTATGATTTCACTGGTTCAAGGAACTCCAGTATGAGGGAGCTCCTCCCTTTACCCCTGCAGGTCTGAACCCTTTTTGCAACTTGTAAGCCTTTAGTGAACTGAGTATAGAGAGGTTGGTTAAGTGACTTACTTAGAGACATACAGGCAATAGATATTTGAACCCAGATATTCTGAGTCCCAGACCACCATTATGCCTCTCCTTTCCAACTGTATTACCCACAATTTTCCCATGTGTTCCCTCTGCTCCAGCTAAACAGATCTACTCATTGTTCCTCAACTATATATCTTCTCTTGCCCTCCACAACTTTTGGACACTAAATTTCCCTTGTATTCCTCCTACTCCTTTAATTTACCTTCTTTTCTCTCTCTATGAAGACCTAGCTCAATCTTTATCTCCTCCATAATTACCCAAAATGGCAATGATTTCAGCTTTCAGTTTACTTCTACGACATTTATTGTCTGTATCATTCATATCTCATACACTGGTATTTACATTTTTTTCTTGCCTGTTCCCGTGTCTTATCAATGCAATGCAGACCCTAGAAGGTGGAAGACCTTGTTGCACTTCATTTTACCCTCTCTGTCTACTGCAGTGCTGGAGTTAATCCACATCAGAAGAATTTGATGGTTATGACATACCCAGATAAACTTTAACAGAACATGATGTGTACTTTTCAGCTGAGTCCTTTTCCCAAAACAGTACTAGAATTCGGAGGAGGGAAGGATGGTTGTGGACAAGTGATCAGCAAAGACTTCAAAGAGTTTAATTAGAAAGCTCAGGTTCTACCCTTTGGGAGCTTAGAACAATAACACCGGGAGTTAAGAAGCTTCCAGTGGTCTAATTGGAAAGGCAATCGAATTCCCAAGGGGCTTAAAAAACAACAACCCGATACTAGAAATGCTATGGGGAAATCTGAAATTCTGTCTCACTTCTCTAGCTCCCTTGAAAATTAAAAGTTAAAAGTCAGAAGTTCTCTTGGGTAAGGCTCGAGAATGGAAAGCCGACTCCCCAAGTCTCTTTTCCTCAGTAGGACAGTCTCGATCGATTGTAATTTCTGAAAAAAATCGCAAGGTGGCAGCATTGTGGCGAGAAATGAACTCATTCTATTGCTCTTGGTTTGTTTTATTTTGGGTTTTTTTTAAAGTATATTTTCCCTATTAATGCTTTTTCATTTAACTTAATTAGAATCTGGGAAACCAATTAAAATGGCTACAAGCCTCGCAATCAACAATCATTTGTATAATTATCGATAATTACATCAATGCCAATCGTTTTGTTATTAATGTTTGGAAAAAGTCATCTCTGCATAGAGGCATTCAGGGCATGGGAGGATCTAGGGCTGGGAGCTGGATCCTATCAGCGTCCACAAGTCATCTGGACCATGAGAAAAAGCTCCCGTTCCCCTCGGTCTGTGGGAAAAGCGCTGGATGCCGGGTGCTTAGATAGGGAGTCTTGGCCCCAGCTCTATTGCTAATTCGTTTGTGCCCTTGGACAAACATTTGGACCTCTCTGAGCCTCAGTTTCCCTACCACGAAGAGGAGATGGGATTGGACTAGGAAAGTCCCTTCCAGCACAGGCAATTGATAACTCCCATGGGAAACTGACCTTGCCAGAGAATAAGACCAGAGTGAGAGAATTCCATCTCTGCTATCTTCCACCCTCAGCCGAATATCCAAGAATGCATTCCCATGCCCAAAGAGGGCATAGGAGACCAGTCCGAACTCTATTTCTCCCTGGTTTTGGTACAGTCAGGCAGGTGGTGGCCATAAGGAAGAAGATTGGGGGAGGGCGGGTGCCTGCAGGAAACTGAATCCCCCTCTCTGTAAATAAACCATCCGAATCTCGGAGAAAGAGGTCAGTTCCTTCTCCAACAGCTGGCCTAAAAAAAAAGACCCCTAATCCATACTTGGACTTCCCACGTTTAGAGGGTAATTACCCACGTGATTCTCCCCAGCCCCACCTGGCTCCAAGGAGCCGCTTAAACCTTCCTTGCCGTTTAGGAAGCCTCAGTCTGACCACCGCAAAACTTTTCTTTCGGTCCAGAGTCGAATGATTGTACTAAAGTATTAGAGAGAACGCGGAGGAGCAGGCTAGGACCCTACGGAGATCCAGTAGCGTGCTGCGGCTCGAGGCGTAGGACTCTGAAGAGGATGCGGACGCTGATGGTGAAAGTTCCTGGGGATAGCACCTCTCAAAATACCCAGAGCCCAGGGTTTCAGTGCAGGAAAAGAGGGGAGTGGATTCTTAGCGGAGAAAAAGAGTGGGGACAACGTGTTTTGTCCTGCCTCTTGGAATCAGAAGACCCTGGATTCAAATCCAGATTTTGCTATTTGCTACCTGTAATACCTTGACAAGTCATTTAATTTCTGTAGACTCCTATATCCTCCTCTATAAAGTGAGAAGATTGGACTAGATGACTGCTAAGGTTTCTTTCAGCTCGAAATTATGCTTCTGTGTCAGGACTGTAAAGGTGGAGAGGGAGGGAGGAAGAGGACAGACTTCGGAAGTATCCATGAACTTGGATGGGGAAGAAAGTTCCATCTGTACTTAATATAACTGGTTTCCCTTGTAATCCTATGTATTTTGTTTCAGTCATTAAGAACCTAATTCTGAGAAGGGGTCCATTAGGTTTCAACAGACTGCCGAAGGAGTTCATGACGTAAATAAAGAAGGTTAAGAATACTGACTGGGTGGGATTCTTTTTTTCCCCCTAGTCCACCCACATCTTTGTAGTTTAGGAGAACGAATGAAGTCTAGAACAGGGGTGGGGAACCTGCGGCCTCGAGGCCACATTGGCCCTCTAGGTCCTCCCTTTGAGTTTGACAGATTTGTTCTGCGAAGTTTGGATTCGGTCAACGGGCCTCACTTGAGGACGTAGAGAGAGACATGTGGCCTCGAGACCACAGGTTCCCTACCCCTGGTCTAGAGAAAAGGATTTGTCCAAAGTCTCACAATTAGCTAGACTTCAGGGCCTTGCACTGCGTTCCTGGCCCACTCTTTGCATTGTCCAGAACAGTCCAGCTAAGTTTTCTGATGGTGACCGTAAATTGCCTCTGATTTCCCAGGTCCCTACCTCAAGCACCAGCCAACTGCCCTCTTGAATCTGCACGTGATCTGATTCTCTTTCCATCTGGTCTCCACTCCGACCCCCATTTTCTTGGGCTTAAACTCAAGTCTCTCCAGGCCAGAACCAGTGCAAGACATTGGAAAGGGCTTCAGTGGCAAACGGCATCGCCGGCTAGACTGCTTCCCAGGACCCCGGGCTGCGGGACTATGGTAGAAGCAATTCTAGCAAGTTCTAACATACCTCTGTTTATCCGGCAATAGCATTTATCGTAACTTAATTAAATCAAGTTTACCAGCATGACTCCTTGTTTTTGTCCCCCTCCCCTTGCTTTCTGCACCTCTGCTCCATAATTTCCCGGGCAAGAATCACCAAATGCTCTTTTAGACGAAACGGAGCAGGATATTTGGACACATTTTCCCCTTTCCAGAAGCATTTCTATGAGATGGGGATGTAAGGCAAGGTGGTTGGGTTTGGGGGTATAAAGGGCAGGGGGAAAGATGGAGGAGGGAAAGAAAGAAAGATCAGATTTAAAACTCACAAAGTAAAGGGTACTTTGTATATCTTACGAGGGCTGTACAAATATAAACTATGAGAGCGTGCAAAACAGCTCAGTAATGACATACCTATATGATTTATTTCAAATTTCTGGCTTGCGGCTGCCAGAGGAGGAGGTCGTGGTGAATTTTCCTAGTGAGCCTGACGCATCTCTCTAACCCAGAAACCCTGAGCTCACTTCCCCCTCAGTCTCCAGCGGGACTGGCTTGGGAGAAAGACTTGGAGAAGGGCTCATGCGAGTCGAGGGGCAACCTTTCTTCAACTCCAAAGAGGGTTGGGGGTGAGATCAGAGCTCTCGGCTTTGTTTGTTCTGGTAATTCTGGGCTGAAAAACAGGTATTTAGGGCTAATAGCTGTGTAAACCACTTTGGCGGGGGGGTTGAGGGGGTGAGGGGGAAACAAAACAAAACAAAAAACCCAACACACCAAAAACCTCTCTCTGAGCTCATTAGTGTTTTACTTTCATGTGTGAAACAAGCATATAAATGGCCCACTAATGAACTCCTGGATCTCCGGAGAAGGGGGAAGGGATGAAGAACTGGGGGAGAAAGAATCTCCTTCCAGAGACTTGAGGAGCCCCAGCCCCCATTTTCCAGGAGAGCGCGGGCGATCCAGGTCAGCCCCGGCGCAAAGAGAGAGGATGCTACCGAAGGCCTGACTTGCAAGACCCAGAAGCGGGGAAGGACAGAGAGAAGAGGAATGAAGGTCCCGATTTGTTTTACTTCCCTGCGTCCCGACTGCACGCACCCCAGCAGCTGCCCTCACTCTTTTGACTGAAGACAATCTGATTCCAGATCTGAGGCAACCAAAACCTCTAAAGTTGGGAAGGGGAGACTTTCCCAGAGTTTCAGAAATCGAGTACATAGGACAATTGACCGTGAAGTTAAAGGAGAGTCCCCCCGCCCCCCATGCCGCCTCCCCCCCTCCCCCCATGCCCCTTCTCCCACTCCTCGTCTCTCCCCGCCTGGGACTGGCGACTGAAATACAACCGTGGTCTTTCTAATGTATTCGCTTCTTAGTGAAGTGGGGGCTGAGGGGGGAACACATGACAGAGAGAGGGAGAGAGAGAGAGAATCGGAGGGTGTGAATGATTCCTTCTGGTGGGATGGGTGAGATCAGCCTGATGACAGCCAGACGCGTTAGCTGGATGGATCTACACCAACCCAGTATACTTCCTCCAAGGTCCAGAATGGTTTTAAGCAAAAACAAAGAGGCTAACGAGACAAGATCCCCTCGTTCCAGGAGCAGACTCGAAACCTCGACGCCTTGCCCCATCTTCTCCTCCGCGATTTCCGTCAGACTAGGACAGACTGACACACAGACCCTGGTCAAGCTCTTCCCCGCCCGCACCCTTTCATCAGCGCTCGCCTCCGGCGCCCCCATGATCGAGACTTTTTATTAAAGAACCAAAGTCACTTAATACAGAAATGTCTCCCAAAACAAAGTTGAAAGGTTGTCATCTCTTGAGTCGGTGGTCGCCCTTTTAAAGTGCTGTTACATCAATAATTTACAACTAAAAATAAATAAATTAAAGCCCAAAGATCAAAACTCAGTGGGGAGGGAGGTAGAGGGAGGAGGGGGAGGAAACAGTAAAATAAATTACTTCATAAATAAATAAGGTTAAGTTAAACCAAATGCTGTACTAAGAGAATCACAGTACATTTATATCCATTGCACATAGCCACTTTGTCATTAGGAACGAGAGTTTAAGAAGTGGACATTACAGGTAGCTAGGACTTCAATCAGACAGTGATCACGCATGGAACATTGCTGGCGGGAAGTTGACAACGTATTCACAATCGACAGTCAGATACTGTACAGTTGGACCGCGTGTTCTCCTTCGGGTTAGTTGGTGAGGGTTCTGTTTTGTTTTTCCTTGCCCCTCTTCCTCTGGTCCAGTTAAACTTCTGTGGTCCGATGCCCTGAATTTCAACTTAGTTTTAGGCGGTATTTACACTTAGAACCTCTGAGTCCCAAGGACTTCACGAAAGGGAGGTGTGAGGGGAGGAGGTGAGAGGGCCGAGGCTCGGGAGATGGAGAAGAAGGAGGGCGTCCGGAGATCAGTATTTACATTGGTCTGGTATAAATGGCTTGTTTCTCTCTTTCGGTCGCTGCCCCATATTTACAGAGGAGGAGCATGGCTTTGTAGGTGTGTCCACGCGGCTCTGCTGCGTTAGGTTGAGCTAGGGCAGGAGTGGAGGCTTGAATGAGCAGTTGCCTGTGCAGTGACGCGGCGTCAGCATCTTACAGGAGAAGTGGTGTAGGGCATCATGGGCTTCTGGAAAGGGAGAAACCCATGCCAGGGCCCAATCTTACACACCTCTCAACCCTCCTCCAAAGAATTATGCACTCCCCCTCCCCTCTTCCAAGTCTGGGGTTCAGGAATCCCCCTGTCTACTTATCCTAGCTACACAATTTTTTTAAAACCACAGTCATACACAGTCATACACATGCACTTCCCTATAACCAAATATCCCCCATTTATCCCTTCTGCCAATCCCTTCTCTCTATTTTGCCTGACTCAAGATTTATTTACCAGTCTGCCAAGTCTTTCCCTCCTCCCTTCCTCCCTCTTCCTTCCTCCTTTTTCTCCAACTTCAGGCCTATTCAGGAGGGGACAGAATGCTCCCCTCACCTTTTAATTTCTGCTGGATGGCATAACGGGCCTTTCTTTCCTGGTCTAGTTCATTACACAAAGTATCTGAAAAAGAACAGGACGGAGATGGTACCAAACTGAATCGGAACTGAGTGTTCTCCATTCTTCCACACCGATCATCACCAGCACATCATATTCCGTTTAGTTGGGACAGGTCTTCTGAGTTGTAGGTTGGAAACAAACATACATACAGCCGAAGCACACTAGCTTATGACTGCAGTATGGTCTAGGAAAGTAATGGTTGGGAATTGCGCTTAAAGGCAGATGGATCTAACCAAAATTAAAGCAAACTTAGGCATTACTTCCCAGGTAATTTTACGCCTCGATTTTTAATTTAGAAACCATGGAAATTGCTGCGATAAGAAGTTCAATCACTCCATGTAATGATGCCTTCAAGTCGTTTGTTGGGCTTACTTGCCATTCTGAGGCTAATCAGAGTATACAAAGGATATTAAATAAAAAAAATAATTGTTAAATTACCTTCAATTTAAATCCAAATGACTGAACTAACATTACAGCCCCTACCAGACAAGAGGTAGTTATGGCCTCTTGCAAGCGCTCACCTGACTCGTTCTTACCTCTGACAATTTGCAGCTGTTGTACCATTTCTTCTCGATAGGCCAATTCCCTCTTCATCTGATCCTGAAAATTATCTGTGCAAATTGATTAAGTGAGAACTGTTAAGTACAGTCCCCCACCCTCGCATGCATTACCCAGGCTGGTGGCCCTCCAGAGAACCCCAGAAAATGTTTGTTTGGCGAACTGACAGCAGAAGTGTTTGTGAGTGTTGGGGCAAGAAGAGATGGGCCAGGACACACCTGGACAGTTTCCTTCCCTCAACTGGCCTGGTAGAGAAACCTAACTAGCTTGGGCATCATCCTTTAGCCCTGAAATAGTTTTTGGGGGGAGGGCGAGGATGGGAAGAGAGGGAAAGAAGAAAGAAGAGAAGAGAGGAGGAGGAAAGGAGAAAAAGAGGAGAAGAGGGGAGTAAAGAAGGAAATGGTAAGAGGGGAGAGAGGAGGAAAAGGGAGGACAGGAGGGGAAATCGAGGCAATTGGATTGCTTTAGGAGGAAGGAAGGGGCTGGAAGAGGAAGAAGAATAAAGGTTAAGGGGAGAGAATGGGCAGGACAGGAAGAGGTGGGTAAGTAGGGACATACCTTTGAGGCTCTGGAATTCCCGTTCCAGTTTCTTCCTGAGCTCCATTTGCTCTAGAAGCAGTTTTTGCAGTTCGCCTGTGAAGAGCAATTCAGTAAGACCTTGCAGTTCTCTGGTCAGGACAGCTCTGAGTTCCAGATGAGACCCAGAGTCCTGAACATATTCAGGGTCAAACCCTGCCTTTCTCTCCCACCCTGCACCCTACCCCCATCTGACGTTGGGACCTGTGCCTGCATACTGGAGTCGTCTAGCTTCTCCCGTTTGTATTCAACAATGGTGGTGGTACTGGTGCTGGTGGTGCTGGTAGGAGCAGGGATGGGAGGAATCTTCTAACCCAGATGGCAGTCTTCTACATGAACCACTTCCAGCCACCTCAACTAACTCATCCTTTTACCTACTTTTTGTTGCTTCCAAACTGAGTATTTAGTGGACGTCCAGAAAAGGGAAATACACCAATCCTAATCTCCACACAGTGCCCTTTTCAGAGGACCAAGTCTATCCCACATCTCACTCTTATTCTTCTCCATCTAACAGACCTAAATTAAAATGGGAATGTTAAAGGAGACATGCTCTAGGAGTAATAACTCTTATTATATTTGTATTTTTTCCTTCTTGCCCTCGTCTCTAAAATTCCAGAGAGGGGGCATCAGGACTTTTTTCTCACCTCCCTATATCAGTGTTGCATCCATCCATATGGTCTTCTGCCTGCCTACAGAATTGTGGGATTTAAAAAACTTAAAGAGATCTTGGAAATCATTTTTCAGAAGAGGAATTGAAGGCCAGGGAGGTAAAGTGATTTGCCCATGGTTACAGTCAATGAATGATAGAGCCAAGAGTAGAAGAGCTATTATCTCATGTCTCCTTCCTCCAGAGCTCTGTCTCCAGAGAAACTGGTTTTCCTTCTTTTGACTGGAAGATAGGGGATGGAAAGAATAGGGAGAGGAACAGGGAACAGGGGCCCTCTTCATCAGCGTAGCCTTCTACGTTTTTGCCAAAATCCTTAACCCCAACTTCTGGAGAAGGTTCCTGGATTCTTCTACAACCTCATTCCTTTCGAAGGTTGAAAAAGTTGTCTGCCAGCTTGGGTGGATGCTATTGACATATGCTACCTATTCATCACACTTCCCCTGGCAAAGTGAACAGGGCTTCTTTTACAGAAGGCAGAATCTCACTGTATAGAATCAACAGGAAGCCCTCCCATATCCCATTCTCTATTTCTGTTTCTCTAACCCTTTCCAACCTTCTCTATTATAGGAAAAGAAAGGCAGAGTTGGGGATGGTCATCAGGATAATCCAGACCAAAAACAAAAGGTGGGAACAAGACCCAGAAAGTCCAAAGACACCAAAGGAGAGAAAAAAAAAATTCCTATCCTGCCAAATCTAAAGTGGATGGGGGTGGGGGGTGTCTTTTGTTGTGGTGGTTCAATAACGCAGTCTGCTTGTCTATAGGTCTATGTTTTCAGAGAGATTGCTGGAACCACCTTCACTCCTGCCCTAGCTCACCCCTGACCCTGGAGTTTTGGCATTATTCATTAGGTTAACACAGCAGATTCTGGAAGGAATGGAATTTCTACTTGGTAAATTGCTTTCAGTAAGCAACCTGCACAACATGCAAACACACACAACACACAACTACACACATGTGGGCTTCCTGTCTCTGAGGACTTAAACAAACTTTAAAGCCCTCACCTCTGGCGAGGTTCTCGATGTCTTTCTCACCTATCGGGGTTCCAGTAACATCCAAGGTCAGTCCTTCTTCTCCTGTGACAGACACAAGAGCAAGTCAGCAGGTGACAAAAAGTCAGCACTGACAAAAAAATGCTTTGAGTCAAGAGTGAGTGGATTGCTTAGGAACACCTTGGAGTCAACCAATCTTGAAACTCAGCCCTAAGCTACCTCTTCTATATGTACTTTGCCCATGGGGAAATAGATGGAAGGGAGGATGGTGGATTCAGGGTCCTGAATAGTTTCCCTGGGAGTAGGTTAATTGCCTTTACTGATGTGTCCCTGATTTATCCAGGCCTGGCAAGATAGGGATTGGGCTACCTTTCTGCATGAAAAGTCTCTTGCATTTCAGGCTCAGTGCCTGGATTTCTTTCACCCTCTTAACTCTCCCTCCGTTTCCTCTTCTCTTTGCCCTTCCCCTTCCTGGCTCCCATTCACTAGAAGACTTGGCACAGGCCAATTTCAAGCCCAAGAGTCTTGGGGGAGGGAGCATAGGGATGGGGTGGAGAGGGATTTGGGAAATCAGGGGACATGAGTGGAGAAACTGGCTTACGGTGGGCAAAGTTATTTAAATATTTATCCATGTGAAGCTGGAGGGGCAGCTTCTTACTGTTGATTTAAAACCCTTTCCTTCCCAGTGTCCATATCTCCATCTTGTATGTCCGCCTTCAGCAGCCCCACCAAGCAGTCAGCAGGCACTGTGCACAGGTGGAGTTCCCCAGAGTCAACTCCATGCCTTTCCTCCCAGCTCCTGAAGAGGTGGGGATGGGAGCAGTCGAGGGGCAGGAAGACAGTCTAGGACTGTTGCTGCAGTGATGCGGGGTGGGGAGGGCTTACTCACCTCGTTCTGTGGTTACAGGACTGGGCTGAGAGACGCTCCTTTGGTCTTGATAGGATTTCCGAGTCTCCAAATCCTCTGCGGTGGAGTGATTGTCTTCTTTATCTGGCTCTTAAAGGAATAAACGGATTTTCAAGTACAAGCAATGAAAGTATGATCGAATATATCCTTAATTACATAATTAAGGAGGGGGTCCTTATTAAAGGCCTCTTAGGAGAGGCGCATAAGCCCTTTGCTATCGGAAGGCTAGCTGGGCTCTCTGGGAGCATTACCTTGGGTAAATCTGTGCTCTTTTCTTGCAAACCCTCCTCCCCCACCCCCATTCAAAAGAAGAAACCAAACCCATCAGAGACAAATGACCTACATTGAGTGGAAATACTGGGCCACTTGCTAGTGTGTGTGTGTGTGTGTGTGTGTGTGACTGATGGTGTGGAGATTACAAATCAGGAGAGAAAGAGAGAGAGAGAGAGAGAGAGAGAGAGAGAGAGAGAGAGAGAGAGAGAGAGAGAGAGAGAGAGAGAGAGAGAGAGAATATGAGTTTCTTGCATACACTTTTCCGTCATTGATTAGCCTACCCGACAACAGTGTCCACTGAAGGCATAGGCAGGGTGACTACTCATTGAGGTACAGAATCTACCCTAGGAAAGTTTGCCTTAAAAGAGTTCCTTTCTCTTCTTTCCTTTCTCTTTCTTTCTTCCTCTCTATCTCTATACATAGACATACACATTCAGACACAGTGGCCTTTCTTTAGGGCTCAGATTCTGTAAAATAGGAGGGTTATACTAGATTAGGGATTCTAGAGAAGTCTTGCTTCTAGGCAAGAAAAAAAATCCATTTTTATTTACACTAACCTCTAACTGAAATTATTTTAAAACATTATTCTAAGAAGGAACTCATAGCTTTCACCAAAGGGGTTCATGGTACTAAAAAAAAAAAAGTAAAGAAACAAAAAAAGATGAAGAACCTTTGAACTAAGTGGTTTTAAAGATACTTTCCTGCTCTAAAGTCCTCAGATAACCCTCATATGGCAATAAAAACTGGACATGTGATTTCACTGAGCAGGTAGCTCCCTAGTCAGAAAATCCCTTCTATACTTGCAAGGTGACAACTTCTCCCTAATTTGCAATGTTAAATACTTGCCTAGCTTGGAGAGGTTAGTGAACCCAGGTCTTCCTGCCTCCGATGCTGACTCGATATCTACTAAGCTATGATGTCTCTTACATTTTATATAATATATATACATATTCATCACACACACTATATATATATATATATATATATATATCACAGAAATGTCTCCTGTTCAGCTTTATTCCCGTCAACCACTGTACAATGTAGATGAATAATTACACACATATCAAACAGCCAACCACAATGCTTCCTCCAGACAGATCCACTCAAAGAAGCTGCTTATGACTTGTACGTAGTAGGTGCCCAATAAATAGCCACTGAGTTCCTGAGCAAATGGATAGATGAAATTGAAGGGAGAGTCAAAATGGAAACCAATGTTTAGAACTGAACTAAATACATACTAATGAGAGGAGGGAGAGAGTCTTTTAGTACAATTTAAGTTGTCGAGGTTCTTTCTCTCCCTTTCATTATTTCTATTTCATATTCTCCTCTGCTATTTCAGCGAAGTCTCTTGGGTGCAGAGGAAGGAAGAAAGGGCCACCTAAGGGACAAAGGGCCACCTTTACCATTTGCCTCTGGGTTGCAAAGGTAAGAGGCCGCCGTTCCCAGCGCCGAAGAGCTTTTCAGGGTCTGCAAGTGCTCGTCTCTTTCCTGAGCGTACACCTGCAAAGGGGACGGGAGAAATTAGATGCAATTAGGCCGGCGGTTTGTTCCAGCCCGGAGGACCCTCAGACACCCTTCTAGGCCAGGGAAAGGGGACACTCAAACAGGATTCGATTGGGGGAGGGGGACCAGGTGAGGGGAGGGACTAGGTTGTGTGCAAACCCAAGGGGGCTGGGAGAGGAGGGGTAGGGACCCAGAGTCACCCAGCGAGGGTACAATGACCGCCCGCTCGGTCTTAGTGACGCAGACGAAGCGGCCAAACGGCCTCCGAGCCTAGCACAATCGCTTTGCATTAAAAATAATTATTAGAGCTCTAGAGAAAATTACCTAAATTAAAAATTCAGCCGCGGAGGCCAAGAGCTTTTCAAAGCTCACTGCTCCCGCAAACTCAACATCCATCTAATTCTCCATAATTTCTCCTCTTCCCTTCTCTCTCCCCCTCAACCCTCAGCATAAAAGAAGTCCTAATAGGTTAATTATTTGGATGTAAATATACAGGTGTTCGGAATCACTTTAAAAATATCAGAGATCCTTAGCCTCTTTGGATGCTCAAGTATAGCCGACTTAGCCCCAACACGAGGTTCAGAAAACCGCACATACACACATATATAATACACACACACACACACACACACACACACACACACACACTCCACTGACAGCATCCCTCAGTGCCTCAGAGAAGTCCTTCTCCCCTTCCTCCCCCACCAAGCCTCCACGCACAGTTTAGGTCACTGTTCTTTCTAACGTTCCCTAAAGCTGCTTCTGTCCAAGGAATAAAAATCTATTGGATACACATTTCGAAATGTGGTAGCCCCAGTGTAACGTGGAGTTCAAGGAATCTCCGTATTCTAGAGGGACACTTCCCCCCATTCATAGATTAAGCTGTGTTAGGGGATGACAGTTCCTTTGAGACGAATTTTTGCTCCCTGTTTTCCTTCACTTTCATGAATCCAGCAACCGAATGTAAGTGCTCTAACATTCTCAGACCTTCCCAAGCCAGGAACTGACGGAATCCACTCTAACTTTTCTACTTGTTTCATTTCAGCTGTAGTTTTATGCGGAGTTCTCTGTTCAGAAGCGTTTAGGAACATTCCAGGTACACAAAACCACTGAAAGGTCAGGGGGCATCCTGTACGCGGTCTCAGTCTATCTCTGTGTGTATATGTAACCTTCTTTCTGTTAGCTATTAATGCACAATGCAATGTAATATAGAAATAAAAGTGTATTCCACAGAATGTAATAACCACCCAAGAGCTGCAGAATCTTGGAAACAAGACTTGTAATATTCTGGGTTACAACGGGTGTATAGAACAGCGACAGGAATGTTACGTAGGAGTTTTGTTCCATGGGGGCCCCATGAAGAGTTGGAGGGACTCGTGTAAAAAGTAATTGGAAAGAGGAGAGGGACTTCTTCCCGGAATCGGAGAGGCCTCAAATAGGACAACGGTTCAGAGCTTATGGGACCGCCAGCTGAGTGCCTGGACCACGTAGTTGTATCCATCACGCGTCGTACAGTTCCACCACACACTGACGTGAGGTGGGGGGAACTAGTGAAAAACTACCTGACCCTACAGTACACCAAGGCGATCGAGGCTGTGCCTGGTCCATCCTACTCTGAGACCTTCTTGTTCTCCTCCCTCCCATTCCAGTCTATAAATCTAGATCCTTAGCAAGAGAAAATAACGTGAAGGAGCTCACCTTGCCCGGGGTAGGGCCAGGGCCTGGCCCTGAGCCTCCCAGAGACCCGCAAGGCTCCCGCATCTCGTAGCTTCCGTTCTCAGGACTCCGATCTGAGCGTCTCCCTGCTTCCTCTGCTGCTCTGTCTCCGAAACCTGGCCGGCCAGTAGGTTGTGGCACGTGGCGTCTGCTGTGGTGGGGACTGCCGCCGTCGGACGAATCTGCCGGGCAGTCTCCCGAGGAGGAGGTGGCAGAGGAGGAAGAAGAGACGCCAGTGGCAAGTGGGGTGGTCAGGTCCCCGTCAGGGCCGCCTCCCCCTACCGACTGGCCTGGATCGGCCTCTTCCTCAGGTTCCGCCTCCTCGTCGTCGGGGAAGCGATTAGACTCCACGTCCACCTCGGGCTCGTCGCCCGTGTCCACGTCCGGCGAGGCTGAGCGGTAGCTAGAGCTGCCCTCGCTCAGGAAGTCCGGGCTCAAGTAGCCTCCGGCTCCGCTACCCCCTGGGCCGCGCGCAGCCCCAGCCCCATAGGCCTCCCGTGTGGTGCCGTACAGCTTGGCTATACTCTCGGTGTCTTTCACCACGGGTCGAAAGGCCGACACGTAGCTGCCCTTGCGGGCTTGGTGAGGCGGTGGGGCCTGGGGTGGCGCCAGAGGGAGGGGACCCAAAGACGGAGGCAGAGGTTCTTCTACTCCGTCCTCGTCCCCAGGGCCGCGGGACAGCGCGCTGGGGCACCGCTCTTCACCTCCTAGGCCACCTTCCTTGACCGGTTCTCCCACCACCTCCAAGGACTCGGCCCCTCCAGGGGGGGGACTGGACCTCCGCCCGGGCCTCCTGTTCCTCCCGCACCCCCCGGGCCTCCGGCTCCACCGTTCCCAGCCGCTGCTGCAGCTGCGGCCGCTGCGGCCGCAACCGCAGCTGCCACGGCCTTGGCCTGGCTCTGAGCTGGATAGGGTGGCACAGGTAGACTGCCGGCCGCGGGCCAGAACATAGGAAAGGTCGGATAGACAGTGGCGGCGGCGGCTGCTGCAGCCACTGCAGCCGCGTCCTTGGCTGCCCCAGCTGGCTGATGACCCCAGAACATAGTACCTCCACCTGGCCCAGCTCCGGCCCCTGGGGGTAAATGTCCTCCGCCGCCTGCGGCTCCTCCTGCGCCTCCACCCGCACCTGCCCCTCCAGCGCCCTTGGGATCACCCCCGCCCAGTACTGGGTCATCCTTCTTAGGGCACAGGCCGAAAGCCGTGGGGAAGCCGTAAGGGTGCGGGAAGAGAGGCGGTGGCAGTTTCTGTAGAAGGCCAAAGCCCTTACTGGGCACAGGGATCACCGGGTAGCTTCGCACTCCGGCCCCACTGCCGCCTCCAGGGCCACCACCGCCTCCTCCAGACAGGCCCAACCCTCGCTGCGGGTGAGGGGGCGGCGGCGGGCCAGGTGGCCCTGTGGGGTCATCATCGGTCGCACAGCGAAGGCTTTTGTGGGGCGGTGGTCCAGGGGGAAGGTCTCCTCCGC
This sequence comes from Bettongia penicillata ogilbyi, assembly GCA_023548195.1. Classification (NCBI taxonomy): domain Eukaryota; kingdom Metazoa; phylum Chordata; class Mammalia; order Diprotodontia; family Potoroidae; genus Bettongia; species Bettongia penicillata. The sequence goes on from JAJHZJ010000148.1 coordinate 171,216, forward strand.
AGCCTGGGCCGCCCCCTCCACCCCCGGCCACTCCTTTTCCGGGGCCCCCGGTGCCTCCACCACCACCTCCACCGCCGCCGTGCAGGGAGAATGTCCGCTTACGGGTCCCACCATTGAACATAGCCTTAACGTCCTCCCACGCGTGACTCAGCTCGTCCGTGGCCGTCTTGTCGCTAAGCTTGAGGTGGCGCCGCCACGAGTTGAAGTTGGCCGCGTCGGGTTGCGTGTACTTGGCCTCCGGGGTGCGGTGAGAGTGGAAGATGAACTTGTTGGGGGAGAAGTACATGCTGCAATAGCCGCACTTGATGCACTTGGCGCGAGAGCTGTTGTAGCGCGCAGGGATGAAGCTGCCTCGGGAGCCCCAGGCGCACTCGTGCACCACGTCGAAGGCAAAGTTTTCGGGCAGCTTGGGCGGCTTATGCTCTCCGAGAAAGGACTTGCAGAGTCGTTCTGCCTCGCGCTTGGTGATCATGCCGCAGCGGCGAGACGAGATGGGCATAGCCCCGGCCCGGCGCAGGATCTCCAGCTGAACCGGGGTGCACTGCACGCACGTGATGCCCAGGGCCACCCGCCGGTTGTGGATCTCATTGTAGCTGTAATTCTTCAGCAGCGTGTTCGAGATCTGCGCCAGGCACAGGCGCTCCTGGCCGTCGATGACCAAGGAGACGATGGGGACCCCGTATAGGGACGTCTCGCCGACCTGGTTGGGCTTGAGGGTATTGGAGCCGGAGTACGGCTGCAGCTCCTGCTTGGAGTTTGGGGAGGAGCTTCCTTCGCGCCCATTCCCCATCTGACTGGCGAGAGCCTCCATGCCGCCACTTCTGCAAAAGAAAAATCAGAGAGGAGATGAGCCATTTTCAGCGCCGCTGCTCAGTCCCGCCCAGCTGGGCGCAGGGAGCTACTGCCTGTGTGGGGGGCTTCGCATTTGTTATTCACAACAGAAGTCACCCCCTTGTAATAAGTTTCCTTTTGTTATTAATACATATGCTGGCGCTAGGACAAAAGGCATCATGGTTGGAGAAGGAGGAAGGAGAGGAAAAAGAGAAGGAAGAGGAGGAGAAGATATTTACCCTAAAGTTGCCCAGCTTCCCTGGGCCTGAATTGAGGACATTCACTATCTGTTCTCCTCTCCCTCTGTCCAACCCAGTGACCACACAGGGTGTGGGTGGGTGGGGACATAAGCAGAGAGATCCTTAAGAGGGGAGCTCCCGGCACATGGCGGTTGGAGGGCTGTCAATGTCCATTATCAGACTATCTGGACTGGAGGGGGGCAGGACTGGGCAGGGTGTGCTGTCCGGGCTTCAGAGCCCCCCTCTCCAAAAGCTGTTTAGCGTAGTTGGAGTCCTAAGAGCACGATCCGAAACGCCAAAACTCCTCACCTCCGGCCTGGTTCAGAATGGGGTTGGGGTGAGGGTAGAAGAGTGGACGAGGGCTCAAGGGTAAACAAACCAGTTCCTTTCCGAGTCGCCCTAAGCTTCTTTTGGCAGGCAGATTAAAGACGAAAAATTAAATGGTTTTCTTTTTTAACTATGGCTGGGAAATATTCTACAATGGCCATAATAGTGTTATGTTTTAGCTACTTCCTTGACAAATAGTAATTTCAGGGACGGACCACCCGGAGGGGTGCGGTGGGGGGGGGGGGAAGAGGGGAGGTTCTCATAGAAGTTTCTCAGGTCTTGCTTCTTTTTGTTCCAACCGAAAAGTCCCTGATTTTTCATTCAACAAATACTGCTTCCCCACTTTGCCCAGAGTGCAGGATTTGGACCTTTCCCTGCCTCGATTTCCCTGGTTGTTTGTTCCCTCCTTTATTCTCTCATTATTTTTTCCAGATGTGTTCAGGGTTCCAAATTTAGAGCCTCGGCAGCTTCCTGAAATCTTTCAGAAGCTCAAGGTATTTTTGATCCTCTCCGACTAAAAACCCGGCTGCTCCGGTTGCCAGAATCTAGCCGGCGTTTGACAGGAAAGGTTGTTTTAAATTTCTGGTTCCTTAGCTTTGGAGGAACCCTGATCGGCCATTGACCCTCCACTTGTCCTTAATCACAGCAAACGCAGATTTGGCCTGGTCAAAGGTCCAATTTGTCTTGTGTCCAGGAAAATCAACCTTCCCCACCCCACAACCTTCCAAACGACCAAGATGACAAATTAATTTCAAGAAATGCAACCCCATCGACCCAAGTTGTCTTTTTAAGGAACTGTGGGGTGAGGTATTCTCTGCTCACTTTCCTCCCATTGGTCTCCGAAAATTGACTTGAAACAAGTTGACCATGCCTAAAAGTTGAATACCCCTGTGAAACCTTCACGTCATTCCAAGAAAGATCAAGGAAGCTGACAACTCCAACGCAGGGAACTAGCAGAAGGATTCCTAAGCCTAGTAAATAAGCTTATGTAGGAGGGATTGGAGAGGCTGAGCGGCTTTTAAGGTAATTACACAATCTCGCACAGGTTTCCGAAAATGTGAGGGTCAACTGGCCCGCCTCTAGTGAAAAGTCTGCCCTGGAGTCCCTGGAGGCTAGTGTCCTGTCTGAATTCCAATTTGCCCAAGAACCTGTCCAGGGTACTGTGCAAAGAGGGAGACAGAGGGGAATCAGAAAATAGGGTCTTGGAAACACTGGATTGTTTTAGAAACCATAGGGGAGAACGCATTCCCTGTTTTCAGCCTTGGACCTAGCCCCAGTCAGGCCAGTAACAGGGAGCAGAAGGAGAAAGGGAGCCCCAGGAGAGAAATCGGATTTCAGAGACTGGATCCTGAATCAGGGGATCTAACAGACAAGAGGGAGGCGGGTTGAGGAAAGGAAAGCCCTGAAGCACGGCAGTGAGAAAAGGGAAAGAAGGTCGGCTGAACCGGACTGTGCAGTGGCCCCAGGCGGGTTTGGTAAAGCTGCTTCTCCGCCTTCTGGCTTGGGTGGGAAACGACGGGGGACGGGGGGAGGGTTGAAGGGGATAAGAGAAGAAGGAGTGGAGATACCCTTTAGCCTGGGAACCTGGCTGCTGGGTGAGTTTTTAGGGTCTTGTTTTGTATAATAAATGAAAACTAAGAACGAAACGAAAAAAGCAAAGACCAAAAAGGCAAGGGGCTCCAGACAGGACCCGTCGCTGGTACTCACCGAGAGGCAGCAGCTGGACCCCAGAATGCAGGGTCACTGTCTTTGGGTGACGGAACCGGCGGGAGTCAGAAATCGCACCCAGCTCTCTGGGTTACCGGTGCGGGCCCACTTTTGCGCGGACACACACACACACACACACACACACACACACCCTTCAGCCCTCCCCCTTGTCACTCCCCCCTTCCCCCCGCCACTGCCCTAAGTCCCGGGAGCTGGCCCGGCCGCGAGCCTGAGGGAGTTAGCGATCTCAGAGTCCTCTTCACCGGAGATCTCGGGCGCGTGTCCTGCGCCGCTGTCCTCCCGGCCCGAGACGCAACAAGACAAGTGACCACATGGCCGGTCCGGGGGCTGCGGCGGCGGCGGGTCCGGAGTCGGAGGCGCAGCGCATCGATCCGCTGACAGCTGAAATAATAGCCGGGCACACCCACTTAGCGGGCGCACCTCCGCAGGGGCCGCACTTCGCCGGGGCCCGGCGCGCGTCAGTCAGCCCCCAGCCCGCCAGTCGCTCAGCGCGCAGCCTCGGCCTGGGACTGGCTAGCCCAGGGCTCCCGGACCAGGAGGGCGAGGGAAGGGGGGCGGGGAACAAGACGAGGGGTGCCCGGGGCAGAGTGCAAGGTAAGCGGCCGGCCCCGAGACACCTGCGCCCAGCTCTGCACCTGCGGCCGGCCGGGCGGCGCCGCACCGGGAGAGAGGGAGGGCCAGGGGCGGGGAGGAAGAAAGGGGAGGTGTAAAGAGAGGAGGGGGAGGAAGAGATGGCGGGGTGGTGGTGGGGGAGGGTTGGGGGGTTAAGGTCGGCGAGCAAGGGAAGAGCGCTGGGCGGATGGGCAGGACCCGGAGCTGCGGGGGCCCTGAGGTCGGGCCATGCTTGGGTGGGAGTAGAAAAGGGATAAGAAATGGGGGTCTTGGAAAGGGAGGAGAGCAAGAAAGCAGCTAGCTGGCCCTGGACTGGGGTGATGTAGGGGAGTTGCTAAGGGCCCCCAGCTAAGATCTCGGTTATTGGAGAACCAGTCGGGCGTATCCCAACCCCCTTGGGCCCATGAGATGCTGAGGGAGCGGCGGGACCCTACCCCAAAAGCTCCGTGCCACTCGGGCTCCAGGCAGCTTAGAAAGTTTGTCTACAGGGGGCCCGAGACCGATTCAGCCCCACGCTCGGGGCTGGTGCAGAAATGAGCCGACAAAGGTAGCAGCTGCATTTCGGAGATCTTCAGGTTTGGGGGGTGGGTGGGATGGGGAAGGGAGGGGAGAAGGCAGCAAAGGGTGGAGAGGAAGGGAAAGGAGGAAGGTGGCTAGAGGAGGCAGTGGAGATGCAAAGTGGAATGAGCAGTGCCCACGGCCCGCCAGGTTGGCCTCCCTGCTCCTACCCTGCTTCTCTCTGAGACTCATGTTGCCCCTCCTCCCTTGGCCCTGTCCACTGAGGCCCCAGACCGCGGGCGGGTCGATGGCGGGAGAAATCACCGAATGTATTATTTATGTAGCACCGCAAACTGCCCCAGGCCGGCGGGGGAGGAAGACTGGTCGATGCGGGCTGGGGAACGGAGACGCCACTGGAGCCAAGCTGGGTCGAGGGTGGTGGGAAGGCGGGGGGGAAGCGGGGGGAGGCGGCGGAAGGTGCGGTGTGACAGTATGCTTGGAGGAACCGAGGTCTGGGGCTTACCGAGCTGCGGGCGGGGTGGGGAATGGGCATTTGGAAGCCATGGTCAGACATAGCCAGGTCATTCTTTCTGGCCCTAAAATGGTGGAAGCAGCCACCCCTTCTCAATTGTTGCGTAGGGAGAGCGATGAGAGGATACCCAGAAACCAGGCCCTTACTGCGTTTGTAGTGTGTGTGTATATGCGAGGTGAGGGACGACTATAGGCCGGAGTGAGGTCTCTCTGCTTAGTTAACGGGGTCCCTACCAAGGCCACGGCGGCCTTCCTGGTCTCCTTGGATCCAGGCCCTGAGTCCCGTTAGGGCAAGTCAGGGGACGCCAGCAGAGCCAGGCAGGGGGAGCTGGAGGTCAAGCACATCCTCCCTCCCTCCCTCTCTCTCTCTCTCTCTCTCTCTCTCTCTCTCTCTCTCTCTCTCTCTTTCTCTCTCACACACACACATTCTCACCCCCTTTTCTTTCTCTTTAACTCAGTTTCCCCCTCCATATCTTTTCCTCCTCTTCCCTACTCCTCTCTATTCAGTCTATGTTCCTTCCTATCTCTTTTTCCTTCTGTTTAAATTACAAGTCAGCGAGCCTATGTGTAGAAGGTAAAAAAAGCTCCTCTCTTCTTCGCTGCCCCCGCCTCCAATCCTTTCCCTTCCCCCCACAACGCTTCGTGGCATTAAATGCTCTTAATGGACACGTTAATTAAACTGTAATTAATCATACTGTCCAGCCCAAGTTTGAACAATTACCCTAATCAAACAGAAGTTAATAACGGCCGGGGATGGCCCGAGGGCTCTGACTTGGAAGCCGCTGCCTCCGCGGGCCGCAGGAACCCACAGCACTGGCGGCTGCTCCACACGCGCCGCAGAACCTGCCACGTAATGTGGTATTAAGTGGAGTTTGTCCTTGGAAACAGATTTAGTGCTATAAATCTTCTCCTACCCACAGCTCCCAGGTCATCCCCCTCTTTATCTGTTCTCCGTTTCTCTTAGGTTCCTCTTCCTCTTTGCTCTCCTTTTTTTGCCCTTTCCTTTTTTCTCTTCTCTCCATTCTCTTCTTCCCCCTTTCCTCACCCTCTTTCCCCTTTCGCTGCCCTCCTCTATCTTTTCATTCCCTTTCTCTTTTCACTTCTTTTTCCTATTCTCCTTTCCACTCCTGTGTTTTCTCTTCTTCGCTCCCTCTTTCCTCGTCTCTCCCTTTCTTTCATTCACTTTTCTTCTCTCTCCCTTTCAGTCTTTTCTATCTTTTCCCTTCCCCTTGTTCAGTCTCTCCTTTTTCTTTCCTTTTCCTTCCTTGAACAGAGAGCTCTGGGATCAGATATTCTCCTTGGGAGGGGAGAAGGAAGCCTTGGAGTGAGGAAAGAGCAAGTAATGTTCGACACTTCCTGGGATGCTGAGAAATGGCCCTGGGGTGTATTTGTTCCTTTGCTTGCTTTTTTTTTTTTTTTTTTTGGTTTGTTTGTTTTATCCATTTTTTCCCCTTTTAAATTCATTCACTTGAAAGACATGAAACTTTCCCACAGGAAAGTAATTTTCACCAAACCCAGTCCAGTTCCTCTCTTTGTCCTTCTGTGTCTGATTTTCAATTTTCTGTTTTTCTTTATTTCTCCTTTCTTTTGGACCCCTTCCTATCTCTCCCCTCTGTCTCTCCCTCCCTCCCTTCCTCCCTCCCTCTCTCTCTCTCTCTCTCTCTCTCTCTCTCTCTCTCTTTCTGTCTCCATTTCTTGTATCTCCATCTCTTATATTTCTATTTTAATTACAAACCAGAGTTTCTTTTTCTTAATCTCTTTTTTTATCTCTTTGGGTTCACTTGTTCTTTTTCCTCAGTTTTTATATCTCTAAATAATTCGATCTCAGTCGCTCTCTGATTTTGTCTCTCACTCTCTCAATCCCTTCCTCCCAGTCCCTCTGTGGGACATAGTAACCCATTTTCGGTATTACTGTTGAATGCGTCCCCTAGCTCAGTTACCCACCCCCCCTGCTCTTCCCTCCTAGCTCAGCCTGGGCTCCCCCACCCCATAATTACAATCCCAGTCAGTAATTATTCTTCGCCTTTTAATGATTTTTTAAAGAGACTTCAGAATCCCGCATCATTGTGACAACGACTGTGCAGCCAGGATAGGCCCTGGAGGCAGGAGAGAGGGGAGGGTGGTCAGCTAGGCCTTGCTGAACCTCCCCTTGTGTCTCATCTATCTCTACCGCAGCCCATCCTGCCGGGTATTAACCACATGCGCAATTACACTGTTTCTAGCTGCGGTGCGATCACTGCACACACATTGCCTAACTTGTTTGGTCCAGTTTGATGACTAGCTTACACAGGAGTTGAGCCAGGATGGAGAAAATGCTGGTGACTGGGTCCCCTCTGCAGTCCAGGATCCGCTTGATGGACTCCTGGAATCTCTCTATGACTCAGACTCTGACTCTGGACGCGAATATCCAGGGCTCACTCAAAGAACCCTCGGACTGAACCTCAGGGCAGAAGAGAGTGCAGCAGAGTTACACCGCCCAGGGTAGGGAGAAAACGTGAGGGCGGGTTGGAGGCGGGGTGAGTTCAGGACCCAGAGTGATAGGACAGTTCCAGCTCCTTTGAAGTTTCCAATTAGATTTGTCGAAACCCAAAAGTAGACTTCACTTCAGGGTCCTCAAAGTTTGAGAAAGTGTAGTGACTTCCCTACTCCCAAGAGTTTTATCCGGAGAAAAGCTTCATCAAGAATCATAGTCCAGGAAGGAGAGAAGCTAGTGAATATTTTGGAGGTGAGAACAAAACCTTAAGTTCTAAGGGACACCGAAATCAAGGTCACGGCTCTGTGCCAGGCTTTCCAACGTAGCGGCCTTATTTGATATTAAAAGGGGAAAGCAGTGGCCGGGGGTCCTTTCCATAGCGAAGGAGATGGACAAGTCAGTTCTGTCAATCCCTTTCCCCCCATCTCACCAGATTGCTGGTCCTTGCTTTGTCGGTCCTGGACCGCAAAGAGAGAGGGTTGAATTTACATGTTCCTTATCTCTGTCTCTAGGGCCAGAGAGTGGGAGAGAGAGCCCCAGTTCTGGTGGTAGCTCTGTCTCAGCGTTCGGCACTTTCCGAGTTCACGCCAAGGTCTCTTCCAATATTTCGAGCTCTACTCCCAGCTGTCCTTGGTCTCAGCACTTCTGCTTCTCTTTTCCTCAGTTCCCAGGGCTTCTCTGCTTTTTCACCGAGTCTTACTCTTTCTCCTTCCACCTGGTCGTTGCTCCCGCTTCTCCTTCCCATGGCCCCCGCACCTCTCCATTTTGCACGGCTTCCCTCAGGCTCCGCGTCCACACCATGCCCTATGCCCTGGTTGTTTGCGCAGCCCGCGCCCCCACTTTTGGCTCGGGTTTGGAGAGCTCGCCTCCTTCCGCAAGCACATATCTTTTAACAGTTGAATTAACGGCAGTTTTCGTCAGTTAATTAGGTTTAATTTACATAATTAGTACAGTATAAAGAGTATTGGGGATAATCATGGGGTACGTATCGCTTACTGTGTAAACACGTATTCTGAATTAAAAATCAGATGTAATTAAGGCGTATAGGCTCTGTTTAGGCAGGGTTTTAATTGTAATGAATTTCTAATTAACACTCAATGATTGCCAAATGCAAAGGGCTGTAAAATTTTCTGGTAGTTTTGCTAATTTCTTGTTTACTTAATATCTGAATATTAATCCGCCGGCCTGAATAGACAAAGTCTGGAGAGTGGGTAACCTGTGTTGAGACAAGGGCGAGGGTACGCCGGGGCTGGGGAGGAGAAGGAGAGCGGCAGTCTCCGGAGCTGCCACCTCTGCCCACGGATGGTGCTGACTGCCAGGAACGAAGGGCCCTCAAATCGACTAGACCTTCATCTGGAACCAGAGGGTGGAGGTGTGAGTCTCGGGGAGGGGCGGATGATGCAGAGGTGCTGGGCTTAGGCCAGGAAAGTTTGTAGTTGTGGAACTCTCGCTCCCACTGCCGTCCTGAACTGGAAGCTGAATGTTGAAGTGAGAAAAGAAGAATCTCCTATGCCTGGCTCTCCCACTTCCGCCACCCAGACTCCCAAAGTGCAAGACAGCGTCCAAGAGAGACCCCTGGACCTGGGAATTTGGATTTCCCTCATGGCCCTCAGTCCAGCAAAGGGATTCATTGTTCTCCTTCGCTTTATTTCTCTTTTTCTTATTTGATCCTTAGGACCCAGGGAAGGTAGAGAGCGAACGTGCTGTGGAAACCAGTACTTAAGAAGGAGGCGACAGGGTGTGGAACAAGGTCTGAGGATGAGGCTTTATAGCGGTACAAGTTGACATTTAGAGAAACATGCTAATGAGATGCAAAATAGCATTCAAATGAGCAGAGATTAATTTCGAGACTAAAGTTCAGGCACACTTCATACTAGAGGAATAAGGCAGTAGCTTGTGGAGGCCAGGAGTGGAGAGTTTTTGCAGAGATCTCCTTGACCAGGCTGAGGGCCCCTAGTCACATGCATTTCTTTTTGGTTCGTTCAACCTGCTCATTAACTCCCTTTACTGTCAACAAAGACATCCCAGGATTGGTTCCTTCTTGTATTTCGCCACTCTCTTCCCCCCAAACCTTGTGGCTGTTCTGTTCCTCATCAAAACTATTTGTCCCAGAACTAAGAGAAGAGGGTTGGTCCAACGTGTTTGATTGACTACCTAAGGAACAGCTCTAGGAGAAAACATCTAATCTAGGAAGTATAAACCTATGGTTGGTAAAGGGAAGGTTTGGGAATTCCCAAAGGATTTTAGTTATCTCTGCTTTCTCTGACCCCAATTAGCCAAAGAACCAAAGGACTCTGAATTTTTATCGCCTTAGGGAGACAGCCTCCAGATCAAAGCAGAAAGGGGGTGGGTGCTTACAGAAAGTAGCCCAAACCATCTACACTTACATCTTGGCTTAGAAGTTCTAATTCTCTAGGTCTTTAGAGGGTAACTTCCCCAGTGCAAAGTATGTGCCCATGAAGCCTTCTTTCCTCCTACTCTCCCTCCCTCCCTTCCTCCTTTACTTTCTTCCTCCCTTCCTCTTTCTTCCTTCTTCCCTTCTCCCTTCCCTCCCTCCTTTCCTCTCTTCCTAGTTTCTTAAAACAGCCTCCTAGTTGGTCTTCCTGCCTCAAATGTCTCTCCACTCCAATCCACCCTAATACTGCTGCCAAAGGGATTTTCCTTAAATGCACTTCTAATAATTTCATTCGTTGAATAAATCAGTTCCTGTTGTCTCTAGGATAAAATTGAAACTCTTCTGTTCAGTTCCTAAAACTCTTCACAAACTGATCCCAACCTATCCCTTCAGCAACAATGAACATCATTCCCCTTCCTATCCTCTTTAATCTAGCAAACTGGCCTTTGCTTTATACCTCATACACCATTTCCCATTTCCATGTCTTTGCAATGGTTCGAATGCATTCCCCTCTTTATTTTTATTTCATAGAATACCTCTCTTCCTTCAGGATGGAGTTCAAGTGCCTCTTTTTACATGAAGCCTTTTCTGATTCCTTCATTGCTAATGCTCCAGCTCCCAAATTACCTTGTACTTATTTGCATTTGTATACACACACATAAACATATATATATATGATGTAAATATTTGTGTTTTTGTTGGCTCCCCCCATTAGGATGTAAATTCTTTGTGAGCAGGGATTGATACATTGTTTGTACTTGTATCTCTAGTGCTTGTAACAGTAGGTGCTTAATAAATGCTTCTTGATTGATTGGTTGAATGCAGGCTCTGGTCCCTTGGGGTTTGCAATCAAGTAACAGAATCAAGATTTAGACACAAATCATTAAACAGCACCCCAGATGTGTTAAATGCCACATGAATGGCACAGATACAGACCTCGAGGGATTCAGAGGGAAGAGATCTCATATCAGGCTAAGATGGTGAGAGAAAAATTGATGGAGGAGGCCTGCCTTGAACTGGACTTTACTGGAAGGGTAGATTTTGCCCAGACAGTGAGGAAAACCCAGGCTGGGGGTGGTGGTAGTGGAGGTAGGGGGATGCACAGGTATATATTTGGAAATTCACAAGTCCAGCACATGGGATAGAGAGAGATCAGCCTGATTGGCATGAGATTGCAAGGCTGGAATTATGGTGATGGACTATGGCTTTGAGGATTCAGGACTTTACCTGGTGGGTAATGAAGAACCCCTGGAGGAGGTGTGGGAAGATATATTAGCTGAAAGAAAGTCAAGGAACCTGAAGGAAACCATCCCTGCTACAAATCAGTTATCTTCAGGGAGGCTTGAATTTTACATCATATTTTAGCCATATTCTTATTCTGAAGTTTGAGTTGGGTGGGGAAGGGAGGAGGAAGATAGAAGAAGGAATAATGATAGAAAAAGAATACTTTGGCAAGTTTTATGTCCTTTCAGGCAGGACAAAAGAAGACTTGAGGTATGCTTACTGACTTCAGTTTTTCATAGGGTGACCTTTAGGATCCTTGATGTCTCCCAGAACCTTCTGCTTTAGGCATGAGCTCATAACCTGCCTTTCTCCTTAGTTTAAAGACTGAGTTTTCCCAAAAGACCTGCTCAAAAACAACATAATAGAAATGCCATTTATAGAGTCCGACTCTGATTTCGAGAAGGTCCTGAAGGATTTGACAGCACAATCTGTTCTGATTGACCAAAGGATTAGAAATCATAGATTGAGAACCGGAAGGGCCTTCAGAGATGCTTCAGTCCTATTTCTTCATTTTACAAATGAGGAAAACCAAGGTTTTTGGAGGTTAAATGACTTACCCAAGGTAACATAGATAGTAGGTGGCAGTAACAAGTCTATCAAGTTGAAAATGCTTTGGCTAGTAAAAGACTTGCCTCCCAGGGCCAATCTAGGTAAGATCTGAGAAGTTATAAGATGTTACTTTTTCTCCCCTGCCATAGCTACTTCTAAAGATGGAGAGGAATCTCAACCTGGATTGTTGGAGGGAGATCTCTATATAAACCCATATGTTTTGAAATCTTTATGTCACACAAGAAGAGAGAAGTGATATATTATGAAAATCTTAATTGAAGATATCTAAAATCTAGCCATAGTTGGCACAAGTAGTTGGCACATAGTTAGTTGGCACACTTTCCAAGCAACTTCATACTCGTATTTTCAAACTTATCCTCAACTTGGTCTAGGAGTGAATGTAGTGAGATGAGTAAAATCCTTCTTCTCATACTTCATTAGCTATGTGAGCAAGTTATTTAGCCTCTCAGCTCCAGTTTCTCCAACTGTAAGATGGGGACAATAGTACCTACAATATTCAGCTCACAGGGTTGCTTTAGGGTGCCAATAAGATTAGATGCAAAGCACTCTATTAATTTATTATGTTGTTTTTTACATCATCTTCATTTCTCCTTCCCCAATTTGGACACTGATGCCTTATAACAGATTTAAATAGGAAAAGGAAAAAAGATAAAAATGGTTATCAAATCTGATGGTATATGTTGTGTTCCATCTCCATAGTCCCCCTCCAAAGAAACAGTTGAAGGTGGCTTCTCATATCCCTTGGGCAAAGCAAGCAGTGTCATTGGAACTCTACAGAATTACGTTTTCATTATTCTGATGTATTTCTTTCTATTCTCATTGTTGTGGTCATTGTGTATATTGTTTTCCTGGCTCTGCTTCCTTGACTTCCCTTCAGTTGATATATCTTCCCATGCCTCTCTAAATTCTTCCTAATCATTTCTTTCAGTACCATCATACTCCATTACATAAATGTAACCACAGTTTGTTCAGCCATTCTCTAGTTAATGGACATCTACTTTGTTTCTAGTTCTTTGCTGCTATATAAAGATACATAAATTATGTATATATAATATAAAGTAACTATAAAAATGTCAGTTATATTTTACATTTTTGTTGATAGTTTTTATAGTTCCTTCACTTAATTTTCAAATATATCTTCCCCTCCTCAGAAAGCCATCACTTGTAATAAAGATGAGAGAGACAGTCAAAGAGAGAGAGACAGAGAGACAGAGACAGAGAGGGAGAGAGGCTAACAAAATTAACCCACACATTAGGACTGCCAGTCTATGAAATGTTCCATTATTCGATAGTGTACTATCACTTGACAAAAGGGAAGGAAATACCAGTTATTATTTTGTCATCACTGACCTGGATAATGCCTTGGTGCATGTTCATTTGGCCACCCCTTGGATAAAGCTGGGCTTCTTCATTTCACTTTCTGGGGCATCTAGACCTATATGGCCAATGGCCTGCATCCCTTCATGTGGCTCATTCCTCTTCTATCTCCTTCTAGTGCCCCAAATGGACTTCCTACTTTTGTAGTTTTACCTGACACAAGAAGGGGGATGGTGATGAAAGAGACGTTTTACTCCACTGGTAGAAGTCATCCCTGGGTCCAAAGGATACCTTTACTGACCTAGATTTATCAGTCCCACTGCTTCCCTGTGTTCTCTTACTGGGGACTCCTGGCTCAAAGGTACTGAAAGAACGGCTGTTTGTTTGTTTCAGTCATATCTCACTCTTCACAACTTCATTTGGGCTTTTCTTGGCCACAGGTACTGGAGTGGTTTGCCATTTCCTTCTCCATCTCATTTTACAAATGAGGAAACAGGCAAACAGGGTTAGTGGCTTGCATAAGGCCACACTCACTGATATCTGATGCCAGATACTCTCCTAAAAGAGTACCTCACAGTATTTTTATATCACTTATTGCTATCCACGCAATTATCAAGGGAACTAGAGGAAGTCCCCCAGCATTTTGTGTGGACCTTCTTGGAGGATTTGTGGGGCAGTGGAAAGCAGGTAGGATTTGGAGTCAGAAGACCTGGATTCAAATCCCAATTCTACAACTTATTACTTATGACCTTGAGCAAATTATTCCATCTCTCTGGGTCTCGGCTTTCCTCTCAGTAAAATGAGGGGGCTGGATTGGATTACTTGTAAAATTCAGTCCAATTCTGCATCGATTATGCAACAATTTACATTGGATAATGAAATCCAATGATGTAGGGGATATGGATTGTTATAACCAGCATGAATAGCCACAAAGAGGTGATTATCGATCTGATCATTTTATTGAAGTAACTCAAATAATTTTAAAACAGAATGCCAATATAAGTAATATGTCCACACAGTTTGGAATGGGTCTTTCTTTTCCCATCATAAGCTTGTCCAGCATTCTATTCATAAGCAAAATCAGGCTAAAATAAACATTGAGCAACTTGCTGAGTAGGAGGAAGAAAATGGATAAATCTGAAATGAAAACAAAAGATGTAAATATAAATTTTAATAACTAAAAAGTAAACTAAAAATGAGCATTAAGGGAAGGGAACCTTGCATGGGGAAAAAAAGTAACTTGGGGCATTCTGATGTGGAGGGTGGGGCATAGACGTGAGAATGGGGAAAAGTCCAGCCTCTTCTTAGTCAAGGTGTGTGTATGAGGAATGAAACAACTGTTGCGTATCTCCATTTTAGGTCCATCAATGAATCAACAAGCATTTATGAAGTGTGTCCTGTATTTCAGACCTTGAACTATGTGTCAGGTACTATACCAGGAACTGAAGATAAAGAAACAAAAGTGAAACAGTCCCTGAACATAAGGAGCTTATACTTTACCAAGGAGAGGCACTATACATATATAGATGCATAAAAATTAAAAAGAGACCCACTTGACTTGATTGGGTATATGCACAGTCATCCCTTTCTGTCACCACTCTTCTGTTCCCCCATTTTCCCCCAGATTTGACCTAGACCAGTTGATCAGATTTCATACACCCAAAATATGGTTCCTTTGACCTCTTCCATGACCATGTGTGAAAATATACTTTCCAGTTTCTAGATCATCTGTTCCTCTAAAGTAGTTCCCCTAACCTTTCCCCCATGCTAGTAGGACTGAGGTCTATCTGGAAGCCTGACATATATGGGAGAACTCAGCAAGAGGCTACGCGTGATTCCAGCAGTTAATTCATTGGAGTGGAAGGGTTTCTGTAAGCAACATAGTATACCAGAGTTTGGATTGTCCCATGAGGGTTGTCCAGGGACTCTGGGAATGTCAAGGTAGATGTGTCCAGGCTTGGAGGTAATCTTGTGCCATGAAGAGTCCTGCACATCCTGGGTCCATTGAGTGAAAATGGCAGCAAGGGAAGTTTCTTCATCCTAGAAGATGACCACAAGAGGAGGAGACCAAGCCTGGGCCTGGCTTGATAGATATGGACTTTGAGGGAGATGGTGCGGAAATGAAATGCCAAATGTCTAGTCAGCAGGCCTGCAAATTGCTTTATGTTCTGACGGAGTTTAAATATCAGCCTCTCAGCAGATTGTAAGCAGTTATAAGTTGTTACCAAAGCCTGTCTGAAGTCATTTTGCAATTTACTTTGTGAGTTTTTTATGTTTGGTGTTTCTGCCATGTGATGGAATAAAATGCCTGTCCCATATCTGCTTCACATTGTTGATTGAGTCCCTTTTTACTCCCTCCTTTGGGAAGACCTAGAAATAAGACCTAAACATAACCTTTGAAAAATTTGTAGCCAGGACACTACGGTGGGAGTTTAATAAGCTGAATAATGTGATTGTTCAGAGCCAGCCTCCCTCTGTCACAAGGGGCTGGGTGACATTAGAACTGAACTAGTTCAGGCAGCATATCTGGGACTAGTGCAAAAGGGGTCCATAAGGAGTGAAAGAGGAGGTGCAAGTACCCTAGCCCCTTAGGCCCAGCAATGCTTCCTTTAATGCTACAATAGCACTAAAGCTTTCCAACTGTGTCTCACTGCCTACTGGATGAAATCTGTGAAATTCTGGAGCTTATACAGCGCCAATTTTTTTCTTTCCTTCTTTCCCCAATATTGGAAGAAATGAAGTTAAATGGAAAACTTGAAGACATCTTTGCTCTGGGCTATGTTCTCATTTAGTGCAAGCATTTACTTTCTTAAGATGAAGGAATATTAGTCACGTAAAGGGAATGGAGATCGGCTAAAGGGAGGGGGTATGAGTGTGTGTGTGCTGGAGGTGGGGGAAGGGAAGGTAGGTGAGGATAGGAGCTGGGGAACACTAGACTTGGGAATCTTTTTCCAGAAGGAGTCAAATTAAGCAGTAAGTCACTCATTTATATAGTAGTGTATAATTTTAAGAGACTGGATATTGTGCTGCGGATATAACACTGTCCCCAGAGTCAAAAAGATCTGGGTTTCCACCCTGCCTTTTTTATATACTGGCTAGATGACCCTGGGTGAGTCACAACCTCTCATTCCCATTCCCTCTAGGGAACTCTCTGTTAAATTTTTTTTTTAAATTTTGAGTTGAAACATCAAAGAAAATGGGCATTTTTGTATCCATGGTACAGCAGAAAAAGAAGATTATATGTGAAACTGAGGATCTCATATATATATATAGTCTGCTTTTCTTTTAAAATATGTAATAAATTCAATATGTAACTTTCCAATTTGTTTGTGATTCTTTCTGACCTTCTTCCTGTTCTCATCTGTGTCTTTAAAAAGATGCTTCAATGCAATTTTTTTCTTTTATTACTCATTCTTTCGAGTAACCTTTTCTGTCCACCCTAGCCCTCAAACTGGAAAGAGAAAAAATTCTGAAAACCTTTGTAACAAATATGCATAATCAAGCAAAACAAATTCCTATATTTGCCATATCTGAAAATGTACACTTTATTCTGCATCTTATGTATATCACATCTTTGTCTGGAGGTGTGTAGCATTCCCCTCTGGTCATTGTTTTGATCAAAATTCTTACGTCTTTCAAAGTTGTTTTTCCCTGTAAGGTTGGTATTGTATAAAATGTTCCCCTGAGGAATTTTATGTGCTGCAAGGCAAGTACTGATCAGCATTGGCAGAAGAAATTTCTTCTCTGGGAGTTCCTTGTAGCAGGGAAATCAATTAATAAACATTTATGAAGCACCTACTGTGTGCAAGTACTGCACTAAGTAAAGACAGCCCTTGTTCTCAAGAAGTTCAAAGTCTAATGGGGAAGATAACATGCAAATAAGTATGTACCAACAAGCTATTCCTAGAAAAAATTGGAGAAAATCAACAGAGGAAAGGTACTAAAATCAAGAAGGAATAAGAAAAGAAAGAGCTGGGACTTGGAGGAAGTCAGAGAAGCCAGGAGGTAGATATGAGGAGGGAGAGAGGGGGAGAGTCAGAGAAAACAAGGCGAGCTGAATACAGCTGAATGGAGAATATTTGAGAAAGACAAAGGAGGCCAGGATCCCTGCATGGGGAATCCTGAGGTGTAACAAGACTAGAAATGTCAAGATGGGAAAGCATAAAGGGCTTTGAACACCAAGCACAGCATTTTATATTTGATCCTGGAGGTGAGAGGGAGCCACTGGAGTTGGGAGGAGGGCAACCCATGCTTTAGAAGAATCACTTTTGATATAGGTCAGTTCTAAACACAAGGCTCTTCCCCTAAACAGTTCTAAGAACCCAATAACACAAGTGTTATTAGCCTTATTTTACAAGGCAGGAAATTGAGATGCAGAGAGGTTAAGCAGCTTCTACATTCACTGCATTCTCTAAAAGTCAGGGTTTTCCAACTTAGGTCTTTTTTGACTGCAAAACTTGGTGCTTTTCCTTCTACCTTCCCTCCATCCCTCCACGATGAAGGAAAAGACCACCACACACACACACACACACACACTCACACACTCATATCTTCCAGCTCTGAGAATGAACTAGTTAAATTTATTTATGTTGGTTGATGAAAAGAACTTTGGGTTTGGGATCAGAGGATGTGGAATTGAAACCGGGCATTTCTGTTTATTACTGTTGGGAAGGACTGTCCCGGATTGCATGGGGGTGTTGTGTGGTTCAAATAAAGATAAATGGACATCTCTAGCTTCTTCTCCTCCCATTCTTCTCCAAGGGAGACTTTGTCTCCTGCTAGGAAGGAAGCAGGAGATTGGGGGCAGAGTGGACAGAGTTTGGGGCTTGGAGTCAGGAAGACCTGAGTTCAAATTCAAGCTCAGCCACCTACTAGCTGTATGCAAGTCACATAACCTGTTTGCCTTAATCTGCTAGAGAAGGAAATAGCAAACCACTCTAGATCCTTGCCAAGAAAATCCTCTAGACAATATAGTCCATGGGGTCTTCAATAGTCAGACACTAATGAGGTACTGGGGATAGCAAACTTAAAAGAAACCTCACAGTCCCTGACTTCAAGGACCTTACATTCTACGCCAGGTGATTTCAATGATACTACTCTCAGAGAAAAAATTTGCTCTGCCAATGAAGATCAGCATCTGCCTTGCAGCATAGGGAGTTCCTTAAGGGGAACAGCTTATACAATATTAACTTATAGGGAAAAGAACTTTGAAAGACTTGAGAACTCTGACCAAAGCAATGACCCATGATTCCAGAAGGAAACACTACATACCTCCAGACAAAGAGGCGATGTACCTAAGATGCAGAATAAGGCAACATTTTCAGATATGGCAACTACAACCGTGGCCACAGTTGAGGACCTAAAGGGCCACATGTGCTCTCGAGGCGGCAGGTTCCCCATCCCTGGTCTACACCTTTCTCCTTTAATTTCTTCCCAGGTCCTCCTCTCTTTATTCCATTCCCATTCCCTCTCCTCTTCCCTAGTACAAATCCCTCTACTTTCTCTGACTTTTTTTTTTTTAACTAAATCTGAGGATGGTGAGACTTTTTATCCATTGCAAGCTAATGCAAACTGTTAGGGAGATAAATAAATGAAAGAGCTGCCTATAGACTGTTTGGCTCAAAGGAGAGAAATTTGTCTCACTTTAGAAGAAGGACCTGGAGGGATCAGCCCCATCGACTCATTCATTGTGCTGTTATCTGCCAGAGAAGCAGTGACACAAGAGCAATTAAGACAAACTTGAGTCTATAAGTTCATGCCTGCGATGCCGAGGCTTCAGAACAAGACGAATGATACCTCTAAGGGACCAAACCAAGTCTTTTCCAGACTCCATCTAAAGTCACAGCTAATATTTGCAGTTGCTCAGCAGAAAATTCCTCATGTGGTCATAGGACTGCTGGGGCCTCCATACATTATAATCTACTTCAGTTGGTTGACATTCCTGCTCTCACCGGAAGTGATCCAGTGCCTGAGATGATGGAGGTGGGGGTGGTGGTGACTATGAGGATGATGACTATGATGACAAAGATAGTAATGCTTATGATGATAATAAGGAGGATGATGATAGCTAGCATTTTCATGGGGGCAGCTAGGTAGTTCAGTGGGTAGAGCGCAGGATCTGGAATCAGGATAGATCTGAGTTCAAATCCCAAATCTGGCCTCGGATACTTACTACCTGGATGATGCTGGGCAAGTCATTTAACCTCCGTTTGACTTAATCCACTGAAGAAGGAAATGGCAAACCACTCCAGAATCTTTGTCAAGAAAATCCCACAAACAGTATTGTCCAAGGGGTTACAAAGAGTCGGACGCAACTCAATGACTGGACAACAACAAAACATTTATATAGCGCTTACTGTGTGCCAGGCACCATACTAAGCACTTGGAGAATGAGACAAATGATGCTTCTAAGGGACCAAACCCCCAAGTCTTTTCCAGACTCCATTCAAAGTCACAGCTAATATTTGCAGTGGCTCAGCAGAAAATTCCTCACGTGTTCATGGGCCTGCTGGGTCCAAGCCTCACCACAACCCTAGGAAGTAGGTGCTATTATGATCCCCATTTTACAGATGAGGAAACTGAGGCAAAAGAGGTTACAAACTTGTCTAGGATCATACAGCTAGGAAGTTTATGATGTCAAATTTGAACTTAGGGCTTCCTGACTCCAGACTCAGAGCTCTATCCATTATACTAATTATTGACCAGATAGTTCACTGGGTTTGGGCTATTTTTAAAAAATATATTAATTTTTCATACATTCATAATCTGTTCCTCCCACTGACCCCTCTACTTGATGGGGGGAAAAGCCTGAAAAATAAACCCTCATCATAAAGGTGGATAGTCCAGCAAAACAAATTCCCACATAGGCTGTGCCCCAAAGTGCATGCCCCTCTCTGCATTCAAGTTCATCAGCTCCTACAAGGAGGCGAGTGGTATGTCTTATCTTCAGTCTTCTGACTCCTACTTTAGCATGGCATCAGTCAGAGTTTTAAAGTCTTTCCAAGTTCTTTTTCTCCATTATATTGTTTTATTGTGTGAATTGTCCTCCTGGTTCTACACACTTTGCCCTGCTTCAGTGCAGAGAGCCCTTTCTGGTTTCCTCAGCTCTTGGGGTTCCTTCCACCACCTGCCTGCTCTCAGTTTTCCTGGAGATCTCTGAGGATTTCATGGAAGGGGGAATGGGTGACGAGCTGCTTCTGCTGGAGGGCTCTGCCTACATCGCTGGGGCTGGTAGAGATACACGAAGAGCACGCGGTCAGCAAAATTCCAGATCGTACAAGACTTGTCTTTGAAGCTTCCGCTTTGTGTTTCTCTTCAGTACTGTTCTTTTTCTTTCTTTCTTTTTTCCCTAGTTTCCTCTTATCCAAACCTAGAAGTCTTTCTATAATGCTGAATTGGTAATGACAATATACATACCTCCACATTTATCTTTCCTTCTTTCTTGTTCTTTCTTCCTTTTCTTCTTTCTTTTCTTCCTTTCTTCCTTCCTTCCTTTTTTCTTTCTCCCTTCCTTCTTGCCATTCTCTCTCCATACACACACACACACACACACACACGCACACACACGCACACATACACACTGAATTTCCTGTAAGTAGAAGCTAGGGTGGGGAAATATTGCCATTTCCCATGTGACCCTGAAATCAAATAGCATGACTTAGGTGACCTATTCTGCTAAGATGTAAGGTCAGCCTTTAGTACAAGTGGGGTGAATATACCCTTGTGAGGCCCATTAGCTTCCATGGAGGATATTCTCATTTGGGTCAAACTT
The DNA here is from genome assembly GCA_023548195.1 of Bettongia penicillata ogilbyi. Classification (NCBI taxonomy): domain Eukaryota; kingdom Metazoa; phylum Chordata; class Mammalia; order Diprotodontia; family Potoroidae; genus Bettongia; species Bettongia penicillata. The sequence continues at coordinate 191,792 of JAJHZJ010000148.1, forward strand.
TGGGTCACATTTGTCCCAGGTGAGGGATGAAGGAAAGAGATCATTGAGCTGAATGTACAATCTAGTTCTCTTTCCCAAGGTTGGGTGGGTGGGAGAACAAGGGAAAGAAGGAAGGAGACAAACATTCATTAAGTGCCTGTTTTGTGTTGGGCATTGTGCTAAACATTTACAAATATTATCTCCTTGGAACATTGCAACAACCTTGGGATGTAGGTGCTATTATTATCCTTGTTTTCCAGATGAAACTATGCCAACAGGTTAAGTGATTGCCTAGGTTCACACAACTAGTAAGTGTCTGAGGAAAGACTTGAATTCAGGTCTTCCTGTCTCCAGATTCATAACTTTATCTGCTTTGCCACCTAGCTGCTCCCCTTTTCTTCAATTCTGAATTACTATTCAATATAGGCATACATGTTCTTTACCCCGAACTACCTTGTCTTTCACCCACTCAAAGGAAGTTCAGCATTTAATCCATATGATACGCTGAAATGGGTGTTGATTAGAATTGAACTCAGGAGACCTGGTTCTGATTCTGGCTCTGATACTTACAAGCTGTATGGTCACTACAATTTAATTTCTTAATTTCTGTAAGCCTCAGTGTTCTCATCTGTAAAATGGAAATAACAATGGTTCATGCCCCATCTCATAGCACTGTTTTGAGGAATGTCCTTTGTAAATCCTAAACTATTTTAGAGGATCTTGGACTTAGACCTGAAAGAGATTTTAGTGTTCATCTAGTACCATCCCCTTATTTTATAGATGAGGAAACTGAGGTCCCAAGACATTAGATGACTTGCCCAAGGTGACACAGTTTATAGGCTTCAAAGCTAGGATTTGAATCCAGGTCATCCAGCTTCAATCCTTTCACCCTTCCTATGGTACCACAAAGTAGGAGAACCTTCCCATAGAAACAACAGATCCTCAGTTATTACAAATGTACCAGCAGAATGGAAGATCCTTGAGGGCAAGTATGATTTCACCTGTGTCTTTGCATCCCCAGTCTTGAACAGTGTACAGCATATTTTAAGTGTTTAAAAATACTTGTTGAATTGAGTAGAATAACAAAATATTGGGAAGTTGGATCCTTGAAGGAGAAGAAAGTCCCTTTACAATTGCTTTGGCACCCTTCGAAGCAATGAGTTAGGCATGACCTCAGACGAAGGCCAGGATCTACTAGAACAGGACTTCGTAATCTTTTTTTTTTTTTTCTGTCATGGATATCTTTGGCAGTTCGGTGAAACCTGTAAGTCCTTTCTCACAATAAAGTTTTTAAATGAATTTAATTTTTTAAAAGACATAGAATTGCAAAGCAAAACAATTATGTTGAAATAGTAATCAAAATTTTGTTTCAAAGTTTATGGAACCCATGTTAAGAATCTGTGGGCCACGAGGCAGTTAGATAGTGCAGCACATAGAGGATTGGCTTAGAGTCAGGAGGACCTAAGTTCAAATCTGACCTCAAACACTTACTAGCTGTATGACCCTGGGCAAGTCACTTAACCTTGATTGTCTCCCCCAAATCCCCCAAAACAAAAAGAATCAATGAGTCATAGTCCTTAGGGAGTCCAGTAGAGATTTCTTAATCACTTCTTTTGATAAGTAGAGGTATTTAAAGACAAGAAGGAAAGGCTGACATTTGCCCTTTGAGCAACATTCTTTCTCATTGATCTCCAAGCACTTCTGTACATGACAATCTCCATTTAACAGATAGGGACACTGAGGGATTGAACAGTGAAGTGCAATTGCAAAGTGCAACTGAAAAGGATGGAAGGGAAACTGAGGCCCAACAATAGGGGGAGAGGAAGAGTGGACAGATGCTGAAATCTGTTCTGTTACTCATGGAAGGTCAGGTCAGGTCAGATTAGGAAATATTTGGCGAAACCCATGGTGTCTGGGTTCACATGGTTTCATTACAAAAGTATCAGTCTTGTTTGTGTTGAGTTTTAGTTGTCTCAGATACTGCTTTTAATGAGTCCTGCCTTGTTACTGTAGTAGGCACTTCTAAGGCAGTTTCCCAGTAAAGTTGATACCATCAGGCATATAGGGTTTGACTGTGCTTGAGTCCTCTAATTTCTGTCACTGTTTGCTTGTCATTGCTTGTCCCTTTGTTTTCAAAGACATTAGGGAGGTGATGCCATCCTGACTTGTGAGGAAGGGCTGCGCAATGTCACCAGCCTCACTTTCTCCGGAGCCATCTGGGTCCAGTGACCAAAGATATAGCTTATGATATCTGGAGATGGCCACCTTGCTTAGGAAATAGCTGGTCCAGCCTATTGAGGCAAGGCCTCCTCGAATCTCTCAACTATCACTGCGAGCCCAACAGCTGTTTGGAGGCTACATGGAATAGAGGAAGGCAACCAAGTGAAAGAAAGTATTCTTCAGTAACAACCTTCATTATGGATTGACCTTTTTAAAGAATGAGCTTGGATTGCATGTCTTCCATCAAAGGATCTACTTTATTAAGAGTCGGGAGAGACTTCCTCACCAGAAGTGTGTCTGTGTATATGTGTGTGGAGAGGAGTATTGAATAACTTTTTTCAGTGACAGCTTCTCATGTAGACCATTTTCTAAATCAAAAAGAGACCTTAGCAGAGGGAATTCCTACAAGGATGAAATAACAGATCCTTGAAATATTAAGGAAAAGCATCCACAAGGATTCTTGGAACCAGTTAACCTCTTCCCCCCAATGAAACAGAGAGAGAGAGAGAGAGAGAGAGAGAGAGAGAGAGAGAGAGAGAGAGAGAGAGAGAGAGAGAGAGAGAGAGAGAGAGAGAGAAAGCCATTGTAATTTTTAATTCATCTTGAATTGCTTAATTGTGCTTTGATGGTACAAACTGAGAAAAAGTACATGTCAGATTTGGAACTGGGGATAGAACTATGATTTCACTGGTAGAAGATACCTTGTGCCAAAGCAGGTGGATACGTGCTCTACAATTTCTACTCTTGGGGAGCTGTGAAGGTACACTGTCTTCTTTAAACTGAGGAGGTGTGAAGCGGGCAAAATGTAGCGGGATTCTCACCTCTCTGTTCTTGGATGCTACGTGCCTCTTACTGCAGCGCAAGATCCCATTAGTTTTTCTGGCAGCCACATCACACTGATGACTCATTTTGGGCTTGCAGTCTCCTAAGACCCCTAGATCATTTACAAAACAATGGTTGCCCATCCATCCCTTCCCCATCTCATACTTACGAGGTTGTTTTTCTTTTGTACCCAAGCACAAGACTTCATTTTCCCCCAATGATTTTCATCTCATTAGATTCAGCCAAAATGCTCAGCCTATCAAGATTCTTTTGGACCTTAAATCCTCTCATCCACTGTGTTAACTGTCACTCCCAGCTTTGGGTCATCTGCAAATGTAATGAACATGCTATCTATATCTTCATTTGTCATTGATAAAAATGTTAAGCAGCACAGGGCTAAATACAGATCCCTGGGGTACCCCGCTGAACACCTCCTGTCACACTGACGTTGTATCATTAACAACTACTCTTGGGTTCAGTGATCCAACCAGTTCTGAATCCATTGATTTCATGTCTCTCTACCTTTTCCAGAAAAATGATACGCTATACATTATCAATTGCTCTGCTAAAATCTATGTAAACTATATCCACAGCATTCCCTTAGCTACTAGTTCAGTAATCCTGTCAAAACAGGAAATGAAGGTAGTCTGTCATGACTTGCTCTTTAAAAAAAAATTCATCTTCTGTTATTCTGTATTTGACAGATGTAATCAAATATGGCATATCCATAGATACCGAAAAGGAAATGAGGATTGTACATGTAACCATGATTCTCTATTATATACAACTAACATTTTTATAAAGATTATAATATTGAATATGCTACTTTCAAAGCTGTTGTATTTGTCTGTTTCTTTCTGAAGCTCCTTTGTTTCCTTTGGTGCTTTAAAAAATTCTATAATGACTCTCTTTTCTCTACCTTTTAGGGAGGACACACAGCATCCCTACAACTTCTGCTCCCTCCAAAATTCTCCACCAAAATTTAAAAAAAACAACCATTTTTGGTATCAAATAATCAAACAAAACAATTAAATCCATGTATTGGCAATGTCTGAAAATGTATATCCCAGTCTGTCCCTTGAGTCCCTCCCCTTTCTGTCAACTGATGGGGTAACATCATCATTGGTGGCAGGACCTGTTCTAAATGAAATTATGCTAGCTAGCTATCATTTCTCTTTCTAGATGTTTGTTAATCATCTGTTTATTCCAGGATATCTCTAGGAATCTAAGTTCACTGGTCTCTAGTTTGTAGACTATTTTCTTTCCTGTTTTGCAAATTGAGACATTTGTCATTCCCCAATCTTGTGGTGCCTCTCTTCTAGTTTCCATGATGTTCTAAATATCACTGACAGTTTTTAGCAATCACATCTGTTAACTTTTTCAGGACCTGAGGATGTAATTCACTTAAACCAGTTGACTTGATTTTATCAAGGGCAGCTAGGACTCCTTTACTATCTCTCTACTTATCTTGGTATCAACTTCCAGTCCTCCTCCTCCCCTCCAGTTTACCTTCTCTGTTTTGTCTTTTATTAGTGTCTCATTCACCCCAAATAATCTTTATTATTTATCTTATTATCTTAATCTTTATTAGGGCAAGGATGGTCTCTCACCTTTCTGTGAGTATAGGAAGCACTGAATATGCTTGGCACATATTAGACGCTTAATATATGCCTATGGATTTGACTGATCTAAAGCCCTTTTCTGCCGTGTCCCGTTCTAGGTTTTCTCACATGCCCAGACTTAGCCATTCTTGGGACAGATGACACAAAACAAAATTTAAATGAGGTGGTTATACAGTTGTAATGCTTTTATTGTCGTTATATGACACACTGAAGCTTTCCTCTCTCTGGGAGTTCCAATCCCTTCCCTTCCCCCCACTCCTTTCCCATTTAAAAAAATACAACAAAGCCAAGAAATATCAGAAAAGGCCATAAAGATAACAGGAGTATCCAGGCTCACTGGGCCCATCACTCCATATTCATGTGATAGCAAAAGATTCAGGTTCAATAACTTCATAGGCTGAAATGGACATACTCGGCAGCTAGAATGGCTGACTTTTGGCTGTAGGTTGTGTCCTGGGGACCCAGGTCCCTGAAGGTTAGTCAGTGAGACAGCATAGAAGGCAACAGGAATTCCCTCTGACTCGGAAGGTGCAGACGCTCACCAAGGCTCTTCTGGTGCTTGGAAACAACGCTATGTATTGAACGAAATGACAATATGATAGGTTGCAGGTTTCTTTTTTAAAAAACCAGTGGCTGAATTTCCTTTCTGTGGCTGCTTTCTGGGATATCCCTGCTCACTGAGGCCCCTGCTGGGTCCGTCTCTCCTCCAGCATCCTGCATACCCACATGGAGACCACTTCAGCATTTCCATCATTGTACTGCATGATAAATGGGTGGCCCTAAAGGTAGGAACAGAAGCAGATTCATTAGTAAAAATATTCATCCTAATAAAGAACCCACGGAAGTTCCATTCTAACATTACGTATATAGAAGCCCAAGCTCTGGCCTGGCCCAACAAAGGTGGAAAAGTCCTGTGATGGTCAAGAAAGTGTTACAAACCTTAAACATGGTGGGGTTGAGGGGCAAGGAGGAAGGGGGAGTGGAAGACCGGTTTTATAGTCAGAGACCCTGAGATCTTTGTTGTTTGAGAATAAGACTGGTTTTCAGAAAGGCTCATCTTCAGGGAGCTGGCTGCCTGGTGATGGATTCTGTAGCCACATAAACCCATGAAACAGTCCTGCTAATAATCAATCAACTGAGTTACAATGTATGGGTGGAAGGAGCACCCGAAGTGATGACACCAGCTAATAAAAATCTAAGGTGGAATGTGAGCCAGATCTCCTGATTCCACGTCTACTGCCTTTCTGTTAAATGGATGGTCTCCTTCCTCTGGTCCTTGTCCTGTGAGTTATCTGATGTGTATCAGTCCTGTATGCCCTAGCAGGCTGTAAGCTCCCTGAGGGCAGGGATTGTGTCTAATACTTCTTTAACCCCCAGTGAATGCCCAGTGAAAAGCATGCACCAGGACCCGATAAATACATAAAAATGTTTTCATTGGTTTCTTGTTTTTTATATCATCATTATTTTCTAATACACTCCCACTGCCTCAGTGGGTCATATCTTAGAATAAAAAAGGAAAGAAAAAAAAACGCAGTCCAGCAAAACCAACACCAACTGACTTGGTCACAGCCACAGTCCTCCACTTCTACAGAATGAGACCAAGGTGACGCAATACATATTTAATGACTAGAACCCACGCCTCCTGAACTGCAGTCCAGTGCTCTGCCAAGAAACCCAAATGTCATCTGGCCACACAATTCATGTCAGTTCCTTCAGCCCTCCCCTCTTCCACTAAAATCTTCCTAAAAATAAATCAGAATCTGGTTAGCTCACTTTCTTTGGAAGTGTTTCTGGAACAAATGCAAACACATTATGGGAAAGACCATATTGATGTGTTTGTTTCCATTTCCAGAGAGTAGTTACTAGAGCTTGTGAATGAAAATTTCTGCTGCTTCCTCCTGCTACTGTTTAGCTGACTCTCAAGCTGTACAGTCTGATTTAGGAGTGATGGGCACATTTCCAGGCTTAGTCTTCCATCTGTTTTCATCCTCTGCCTCTCTCCGTGTATAACCTATTTATACATGCACATAAAATAGACATACAGGCTCTGCTATCTTTAGCGATCTCCCCCTCCCACCCATACGCAAGATGTACACTCTCAATCTCCAAGCCCCTCAGGATTTCCTAAGGAGTCTTATGGAAAATAGGGAGAGCAGTCAGCATAGCCTCATTTAAAAATCAGGCGAAAGAGAAAGAAGAAAAAGGTTTTCCTGCCCCACTCCCTTCAACCACAAGCTTATCTCTTTAAGGACAGCTATGGTCATTGTCAGTTTGGCTTAGGACACATGGTATTTTTCTCCACCCAAGATCCTAGAGGTTGGTGAGGTAAGAGTCAACTAGCATGGGTAGGAAGATAATGTCTTACTCAAGGGAGGGGAGAATGGACAGTGTTCCTGAGGCCAACAGAGAAGACTGGCAGAGGGCAGACATGACTGGCTAGTTTTTCAATTTCCTTTCTCCTTCTCTCCCCTACCAACTGTCCCTCTGCAACCTTCCCTCCTCCCTCCTCAGTTTCCATTGCCAGCCCCTCCCCTTTCCAACCATCTTCTACCCCTGCTCCCTTTCTCCCCTCGTCGATTCCCTTTTCCTTAGCCTCTTCCCTGCCCCCTCCACTTCCTTCCCCTCTGTTTTGGCCTCCTCCCCCATGTCTGAGGTGTCATTTCCACCCCCTCCCTTTCTGGCAGAAGATGAAATAAGGAAGCCCAACGGGTCTGTTTACGCTGGCCTGAACCAGGTGTCAGCCTTGCCAGTGTCCCAAACTGTTCTTTCAATACACCTCAGCCTTGACCTGCAGGCCCCAGGGGACAGTCAGACCAATTACAGCAGATTGCAAGGAGCTTCAGTGAGATGAGATCATCACACCCATTTTCAATTGTGCCTAAAATGGATCTGAACCCAGGGTTCCAAAGGTGAAAGGCTATGGCATCTTTCCAGCATGTCACCCAGCCATCCAAAACCCTAATGACTGAGAGTGGGGGATGGGGGGAGCAAGCAGGGAGAGAGGCAAGGGATCTGCCTGATAAATGAGAACAGAGCTCCAGGCTGGGGGGAAAAGCAAGGTATAAGGAGTAGTCTGGAGAGTGATTAGTGAATGGACAAGAATGAATCACGGGAGACACAGGCTATGGACAGGTGAAAAGAGATTTCAAATAACAATCTGGGAATGCCCACCAATGACTTCAAGGTCAAATCCTGCCTAAGGCAAGGGAGAGGGATGTTGGTGCTAACTAGGAGGCTGGAAGAAGGTATGAGTTTCTGGGTGACTGCGATGAACTAAGGTTCTGCCCCTAGATGGAAATTGAAGCAGAATTATACTTGTCTAAATTCATTCATTCATTGAAGGAAAATAAGTGTTAAATGGAAGTAAGTCTCTATTAACAATGCCTTGCATTTATAAAGGCACAGCACATGTCTACTCGGTATTTCCATTGCCAACAGCCTGGACAGCTGGAGGGGTTTGCTAGCAGGTATTCTCATCTCCTCCATCCCCTTTCATTCCTGCTATATAATTTTCTTATACATACATCTGGGCATGTCATTCTTTACCCTTCACCCTTCATTTGTCAGTTAGTGGACAAGCACATATCAAGTACTTACTATGTACTCTCTATTGTCAAATTCAAATGCTTCTGCCTTGAAGGTTGGTGCCCAGTGTTCAAAGCTCTTCATGATCTGTTAGCATCCCCCCTATCTAGCTTTAACTCATAATTTTACTCAGAGGTGACTCCAAGCCAGGCTGTTCACCCTCTTCCTCAATGGCATGCCACCATGTTGGTTCTGATGCCTGCAATGCCCTTCCTCATCCTCTTCATCTGTTGAAATCCTTTAACACTGAACTTAAAAAACATTTTATCAGTACTTCACTACTCCCCTTGGTAGCTGATGGCTTCCGGTCTTCATCTATATGGAACCCTTTGATCTATAACTAATATTATTATATAATGTTATATAGGTTAACTTGAACTTTATGAAGGCAAGGACTGTCTTAGCTAAACGAAGTATCACATTCAACACTAAGCGCAAAGTTTGTGGCAAACGGCAGTTATTTAATAAATATTAGTGGAATTAATGAGAACTTAAGTGACTTTCTCAAGGTCACAGTCAAGTGACGGTCCCAGTATTTTCATTACAGTGTTCATTTATTTATTTTTAGCTGGATTTGCTGCTTAATTTTGTATTTTCATTGACTTAACTTTTTCTTTCATATCATCTTCACCTCCAAAAATCTCCCTATCTAGAGAACCATCCCTCATAATGTGCAATACAAAAGGAAAAGAAGAAACACGCCAGCATTATCAAATGAGGATGACAGCAGCCCCACCTCTGGGCTGACCCACACTGGATCATTATTTTTAAGTGGTATTCGCTCAGTTTTGCTGTTTTTCAGTCATTCTGGATACTGCTTTCCTGGTCCTGATTACTTCTCTCTGCATCAGTTCACGTAAGTTCACCTATGCTTCTCTGAAATCTTTATAGTTATACATAGTAATATTCCACCACATCCGCCATACCACAATTTGTCTAGTCACCCTCAGAGCTGAACATGTGCTTTGTTTCCGATTCTCTGCTGCCACAAAAGTGCTGCTGCTACTTACTCATGTAAAATAGATCTCTCAAGGACTTCAGTATGGTTGAGATTCTTCATGAATCTTAAAAAAGGGAAGAGTTACAGTAATACTTGGGGCATAGTTAGTTCAACAATCCTGTTTCCAAGGACAGGTTAGAAGTATGTTTTCTAACGCAGAGGAGGGTTGAGAATATGTGGTTGGAAAACCGGATCTTGTACTCTGTGCTCTTACCACACAGAAGTACACACCGTTCCTGAACTTCCCCTACACCTACCTTCTTTCCAATTCGGTGCACTGACTTTGCTGTCTCTAGGAGGAGAATGCATTTTCTCCCAATTTCCTTCCAATTTCTCCATCCCAGTCTCTGCTTGCTGAAATCCTATCATAACCGAAGGCTTGGTTCCAACATCACTTCCTCTATGAAGTCTTCACATCACTTAGTATGGACCTGTCCTTCACCCTTACATGACTTATGTTATAGTATTTACATAGTCCCATTACCCCTACTAGACTGTAAGCTTTGTGTTTAATTCTATTTATCTTTGACTCTTTCCTATTTGACCTCAGCTTCATAAATACAATATGGTATAGCAGAAAGAGCACAGGACTTAAAAAGAAACCTGGGTTTAATGCTTACTATCTACCAGCTGGGTGACCTTGGCCAAGAGTCCTAGTTCTTTCATATGGAAAACAAAGGGTTTGGCTTAAATGACTCCTCAGGTCCTTAACAGTTGTATAGGTCAAGTACTAAAGGTTTGTGAAATTTCAATGAATTTTATCCAGTCTTCTGGATATTTTTTTCTTTTCACTTATTTTGATTGCCTTTTCCCTATTTGGGAGCAATACAGGAAGGTAAGTTTCTTTTTCCAAGTTGCTAGGAAAGGAGTGACCTCTTGCCTTTTGAAGTGAACAATGGGAATCTGCCTGCCTGAGCCAGTATGTCAAGCCTTCACCTTCTCCTCCCCCATGGAAAGCCTGGGGTAACAGTGCTCTCCAAAAATACTGGATGACTTTGGTTTCCATATGCTCCATCTCTGCAATCATCTGTTCAGAAACAATTGGACCAGAACTGCAGGAGAGGGAGGGCCGAGAAGAAACAGCATGGGCCCTCTCTGCCACCTGAGTCCAGGTAGTTGGAGGCACGCCTGCTCTCTTCCCCCTTTCCTCCCCAGCGCTGCCTGGGCACCTCCTTATAGCTGCTTTAAGCATTTCAGCCCTGCACTCATCTTAAGTCAACCATGTCAAAATTGTGGGTCTCCAGTAGAGTGGGGCAAAAGTGGGCTTCATCCTGCCCAATCAGTCTGTGTCTAAAGAGGGATGTGTAGGAAGGGAAGGAGAAAATCAGTATTTACTATGTGCCTGGCACTGTGCTAAGTGTTTTACAAATATCTGCTGATCCTTACAAGAACCTTAGGTGGTAGGTGCTGTTACTATCTCTACTTTACAGCTCAGGAAACTGAGACAGGTAGAGGTTAAATGACTTGCCTAGGGTCACACCACTAAGTGTCTGAGCCCGGATTTTCTGTCTCTATCTCTATCTCTGTCTCTATCCAAGGCAATACTTAGCTGTACTTGTACAAATCGGGTCACTTTTTAAATGAACTAGAAAGAATTAATGAAAGAAACTGTAGTAAATCCTTAGGTAAAGTGAAGAATGCCTTTAGAATGCAAATCATCATCCCTTAACTGAGGCTAACCTGAATCTCTAGAGTGTCCGCTAGGTACCTATGCTGAGCTAGGAGAATACCAATAATTAGGAAGGTGGGGTCCACCATCACAGGATCACAGATCCAGAGCCAGAAAGGCCCTTAGAGGTCATCTACTCTAGTCCCTTCATTCTACAGATAAGGAAACTGAGGTGCTTTTAGGAAACACATTATACAGACAAGCAAAATGAAGCAAATACAAGTATCTTGCCCAGGATCATGCACATAAGTGGTGAGGTCACATTGGAACTCAGCTCTTCCTGACTCCAGGCCCAGCACTTTGTACACTATAGCGACCTCAGGCTAAATGACTTTCCCAAGGTTGCACAGGTAGAGTCAGGGATGGGATTTGAACTGAGGTCCCCTGACTCCAAATCCATTTCTTTGTTCAAGACAAGAGTGGTTGGGGGTTGGTGCAAAGAGTATTAGACTTTCAGACACCAGACTTGGGCTCAAATCCCTGTTCAGACCATTAGTGACCATGGGCAAGTCATTTCTCCTTGCTATCATTATTGCTGCTGTACATATTCAGCATCTCATTTCTGCAGCTAGACTGAGGAAGAGCTGGCAGACATGTATCTCGCACATGGCAGGATCTGTACACAGCCACTGACTGGGATTCATCTCCCTCACCAGGTCACAGTGTTTTATCTCTGTGTTTGTTAGGTGCTGGCCAAGGTTTGTTCCCCAGAGTGTCCCTTCTACTGCAGCTGAGGGGCACAGTTCCAGTCCTTCTTGACATTTACTCATCTGTATGACCCTGGTCAAGTCACAACTTCTCCAAACCTTGGTTTCCTCATCTGTAAAACAAGGGCATTAGTCTTAACGGCCTCCAAGGTCCTTCTTCCAGCTCTATAGCTTTCATCCTGTGGTCGGTAGTCCGACCTGTTCTAGGCATGTGAAATGGAAGCTGGCTGTAAGGCTCCCGAAATCCTCAGTAAACACACATAAAATAGTGACTGACAGCCTCTATCCCAGGCAAACTGGGGGTAGGGAATTAGGGATAGAAAGTAATGAAGAGGCTTAGCTGGCCCCTACTGAATTAATATATCACCTTCAAGGGTTGCCCTGTTTTCAAAGTATTATTGTAGTGAAGTGGCTTCCCATATGTGCGAGGACTGAGTGATCCTCTGCGAAGAACTAATTAATAGCAGTTGAAATGCCTGGTCATTTCAGTGACCTGGCCATACTCCCTGGTGACCCCCCTCCCCCACACACTTTTGTGTGTAGTCTCCCGCAATTAGATTGTAAGCTTCCTGAGGACAAGGACTGTTTTTCTTTTTATTAACTGTATCGACAGTGCTCAGCACAGCGCTTGGCACATAGCAGGCATTTAATAAATGTCTATTGGATTGGAATTAAATTATATGTTGATTTTGTGCTGATATAAAGCCCCTTCAAGGCCCCCAGTTACCCTCTAGGGTAAAATATAAACTCCTTAGTTTGGCTTTTAAAACCCCAGCCAGGGGTGGGGACCCTGCAGCCTCAAGGCCACACACGGCCCTCTAGGTCCTCCAGAGTGGCCCTTTGACTGAATCCAAATGTCACAGAACACATCCCCTTAATCAAAGGATTTGTTCTATAAAACTTGAACTCAATCATAAGGCCGCACCCCAAGAAGATCACCTGTGGCCTCAAAGCCGCAGGCTCTCACTTTCCCTCATAGTAGGGCTCAAACTTCCCTTTCCATTTTTTTATTCCTTTTTTTCCTCACATTGGTTCTTTTCTTAAACTCTGGTGGACTGCTAGCTGTTCCTTGAACTGAATCCACACTCCATCTTTTGCCAGTGTTTATTGCCATAAACTGTTCCCCATGCCTGGCATGTACTTCCTCTTTCTCTTGCCTTTTGCCCCCAAGGCTCAGCTCAATTGCCACTCCCTTCTAGAATTTGTATTTAATGATATGTGCATATATGGTTCAAATCTGGCCTCAGACACTTACTAGTGTGACCCTGGGCAAGTCACTTAATTCTGTTTGCTTCAGTCTCATCTGAAAAATGATCCAGAGAAGGAAAGGGCAAACCACTCCAGCATCTTTGCCAAGAAAATCGCAGATGGGGCCAGGAAGAGACAGATATGACTAACAGAAAAAAGGAAGTATATATGGGCTCTGCCCAATAGACTGCAATCACTGTTTTCTTCTGGTTTTTGGTATGAGGCAGCAAAGTGGCACAGTGAACAGAGTTCTTGGTCTGGAGTAAGGTGAGTTTAAATCTAGCCTCAGAAACTAGCTGCATGACCCGGAGCAAGTCACTTAACCTCTGCCAACTGAAAAGAGGAGATAATAAAAGCACCTGCTTCCCAGGGTTGTGGGGATCACATGAGTTATTTGTGAAAAGTGCTTAGCACAGTACCTGGTACAAAGGAGGCATCATATAAATGTTAGTGATTTTTGTCATCTGGGGGGTGAAGTGGAGAGAGTGCTGAGCCTGGATCCAGAAGACCTGAGTTCAAACCTAGCCTCCGACACTCCGAGCCATGTGACCCTGGGCTGACTTCTTCACCCTGATGGCTTCAGCTTCCTCATCCGTTAACATGATTGGGAGGAGGAAATGACAAACCACTCTAGTATCTTTGCCAAGAAAACCTCCAATGGGATTGTGAGGAGTCAGACACAACTGAAATGACTGAATGAAATGACAATGAAAGCAGCAATGTACGCCGAACTGAATACAAGTAAAGGGTTAAGTATACTGAATACAAGTAGTGGGGAAGATGCCTGCTCCAGAGAACCACTGACAACCAGGTAAAAAGAGATTGCCTTGGGAATGTTTAATGGAACCAACTTCTTCCTCAAACTTTTCTCCCTTAAAGGGTTTCACAGCATCCAAAGAGAAGGGGATTTCTGCAGTTGTAAGTCCAATGAACAAAACAGAAGATACTGGAACTACATGACCTGGTGAACTCTCTAAAAGAGACACGAGAATTCACAAACATTAGCAAGCCCAGCGTAGCAGAAAGAGTACTGGATTTTAAGTACATATCATAGCTCTGCTGCTATACCTGTGGCCTTGGGAAAGTTACTTAATCACTCTGGATCTCTGTTTCCTGGTCTGTAAAACAGAGGAGGTTGGACTACATGATCCCTAAGCTTCCTTTCAAACAGAAAAACAACCCTTATGAACCTATGACCTCATTATCACTACCATATCATCTCCATCACAGAATAGTTGTTTAAGGATACACATACACACACACCCACACACACCCCATACCCCTCTCCCCCACCATACCACACATATACCCACCATACATGCACATGCATACATCCCTTTCTTTCTAAGAGTTTAAATCACTGGTTTTTTTTTCAGTTCTCCCACCTCTAACATGAAGAAGGACGGTAAATAGATATTTCTTTCAGAATTGCTTAGAAAGAAAACCTGAGTTTCCATGAAGTTCTGAACAAAAGTACTGGGGACCTCATCTTCTTATTAAGAGAGGAATCAGACTTGGTATAATTTCTGTTTGGAGGGCCAGCACAGCATTTTGTATGAAATTGGCACTCAATAAATATTTGCTGAGTGGATGAATGGATCAGGAAGGTACAGAAACCCAATTAAGGGAAATGAGAAAAATGGAGAATTCACAAAAAAATCATTAAGCCACCTTAGACCATTCTGTAGGTACCTGATCCCCTGATGCCCCAGATCAACCCTAAGGGATGCCAGGATTCAAGGACACTGAGTCAGGCGAGTCCTATTATGGCAAGAAAGCAGATGGAGAGAAGCAAAGCACCTGCATTTTCAACCTGTGAGGGACGTCTGCAAGGCCACTTCTGGAGCTATCCAGAAAAGGAAATGGGGTGAGATGCTCCCCTCGGTAGCACTTACTTCCCCATGTTCTCGGCCCCCATTCCGAGCCTGGATGAACGCTTTATCTCTTTGGCACAGGGCTAAAGTAACCCCAGCGAGCTCCAAGGAACAATGGGAACATTAATGTTGCTCTTAACCGTGAAGCTGGGATATTGATATTACACTTGTAAAAAGCAATTTTTAGCCCTTGTGAAAGGCACCGTCTGACTGCCCAGACACTGAGGTCCTTTATTCATCATACAGAGAGCACATTAATAGCCACGTATGCAAAGAAGCAGCCAAGCAAGGGGCACTATGAGCTGCTGAATAGTTATGCTAACCTCATCAACAGGCAGTGGGAGCCACTCTCATTTCCTTTATCCTCACAGGGCTAATTCCAACAATTAAACCGGTGAGGGTTGAAGTATTATGGTCCACAAACTTCTCAACAGAAGATGGAGGCATAATAAAGGGAAAAGGACATGATTGCAAAAGGTAAGATGGGTCCAAAAGTGGGACACGGTGGTGGGGAGGGGGGGAGAAAGAAAGTCACCTGGAGCCTGACATGGGCCAGACTGGGAAATAAATAAATTACCTGAGTGAGATGAAGGGAATTGACGGAAACTTAATAACTCGTGAAAAGGAAATCATCACTGGTCCCATTCGGTCCCTTCTTCACCTGGGCTTTAGTGACCAGACGGTTTCCATTGATTCCTATTTTACACACCTGTGTAGGCATGGCCCAGTTCTTGTTCACTCACTTAACTGTGATGAAATCCATTACCGATGGATTGAATAGAGTACTATTACCAAGTCCTCAGAGCTGCTTATGCTTTTCCTGTCAGCCTCTGAGAGGTCAACTCACTTTTTCAATTTCTCCCCTTCTCCCCTCCTGTTCAGGTCCCCCAAAATGTCTGCGAAAAAACCTTTCAAGGTTGGATCTTCTGTTGCCATTTTCAGTGAATGATCCAGACTCAGAGAAAATCTGAATTCAGAAACTGAGAAAAAAGGAGTTGTTCTATTGGAGGCACCAACATTCTTCCCAGGCACCCAATTTTATGCCTCTGATACCATCTTTGTCTCCTTTCTCTCCCTCGATATCCAACAAGTTGTCAAATCTTAATAATTCTTTCACTACAACAGGTTTCTCATCCATCTCTGTTTCTTCATGGCCCTCATCACTCTTATCTAAACCACTCCAACAGCCTTTTTCCTTTTTGGTCACTGTTTCCCTTGACAATTCATCCTCCACACAGCCGCCAAATCAAAATGTCCAAAACAGAGATCTGATCATGTCACTTGCCTAGTGAAAAAGTTTCAGTGGTACCCCAATGTCTTGAGGATAAAGCAAAAAATGCTTTAGCTGGACACTAACATTCTCTACAATGATTCCCACTGATCTTTCCATACTGTACCTTTCCATGAATTCTGCATCCCAGTCACAAAGGCCTTCTAGCTACTTTTGAACTCAACAAGCCATCTGTGCACTGCCTATGTGACTCAGCACAGTGCTGTCCCCCAGACCTGGGATGTACTTGCTCTTCCCCGTTTCCCTAGAGTACAATCTCTAGCTTCCTTCACTGTGCGGATCAGGTGCCACCTTTGTGACAGCTGATCCCCTCAGCTGCAACTGCTTTCCCCTTTTTTAGCTTATTTTCTATTTACTTATCTCTGTACATGGCACAGTGGGTGCAGGGCTGGGCTTGACAACAGCTAGACCTGGGTTGAAATCCAAACTCTGATATTTAATGGTTGTATGATCCTGGGTAAGTCACTTAAAATTCTTTGAGCCTCAGTGTCTTCATCCATGAAATGGAGACAATGTTATTTGCATTATCTACCTCACAGGGTTGTTTTAGGATAAAAAGCCATAATATACGGGAAGCCCTTTGCAAACTTTGATACAAATGTCAGTCTTGCTGTTATCTACTGTATCCCCCAGTGGAATGTAAGCTCCTAGGGAGCAGGGGCCATCTGGTTTTTGTCACCGCATTCCTTAGATCTATCTACGTTTAGTGTCTTATTTACAAATGGTGTTTAATAAATATTTGTTGTATTGCAGTATCTCACCGTCCAAGGGACAGCACTGTACTTTATGCCTGTCACCAGTCAAGTGCTGACCTCTGGTTATTTTCCCTTTCTTTCCTTGGGGAAAACCCTTAAGATTTCTGGTTTGCACACACGTGTGTGTGTGTGTGTGTGTGTGTGTGTGTGTGTGTGTGTGGTGACTGCCCCTGCACGTTTATCTACAAAAGTAACTATTCCTTAGCCTGATCCTCTCTGCCAAATTTTTCAAATTAAATTTTATTTTTTACTGAACAAAAATGGATGTTCTCCTCTAAACCACAGAAACCAAAACTAGAAACCAAACCTTTGTAACAAACATTTAAAGACAAGCCAAACAAACTTCTGCATTTCTCTCCGCCTAACTCTTATTCATCCTTCAGTTCAGGTCCCATACAAAGTCTTCCTGGGCCACGCCAACACTCCCTTGTCCTAAATCATTCCGAAACTAGCCCTTGGACAATACATTGCATGTAACAGGTGCTTAAAGAAATGTTTGCTGAAGGCTCCCTACCATTCCTTTGACACATATGACACCTCACATAATTATTTTTTCCTGCGAATGTGTCTCATCTTCCAGGTTACACTGTAATTCCTGAAGGAGAGGGTCACCATTTTATGCTAGCCTTCCTTCTGCCTTACATAGAGTAGCTTTTCAAATAAATATGTATTCATTGATTGGACTATAGTACCCAAGAAACTATTTTAGCTCCATTTGGTTCGGATGGAACAGCTCTTGAGTATCTGTGCTGTTCTGGCAGACTGGATGACAGCTCTACGTCTGGATCCTTGTAAGCAACGACCTTTCCCCTGGGGTTTTACATAGTACTTACGTCTTTAATGTATGATAGTATGCAAATTAACCGGAGCAAAATAAAATCACTAAATTTACCAACTCACATGATAAATCATAACTTTAGAGAACTTTCAGTACGTAATATGTCTTGCTTTTGTTGCAATCACTTATTTTACTCCTTAGTCACCAAGTTCACAAGACTGATGCTCGATCCAGCTTTGTCTGGCCCAAGTCAGAAGAGTTGGAAGTTCTGAGTCCACTGAGTATGGGCAGAAGCACATACAGTGTGTAACTATTGCTATCACAAAATGAAACTATATTAAAATGATTACTTTTCCTAAGTAATTAGCACACCATTGTCCACCGACCCTTTGACATACATATACTTGCTTTCTGGCTTTTCACCTAGATGAACAATTGCAAATTACACTTATTTTTCACTATCAGGAGTACCTTTCACCAGGAGAGGCAATCCTGCTTCTTTCTAGAAGGCATGAGACACAAGTGGTTGGAGGAATACGTATGGCGGCAGGGGAGGGTTCAAGGAGAGCTCTGGCTGGTTTCAGAAATAGCATTGCTCCATTAGCTTGAAGGTCACAGGGGAAACTGCTTCACCTGACACTGAAGCCAAGGCTACTCCCTCAAGGAACTACAGGTGATCCTCCAAAACTCATGTAAATTGCTCCAAAACTGAATAAAAAAGTTGACGGTGCAGGGCAATTTTCATTCACGAGTCAATCAGTTTCTACTGCTCCTTGAGTTAGGCCCTTCTTCATGTTTCCCTTTACCCTCCGGAGCTGACTCCCTCTTGCACATCAATCCTCACATGATCTCTCTTCTTTGGTAAAGGCTATTAAACATTTATATAGTAATTTGTTATTTGAGCCCATTTGGGTTAAAGGGTAAGCATAACTTTAGGTCCAGAAACTTTGTATAGTTTTACTCATTAAAACTAATGGAAGTAGGAGTTTGTTATATGAATCTTCACCTTTTTGGAAGTTTGTGAGGAATGGATTTTCTTTACAGAGAGATGGATAGGCTTATAATGTAATATTAGGTATTATAATTATCTATTTGTCTTTTATCTACTTTGTCTCCCACACAGTAGGCTCCATGAGGGAAACAACCTTGCTTTTAAAATTTTTGCTTCTTTCTTAAGGCTTACCCCACACTAGGGTTTAATGAAGGAAACAGATGCTACCTACAGGTTAAATTTGAAGGCATCATTGTAAAGAGGCTGGAGAGGCAGATCCTTCTGCATGTTACTGGTCCTTTATCACTCAATCAGCAAGCATTTATACAGTACATACCCTGCGTCAGACACTGTGCTAAGCACTGAAGATACAGAGACCAGAGGGAAACACAGCAATCATAGATTTGGATCACTACAGTCACTTAGCTGGAAGAGGACTTAGCTATTTTCTTGTCCAGTGTTCCCATTTTATAGATGAGCACATGAAGCTGAGAAAAGTGGCAGGATCTGCTTAAGGGTATATGGGTTGTTAACGGTAGAGATGGGACTGGAACTCACATCTCCCAAAACTCAAGGAACCACTACTTTATCACTCTAAGGGCACAGAATTTCAATTTCAGCTTGTAGACTGCAAAGCTAATAAAGCAGGAAAATAAGTTCCCCAAATATAGCCAGGCCCAGTTTTCCCTTCTGGGCAGTGTGTGCCTGGATCTGAAAATTAATGTGGGGGAGGTAATAACAGACATGGTAGGTTTATGAACTGAGGACTGAGGGGGCGGGGTACCCTCTAAGAGTGGAGTGCTGTTTTTGGAGAACTCAAATGAAACAAATATTCTTAAAAATCTGCCACAGCAGAATCACGAGATGCAATAAAACACTGAGTACTTGGGGGAGAAAGAAAAGCCACTGATTGCAAAAATAAGGGGAGAGCATAAGCCCCATCTCAAGGAGAACGCTTATGTTGACTTTATAAGGGGGTGTAATTTGATGTTGACTGCCCTTTCAAAGCAGTCAGACGCACCAAGGCTACTCCCAAGGGCACAGAAATTTCAAATGTAATGTTATCTGTTCCAAGAACCTGCTTTCCTGGCCTCAGATTTCCCATGCCTCCCCCTTCCCCCCAAGAATGGTACCCTTCAAACCCTTCATTTTATTTTAAGGTCTTAGAAATGGTTTGCAGCTGTGACATGCCATTTCAATCAACCTTCCTGAGTTTATTCTTCACAATTGCTACAGAAATAGATGTTTTCTCCCAAATATTCAATTATTAGCAGTAAATTGCTTACCTCTAGCCATTCTAGACTGTACACAGCAAACTAAACAGGTCAAGAAGCTCTCAACCTTTCATCTGAGCAGATCTATGAGTTTCCACATACAATAATTGGTCAGAAAATGGCCCATTGAGAGAAGAGAATGTTTCCAGAGGTCCCCATGATTCATTCTAGAGCTCACGATTACAGCGTGTGGCCACAGGATCAGCGTTACCCAGTGCTGGGAGGGAGAAAAGGGATAAACTACAAGGGCCACATTAAGGTGGATAAACACACAAGTGGCTGACAGTGTGAGAGGTTTGTGTGTTCAGAAGTTAAGCTCATCTGCATGGCAGAAACTCATCCCTGGACCATCTGTGAACCCACAGTGTGCAGAAGGATCTACCTCTCCACCCTCTTTAAAATGATGCCTTCAAATTTAACTCTAATTGTTAGTCACTCTCTCCCTCCCTCCCTCCATCCTCTTACTCTCTCAAAAGATAAAAAACCTTAGAATTTTGATATATTGTCTTTAGGGATTTTGTCAGTATATTTTAAGCCACTTTCTCTCACTTTACTTTTTCCATTGAACTCAATGGTGAATGCCCTGACTTTTGGAAGAAACTGGCAAACAAGAGTAGCCAAGAAAGAGGCCAGGGAAAAGGGTTGGTCAGCCCATGGGCCACTGAAAATCAGCCAGGCTCTCACCTTGAGCAGGCATTTGATAGACTGCAGGCCACAATCTAGCACCTTAAACTTCCCAAAGTAAGTGCATTATAGCCACGAACTTATATATCCAAAGAAAGTACCCCAGTAAGCAAAGGCTACTGGTCCACTTTATTAGCAGCTTGTAGTAAAATGGTCACAATGTTTTTCAAGATACAAGCAAAACAATCCCCTTCCACCCTTTTCTTCTGCCACTGGTAATCTTATAATAGGGAAAAATTCTTAGGAGAATGATGAGACAGAACCTAAAAATCAGAATCTGTCCAAGGCTGAGGATCTTTTAAAAGGGGAACATCTGAAGACTTTCAACTTGACCAAGTAGAAAAAGCAATGGGAAAAGAATGATGAGATCACACCTAGAGTCTGGGGGAATGCCTTTCTTTCCGACCTTTTTGGCCCAAAGTAAAACTCAAAGATATCTTAGAGGTGATTCAGGTTTCAATAATGTACATGAAAGTGTTGTTTTGTTTGTAGGCGGCGGGGAGAAAGCATAGTGGGCAGAGAGAGCATAAGGGCATACAGGTCCAAGTCGCTGCACATGAAACGTAAGGCGCTGGTAGAAAGTCATCTGTGATTCCAAAGTTTCTCCACAATACTGAGCCCTGTTCTCCAGTTACACCTGCCCTATCTTTTATAACACACACACACACACACACACACACACACACACACACACACACACACACGGGTCATTCTGCATTCTGGTAACAATAAAAATCATCAACCACAGAACCTCCTTTTAGCCTTGAGCAATATTTTCTAAAACACAACACAAACAACCTGCAGGACTTAAGTATTCTGTTATTGATTCACTGTGGTTTGCAAGGTAATGTTGAAGAAAATTAAATGTATGGAAGCTTGAAATGTGTTTTCTGTGGCAGTGAATGGCGTGACCTGTGTGAACTGAGGTAGGGTTGCTGGTCATGCTCATAAAAACGAGCTAAGGAAGGATATTTAATTTGTTCTGGTACAAATACCCTGGTTTACTTTCATTGGAGGATGCTAAAATAAGAACATTATCATTTCATTCTTAAGAGGGTTAGAATGATTGAATAA
Organism: Bettongia penicillata ogilbyi; assembly: GCA_023548195.1. NCBI lineage: Eukaryota > Metazoa > Chordata > Mammalia > Diprotodontia > Potoroidae > Bettongia > Bettongia penicillata. The sequence goes on from JAJHZJ010000148.1 coordinate 213,365, forward strand.
TGAGCTGACTTACAGGAATGCCCATACTCCAGCTGCACGTGTAGAACTTTCGATTCAGTTCAATCCAGTTCATTCTTGGCAGCAATCCTATATTTTTAAAAGCTATGCCTGCTGAGTGAAAGCTTTGGTAGGTCCAACCAAACTAAAAAGGTCTTGCCTTTTAGGTCTTTCCTAAATTATACACTTATTTTCTGAGAATCGGTTTAAATCTGGAGAAGACTACTGGCAGGTTGGCTGCATGTTGATGCATTTTTAGCCCCAGAAACTCTTGAAGACCTCAGATCTTCAGAGCTGGAAGGGCCTTAAGAAGTCATCTAGTACAATCTGAACAGAACAAGAATTTACTCTAAAATATACACTTTAAAAACTGTGCCCACCCCTAAATCTAACACCTAAGTACATGATTTTTTCATGTACGTGATCTGATATTTGGTTTCTCAAATATACACAACAGACACATACACATAAATATATATAAACATATAAATATATGTATGCATATACACACATACTTATGTGTATATATCTGTGTATGTATACATATACACACATACATGGGAACGACTAAATGGGAAATGACTAAATTCTCTAAAAAACTGAAATTGGCACAAAATTTTATTAAATAGCATGCTGCTTATTTGGTAAAACATGAGTATGTGATCTAAATTAGCAATCCCTTACTATCTGAATCATAGCTCAGAATCCAGATGGTGGTAAAAAAGGCCTCTGAGATGTCAAAATAGATGTCACAAAATCAATGTACTTCTGTACTTTATTTGCTTTACTTATAAAGGAGATCCTCAGGGCCTATTTATTCTTTATACACAATATCACCATGACTGGTTATATCTGGCTTTCGAGGCCATGGCAGATTAGGAAAAGTACTTTAGAAGGGTAAGGCATGGAAAATTACTAGAAGTAGGAATAGAAAATAGGAAAAAATGAAAGATGACATCTTGATGATGAGAAAGAGACAGAAAAACTATAAAAAGCAGACATAAGAACTCAAAAAAGCACTGTACTCTGGGGTCATTTATTGTGTAGGCAAAGAATCCTGTATTGTATACTAAAATATTAAAAAGCATTATTATGTTATATCAGAGTATAATGACTGAGGTTTAAAATAATAACCTTAAGTCATCTGGAAAGGTTAAATTTTGCTTAGCATATGCTACTGAAAAAGGAGAAGTATATTTTTACTAAAGGTTCCTATAAAAATGACTAACATTTAAAAAAAATTGGCACAGAAAGGATTAAGCTTCATTTATCTGGAAAATTCACTTATGTGGAAAGCTTCCTTCCCTGATGATGCTGGATAAATGAGGTGTTATCCTAATGAGTTTTAAAATGTCAATAGTGAATTCAATAAGCTCTCAGCCCCACCATCAATACTTTCAGCCAGACTCCTTTCACACTGGGGTCACCACACATTACTATGCAGTATCACAAGGACAGACAAAGCCATCAGATCCCTTGAATTCATTGAAGACATATGGCGTCTTTGGAGCCCCAACTTTACCCTGGCTTTCTCTCCAAGAGAGCTTGATTACTTCTAAGATTTATGGCCAAAAAGAGGGTAAAAAAGAATTACTCCACCAAACAGATTTATAACTTCTTGTTGTTTTTTTTAATAACATTAGAGATACCATCCTATGACATAATCCTGGAATGACTGCAGGGTGACTTAGGAACTCAGTGGGAAGTTTGATATTTCGGGGCATGGAACATTTTGACTTGCAAAGGTCAGGTAGGAAAGGACCAGGGAAATGAGCCGAAGAGATGGGCAGAGAGTGAGTGTCAGCCGGTCTAATTTTCTGTGTCAACTCTGAAAATTAGATAAACAATGACAAACCAGGCTTTTTAAATGAACTTGTCACTTCTGGTTTTCTTGATAAAGGGTAACATTTTTCAAGTCCCAGTGGCCCAAAAGACAGATTAACCCTTGAGAGGGTAAAGCCCATTAGAAGGTTACATAAATGTTTAAGGCACCCCATTTGAAAATAAGAGACTTAGTTCAAACCTATAACCCTTAAAAAGAAAGTTAATTACCCTTGAAATTTAAATAATTTTCTCCTGACAATTAAGTGGACTCTGCCCAGAGCCACGGGGCCTAGCATTCTGCTTAGACTGTCACAACATCTCTTCCCAAATTCTATTTCCCTAAAACTTCTTCATTCCCTCCATCTCCTCACTCTTTCAGTTTATTATGGAAAAGTGAGCAAACCCTCTCCTGAACAACCCCAGCCAAGCCTGGACTCTTCAACTGTTTGGTTCTTGCCTCACAATCACATGAAAGCAAAGAATCCTTTTCTTATCTCTGCATGGCTCTATTGTTAGGAGGAAGCAGTGTACCCAGGATTCACTGGAGTATTATTTAGGGAGTACAGGCACTCCTTTGGGTGTTGCTACTGTGAACCTACATTTTGGCCTTGATGGGTCCCCTTTAATTCCCATTAATGATACTCCAGATGCATGTCTGGCAAATGGGCATCAATGTTACCAATGGCTGTAACCTCATCGCCTCTGTCAACTCAGCTCAATCCAAGTTAGCAGACATTTATTAATTTCCTACATTATACAAGGCACTGACAATACAAGACAAAAATTAAGTGCCGGCCCTCCAGGAACTTGCATTCATCTGGAGGAAGGCAACATGTACACAGGTAAATAAATACCAAGTATACATACAATGCTAACAAGCGGGGTAGGAGTTGGGGGGTGTAGGGGAGTCATGAGGTAGAAATGAAGAGAGAGTGAATTCCAGGCATGAGGGACTGACTGCCTGAGAGAAAGGCAGAAGCCAGAAGAAGAAATATCATATCCTTGGGAGAACTAGCTGAAAAGGCCCATCAGATTGTTACAGAGTACATGAAACAAGACTTGAAAAGTGAGTGGGAGCCATATTGCAGGAATTATCATCCACCCTGGACTCCTAGGAAACGAAATCAGGATGAAGAAAAAGATTCCATGACGTTGGCCAGTCAATAAGTAATTATTAATTAGGTCCTTTCCAAGTGCTGAGCAGCATGATGAGTGCCAGGCATGCAAAGTAAGACAAAACCAATCCTTGTCCTCAAGGAGCCTCTATCCTTTTGGGAGAGAAAACACCTACATAAATAGGTGCATACAAGATACACAGACAGAACAGCTGGAAGGTAACCTTAGAAGGGAAGGCTCTAACAGCTGGAGGGAACCAGGAAAAATCTCTTAAAGAAGGAGGCATTTGAGCTGGATCTTGAAAGAAATTAGGGATTCTAACTTAGGCAGGACAGTGGATAGAAGGGCAGGCCCAGAATCAGGAGGACTCATCTGGCCCCAGATACTTCCTAGCTGGGTGACCCTGGGCATGTCACTTAATCCTGTTTGTCTGTTTCTTCATCTGTCAAGTGAACTAGAAAAGGAAATGGCAAACCACTCCAGCATCTTTGCCAAGAAAAGTGAGCCATGGAGAGTCAGACGTGACTGAACAACGACAAAAAGAGGCTGAGATGAGCAGGAGTGTTCAGGCAAGGGGGATCATCAGTGCAAATGCAGAGAGAGGGGAGATGGAGTGTTCTGTGCAAGGAGGGAGAGATATAAGGCACAGGATGAAGGCCCTCTCCAGTTCTAGGGAGATGTACATCTTGTGAATTCTTTCATAGATATGAGAGCCTCAAGAATTAGGGCAAAGGAGGGCTTAAATAAAAAGACATCACTAGAAGAAGGGGAGGTGAACATCACGAAAAAAGCAGAAAGGCAAATTTTGGAGACTATCCTTTCTCAATGTAAGTACAAAAGATATGGTTTTATGGATCATCCGCTTGACTGGCCAAATGCCCATCAGGATGGAAATGCCGATAAAAGTACGATGGATAGAATATTCAATTCAGGAAAGGAAGAAGTGATCAATTCTTTTGGCTGTTTTTTGTTAGTTTTATAAAAATATGTTTCTTGGTTAAAAAAATTTAAACACTGAGGAGTTTGCATTTTATCCTAGAGGCCATAGGGAGCCACTGAAGATTTCTGAGTAGTGACATGGTCAGGTTCTTACTTAGGAATATCAATCTGGCAGTCATGTGGAGAATGTATTGAACAGGGTAAAAAACGGTTGCAGGGAGACCATTTAGGAAGGTACTGCAAGAGCAGGGAGATATTATTGAAAGGATATCCTACAGTGACCCAAGACACCAATGTGCTTATTTGAAGATAAAGGAGGTTGTTATTAGGCTAATGGCTACTTACGGCTCAGGACAGCTTTTCTCACATAATCAAAAATGCCTAGGCCCTTCACTCACTATCTCTTCTTCTTTTCTCTTTCTCTCTCTTTTTTATTAATTGCATGATTCAAAATTATACTAGTGAGGGCAACAATTCAAAAATATAATGTCACTGAACAGGGGAATATATAATTTATAAGGCATAACACTGTGAAGTAGGAGAAATTTTATTTTGATGCCCCCTCTCCCCTGGTGCCTAGTGGCTCTCCTGTTGTCCAAAGTACTTCGCTGAGGTCTAACATTCCTCTCAGGATCCCATTTTCCAAAATTGCCTCTGTGTCAGAAAGAAAGAAATCTGATTCACGGAGGTAGGCAGGGCCTGCTCCGCACTCTACTATGCAAGTAACCACCTAGTCTGTCTGTGTGGAGGTCTGGACGTGCACACTCTAAGGTTATTTTTGAATCTGAGCTACATATGGGTGTTTTCAATTGCAATGTGCCCCACTGACAAAGATATATCAAAGGGAGTAAGGAAGCTGGAATTGGTGAGCACAGAACTGGGAATCTACCCATCATTCCTTACGGACCCTTATCAGCTGTCAAACTGCTTTTCCCTTAGGTGTGTGGCAGAGAGGTTCAATTTACTTTCTTTCAGAAATGAGAATGAGGAAAGCCTCACCTGGAATCTGGATTCTGTGTAACTAAAAATACAAAATAGAAAAAAAAAAGGAATCCAACTGTTGCACTCACACACAGACTATTGACAAGATAGCAGTGCCCTCAGACAGCATTTCAAATACAGTTTATTAGTGTGTGATATGAAAAGGGTATTTTTATTGCATGATATAATGCAATGGGACCTTGGGCGCTCTGTGGAAAGACCTCACACTCAGAAGTGTAATGAACCCATAGTCCCAAAAACATTATACTGTACATTAACCTATCATTAATGGCACATTAGGGCTAGGGGCATTGCACGCTTGCTGGGCAGGGCTCCATCAGGACAGTATCGAGAAAACCACACAGTCTTCCCAGGCTTAAAACAAATAGAGAAAATAAATATTCCTGATGTCTACGGGCAGCTTTAAAGGAAGTTCAATCCCTGCTTTGCGTTGCAATTTCTGAATCTGTCCTCTGAAAAGAGTGAGGAAAACCAACAAAACAAAGAGGGGGAAAGAGAATCAAGACTCTGGTTGTCAGGTGTGTCTACACTGGCATTTCAATACTTTAAGATTATGGGCAGAAAGCACCTTTGAGAGAGCCAAGGTGTCTGAGGGGATCACGACTCTGCCTCGGATTTTTATAGAATTATAGCTTGTTTGGTCTAGAATGGGTCTCAGAGATCATTTGTCAAATCTTTTCATTTTAGAGAAAAGGAAAATGATACACATAGAGGTGAGGTGTGGCATGTTAGCCAAAGCACTGAAATTAGACAACGTTTTCAAATCCCTGTGACCTGGGGCAAGTAAATTAAATTCTCTAGATTTGTTTCTCCTTTACAAATTGAGGTTGGTTAGTCTGAGGTCTCTTCCGGCACTAAATTCTGAGATTCTGTGACTCAGTAGTCACAGTATGACTTAGATAAGGTCATGTGGCTATTGAGGGACAGAACTGGGACCAGAACTTAAGTCATCTGACAATAGGAAGGGGACGAGTTTCAATTTAGACCTGGTTGATGTGGAAAGTGAGAGTGAGGACATAAGAACATGTTTTTTTTAAAATTTTGGTCCCTCACCTCTATGTCTTATATAGCAACCATTGTAGGGAACATTGGAAGGCACAGGTCTACCCTGTCACCCCCACCTCTTTCTTCTAGATATGTTTAGTACACTAGGAAGGTTATTTATTAGGGTGTGAGGGGATTATGAAGACTATTTATTAAGGTAGGAGGGTGAATAAAATCTGCATTGGGGGAGGGGACACTCACAGCAAGGAGATAACAGATCTTTATATCAATCCACCAGCAAGGATTTATTAATCGCCCACTACGTGTAAAGTATTGTACTAGGAGCTGGGGATTATGCTTACCCAGAAACAATTCCTACTCATGTTACTAAATAATAATAATAGCCAGTAGGTTTGCAAAGTGCTTTGCAAACAATATCTCACTTGATCCTCACAACAGCCTTGGAAGGTAGGTGCTCTTATCCCCATTTTAGAGATGGGGAAACCAAGGCACACTTGGGGAAAGCAACTTGCCCAGAGTCACACAAATGTCAGATGCTGGGTTTGAATTCAGGTCTTCCTGAGACAGCATTGTTGAGTGGATAGAGAAATATTCTTGGGACCAGAGAGATCAGGATTCCAGTCTCACTTCTGACACACACTGGTGGTGACCCAACCAGCCTCTTAGTGCCCAAATCAGAGGTGTTAAGCACTTGGTCCAAGAGCTGCATGAGGCCCACAACACTCTCAAGTGTGGCCTAAACTAGAATAAAAGATAAATGGATAATATTTAAGAGAATAAACAAAAAAATGATAAAACATGGATTGATATTAAATTTTAAAAGTCAATATGATGGTAAGGATTAGTGCCTCCTTCCTTTCCTCCCCCCATCCCGTTTCTTATCTGAGTGTGATACCACTGCTCTAGGCAACTCTCTCTGAGTATAAGTTACAGAACAGAGGTCAATGCACATTTGTAGAGAGAGTTTCTAGATTTGGGAGTTCCCTACAATAATGAAATCATGGGTCCAGTCCTTACTCCTATCCTTTACCAGGTCTTTCCTCTAACTGTACGAGGTGAGTCATAGAAGTATTCTTACCCCCAAATGAGGTACACCTGGATAGATGGCACAACCTGCGTGGGTGTACCCAGTATATCCAGATGCCTCAGATTCAGTGCTTGTCCTATTCCCGGGGGGACTTAGATGAATACCCTACAGGAAAACCATCATGGAGAAGCAGGAGAATGGGTTCGCTTGACTCTCCCGCCTGATTCCCCAGCACCTTCCAGATCCTGGATGTTGTGTGCTCATCTTTCTTCCATTTCCTTCACCTGTAATTACCTCCCCTTTCTGCTCCACCAAGCTAAATGCTACCCGTATTTCAAGGCTTGGCTCAAATTCTGTCCCTACCATTAGACTTTCTCTGTCTAACCCTAACCCATATTGATTTCCCTCTCTCTTTGGATTTCTACAGCAATTAGAGCTAAAGAAACTCATTTCTCAGTCTTACCCGTTATTAGATGCTGCCATCTCTTAGTCTTCAATGCCATGTGGACAAGTCTTATCTCTTCTTCAACTAAGCTCCTGGTTTGAATTCCAGCTCCATTACTTATGTATAAGGAGTGAGATTCTGGATAAATCTTTTAACCTCATCAGGCTACAGTTTCCTCAGCTGTAAATTAAAGGGGTTGGTTATAGATGACCTCCTAGGACCTGTCTAAATCTATCATCTTTGTGATCCCTGAAGGTGTGAATTATCACAAGACCATAGACTGAGAGCTAGAATGGACCTCAGACATCTTCTATTTTACAGATGAGGCCAACCAAAGTTAGGTGATTTGATCAAGGCCATGAAAGTGGTAACTGGGTTGGGATTCAAATCCACATCCTTTAACCCCCTACTCTGGGATGACCTTCTATTTTGTTTTGGACAGTAAGCTGGACTTGGAAGACCCCGAAGCCTGCCTCAGACACGGATGAACGGAATGACTTTGAGCATGTCACTGTGAAATCCTCATCTGTGAAATGGGGGTAATAGCACCTCCCTCCCAAGGATGTTGTGAGGACAAAATGAGAGAATATTTGTAAAGTGCTTTGTAAACACTGAAGTGCTATACAAATGCCATCTTTACGACGGTGCTTGTTTTCATTCTAACAGTGATATTATAAAATCACCACAGGGACATTTAAAGTAGGAAATGAGATGACAACTGCAATGCATTCTGCAATCTTAAGGTTCTACTTAGTGCCCCCTCATCATCATTACTGCAATGTTGCTGTCTGTTCTTCGTTTTCAAAGAGACCAATGACATCATGGGTTGATGTCATCTTGCGCATAAATTGGATGGAAGCTGGGCAGAGTAGCGCAACATTGTCAACCGTACGCTCTCCTTATTTTGCCCTGTTGGTAGAGTGGAGAAAATAGCTACCTTCCAAATAATTGCCAGAGACCAATGCTTTAGGGTTGGAAAGAATCTTGGAGGTATCTTGCATACTCAACTATATCCAAGAAGTTTTTGTTTCCTGTTTAAAGATGCTTCTTTCCATCCCAAACCTGATGCTACCTAATTCCATCTTCCTTTAGCAGAGGTCTAAAAAGACTGTCTAAGCAGGTGGACACTTTAGAGGAAAAAGGCCAGAAGATACTGGCCAGTGGCTTTTGATTCTAGGATAAAACGCAAACTCCTTGGTAACTGAAAGTCTTTCATAATTGGGTTCCAAACTATCCTTCCATCGCTTCTGTTTGTGTCCTCTACATTCCTGCCAGAGTAGCCTACTTGAAGTTCCCTTTACTTGTCAGTTCATCTTTTCCTCATGGGCCTTGGCCCAAGGCTGTCTCCCATGCCAGGAATGCTGCCCCTTTCATCTGCACCTCTTGGAATCCGTAGCCTTCTTCAAAGCCCAGCTAGAAGTCTTATACAAAGTTTTCCTAATCTCCCTGGTTATTAGTGCTTCCCTCTCTTCTGAAATGACTTTAAAAAATTTCATATGTATCTTGTATTTACTGATTTTTGCAGAAGTTTCCCCTCACCCCAGGAGAATGGGATTGTAATCTCCTTGAAAACAAGGGCTCTTTCCTTGCTGTCTTTGTATTTTTAGTGTCTGGCATACAGTAGACACTTACTGAATGCTCAAAACACTATACTGAATTGTCCAACTGCCTAGAAGGACTGACATTGCATGAGAACATTTCTGTATTTTGAGAGGAGAAGTCATCTAGAAACTTCAGGACATCATGCTCTTTATGCTTAGCCAGTGGGATCTAAACATGTGAAAATGAAGATTTTTTACAACTATATGAATCAACTTCATAACTGACCAGCTGGCAGGTCCAGGTATGGGTACCCCTCTCTCATACCCAACCTCCCTTCTCCACCCAAAAGGGAACATTTGGAAATCATTCAGGAATATTGGACACATTTCAATCTTTGCTCTGTGGTCTGACCCAATGTTTTTATTTGCTACACAAAGTTTTGTGCTTGGCTTCTTCCTTCTGTCCTCTTTACAGTTAAGTCTAGTTATTTTCAGATAAAAGACTTTCCATCACTGTTTTAAAATGTTAGGTTTTATTTGTCCTAGGGTCTGCTAACATACACTGTAATTAAAATGTTGATTAGTAAACGGTTTAAATATATGACAGACAATGCAGTTAAAGCCTACAGTTAGGTCAATATGTGATTTAGATTTGCCATTTAAAAACTCTCATTTAAATTTTGCATACATTAATCACTACCATACTTCAACGTTCTGATATCCACCTGACTACAATATTAAAATAAAACTTGCTGCCCCAGGGAAATCCTACTTATACTTAATTGTTTCGAGGCTTTGATGGGCTTTTAATCTAAGATTAATTTATGCAATTTTAAATAACTCTTCTTATGATTAATAAGCTTGAAAATTAAAAGGAGTCTAAAGCAATTATAATGAGCATTTGGTCATAACCTCATTAGGAGAAGGAGTGAAGGATACAGCTCTGGAATTCTTACAAGACTACAATTTAAGGTTACTTTTAGAGAAGTCAAACATAGTTCCTAAATTGCAAAGGCAGGTTAGCAAAGGTCGGTGTTAAAATGACGGCTAGCTAGATTAGCATACTAATGATTTTCCCCAATAGTGACAGAAAGGACACTGGAAGGAAGATACAGAAAGAGAGACAAATGAACTGTGCTGGAAAGAAGCTACAAGCTTCGAACCAAGTTTCTTATTATTTTTGGACAGAGACTTACATGGAATTTCAGGAAAGGCCTCAGGGCTATGAGTTCTCTGCTAAAAAAAAAAAATCAGTCTTTGCCAGAAAATTTGATTCCATTTATATTAGGACAGAGATGAAGTTAAATGTGATTTTTTTTTCATTATGCCTATAATTACTTATAGTTATCACATCACTTCCCTGCCAAGGAAGCTACAATGACTTCTGAGTACATCAAAGCCAAACAAACTCTTCTGTCTGACCGGCATGATAAGGCCCTTTCTGAAACTAGCTAACCTTATTTCATAAAATCATACTTAGAACTGAAAGGGATGTTTAAAAGTCACCTAGTCCAATGCCCTCATTTTATAGATCATGAAAAAGCAAAGTTACACAAGGGGCAAATGGAAGAGCTGGGATCTAAACCTGAGCTCCCTGGCTCCCAAATCCAGTGTTTCCCCTACTTTCTAGCATTACCTTCTTCTCCCCCACATCATGCACCATCTGCCCCAGTTGGGCTCATTTTCTTACTGTCCATTCTCAGGCTCAACCTTTCTATTATGTTTTGGCTCACGATCCCTCCTCCTATTTCCACCGATACAAATCCTACCTGGGTAGCTATTTTACTCTCCAAGGTCAGATTTCTCTGTGAATCCTGCTGAGAGCATTGTAAACCATACGGAGCCTGCACCAACTCCTAGCGTGCTTCTGGGTAGAAATACAGGTTCAACACTTGTCCTCTAGTAGTTCCAGAGATATCTCCCCAGCTAGATTCTAAACTCCTTATGGGTGGATACTTTTGCAAATGTCACAGCACTTCCTCAGCACCTGCTGGTCATTGGTTTTATAATAATGGCCCCAAGGAGATGAGTTCCTCATACTTTGTAGACTTTTCAGTCTAGAGGTCAGTCACTGAAAGTTACGATTATTAGGAAATTGTCCGTGAACATTCACTTTTTCCTCTTTCCCATTCCTCTTTCTTCAGAAATGAAATAACACACTTTGAAAAGTAAGAAACTCCTGAAATATAGCCAAGATGCTAACAGCAAACATCTAACACATAGCATACTTTATTCAACCCCAGTCATCCAGGGCAGTAACGCTGTGGGCCTGGGAAGAGTAAGGAATATCCATTTTTATTTTTTGCTATTCTTTTTTGGGTGGTGCAGAAGACGGCTGGAAATAAACAAAACTGTGCTCATGAATACATTTTTAGAGTTTGTACCAGAGAGCCAGTGAACATCAAACAATCATACTTTTTGACATGGCTGCTGTCAAGATCCTGAACTACACTAACAGCGAGTGCTGTTGGCTGCGGCTGTTTCTAGGTGGTGCTGCTTACGGTGCTCCTTGTCCTGGTGACTACCCATGAACACACACACACTTGGACAGTTCTCCCAAGGCCTCATGGGATCTGGAGCATTGCTTGAATGAAGCATATCCCAGGGAAATTGCTCATTTCTGTAACTGCCAACTAACGGCACTACAAGAGTTTCTTCAGCAGGAAGGTGACATGATTGCAGAACTTGAAAGTCTTGAAGGCCCAGCCATCAGCAGAGCCCTCTTTGCCTACAATTTTGCTTCAGTAATTTGTTATAGCATCAACTGCTCCCAGTTCCACCTCAGGTGGTTAACTAACAGACCAACTGCCAACTCTTGGTAAATGACTTCCTCCTCCCCTCAATTCTCCCCCACCCCTGCAGAAATTATTACTTCATAGCAGCACAGAAGAGAGGGAAAGGGTAGCTACTGAGGTTCTGTTCTGTGTTTCCAATATCATCCCCATGGCTCCAAGAGAGGCAGTTAAGAGGAGGGATAGCAAAAAGAAAAGGATGACTATGGTAAATTTCCTCCAGTAAAGCTTTCTCTCTGCGGTCTGGTTTTAGAACTATTAAGAGAAATTTGTGGTCCAGTTGAATTAAAAAAAAAAACTACTTAAAAAATAACATATATTTGGATATGAACTAAGTTAGGTTTCTTGTCTTTCTCATCTGCTTAGATGAACTTTTGCATACATAATAATAATTGTTTTATAATAAAAAAATTTTAGGCTACCAATGAATGGGACATTTCCTGAGTTCATCTGTAGATCTAAACCAAAACTGTCCTTATACTTTGGGTCCATAGGCCAGGAAGTAGCTCTGTGGCTAGGATGTGAGGGGCTGTCCTGTAAAGGAAAGACCAGACTTGTTCTGTCTGGCCCCCAGGGCAGAACCAGGAATCATGGGGACAAGAGGGAAGGAGGCCAATTTAGGCTTCCTGATAACTAAGGGATGGTCACTGGGAATTGGGCTGTGCTTGAGAGGTACTGAGTTTCCTTTCTTGGAGGTCTTCAAGCAGAGGCTGGGGTATCCCTTTTTGGATATGTCATATGGGAAGGATTCCTTTTGTGTGTGGGTTAGACTAGAAGGCCTCTGAATGAGCTCCCCTCTAATGATCCAGTTCTGTGACTGTGATATAGAGATAGAAGGGCTGAAAGGGAACAATTGCTATTTCATAATCTAAACCTCTTTAAGGATGTATAACAGAATGTGTGTATATATGTATATATTTATACACAAATGTGTGTGTGTATTTACATGGAGACAACTAGGTGGCTCAGTGGATGGAGGGCTGGGCCCAGGGTCAGGAAGACCTGAGTTCAAATACCACTTCAGATTCTTACTAGCTGTGTGACCCTGAGCAAGTCACTTAACCTCTTTTGGTCTTAATCCACAGGAGAAGTAAATGGCAAAGCACCCAACGATGGGGTCACAAAGAGTTGGACATGACTGAACCACTGAACAACACATTCACACACACACACACACACACACACACACACACACACACACACACACAGAGCTATGCGTAGGTGGCCAATACAAATACTGCTTACCATGGTGTGCACATGGTAGGTGCTTACTAAGTGTTCATAAATGTCAAACATCTCTCTTTTTAATCATACATCTCATGGTACATGAAAAGGACATAAAAATTAATCCACTGTTGGCTCTCATTAACCCAGACTACAAACAAGCTTCCCTCCTTTCTCCCTCACGTAGCCCAGTTTGTACATGACAGGGTGAGCCAGCCTGTTCAGCCGGATGGGAATGGGCTTCCTTCCCAAGGCTGGGTTCTTAGGACCATAAGAATGACTACAGAGCATCCTCCCCTAGTAGTTCTTTTCTGGAGTGCTCAGGGGTCCCCAAAGTCTGCATTCCAGAACTGCCGCTCCCCATTTGGTTGGGAGTTAAAGCAAGAACATTCCAGAGGCAAGGGCATAGCATTTTTTCCCTTCCTTTTAAAAAAAATCATGTTTAATTTAAAAATTAGAAACTGGAGCAGGCTGTGAGCACAGGGGTTGATTGAAACAAAATTTAAATTCCTGTCAAGCCCATTTAAACACGGGGGCCCTTCATAGACAATTAGCTGCTCCCTGTGAATGCTGAATAAACTCAGGCCTGGTCACTGTTAGAAGAGAGAAACCTACTGTGAGGCACTGAAAAAAATTAACTAAAATCAGGCTGTATGAAATATCTAGCCTTCCAGTTGATCACGGGGGCCTGGAAAGTGTAAACAAGACAAAAATCGATTCCTTAGTGCCCTCAAATCAATCCCCCAAAATGGTTGGGGCATCTGTTTCTGCTAAATTTTGTTTACTCGGGCAGATTTGCTGTAATTGCAGCGGTTTATCTCCCATTGTCCCCGGGGCCCTAATCTCCCGATTACTAATACTTAACACTCATTTCACATCTAAAGCTACTTCTAATCCTCAACAGGTTTGGGGGGCTCTTAAAATTACTGAAACCACAGAGACAGGAGACACAGCCTCTTTGTGAAAGGAACATTTTCTTATCTACTACCAGCTGGGTCCAATCATCACCAGGGATGGCTACAACAAAGGTGCTAAAAGGCTCTTTCACAATGACTGCTGCTCCACTGGGGATTCAGGGGATGAAAAAGAGCTTTGATGGAAAAATCTGAACAAGAGGCTAGAGCAGTCCAGCCAAATAAAGTTACTGTCATAATCAAATGCTGTCAATCACAATGAAAATCCAATTAAAAATGTTGCAGCACGGCCCTCTTAAGTGGAAAAATGTCCCCTATTTATACACATTTTTGTCAATTCCACACTAATTCTACAATTGGAAAAGTACTAGTATTAATTGATTTTTTTTCCAACTTAAAAAAGAAACAGCAACCAACCCAGGAGCCTTCTGAGGAACTGAGGTTACATGCAGCATGTTGTGTACAATTAAGAGTTAATCAAGGCTACCTTTGAAAATTCCATTTTTATCCCCATCAAGGGAACCTTAATGCAAACGGTACCTATTCAGCTACTTCTGAGTTGGAGTTGGTGAGCATTTATATTTTAAGAGCAGAGATAAGGAAAAAAAAAAAGAAAGAAACTAATAAAGTTTCCAGCAAATGTCTGTCTCTAATTCATAATAATAGCTGACATTAACTCTGAACCTAGTATTTAAGTCTATCTTGAAAACTAGAGAAGCAATGGCCCAGGTGTCTTCAGTCCCCTTTCTCTGTCCTTTAAATGGCCAAGGGAACCTCCAATTGTCTGTACACACAGTTTGGACCCCACAAATAATTAGGTATCCACAAAAGATCTCTCTAAAAACTGCTTGGCCCACTATCCCCAAAGGTCTCTCTAAAAACTGCTACAAATTAAAAAGCAAACAACCCATTATACAAATCCAGCTGGCACAACTGTAAATAGAAGACTTCTAATAATTTTCTCTAGCTCTTGAAATTCCTGGTTAGAAGCATTAATAATTGATAAGAATTGCATCTATTTATTGACAAGCACTTACACTAAAACAACTTTGCCACCTTCAACAACAATTCCCAAATCCCAGAGAACTTGGTCCCTGGATCCTTTTGTTTTTGCTCTCACAGCTAGTTGTGTGTAACTATATAGCTCTTGGTGGTTGTCAACCCAACCATCATTCCAGAAGACCGCATAGAGGAGACTGTACATCTGATGTGCTACTGGAAACAGAATACCATACACTCTCCTCCCCCCACCCCAGCCCTCCAACATGGCATCAGAAAAGTATATTGTATAAACAGTGAGCATGGAAACCAGTGAATCAATCTAATATTCTAATGATTACTTCTGGCAAGCTAGCCATCTCCAGTCTTGGTTTTCAGTAACTTCTGAATTTGGCGGTTGTAGTGGGCTCCATTTGTGAATTAAAAAAACTAAATAGTCACGACTGACAACTTATAATCCTATGGTGTCCCTAAGAGTTGAATGCTTAAAGAAGCATTAAAGCATTTTAATTTAATCTTAAATTCTTCTTAAAGAAGAATTCCCTTTGGAACAGATCTTAGAACATGTCCTTGTAACAATGGATTAGGATGCTGACCAGGTAACAGAAATAACCAAAGTATTTTCTGAACAGATCTACTATGTTTCCAGTACCATGACAGGCACTGTGAGAAATCCATAATCAATATACCCCCAAAAGATCAAGGCTCTGTCTTTAAGAAGCTTATCTAATTGGTGGACAACACACACTTGAGTGATAAGTGGGGTGGTATACAATATCACAGGAATTCAAACGTAGGCTGTATATACTGTATGTGGGTTGGAAGCAATGGAGCTTAAAATGGAAGTTGAAATATGGGTAACACTTGGATAGGAAGGGGTATGGCATGGAAGAGGGGACAGTTCGAAGGGAGTAGAAATTTCCAGTGAGTTAAGCCAGAGAATCAAGTTAAATAAGCAAATCAAATTCAAAAAGTAAATGCACGAGGCCATTACAGGGACATATTTTCTTTTCATGGTGGATTTACTATAATGTCAATGGAAAATAGTCTGATTTTTAAAATATGTGACAAATGGCTATGCTATTTCTGGAGTCAGTTACAAAAGAGGCATCCTGGCATAGCGGAGCACAGAATCCGGGTTTTAGACCTAGTTTTGTTTTTTAACTCTCAGTGTGATCCTGGTCAAGTCACTTTAATCACTACGGACCTCATGGATCTCATCTGTCAAATGATGGGGATGGCTCAGGTGATCCTTGAGGTCCCCATCACCTCTAGGAGCCTGGGATTCCAAATCTCATTCTTTGTTTGATGGGGAAGCGAAACAAGAGTTTGGAGAAAGACCCCAGCTGTCTGACAAAGAAGGCAGGGCAGTAGCAGCAGTAGCGTCCAACAGCCAGACTGAGAGAATGGGAAGAGATTAGACAGAGGAAAAATTCTTTAACTGGTTGAAAAATGAAAACTGTCAGATCACTGTGATCAAGGAATGACAGATTTTATCTATCTGTAGCTCTCTAGCTATGTGCATACATATACATATATATTTATATATTTATCAGTTATAGTCTTGTCAAAAGATTAAGCTGTCGCTTCTATGGGAAAACAAAGCTTGTTTTCTGGGGTTATAATCTCTCTGTTCTTGCTGAAGTGCTAACTTGTCATCAAAAACTCAAATTAAAGCTGTCTGATTTAGTGCGATCTCAAGTATTCAGCCAACAATTCCACGGATGTAATTATGTGCAATTAAAAAGCTCATACAATCCTACTTCTAAGCAGACACAAATAGATGCTTCTAATAGCTTTGGTACTCTTCAGTATTTTAAAATTAAATTATATTAAAAAAATCCCTCACATTTCATCACTGTGGTTGTCTACAGACACCCCCATTGCTCTTAGAGTGATTCTTGTCTTTACAGAAAATGCTCATAAATTTTTCTGAAATTCCAATCTCAGAGGTGCTTTCTTAAAAGCTAAACTGATGCACTAATAAGGTGAATTGCACCACTAGATGAATAACCAAATACGAAAATAACAGTGGCAAGGATGGGTGGTCAGGTGTCTCTAATGATGGCCAGAAAGATCCAATTTAAGATGTAAGCCATATATCCTGGGCAAGATAAACCCAATGGACTGCGGCCAAGTTTAAAATCACTTCTCAACCATCATCAGTAGTATCTTACATTTCTGAACTTAGCCAGGCACAACAGGGCCTTTGCCTCCAGGTCAACTGAGGAAATGTGCCTTTTCTCTACATCTGAGTTCAGGGCAGAGACAGATCTCAGATCACCAGAAAGTGAATATTCCATTTGGCTAATGAGGAGAAGTCTGGCTTGGTGAAGAATATAAGCAGAAACTCTTGGTCTGGCAATGGAGGAATTTTTTCGAGGATCCCAAAATTACAAAGCTGGGATTTGAGTATTTTCAGGAAAAAATCCGATTCGATGGTTTCTCTTTTCCCTTCTCTCTTTTTAAATTACTGTGGAGATGCCCAATTTAATGTGAATCTTGATTTAAGTGCTGAGCCAACCATCAAACTATGTGAAAATGTAATTACACTCTGTAGTATTAGGATCAGTTTTGAAAAAGCAGAAAAACTACCACCAACTTAATTCAGAGAAGTTAGACAAGTTAACATCTCTTCAAAAGTAATTAAATGTTTGAACAGATTTTGCTATAAGATGCTGCCATCTTTGCCCCAAAACACCTCCCCCCACTCTTTACACATAGAACCTGTTCTGGGAAATGGGACTATCTTAGAGAAAATAAAATCCAAAAGTACAACTTTTATTATGATTTGAAGATATGCACACTCCTCTTCTGCTCCACAGAGACTTAAAAAAAAATTTAAACGACTCAGCCAGGTCCCACAATAATGTCTTTTCCTTGTAAGTAAAATGACTTCTATTCAAATAGCAAAATGTAATCCAGTGTAACTTCTCAGGGCCTAGACAGGAAACAGAACCTGAGGGAATGCTAAATGATGGTGCCCTGCTCTGGAATGTTCAGCGAAATGCACAAAATACCAGGCATGATTACATTATAAGAAAAACACACATGCATACACACAACACAACAATGTGTTTTTAAACAATTACTAAAGCAGTATTGTAATAGCATAAAGACAATTTCTGCGCTAGCTTGTTTTCTAAGATTCTCGTTGCTACCGAACAGATAATAACTATTAGTAAATCAAACTCCTCTGCAATATCCAGCTGTGTCTCACGCATTTACATACAGATAGAATGGGTATATGTTTTTAATATGTATGTGCTTCGTACTTTTGCCACAGCTGAAGTGCACGCTACAAAGGAGGAGGAGAATGGGAACCGAATCAGCATGAGATAATAAAGTGGCCTAGATAAAGTATCAGCCAGCGATTGATCTCAAACAGGGGATATGCTGCTTCTTTCTGACCTGATTACTTACTATGCATAGATTCCATTAAATAGAGCTTAGATATGGAAAGCTTTTCTGAAAAACAGTCTAAATGCACAGATCTATAGTATTCTGAGTCAAATTTCTAAACGTTCACATGAAGTCTGCCCCTCCTTATCCTTTCCAGACTGTGTACTCACTCAGTTCTGCCCATGTCAATATTCAAGATGAGGCAGGGAAGGCGTGGTGGGGAAGATGAAAGGGGTCTGGCTGAAATCTGGATGGAGAGCTCATTTTCACTGAGTAGAATCCTACAGGGAGGGCCCCAATCAACAGAAATCATCCCCTTCCCTCCCTAACTCAAAGGCAGTGGGACCACCAAACAAACACTGCTTTGCTCTAGGGGCCAATCCAAACCTTTTCACATCTGATTGGCTTCAAAGATAAAGAACCACCCTGAACTCATTTCCAAGCCCTGCCCGCGTTTGGAATCAGCAGCTGCGAGGGTTTTTCACAAGTTTTCAATTTAATAGAGTGAGTAAATTCATTCATTTGTGCTAATGAAGCTTCCACTTCTCAATCCCCACCCGTTCTGGGATCCATAAACAACATCTCCATCTTTCTAGGCCAGAGTTCTAGGAAGCCTATTGTCAGGGCCCATTTCCTTCTTTCACAAAGGAGAGAAGTGAAAACCAGAAGAATGACCTGTCTACCATTACACTGTGGAAGCCAGGACTGGACTTAGATAGCTCTTGTCCCATCGATGATACCAGATTTGTCTTCTAGCTCAGTCACGTACTCTAAAGCATCCCTGGTGAGTCAATCGGCTTTGCTTGACTATGAATATTGTGACAAAGGCGTGGTTGTTTTCTTTTTGACAATGGGAGGAGGGTGGAAGGAGGAGGAAAGACAGAAGTAGGGTAGCACACCCACACCCACACAATAGGAAGAGTCATTGAGGCATCTTTTAAAAAAATGCAGAGACCAGAAAGAAGGCTGGAAGGAAGTACAAGCAAGCAGGATAGCCTTGAAAACTACAGGTTGGATTTATATGCTTAAAAGTGTACAGAACAGAGACTTGCCATTTCAGGTACAATACTTTCTCTCTGTTCTGCTATGTATGTGGAAATATTCATTTTATTTGGTGTCTGTTATATTCAGAATGAAAATACATTTAAAGAAGAAAATACCTCTAGAAAGATTTATTTTTCAGTTATGCTTCCCAAACAACATAAACAGTCTTTATAGCTTTAACTCCCCAATACCAACAGGGATTATTTATTTTAAAATACTTTTAAAAATAAAACTTGGATAGAAAACCTGATGCAAATGGTCCATTTCAATATTTTCCAACCTAAGTGTTCTGTATTTTCCCCGTTCCATGGGCCTAGAGTTTATGTCTTTTCTTGTAATGTCATCAACCTTGGTGAGACAATTGATCGTGAACATGTACTCATATCTTTGAATTCTTTTCTTTTCTTTCTCTCTCTTTTTTTCTGTGACAATATTTCTATTTCCTCTGGCAATGAAAAACATTTTTTTTTCACATGTAACACAGTATCATTGGCTGGTAAACCCAAGACAAGGGCTGTGGGCCCTACAACTGGCTGAATCTTCCATTTCTCCCCTCCTCAGGAACCGAGACCTTTCCCGGAATGTTAGTATCCATAGCTCATGTAGCAGAGGGCAGCATTAGCAGAAATCCTATCACTTGATTTATACATGGGAACTTAAAATGTGTTCACTAATCACCGATTAATCACCAAAGAAATATAAAGAGTTTGGGATCCTACCCATTGTCAACATATCCATATCTAGTTCTTTCTTCTTGGGCCTTGTGCAGACACCAAGTTGATAACAGTCTTTAAAGTACTTAACCAGAGGCTACATCTTTCCCATGGAACAGATGTGACACTGATTCTAACAGAGCCTTTCTCTAATGGAAGATGCATATGCACATATGTGTAGTAGGTCCAGGAAAGAAAAGAGGAGAGGCTCTTTTTAGGAAGGTAGAATTTCTTTCCAAATTTAATAGCTGCCAGTGAGAAGCCTGCTTCCCTAAAGGCCACATATGAGGGTTTGGCTCTATGATGCCAACCAAATTCCAAAAGAATCCTGCAACAACAGGTAAGGGAGATTGGCACTTATTCTGTGAAGAAGGCATGGGCAAGCAAGGAGTGGAGCCCAGTGACGAGACATTCTCATTTCTCCCCCCAAACCCTTTCATTCTCAACCGGTTCAAGATCTCAAAGGGGTTATGGTGGTGGTGATGATAGTAATGGAACTGCAGCCCCAGGGAAAGCTCTCCCAACAGCCTCACTACCCACATTCTTTTATCTATATTGCTGATCATTAACTTGAGCCATTTCCCAACCCTGACCATGATTCCATGGTTTCTGATGGTGAAACTTTAACCTTTGTTGGTCCCACTCCCATCACCTAAGGTTTTTTCAATCAAACTGAAAAATAAAAGACTGTAAGGGAAACCTCAACAGCACTTAAAGCTGCTCTAACCCAAGCTGTGCAGGCCAAGCCAGTGTCCAGCTGCTTGGAGTTACCGAGCTTTGGAGATAAACTGTTCTTTTCCAAAAGGAAGCCATCCCCCCTGCCCACAGTGACAAATGGTCTCTGCAGTTCATGCATTCCTGAGGAGGCCCTCGGCTTCCAGATGGGAGTTCCATCAAATAGGTTGCAGGCAGAGAGGGGAGAGGAAAAATTAAAGCCATTAATATGCTGGAAGGAATAAAAAAGACTGGGTCTTCTTAAGGTGGGGCTCCCCAAGATAAGAAGTCCTGTCCTTCAAGCGAGAGACACCTTGATTTTCTCCTCAATGCCCAGTGAGCCTAGTTCTTTGGTCGAGGGCAGGCAGGGAGGGCTCAGTTCCCTTGGGAGTCCCTCTGGGAGCTAGGAACATGAGTCATGAGAAGCCACTCCAAGCATACTCCCCATCGCTGTCTGCCTTGTGTCTGATCTCTTATGGAGCAATGGGTGGCTCACCCTTGTTACACCTCTGGGCATAAATCCATTTAAAATAAAACAGCAAGTAGTACTAGAAATAATGTTAAATATTAAGTACAAGACAATGCTCTCTGTGACTAAATTTTTCATTATATTTTATTGATTTATTGATATTTATTAATAAAAAAATAAAAGTAGGGTAGCACACACCAGGGTGTGTAGTTGTAAAGAGATATATCTAGGTATGCAGCCACATATATCCAACTACATATGCTTCTGAGGCACTGAAAGTGCTCACCCTTTAGCCCCATCTTTATGACTTGACACCCTGGAGTGGTGTTCCTTACAAAGATATACATACATATATATTTATGGGTGTATGTGCGATCTGCAGATGTTTTATTTATAAGTGGCCGACTCATTGCAGCACTGAAACGTGCATTTACAAACAGATATCTGTTTTATGAAACCCTATTCCTCTGTTTTAATAGCTAAGCTATCCAGCCATAGCATAATAATGCGCAGGTAAATGGGCCTCTATCTCTGGAACCTGTTCCAAGTTTTCTCAGATGTGACTAACTGCAAGAATTTTCCAACCATCAAAAGACAAAAAAAAAAAAAAAAAAAAAAGATAGTCTTACTTTAGGCACCAAATCGGTATGGATATAAATTGGAAAGCTTTGGGGTGAACTTTAACTTGAGACTACCCTGAATTCAGAAATTTTGCTCCCAGGATAATGTTAAGGAGGTAAGGACCTTCCTAGAGAGCAGTCATGCAGCAAAAGTGAAATATTGGAGTTTTTACTTTCCTATAGTGACATCTGCATGGGAAATAAGTTATGGACATTTAATTGTGTTGGTATTGCATTTGATTAAAAAAACGTGCTTATGAGGATGTAATGCAAAGGAAGAAAAACCACCAGCTGATATCCTCAAGATATATCTTTTTAAAAGACATGTAGGAAAATTTAAGAGAAATTACTATGATGGCAGTTCTTCTAAGGTGGGACTGGTGTGTAAAACATTAGAAAAGTATAGGCTATAATTATTACTTACTAATGTTAGATACTGACATTATTCAAACAGCTTGTGCATTGTCAGATCAACAATCTGTACTAAATAAATGACCATTTGGGAATTGTGGAGAAGTATCTCTGCTCCTCTCACTGCCTGACTAAAAACTGTCATTTGTAATCAAAGGAGACTGCCTTGGAGCTGAGAACACAGCACTAGAAGCCTTGCAGTTGTCTCCTTCTAAGGAAAAGACCAAAGATTCCCATTAACTTGATCTTTTGCAGCCAATCTAATGTCATCCTGCACAGATCCAACAGGAATCCATGCCACGCTCAGCATTTCCTGTAGGAATGCATTAAAAACTTAATACATTGACCACCTCTGTTTTCAATCTTCAGACCCGGAAAGGTTGCAATGGCAAGTAACGACAAAGAATGACCTACATTAAACTGTAATCCTTGGGCCGGGCAGATAGAAAGACCTCTGAATTAAGTTTCAGAATGGTGTCTTAAAAAAAAACAAACCCCAAACAAACCTGAAGATAACTGAGGGGTGAGAATCAAAAACACCCATCTCAACGAGGTAAATAATTCTGCTCTGCCTCAGGCTGTATGAAGAAAAAAGTAAAAAGAAAGTGGTTTTTTGTTTTTGGTTTTTTTTTTTTTCGGTCCATCCCAAGAGGAAAGGAGAGCACGGACACAGGACAAGAGAGCTCTTGGAATGAACATAGCGCAGAGGAAGCCCACTTACCATCAGATCTTCTGGAGCTGGCCTTTCTTTCGGCTGCTTCTTCATGCTGGAGAAGACAAAAATATTTTCATGTGATTTATATAACTTGAAAACGTGCTATTTAAATACAGTTTTTAAATTTATTGGGGCAAAGATAGAAATCTATCAGCTAAAACATCAGCCCGCGCCCTCTCGCTAATTCCAACCCTTCAATACTGTACTTTCTTGGGACAGATTGGACACTAAATGAGGCAGAGGAACAAAGGTGACTTTTGTAGGGCCGTCCTTGAAATAGAGATCAGGAATGAATTCAAGCTCATCCAAGATGCTATTACTGACTCAGTTATGAATCCGTCCCTGCTTTAGACGTGAGGAACAATTTGCTTCCTTTTAAAAATGGGAACAAGACAACAGTAAGACAAGGGACGGGATCATCAAGTCAAAAGTGATGACGTCTCCTTTCCTCATTATGACTTAGGTTGACAAGTAATCTGTAAAAGGGGTCAGAAATCCAGACAACGTTATGGAATTACAAATGGGTTATTACACACTGTTCCCATTGTTTCATTTATTTTGGCTCCAATGCAAGTTGATAATTCATTAAACAGCTGTTGGAAAGCTAAGTTTGTTTAAGCAGCTTAAAGGGATCACATTTCTCATCCAAATATTCCTTGTCTTTCCAAGCAAAAGGTATAATTAGTAGCTGTAGACTGTGCTTAGTTACATGATGGAGTACTAATACAAGATAGTGAGGTGACCATCGGTACTGCCTGCCATGGATGATCCTCTCTTCCCCTCCCCAAACACTGACATATTTCTAGGATAAGGCAACCAAGAGACTCTCAGGCTTTTCTCACCTGGCTGGGCTAAATTGATTCTGAATGTCCCTTTATTTACGCACTCCCTAACAAGCAGGAAAGCCCTTAGTATATAATCTGCTGCATTTGCTGACAGTACTTTTTTTTTTTTTTTACAGAGAGATGTAATGATCATATGGTAAATAAGAACCATAGTTATGAACCATTAATGACATCGAGGACAATTTGCCTTCCCTATAAATAACCATATGCACCTCTCAAATAATGCATCCATTAGCAAGTAATTCAAGCTGTCTCACTAGTAGGGTTGGTAACAGTCCTAATCTGACATTCCAAAGGAGCTGTATCTCTTGGGAAAACAAGGCTATTACCCACTATCATTTATGTTTCAGCTTGACATCTGTGGAAATTTCAGCACAGGTTATCCCTCCCTCTGTCTCCATAAAAGTTTTATACAACAGCTGATTAATTTTTTGGATGAGATGAAGAAGCGGCCCAAACCCTCCCCAATCCTTCCCACCCACCTACCCCCATACACCACACAGCTTGCTAAGCCTCAGAGCAGTACTGCACAGTCAATGCTGCCCCCCAAATGGGTGACTCCCCAAAGCTAGTATTCAGTATCTTAGATAGCATGTGAATCTGTCTTATAGCTTGTTTTTTCCATTTCAGCAGGCTAAAATGGAAATAATCATGCGGTGGTAATGGGCTTTAAAAAGAAATCTTAGGTATTCATTATATAGAATGTTAAATGGCATGAATATATCTTTTTTATTAATGAACTTTAAAATAGCTCAGATATAGTTTGACTTGAACCAATATGGCGGTTTAGTTAGGCATATGTGAAAATGAAAATGTTTTTGTAATAAAAACAGCTTTAAAAAACCACAAAATGTCTTATAGATGTTTTAAATAAATAAAAGCAATGTCTATAAACTTCAAAAAGCATAGGAAAAATACCTTCCTTTTATCTATAAAGGTCTTCCTATGGAATATAAACTGTATGGTGCATTTTTATTAAGAGGTAACATATTATACTTAGTCAAAAAGGTGATAAAGCCTGACATTTATATTAAGGAATATTTCTTGTTTTCAATTCTGCATAATCACCAAATGGATCATTTTCAATTTTTTTCCTTTTTTCTATCACCCTACCCCCACTTGTGTAAGGACTGTTCTCCACATTAGTTTGCCACATTGCACACAAAATGTCTTTTGGCAGGACACCCCTGTTCACATTCCCCTGGCAAACAGAACCACGGGCTGGCAGTTCCTTGTGGGAACTGATGAGGGAGGGCAGCCAGTAAAGGAGTTAGCAGAACATGGGAGTGGGATGGACCTCTTGTCTGGACCAGTTTCCAATTTTCGCTCTCTCCTTACTGTGGGATTTTTGACTCCTGCACAACCCACTTTTTCTGCTCGTTTCCTCTGGAGGCTCTCTTTGTTTGTGAAACAGCTGGAGGGAAGCTGAATGTCCAGCAAGTGCCTCCAAGACAACATCTGGCTTAAAGATACATCAGAGGAGTCAGTGGTAGTCAATCAATCCTGAAGGAAGATGGGAAGGTTAAGGAGGTGAGGGAGGGGAGAGACAAAGTGGAAAGGGGGCCTGTAGAAAAAAACGGCTCAAGTTTCTTTATCTGTAAAACGAAGGGGCTGGACTAGAAGGGTTCTCAGATTCCTTCTAGTTGTCAAAATTCTATGATTTCCTTTGATTCTCAAAAGGTTAAAGAGACACAGCCAGGCCATATACTCTTTTCATAACTAAGTCATTAAAGTGGCCTTCACAGAACACTGTATTAAAAATAGAACTAAACAATTTACTGAATAGCCAATGAATTCATAAACTATGCTGCTTACCTTAAGTGAAAGACAGGTTTATGGGGAACATGAGGGCATGTTAATAATAAAGATCAGCTTCACATTCTCACTCAATAGGTAACATGAAATTATGTCTGTGTGATTTTAACACACACACACACACACACACACACAGATACGTATATCAACAGCATCTGTGTTCATGAAAATAGCCTGATTCTCAGCAGTTTATTAAAACAGGGGAAAACCCTCTGAAGTACGTTTAGGACCCTTTGTGTAAATAACGTTTACATAATTTAAACAATTTCTTCAGCTCTGCTGCCCCATCTGCCCAAGGCCCCAAAGTCCCTCCTGTCTCAGAAAGGAAGCAGGGAGAGCCATAAGGTCTCACGGAGCCGCAGAGTTAATGGCATGTATCATTTACATGGAGGGCATGGCATGTTTGCAAACTGAGCTCACCACTGAGTGATGAAGTGTACGAATGGTTCGGAGAACTCTCCAACCGGAAGGACTGGCGAATCCTGGGATGGAGAAGGAAACAAAACAAAACACCAAGTCACAGAAAGTCAGGACAATTTTTCTTCCGTCTATTTCCTCCCTTACTGCCACAAGGACAAAAAGCTCCCCCCTCCCCTCCAAAAGTCACCATTCAATTAAAAAGAGGGGCTACCCACCACTCAACATGTTTACATAAAGATGCCAAATTTAAGGCACCACACTTCATACAATGGTGAGAAACATGAGGGAAGATGGGGAGGGAGGTGAAAAAAGGACAATGATAGCCACAGGGTAGGAAAGAAGGTAGGGAAAGTGTAAATGAGAAATTAATGATTATTTAAGTAACACACAAATGGTCTTGTAATTAACAAAAAGCTGTGAAATTATTCCTGTGTTGACCTTTGTTTCTTTTACTGGGTTTGCTATTTATTTACACTTTTCTTTTTATTTACATTTATTTATGTTTTCACCTACTTATCCACTTAGTCAAATTCTCCATCATTTGGGTTAGATTTTCTCCCAGCCACACCGAGGGTCTGTCTGCCTTTTCCATCAAAGGAAATTCAATTCACTCGCAGTCACCCTGTCCAACTTCCTCCTAACCCGTTTTCTGGAAGCAAGTGAATTAAAGACACAAAGAGAAATCCACCACTCCGCCACAAAGAAAGCTAATAACAAACACACACACAAAACCAAACTCAGACCAGGAAGCCAAACCAAACACCCCACAAAACAAAACCCCAAAGCACAAAACAAACCCAAGCCATGAGGAAGTATCACAACAAAAAACCCCAACCGAGGGAGCAAACCCCATTACCATGCGCAAAAGAGGGCTTTAAGAATTTAGGAGTTTTTCCAAGAATGACAGAGAACTCCACTGTGTTTATAGTGTAACAGCTCAGGATGTAATGAAATTACACTGCAGAGTACTTTAACAGTCATCTCATTAGACCTACAGTTGGAACACGAGAGCCACATAAAATAGGCAGCTGCAAATGACTCCATTCTCATCTATTCTCATTTGCTATTAAAAATACCTTTCGGCGGCTTTTTTCCTCCCTGACATCCCTACACAAAGTACCCTGCAAAGTATGATACATGCACCTATTTAAATTAACAAAGGAATGACTTATTTTAATCTCACTGTGCTTTGGCCATTTGGATGAGCAATATATCATTACATACAACCTTCCAGCGCTGCAGGCAAGAAACTCAGAGCGTGGAGCATTTGGTGGGAGCCAAACAATTTCTCTCGCACACAACTGTGTCAAATGCATGCATGGATTCATTATTGAGAACGCGAGGAAATAGCTTTGATGTAGTGGAAAAAAGAAGATGATAAAAGCACCTCTACAATATGTGTGTCATTATCAATGGTGGCAGATAGATACAATTGCAGAGCCTCCTATGTGATTAGTAAATATACATATAATTGCTGTGGCCAATTATCAGAAAAATGAGATCGGTAATTACAAGACAGAAAATTAACTAGAACTCTTATTAAGGCTTTGTTTCCAATTCAAACAATTGGAAACTGTTGGAAAATACAATTAGATCAAAAGTAAGTGAGGAGTCAAAGCAACCCCAAACACTTTGGTTTTCTTAAAAATGGAAAAAAAACCAAACACGCATACATAGTGTTTTTCATCCCGTGTGGATCTACTCTCTTTGAATTCATTCATTTCACTCAGAGAGGACAAGGTTATCATTTCTAAACTTAAATATGAAGTCAACATTGGAAGACACTTGTGAGGAAGGGGGAAACAAAGGAAAATGGGAGCTAGATAAAATCTGAGCAAGTTTTGAATCCAGAAAGCCAGGAAGGATTGTGGAGTGCTAAAACACTCTATGAAAACAATGGCAATCATAGTAAGGCACCCGCCAACATGACAAGCCTTCAAAAAGGGACTATAAAATAGTCACAGAAACCCTATCGACCGAGTCACCAAAATGAAGCGCGGCAGTGTCAAATTTCTGCCCAGGCTTCTTTTAGGAAGGCTGTATTTATCACCAAGTCTGGGAGAGCCTCTACAAGGCCTAGTTCAAGAGATGACATTTCAGTGCTTCGAAAAACCATTAATAAAAAGACAGTTCAAAGTCAGGGTGTAAGAATTTATAGACTCTGCTTTATCAGAAAGATTCTCAAGTTATCCCTTTGCTGATTTCTGGATGCTGCTGGTGTGGGGTAGAGTGGAGGCATTAAGAGAGGAGCAAAATCCTAACAGGAGAACACCTCTGAATATTTACATAGACTCTTAAAATTCTGCTGTGGCACTCCACAGTGATCTCAGCATCAAATGGAATGCTAATTTGGGCCTCATTTCAAAGTATGATACCAAGACTAAATTAATGAATTATAGAGTAGCCAACTTGATGAAGATGTCGTTTTAACACGGATGAACAAGAGAACAAGCAAATCTGACATCTTTGCATGGGGAGTTAATTTTATTTAAGACCTGATATTGTAGCCCGTTAAGTTGCACATAATATAAAACTCAGGAACACTGGGTGGTGCACATGAATAATTTATTTTGCTTTTGAAAATTCCAAACCAAGTCGACTTCCCAGAACCACAGTGAGTGGATTCTCATCCCAGCTGGGCCGAGAATGAATCTCACTAATCAAATCACTCACTAAAGGCATGGGGGCCGGATTACAATCTCAAACAAACACAAGTATTCTTCTTTTTAAAATCTGTGCTTCCAATTCCCATACCTCTTGGGTAATTTCTGAAGACTCAACGACTCATCAGGGATAGACTTAGACACACAAAGACAGGGAATGAGGGAGCAGGCAAAAAGCCCCCATCTCAGAACAAGTGGGCTGCTTACCTGAGGTGAAAAATTGGCTGGGCAATATGATGGGAAAATAAATCAACAAGCCTGAAAGATCTCACGCAGAAGGATTTTAAAGCAGCCACATCTCTTTTCTTGAGTCAGACTACAAATATTTTTAGGACAAGATGAGAAAGACTAGTGACAAACTACAGAATATTTCACGAATTTGAATTCCAGTGGAGTAGAGGAAATGCACAACACAGGTTAAAATTAGTTAAGGGAGAGGGAAAGAAGGTGTGGGGGGGGCGCCTCCAGTCACTCTAAGCCTATAAAAAGGCTACATAAAAGTATAAAAATAGTTGGCACAATAAAATTATGCCACTGATGTGCAGCGATATAAGAGAAGTATTCACTGGCTTTGTTGGCTTGTCAAATTTTTCTTTTCTTACTTTTTAATGGAATCCTTGAAGAAATGCCTTTAAAAAACTATAACCACAGATTGGGGAAGTAGCTATATCTTAATAACTCACAATGGCTAGAATAGACCTTAAATTGTTAATAAAAGTCATTCTCCTTAAGACCTAGATTGCATACTTCACCCTAGAGATTTTTTAAAAATGTTTTTCTGTTGTTGAACTTCTAAATAGAGGTAGAGAATGAAAAAAATGGACACAACCTTAACCAAAAGCTTTAACCTAAGACGCTGATCCCCAGTCAACTTTAGATCCCCACAAAGGCAACATCCAGCTGTATCTTGTTATCAAGCAGGCTATTGCTATATAAAAACAGCTGCCATAAAATATTTCAGTGGGCAATTCTGGACATCAAGGAGAACGTGTTGGAGTCTCAGAAGCTTCCACAGCTCCTTGGTCAGTCTTCTTCACCACACAACTGGAACATGCTTGTGCCGGCAGAGCACAGAGAAGGGCAATGGGGAAAAAAAAGTGTGAGTGATGCCTTTGCCTTGTGAATAATGAACAGTTCAGGAAGGTCAACCCATTACAACTGAAACCGTTTAATTATTAATTATGCACAATCTATGAGCAAAGGACAAGTTCAGAATGTTTAATGTGTGGTAACTCCAACTGGACTCTCTCTGGGCATTTTGCTATTAGCACTTGTCAGCAAGGTGCTCAGGCATAAAGAAAAAGGCATGGTAGCAGAAAATCTAAAGGGGGGGCAATGTGTATGTACTATGTGGGGTGGGGGCTGCTTGGGAGGAGGTGGAACTCCAAACACAGCTGCTACTATTTAATTTCCAGGGTAAGCTGCCTGACACACAATTTATGAGCTTTGAAATCAAGCAGGTAAGCTGGAAGAAAGGAGAAAAGTACTTATTTACAAGAGGGATTATTGTAAAAAACCATATCATTTGCTTAAGCCAAACTATTTCTTTGCTTTGGAGATATATACACTTATATGCATGTGTATACATATTTCTCACCCCCCTTCCCCACCCTGTAACTGTAATACAGCAAAGCAGAGTGCAACTTTTGGCATGCTTAGGAGTCAGGAGGTAGACTGCTAATTCTGGCTTCATCACTAACTTGCTGTGTAATTTTGAGAAATTCATTTAACACGAGTCTCAGTTTCCTTACATATTTTTAAAAATCTACCTCCAAACAGAACTAATGTATGTGAAAGCAGACTGCAAAGGATAACGTGTAGTATAAAACCTAAGGGGCTATTCTCTGATACCTGAATGGTCAGAGCCCAAAAGAATTCTGTTTTGTATAAATGGGAGACATAAGAAACCAGAAAAGGTTAAGGGATTTTAGTTTTGGCTGTCAACTCAATAAGCATTTATTAGACACCTACGATGTGCCAGGCACTGAGTAAGCTGTAACATTTCTATTACCTGTGTTGTGTTTTGGGTCATAATGCTTAAAGGTACGTTCTTTTATCTGAAATACTAAGGAAGAGATGGATCTCCAAGTGAGATGAAGGGATGCTGTGGCAAGAGGGACTTTTTATCATTCTAGAATAAAGATTCTCTCCCCTTACAGCATGGGTGGCTAGGAGCACAGAGGAATGATAACACCGTTTTATCCTCAAGGTATATAAATCTGCCTCTCACCACAGAATTACAGATCTAGAGCCACAAGGCACCTCAGAGACCTCATCCAACCCTCTCACTTTAGGGAGGTTAAGTTACCTGCTCAAGGTCACAAAAGTAGTAAGAGGGAGAGCTAGGACTCCAATCCAGGTCATCTGACCCCAAGTCCAGGGCCGTCCACCGTATCATGCTATCTGGTCTGCAATATCCACCCCTTCCTCCTGGTTCGTATCCTCTGGCACCAAGGAGAACAAGTTCAACTCCTCTTCAATCTGACAGTTGTTCCAGTAGCTGAAGGTGGCTATCATGTCTCTCCCCACTCCCCTCAGTCTGGCCTTCTCACTTCTGGATTAAATATGCCCAGCTGCCTGGATGGCATGGCTGCTTTTCCTCTAATCATTCTCTTTGTAACAATGTCCTTCCTACAAAGCGACACCTAGCACTGAATATTCTAGAGGTAACCAGACCCTCATAGGGTATACAGTAGGACCACCATTACCTCCCCTCATTCTGGATGCTGTCAAGTTGCTGACTCACATTGAGCTCACTAGTCCACCGTTAACGCTATCAAATAATTTTTTACTTAGCTGTGCCTTCACCATCACAAAGCTGCATGGTTGAGTTTAACTGCAGAACTTTACAAATCAATCTATGGCTATTAAATTTCACCTCATTACATTTAATCTTTCTATCCTATCAAGTTTCTTTTTTGGATCTAAACTCTGTTCTAAGTTATAAGCTATCTCTAAAAGTCTTTTGCAGATTGGAGAAGCATGCCATCGCTCTGTGGATGAAAATCACTCATAAAAAAAGTGCATGGGTGCAGGACCAGGGATAGCTCCCTAGGGTTCTTCACTAGAGACCTTCTTCCAAGTTATGCTGATCTATTAATGAATACTGTTTAAGTGGAGTCATTCATTCAGTAAGGCATCCCCCTAAGAAGATCTAATAGAGTAATTAGTGATTCTAGGAAAAACTTCTTTGTACCTAGATGGTTTTTAAATCTGACATCTGGAAACTTTCCCCCACTATTCTTTGCACTAAAGCACTATTTTCACAATGGGTTATCCAGATGGGTTAGACCTTGGACTTTGGCTGGGAAAGAGGTCCTACATTAAGTCACCACTCTTTAAAGTCGTAGCCATGGCCTGTATCTTGTCCCAGAAGTTATTCTTCAATTCTCAGATATAGCCAGTATGAATTACAGACCCCAGGAGGATTTCTTAATGATCACTATATTAGGAAAACCTTTACAATTAGAGCTCTGGGTTCTGAGAATTACATTTTATGCCATATCAAAGTTCGTACTGGGCAAAATCATCTTTTGGGCCAAGGTTCACCCTGAGGGCAGGGGGATGAGGAAGGAAGAATCTGGATGGATGATGCATCAGTATAAAGAGTTTAGGATATGAGTAATTAATGATGGTACAACAAATCAGTAGGCATAATGTATGTTGCATGCAAAGACAAGTACAGTCAAAAATTCTACTACTCTCTGAGGTCACGATCTATTTGAAACTAAATTAAACAATTTAACAAGCATTTTGGACTACAGGATACATAATGAACTGGTCTAATTCATACAGCTTCATCAGCAGGGCAGGGTATGAGCTCTGAGTTAGGTTTACCAAGGAATATTATCAAGAAAGGAGGCTTTTGACCCACCCCTATTGGAGATCAGACAACTATCCTTTACTCATCCTAGTCCACATCAAGCCCTGAGCAGGGAAAGTGAAAGATGATTCAATTTCCACACCGGGTCACTCCATGCTCCAAGTTGCCAGATGTGACAAATTACATGTGTGAGCATTTTGGTGTGAAGTTCTGTCCACTGGGTCTAGGCTGACAGTAGCAGCTCATTTAACTTGTCTCAGGTGGAGCTGGAACTAGGGGCCAAAGGCCTGAATTTTAGCCACTGAAACACCCACCTTACCCATAAAACCTTAAATCATGGGGGAACCAGCTATTAGTCAAGTAAGCATCACTACCAGATGGTGTATTAAAACATACACACATATGTGTGCGTATATATATATTATATGCACAATATATGTATATACATATGTATTATATGCGGATATAGATACACATATCTATTACACACAAACTCAAGTTCAAGTGAATCATTCTCTAGGTAATTTAGATGTCAAGATCTTGGTGATTTTCTTCATTTTCTTAAGTTTAAAATGCTTAGGACATGCCTCTGAGGTGGGAGTGGAGATGATTTTAAAAAGACATCAAATCGACCCTATATGTTTGGTATCATTTTTCAAGACTTTTATTGGACTTAAAAGATTTTCCAAAAAGGAGCCTAAAGGTTTCATAAAATTCCATACAAAGTCAGCAAAACTGGAAAACAGTAACTGGAAAACAGATTCACCTTTCAACTATAACTTTTAATTGCTTCCTTTTTGAAGCAAACAAGTAAATGTTTTCTCCCTTTTCTTATTTTTAGTCTCTTGTCATTCACAAGCTACCAGTGCACAACAATGCAGAAGTGTTCGCACAAACACAACAAACAGATACACATTCCTTTTAAATAGCTAAGGCAAGCAGCATAAAGCATACCTGGCTTACACCAAAGGGATTTCATTTGAAAAAATAAAACCAGTTATTGTTCCTCTTTCTCCATATACTCCCAATGCATTTTTATTGCTTTTTCATAAAACACTGCAGCAAATAATCAAGCATGACCACTGACATCCACAAGATTGAGTTTTAGGAACCATTAAATGAGCTCACCCTCATGGGAAACCGCCTGCTCAGGTTGGTCTAAAGGTAATTATTCAGCAATTCCTACCTGTGGTTTTACCTTGTTCCTATATAGTGTGTCTGAATTTCATACACTGGTAAGGTCAATTTCAGTCTTGGTAAAAGTGTGACTAAACATGGTCTACCCAGGATCTAAATTATGATGTAAATGTACACACTGGCATTTTATGAGTGTCTGTGTGCAGAAATGTGGAGCCACAAAACTATCCAAAAAATTGAACTAGTCAAATCCAAATAGCAAGGAAAATAATCTTTTCCAGGTCCCTAAGTGAAAAGGTAAATTCTTTTTTTTTTTAATAGGGAATGCAAAGTTTGTCCAAATTTAGACATATAAACCACATCTACACCTATGAAGTTGGAGAAATTCCAGCAAAGGAAAACAAATCTGGTATGTCTGTGTCCTGAAAAACCAACAAGCCAGAACTCTGTCAAGTCAGAGCTCCGAGATCTCAAGAGAAGCCCTGAGTCCATGTCCTCATATACTAGATGTCTTCTTGAACACTCAACTGCTGGTTAAAATAATTACTGCCATTTGGTACCTGAACTGCATGTATGGGGAAAAATATAATTCTAAAAGGCTGCAAAATGTATGAGAACTTGTGATATTAGTTTTGACCTTTTTAGAAAAATTCAAAGGCGATGTGTCCCAGTTCAAAGACCGTACATTCCATATGAACATGAGCTCTGCTGGGGTGCAAACAAAATAGGATCTCTGGAAGAGTTTTAAAAGGTGGCTAAAGGGTAAGTAACATTAGTTAAAATGACAGTTAACATGTGAGGAACAAAGAGAGATAATGAGAAACATGGAGAGGGAAAGGGAAAGGAAGAGAAGGAAAGAAGGAGATAAAGGAAGAAGGAAAGAGAAAGGAAAATAGGGAGAGGAGGGGAAGAGAGCAAGTGTGTGAGTGTGTGTGCGAGAGAGAGAGAGAGAGAGAGAGAGAGAGAGAGAGAGAGAGAGAGAGAGAGAGAGAGAGAGAGAGAGAGAATGCAACATACTGCAAAATGAACAAGTTCAGTTAGAATGTTCATCAGGATTTGGAAAATCATAATGCCATCTGCTATCCTGGACCTCCGAACATCAGGGATCTCCTGGGCCCACCAATTCCCATTTCCAAGAGGAAGGAAGGAACTCACATACTCTCTGGAATGCTGCCTCCATTCTGCAACAGAGGCAGCACCCTAGCCAACAAGCTTGGAGCCCCTTTTGAAAATATTTGCATTGCATATAGCACTTGTCCTAGTTTAGAGAAAATTAACAGCAAACACAGAGATAAAACGTCAGTGCCTGAATCTGAGCTGCTGGGTAACTGACCTTGGCATCCAACTTCATTTCAGGGTGTGTAAGTCTCATCATGGTAGATTAAATGAGTATCACCCTACAGCTGGATAAGACTTCACAATAGGGCAACACATGTTAAATGACAGAAGCCAAAACTGGCCCCACCAGACAACTGTCCATTCATAGAATGCTATTCACAGGCTTCTACCACCAAGGAACTAACTCATTAATAAAACATCCAACTTCATGGACAATTCAAAGAACACCACTTCTTAAATGACCACGTAGGCATTTAGAATTTTTGCTGGTGAGTTTCTAATTAACCTGGTGGATCAAAATCACTTTCTTTCTTTTATTTATCCAGCACCATTGGGAAGTAACAGAAATATGGTACATTTCAGAATATTTTTTTTTTTTAAATCTGACCTCAGACTACCATGAAGAAATCAGTTTTTCCTGATATACTTTTTCTATACTTTTCAAACTATCAGGAAAAATAACTTCTTTTGGCTCATTTCTTTGGTAACATTTTAATTTTTGCTGGATTCTTTCTATCCCCCCTCCCATCAACTCATAAATATGAATTAAATATAATTATAAATGAACAGAATATTAACTTCTGGATGTTGTGTTTTGGTAGAATGTTAATGTTATTCTAAAGAAATAGTTACTACCAAAAGAAAAAGTAATTACTAAAGGAATCATGGCCTTCGTGGTGACCTATTTTAAATCTTCAAGTCGGCTAAACTACATAATTTTAAATAAACTGAACTTTTCAATGGTAAAATTAGATTTCTAAAGCATGTATCTTACGTAAAAAATGGATACTCAGTTTTTGGTTTCTCCGCTAATATATTCCTAATGCTATGAGGTGGAGAAGTGAGCTACCATAAGGCTGAGTAGCTGGAGAGCCCGCCTTGGTGTGGGGAAGCCTAACTTCAAGGGGGGACTCTGGGACATCCTGGCCTTGTGATAACGGACAAGGTGCTGATCTCGGTGCTCTGGCCACTGTCTAAGACATCATGAATCAGATAAGGGGCAGAGAACAGCCTCACAAAGGAAGTTTCTGTGCTGGGGAAGCCCCAGGTCTGAAGCCAGTTAAGAAGAGACAAGCTACTGTGCCATAGTGGCTGAGTTAACAGAATCTCCAGCTCTTTTTAATCTCAGCTACTTAATACTTACAAGTTTCTACTGCAACTTTTTAAGTTATAAAGTCCTTAAATACTATATGAAAAATAGAAGTAGATAATTTATGCTTAGCATGGTTGGTAGCTCTTGATCTATTACTTGTAGGGATACTCGTAAACT
The DNA here is from genome assembly GCA_023548195.1 of Bettongia penicillata ogilbyi. Taxonomy (NCBI): domain Eukaryota; kingdom Metazoa; phylum Chordata; class Mammalia; order Diprotodontia; family Potoroidae; genus Bettongia; species Bettongia penicillata. The sequence continues at coordinate 249,589 of JAJHZJ010000148.1, forward strand.
CTTTAAAATATTTGCCTTTCTGTTCTGAGAAAAAACTAAGAATGAAAACCCTAGTTCTTTACAATGCTCTGGGTGGCCCTGGCAGGGGAAGGGGGAACAGAGGACTCTAAGCAGAAAAGAAAGATCTTCCTTATTAGGTTTCCTTTGAATTCGCCTGCTTCTTTACTTTCCCAAGGTCCACAACAGAAATCTTTACCACAAGAAGGATGGATGTGATTCCTGGCAGAGCTGGTTAATGCCAGCATAGTTGTTCTTAGGTGGCAATTCCTTCTCACCTCTCGGTGGTCACATGATACCTTTATGCCAGTAGCATTGGGAAGTAAGGCGTTACACACAGGCAACAGTCTAGACAACAGAAACTTTACCTCCTTATGTACTTTGTAGTGGCCTTTCTTTGTACCCCTAGCACAGGGCCAGGCATATATTTTGTTCAGTCATTTCAGTTACACCTGACACTTCATGACCCCATTTTTGAGAGGTTTTCTTGGCAAAGATACTGGAGTGGTTTGCATTTCCTTCTCCAGCTCATTTTACAGATAAGAAAACTGAGGGAAGCAGAATTAAGTGACTTGGCCAGGGTCACATAGCTGTTAAATAACTCAGGAAGATGTGCTCTCATGATTCTGGCCTTAATAAACACTTTTTTTTATAAAGATTTCTTATTTTAACCATTCTAACAGAAATCTTTTAAAAGAACATTACACATTTCACACGATTCTTTTTTTTTTATTTTTTAAAATTTATTTATTTAACTTTTTACATCCATTTTCACAAAATTTTGGGTTCCAAATTTTCTCCCCTTTTATCCCCTTCCCCCACCCCAATACCCCAAGCATCTAATTTTCCCTATCTTCAATCTGCCCTCTCTTCTGTCATCCCTCCCTTCTCTTGTCTCCATCTTCTCTTTTCTCCTGTAGGGCCAGATGACTTTCTATTCCTCATTAACTGTATGTCTTCTTTCCTAGTAGCAACAGCAATACTAAACAGTTGTTCCTAAAACTTTGAGTTCCAAATTCTCCCCATCCCTCCCTCCCCACCCATTCCCTTTGGGAAGGCAGGCAATTCAATATAGGCCATATCTGTGTAATTTTGCAAATGACCTTCCTGATAGTCATGTTGTGTAAGATTAACTGAATTACCATCCCTCCTAACCTGCCCCTCATTGTTTCTCTTCTGTCTTTTGATCCTGTCCCTCCCCAAGTGTTGACTTCAAATTGCTCCCTCCTCCTTTACCCTCCCGTCCATCATCCCCTCCCTTGCAATATCTCCTTCTCCCCCACTTTCTTATACTGTAAGATAGGTTTTCATACCAAAATGAGTGTGCATTTTATTCCCTCCTCTAGTCAAATGTGATGAGGGTAAACTAATTGTTTTTTTTTTCTTTTTCTCAGCTCTCCTCTTTTTCCCTCCACCAAAAAGTCTCCTACTTGCCTCCCAAATGACATACAATTACCCCATTCCATTTCACCCTCCTTCCTCCCACCACACTTCTCTCTCACCATTTACCTTAACTTTCTTTTAGCTATGGTCCCATCCTATTCAGTTCAATCTGTGCTCTCTATCTCTGTATGTGTGTGCATTTGTGTGTGTGTGCATGCGTGTACATGTGTGTGTGTGGTCCCACCAACTACCCAGATACTGAAAAGTTTTAAGAGTTACAAATATTGTCTTTCCATGTAGGAATGTAAACAGTTCACTTCTGGTAAGTCACTTAAGACTTCTCTTTGCTGTTTACTTTTTCATGCTTCTTCTCATTCTTGCGTTTGGAAGTCAAATTTTCTTTTCAGCTCTGGTCTTTTCATCAAGAATGATTGAAAGTCCTCTGTTTCATTGAAAGACCATATTTACCCCTGAAGTATTATACTCAGTTTAGCTGGGTAGGTGATTCTTGGTTTGAGTCCTAGTTCTTTTGACTTCTGGAATATCCTATTCCACGCCCTTCAATCCCTTAATGTAGAAGCTGCTAGATCTTCAGTTATCCTGATTGTATTTCCACAATACTGGAATTGTTTCTTTCTAGCTGCTTGCAAGATTTTCTCCTTGAGCTGGGAGTTCTGGAATTTGGCCACAATGTTCCTAGGAGTTTCTCTTTTTGGATCTCTTTCAGGTGGTGATCGATGGATTCTTTCAATACTTATTTTGCCCTCTGGTTCTAGAATGTCAGGGCAGTTTTCCTTGATAATTTCATGGAAGACGATGTCTAGGCTCTTTTTTTTGATCATGACTTTCAGGTAGTCCCATAATTTTTAAATTGTCTCTCCTGGATCTATTTTCCAGGTCAGTTGTTTTTCCCATGAGATATTTCACATTCTCTTCCATTTTTTCATTCTTTTGGTTTTGTTTGGTGATTTCTTGGTTTCTCGTAAAGTCATTAGACTCCATCTGTTCCATTCTAATTTTGAGAGAACTATTAAATTCAGTGAGCTTTTGAACCTCTTTTTCCATTTGGCTAATTCTGCTTTTGAAAGCATTCTTCTCCTCATTGGGTTTTTGAACCTCTTTTGCCAATTGAGTGAGCCTAGTCTTCAAGGTGTTATTTTCTTCAGCATTTTTTTGGGTCTCCTTTACCAACGTATTGACCCGTTTTTCATACTTTTCTTGCATCTCTCTCATTTCTCTTCCCAGTTTTTCCTCTACCTGTCTAACTTGCTTTTCAAAATCCTTTTTGAGCTCTTCCAAGGCCTGAGCCCACCTGACATCCCCCTGGGATGTCTGGGGTACTGAGGCCCCGCCCTCCACGTCTTTCCCTGATGGCAAGAATACATCCTCGTCATCAGATCCGAATGTCGGGATCATTTGCATTTGTTGGAAAAAACTCTCTATAGTCTTATTTTTCTTCACTTTTCTAGGCATTTTCCCAGCCAGTTACTTGACTTCTGAGATTCCTGTCCACCCCCTGCCTAGATCCGCCCAGCTAGTGCTTGGGCTCTGAGGTTCAAATGGGGTTTCCGCACCGCCCGCCCAGCTGCTAATCAATGAGCTTTAGTTCTGGTACTGGGGGGGGGGGGCAGGGCCACCTCCCAGGCTGGGCTTCCTCAGGGGCTTTATGCAGAGACCTTCAGGAATGGAGCGGGTGGGGGGGGCGCCTCCCAGGCTCAGTTCCCTCAGGGGCTTTATGCAGAGGCCTTCAGCAGTGGAGCAGGGTGGGGCAGGGCTGTCTCCCAGGCTCAGCTCCCTCAGGTTTTTATGCAGAGACTTTCAGTAATGAAGATCCTGCCTGCTGCTGGAGGAGTCCTGGGCCGCCGCGGCCATGCCACTGCTGCCTACCTCCGCTGCCGCCCACGCCTCTGCCGCTTCCTGCCCCCCGTCTCTGCCACCGCCGCTTCCTCCTGAGGAGGCCCAAGTCATGGAGACACCCCACTCCCCTCAGCCAGCCAGCCGTTTCTCTCACTGACCTGTAGCTTCTGTGGGCGGAGGGACTTTCCCGGCTGCCGGAGCTTCTGTCCCTGAAGCCTGCTCCGGTCAGCTTCTCTGGGGCCATGGCCAGGGCAGCACTGGGGTGGGGTCTGCTTTCTGGGGCGCGACGGACCCTAGGGACGGCTCTCCAGGGCTCTCTGGAACGGAAATCTCTTCCACTCTGTTTCTGTACACCTTTCAGTGGTCCAGAAGTTATGGGGGGGGGGTCTCTTTTTGCATTAATTCTATGGGCTGTGGGTTGGAGCTCGTAAATGTGTGTCCTTCTACTCCGCCATCTTGGCTCCGCCCCACTTCACACGATTCTTAACCATAATGAACAGAACTCAGTGCCTGACTGAAGGCTCCAAATCATCATAATCAGCAATGTAGTCACACAGTATGGGGGAACGTTAGCTCTGCTAAGTCTGAAAGCTGCATGTGCCTTCACGAAGGACCCCATAGTATTAAGTCTTTTCAGTTCTTGGGCCTGTTCTCTGCAGCTTTCCTATCTCCCTTCTTGCTGTCTATGCCAGCCTCTAGTAATCTAACTGCCCTTCTCCTCCCCAAGTATTTTTTATCTTCTATAGGCTAGGAAATTAAATAGCTAAGCTTTGAGTAAGGACCTGAGCAGCTCTTCTATGAGTAACGTGTACAGACTTCAGGACCTTTACCGTGGCTAGTCAGAATCCTTTTTTTATTTTTGGTTTCCGTTTTGGTTTTCAACTGCATTATATGCATATTTAGAGACATCAGGTGATTGCCAAATTTAGGGAAGGATCATTGTACCACAGGGCTTTTATATTTTTTTGCAAACACAAGACAATGCAAACAATGAAAAGTGAAGAGAACTTTTCTTTGAATAACTGTGAAAACCAAGGCAAGTGCTGCAGATACTTTGGGTAATGCCAACTCTTAATGGGTACGTCCGATTTAAAAAAAAAAATCTAAGACAAGCTTAACCAACTAAAAGGCCAAATGGGACCATCACTTTTATTATAAAAGGGTTCTTGTTTTTGCAAAAAAGATTCATCTCAAAGTTCTTTTGAGCCCCACAAACTATGTGTTTGTTTAAAGCTCACTGACCAAATTCCTTGTGAAAATCTTGGTTGTACAAAAATTTAAGGAAGACATCCGATTACACAAAGTAAAGTATACCTGCATTTTAAGTTAAATTAATAGCAAATATGTATCTGTTACCTTTTATCAAACTTCCCCTTTACTTTTCTCTGCTCTTCAGCAAACCTATATTAATTCTTCTTAAAAATGAATTTTTCTTGATATTTTCGTTTTTATATTGCCAATAGTTCTTTCAGTATTCCTCTAGATTAATTCTTAAATACAAGCCAACAAATAAATTATAAACTAACAAGCAGCGTTAGAGACAGGCAGTTTCCAAATTACAAACAAGCTGTGCTCTGAAAGTTCAACTGTAAATCAGATGTTTGGAAATGGAAACACTTTTTCCCATTAAAATATTGGTTAGGCTCCTAGGCTAAACCACCAAAGTGGGAGTGGGGCTGGGAAAGGAACAGGAGCATCTGTATTCAATGGCTGAGCTAGGTGAGCAAAGGAAGAAGTCAAGGTGGCACAGCAGTCCAAAGAAGTTAGAGAGGGAGGAAAAAGGGAAGGGAAGAAAGAATGGGGAGATAGCACTGATGTGGAGCCAGGAAGCTAACTGGCCCCCAATTCATTCAATTCCACTCAGTAAGCATGTATTGAACATCGATTACATGCAAGGCTCTATGTTAGAAACCGGGGATAAAAAGATAAAAGTGAAAGTAGCTCACATTCTGCTGGGGGACACAAGATGTGAACTGACATGTCTAGAAATGATCATTTGAGAAGAGACAGCACTAAAGCTGAGGATTCCAAGAGGCGAGGCAGCAGACCTGGAGATGGAATCCAGAGGCAGGTTACTCTGGCTGAACTGAAGTGCTGAAAGGGGAGTAATGTGAGAGAAGGCTGGAAAGGGAAGGGGAGGCTAGACTGGGAAGAGCTTTAAAAGCTAAGCAGAGGAGAAGGCACTTAATCCTCAAGGTGGGACAACCAATGAAGGTTCTTGAACTGAGGAGGGACAAGGTTTGACCTAACTTTGAGGAAGATTCCTTTTACAGTTGGAAGATGGGCTGGAGCAGGGAGAGATCAGAAGCAGAGAGTCCAAATAGGAGGCTATCCAATCTAATAAATATGTATCAAGAGCCTACCATGTGAAGGGTGTTGTGACAGGCAGGCGCTTGGTGGTACAAAGACCCAAGTGAAGCAGTCTTTACTTTCAAGGAGTTTACATTCTGCTGGGTGCTGGATATATAGAATATGTACTTTGAGAAGTCAATACAAAATAATTTCAAGAGGAAGAGCATACATTATAACTGTGTGCATTGGGAACTGCCTAAAGGAGAGAGCACCGGAGCTGCAGAATGATATAAGTGTTGAGACATCTATAAGGCACAGTTGGAGGAGGGGGTGCAGTGGGGTTGCAACAGTCCAGGGGAGAGGGGATGAGGGCCTGAATAAGGAGTAGAGAAAAGAGATATTGTGGAGGTAAGGGGCCAAAATGTAATGACTGACTTGGTGAAGAAAAATAAAAGGATGAGGATGACACTGAAATTTAGAACCTGGGTAACTGGGTGGTACCTTCAATAGAAAAAGGGCTATTTGGGTATAAGGTTTTTATTTTGGGGGTGGGGGTGTGGAAGTGAGAAGAGTTCTGTTTTAGTAGGTTGAGTCTGAGATGCCTATAGGATATTCAGGTGGAAATGTCCAACAAGTGTTTATCAGGCAAGCCAACCAAGAAGGTACGTGGGAGCTGAAATAGGCAGCAGCTGGGGTCACAAAATCTAGTTCTGATGCAATAAGAAGTGGTTTTGTTGTTTCTGGAGGGGGAGGGAGTTCGGGAGGGAGAAGAAAAAAGGAATAAACATAGAGCAGGAGGATGTAACTAAAGACCTTTAGGGATGCTCTAGTGGAATGATAGTAGGAAAGGAAGTGGGGGTAAGAAAGCAAGAGGGATTATGGGAAAAGGAAGGGGAGCAGGATTAGGAGAGGAGAGGAATTCCTATGCTAGTACTAGTGAAGAACTTAGACTGATGTTGGTGGTGAGAGACAGCATGGTATAATGGAAAGGGCCCTGACTAGGGAGTTACCAGACACAGGCTCAAGTTTCAGCTCCACCACTTAGCTAGGCGACTATGGGCAAATCGCTTAAGAGGGGAGAGCAAGCATTTTTCAATTATACCCAAAATAGGGAAAAAAACCCCATGAAATTTGGAAATAATTCTTTGAATTTTAAACAAACTAGCTAATTGTCTAATAGGTCCTACTTGGATGACAAATCATCAGGGATGACTGATAAAACCATGCTTGCATTTCCCAAGTACACTAAATTCCTAAATCTTGCAATTCATCATAATGCAGAGAGCACAGTCAACATTTTCCTATGAATATATCTGATCAAAGTATAAAGCATGACCCAAACAGATACATAGTCTGTAGAATGGAAGTGAGACTAATTAAATAATTTGCTAATTTTTCTTTTTTTTGCCATGGACCCTAGATGAACATTCAATTTAAGCCACATGTGTCTGGCACATACACAAACATATACAAAATATCTCACTCATGGCTGGGAAAATCTTGACAAACCCAATTGTCATGAATCCTGAAATAAGTAAAATCTTGTAAGGCTCTTGCGGTTTACGTTTTTGTAGGGACTTGTTGTCTTCCCCACTGGAATGTAAGCTCCTTGTGACCATAACAAGCATTTAGAGAGCACTTTCAATGTGGCAGAAAGTCTAGTAAGGATTATCTCATTTTATGTCCACAACAATCTTGGGAGGTAGATGCTATCATTACTTTCGTTTTACAGATGAGGAAAATGAAGCAGAGAGATGCTGAGAGACTTGCTCAGGGTCGGACCTCCATTGTCGGAGGCCGTATTTGAACTCAGGTCTTCCTGTCTCTACGCACTGTGCCATGGAGCCCGCAGTAGCTACTTAAATAAATATCTGTTGGATGATTGATTGCACCATGCCCTTTATTCCACAAGAGAGGCTGGAGACATCCACTCCTCACTTAGGCATTTACCCTACTGACATAATTTTACATACTGTACTCCATTATCAGGATTCTCCTGGCAACCCTCAATTATGTTCTAGATCGCAGTCAGGCAGTGAGGAAACTATGGACAGAAAATGAGAAAGTTGGAGCATTAGACACCCACCTACAGGGGATGGGAAAGAGACAGACACAAAGGAAGAGATTAAGCAAACGATAACAAGACCAGCACAGCAGTCTGGAGCCATTTAGTAGAGGGGCAAATAGCCCTACACACCTCCACAGTTCCTGAGGGCATCACTAAATGGGGAGATAGAAAAACTGCCAAGTACAACAGCTGGGGAGATTCAATTAAATCAAAGCTAAGCTTCAGACATCTGAATAGTCTCTGACATTACTATATGAAAGCATGATGTAATAATTGGTGATTATAATGATTACTGAGTCATAAAAAGGTCAAATTGTAATTTAACCTTTTGTATCCTTTGTTTACTATGGCAGAGAAATGCGTACCACAATTTCAGTTATCTGGAAAACTGACCTACATGTGATGTCTCGTTCCCCAAAGAAGACAGACAACGATAATAAAAAATGATGATTATATTTATAACAGCATTTCATCTAGAACAGTAATGATTTTTCTCCTTGGACCTCAAGTGGATTTACCAAATATTATACCGTACAATAGTTAAAGACAGTATTCATGTCCTAATTTTGTGAGGAAAGGGGCTGTCTGTCCCCCATGCTCAGAAGGCTCTCTTTGCTCCTCTCTACTTATGAGTTTCCCTGAAGTCTCAGTTAAAATTCTACCTTCTCCTGGTACTCCTTAATGCTAGCGCCTTCCCTCTCAAATTGGTGCCAGTTTATTCTGTCCATATCTTTTGTGAACACAACTGTTTACACGTTCTCTTCCTCACTAGACTGGCAGCTACAGGAAAGCAGGGACCAGCATTTGTCTTTCTTTGTAGCTCCATCGCTTAGCACAGTGCCTAGCACACAATAGGCACGTTAGGCATTTGATGTTGACTGACTGCCTCTTTATAAACTCTGTCTCTCATGAAGCCTACCACCATGCAACAGCAATACAAAGCAGATGCAAAATACTGTCCATTGACCTGAACACTGAGATTCTTCTGCATATAAACATACATTGCTATTATGGTGAACGAACCTTTAATAAGGAGGGGAGAGGGGAATGCTGATCTTGTGGACTGTTAAATCCTGATTCTCACTGAATTCTTTTCCATGAGATAATAGTGACTGTGCCCATATTAATATCATCATGCCAAAATTACTACTAATCTCTTACCTGCTTTTGGGAAGGAATCTGTTATGTGTCAAGGACCTGGAATTGCATTGGATTGGAAAGTCCATCTACTGAGACAGATCAGAAACTTTTTATAACTCTGAATCTTAGAGAGTATTCTAGGGACCAGAGGAACTGAGACTTGCTTATAATCACAGATCTAAGTAAATGTCTGAGGTTGGATTTGAACCCAGGTCTCTGACTCCAAGGGCAGAGCCTTACTCACTAAGCCATGATGCCCTTCTGTTGGTCAAAATAAGATGCTTCAATATTTCTTTTAAAAGAATGAACACTGAGGGAGAGGGGAATGGCATGGGTCCTTAAAGGAGTTTACAAACTAACCCAGTCAGGACAGATGTGTCATGTACAAACTACACTGACCAAAATTCAAAACACATGAATACTTGTTATCTGCACAAGGCACTTAACCTCTCTGGGCCTCAGTTTCTTTATCTGTAAAATGGAGGGGTTGGACTTTTAAGGTCTTTTCTCAGTCTAGTTCTATGATTTTGAATAATTTTCCTGCTTTTGGAAGACGCAGAGCCTACTTATTAGAGGGCATGCAGGGGGATGGTGGTTAGGGAAATCTGGCTTTAAATCCCACCTGTGATATTTATTAGTAGCGTGAATGAGCAAGCTACCTAACCGTCATACTCTTCCCTAGTTCTCAACTTACAAAAGTCACAGCTAGTTTGGAATATGGATTGGTGTAAGGGTTTTCCAATATCAGGAGGTCCTCAGACTGACAAAAATCACAGATCCTGTATTCCCATGGCTCTTATTTTGAGGAGAAATAACCCAATCCGTGTAATAACAAGATACATTATATAATGTATAATAAAGCTTGCTTTATTATTTTGTACATAACTTTGAACACCTATCTTGTCTGAATTAGGTGGTAAATATCTGCAGGGTAGGTGTTGTGCCTGTTATTATTACTACAATGACCTAGAGGCACTCAATCAAGAAGAGTAGAAAACCATGTTATAATATAGGGCACTTTCGGTGCTGAAGGAGTAAAATTATTCTTAAAAAGGAGGTGATCCTGGTTACACAGCCCAGGAAGGAACGGCACATAAGAACCCAGAAGAAGTATAGGGGCACGAAACCATTTCTTTATCTATAAAATAAGGGGGTATGCAATTAATGGCCTCTAAAGTCCTTTCAAGCTTTAAATCTACCTACAGTCCTGGGCTGTTGGATCTCATCCACGTTGAATTTCACAGTATATTATTATTGATTAGCCTTTTCCAGCTGCATCCGACTGTCTGTGACCCCTTTTGGTGGGAGGGGCAAAAATACTGGAGTGGTTTGTCATTTCCTTGTCTAGCTTCTTTTACAGATAAGGAGACTGAGGTAAATGGGCATAAGGGACTTCCCCAGGGTCACACAGCTAGTAAGTGTCTTAATCCAGATTTGAAATCTGGTCTCCCTGACTGCAGGCCCGGCACTCTATCCACTGTGCCATCTAACTGCCCCTGTTAGTAGGCTTGGTCTAAAAAAAGTGTTATAAATGCTGGGAAATCTGATAAACTCACAGGACAAAAAGAGTACAAGTATTAAAATATATTGAAGCTCAGATAAGGACCTTGTTGGTCCTGTCTTCTCTAAGAAGCTATGATACAGAGCTTGTCTTCAATGGACCCCCCAAAACTCCACCCCCCAATGCTTTTATATGAGTTTCCACTTGGGTTTAAATGAAAAGCCAAACTAATTTTGTTTTCAATCAAAATAACATATTATTTCTTAGGCCTTCATTCAACAAACATTTATTAAATACCTACCATGGTGCAGGTCACGGTACTCCACCCCATCACTCTCCCCTCTCTTGGAATGGAGAGTGGAGTCATGAATTTCAAACCTTCATTTATGGAAAAACACTCCCCTTCCTCCCTTTTTGGCTTCCCTTGTATTTTTTATTCCAGCTAGATTATAAACTCCTTGAAGGCAGGCACCATCTTTTCTTAGCACTTAGCACTTAGCACATCCTTAGCACTTAGAACAGTGTCTGGCTTGTACTGGATGTTTGGTAAATGTACATTAAAATACTGACCATTGAATTAGTTTAGGTGGAGGTAACAATCCTAGGTGGGAAATAAGATAAGCACAGATAACTATGATGCATAATGTTACATGATAAATGAATTAGAGAGGAACAGGTACAAAGCAGAAGGACATTTCTAACTGGCAGTGGAGAAGGTGGTTAAGAAGATATTTCCATCTCTTTTTGGGGTGAGTAGGGCAGCAATGGCTAATGCAGGCAGCATATCTGATTGAGTTAAAGAAGAAAGGACCTGAAGAAAATAGCACTTAGATGATGCAGTCCTGTCATTCATATAAGAAACCTCCCCACTTCTGACAGCTCATATAGTGATTTCAACATGCTCAGGAATTTGTTGAAAACTAGCCACTTAAAAGGGTGGGAATTTGAGTGCAGTCATTACATATAAACATGCCCTCCTTACCCCATTAAAAACTAGTTCACCCAATCTCCAAAGTTCCCCATATAATGTATATTAGAGATAAAGGCTGATGGTGCCTATAGTATATCCTTGGCCTGGCCCATTAGAACATGCCCTAAGACATGAGGCAATGGGACTGAAGGTGGGAGGCTATATATTCCTGGACAAATCTCTGAGCAAAACTAAGGGTGGAATTAATGAAACTCCATTTAATTTAGAGGACTGCTTAGGAAAGGATGCTTCCTGAATCTAATACAAGCGGAGAAGATATTGATGAGCTACTAGATCCAGGAGGTCTGTCTGGTATTTGGGGTAATGGAGCCTCCATTGGCTTCAGGATGATGTGCTCATTTTGGCACCAACATGTTTCATGGGTTGCAGGGGATATGTGGACTGACTGATGCTGTCATTAAGGATGTTAGATCGCCATTCTTACTATTATTGTGATATGTGTGTGTTTGTCTTTTTCCTGGGAGGATCTTTATTTTTTCTCCCAAATCTCATAACTGATTATACAGATGTTTAATTGAGAGGAATAATTATGAATTACGATTTTTTTCTTTCAAACTTTCCTATTTGAATCATTTATTGCTTCATCTCTCTAATTAGAAGTATTTAAAATATTATAAAATTAAAGTTTTAAAAATAAACATTGCTAGTGGGAAAGCCTAGCCTGGAAAAACTATGATTTTTTTTTTTTAATATTAGTGTTTCTTCTTTGGGAGCCCTATGTAATACAAAACAGCTAATTTACCAAAATGAGAAATTTAAAATCAGAATAACAAATGGGAAAAGTTGAGAGCTTGAGAGAGATTTAGACAGTTAGTGCCCCCAAAGAACAGCGATATTAAGAACTATATAGCTAGCTATTATCAAAGACATAATGATTTAAAATATAAATATGGTAGTTCAAAGCAAAGGAAGTTAAGGTCACATATTCTGGGAAAATGTCTAATTAGGAAATTAAAGCTGAATCAGCGACCTACAGCTTATGTACAATTAGCTCCCCAATATGCTTTGGGTAAATAAAGAAAGGAAGACAAATTTCATCCCACTTATGGTCGCTGTTCACCTCTGACCCTCGCATGCCAAATGACTTTAAATATCTGTTATGAAATAAATGATACCCCTTTAATTTCCGGCCCCATCCCCTGCCTGACTGGGGAGAGGATCAATTACTATGCCTGTGTTCTGTCTTTAGGTCCTCGGGTCCCCATGAGGATCTGTGTGTGGGACAGAGTTTTTGCAGGGATTCTCTGTTAGAATCAGAAGAGGAGAATGTGGGACAGGGGCAGCTCATGTAACACAGCTCAATGCCATACAACACAACTTGCTCTGAGGATGTTGGGCATTGTGCTTCATTAGGAAACAAAATATAAGCTTTCCACACCATTAGGAATGACTTTAGGAGTGAAAGCACATAAGACGATGCCTCACCTCATCAACAATGCACTGCAGTATCTGGAGAGGCTGCAATGGGAAGAAGAGAGGAAAAAGTATTAGCCTATATGCAATATCTTTACAGTGGAGTGGAAAGAAAAAATCATTAATGCAATAAAATATAGCAAGATTAATCAACAGCAGCAAACTCTTATAAAAACATTGATGCTCAGGATGTTCTATTATTTCTAATGGTACCTAATCTAATACAGGCAGTTAAAGGTTTGCATTTTCTTCAAAATGCAATTTGCTAAGTTTAAAACAAGGCATTCAAGCATGCAAAGGAAGCAGCCATCAGGAAAAAGAAAAGTGAATTTTTTTCTGAACTCATAAAGCTTACCATTAAAGATCCCTGGTTTTTCTGAATCTGAAAAAAGGCAATATGTAATTAGCATGTCATAATCAAAATGACTCACTTGGACACATTATGATCACTGAGAGAAAATTATTGCATTGCTGGTGGCAATTTGTGGGCATGTGTTAACACAATTTACATAATGAAAATACACAAATGTTAATAGCTCGCTTCTCATTTATAGGCGAAAGTCAGCAGAATGTTAATTTCACACAACACTTTTTAGTACCCTCCAGGTTGTATTAGAATAGGGAGAAAAACCATAATCCATTTCAAAAGGCTGTTTACGATTCAGATATAAATAATGTTTTATATTGCTAGATTGTGAACACTGGGCTTAATGTTGCAATCATTGCTAATGTTATGAAGCTCACTCTTTTTAAATTAAAAACCGATTTATTTAAAATTGAAATTAAATCATAGTCAGAAATTAGAATTTTGGATTCCTGCCAGTGTCTGCTCACAATTCCCTATTTTGTGAAGAAAACTTTAATTATGTGGTTGAAGTATCTACTTCTAACTCAGGAGAGGGGCAGATGATCTACTTCCCCTAAAGTTTTCCCACCATGTTTCTGGGATAGCAATGTTCTCTAGGGAAATCAAGTTCATAGAAGTTTTGCATTGTTTTTAAAGAAAAAGCAAAGACTTTTCATCCAGCCTACCTAGGACTTCCTGCTTGCTTCTAATCAACATTCTGAAGGCAGACTGCTCACTCATCTATAACAGTGATAAACTACATTTTTAGAAAGAATTACTAAAAATGTGGCACCAAATTAATAAAACATCTACTTAGTAATTACAGTATTAAACACTGCAGTACAAAAAAAATATGCCTGCAGTAATTCCAAAAACTCAAACCCTGTGTATTTTCAGGTACCTAAGACATTATCATGAGAAAGATGCTTTTAGGATCCTATTCTTGGCTGCTCCAGAGTATCATATGTTATTTCTTGGCTTTGGCCGAATATATGAACCTATTGAAGCTGTGCTGCGATGACTGGTCTCCAGCTGGGTTGGTAGATGGGAGGCAAAAAGAGTAGGACAAATACAAAATCACCAAATAAACTAGTTGCTTCTTCTTCATCATGCTTTGCTTTCTAATTTCCAAGTATTCTTCCACTGATTTAATCCTTGTGCAATTTGATTTCTTTAGCTAGATGCGTAAGCAATTCCAGGCAAGGGACTATATACACACATAGACATCCCTCTTCCCTCCCCTCCCCTCTTCTCCCCTCTTACTATATAATATACATATATACAGACTGTACACACGTATATATACACACACATGTGTGTATGTGTTTTTTTCTTTCCCTTTTTTTCTGCATTCATTAAGATCACCAGTAAATATCCTCACCAATGCTTTGGATGGAATCACCAAAAGGCAGTGTTTGAGGTCTGAAGTAGTTGCTAGGCCACTCTTCTTTAATATTTTCAACCTTTACCACCACTTTGGATCAACAGGAGTTTCTACTCCTCCTAATAAAATGATTATTTTCAGTACTGATTTACAGGCCGTTACAGTTATAATTTAATAGGAGAAGGCAAAGCTTAAAAATTTCACCACTTGATTGAATATTACACAACAACCTAGAAATTTTGGTATAACTCCATCTAACATTTAAAAAGCACCAAAGGCATAAATAGTATTTTCTGAAATGAGATACTTATTTTTCTAGACCCTCATGCAGAGATCTAGATGGTAGATTTGGGTAAGATTAAAAAAAATACTATTGTTGGACATCAATCACAAGGCGTCTTTTTTTTTTTTTTAAATAAAAGCCCATCAGTTAAGGAGCATATCCAAGGAAAATAGTGCTGCACTCCTTCTACAGAAGACGATTTAGCTGGTATTTTCAGCCAAGGATGTGGGTTTTATCCTAACAACATGTGCAAAATACTCATCAAAGTATGCAGGTCATTTGAATGGAGGAGAGAAAAATATTCTCATGAATTGTTATTTCAGAGAGTACCGCAAGCAGTTCATCCTGTCTTTCCTGGTGAAGATAATCGGTTTCTAGGGCATCTTAAAATTGTACTAGCTTAGCTCTTCCTGTGTGGATCACAAATAATCAAAAAACAGATGTACCAAAAAAGCCTTTGATGCTACTAACTATATTGTATGTTCTTTTTTTTTAGGTTTTAAAGAGAGACATTGTTACCAGGTTTTATTACACGATTTTGATGGCAACATATTATTTGAGATGATCTTCATAAATTTTGCATCAAGGTGGCCTTGCCAGTACCTGAAATTGATTCAAAATGCTTAAGACACTCAATTACTTTTTAACACTGTTACACAATGAGGTGACTTATATCTTCTATTTCACTAGAATTTGATGATGCAACAATCATTGTAATTGATTCATTTTCTCAATTAAATAAAGCTACTGTGCTTTTCTTTATATGAATGCCACAGAGACCGTAGAGTTAGATGTATTATCTATTTTCTCTGTCTCAAATATATTGCCTTAAAGGCTGCATTCTGTTCCTCTGTTAATTCCACTAGAAAATTTAATGTTATAGTCATATTTTTCAAGTTCTGAACTGCAATGCACTCGACTGAATTTATATTAGGCATATTTTTCACTGTTAAACTCTCTGTTGTTTACCTTTTTCAAGATCACATTACTGTGTGGGCTCAGAACCCATAAAACAAGCCCAAACAAAAGTCAACTTCACAGTCAATGCCTCCACTTTTGTACACAGTTCATGAAAAAGTGAAGCTCCTAGTTTTATAGCCCATTTAAAATAGGTCTAGGAATACTCAATATAAAAATGCTAGCTCTCTGCACTTCCATCCTTACTCTTGGTCTGCTCTTCCAATGTTTTGTTTCAAGATCAAAGTTCAAGGGGACATGATGATGATGCTGGGGCTGATGTATGACCCATCTCTTACAAAATACGAACTGGTATTTACAACTAGCTTGTGGTAGTTCTTGTTCTGCCATGTATATATTTTGCCTTTGTTGAGAGTTTCCTGCCCGTAACTATTACTTTGGGACAATGCGCAGAGCTATAATTGCCACAATCACACACTTTGCTAATCAGTCTCTAGAACTAGTAGTGTTTTGATCTGTTAATTAGCTGATCCTTTCTCTCTTCCAGGCATTACTTTTATCCTTCTGCCAGCAGTTAGGGCCAAGATTTAAAATGATAATAGCAGGGGGATAGGGCTTCATTTTGAGGTAAAAAGAGACCTGTGTTTAAATGGAGAGCCACAATTTCATGCTTCACATCACCATTTTTGTGCTGCTGTCTTTCTATACATACCCAAATTTCTTCTTCTCTGCCACTGATGGGGACTGCCTCTCCTCTTTCTTTGTATATCCCTAGACTGCTGGACACAGTGTCTTGCAATAGGATCCCAGATTTACAGCTGAGAGGATCCTTAGAGGTCATCGAGCCTAGCCCCCACACTTTTATAGAGGAATTAAGCTGAACAGGGTTGAAGAGGTACAGACAGGAAGCACGTAGCAGAGCAGAGATGGGAATCCTGGTCCCCTGATTTCCAATCTGGGGCTCTCTCTATTATCCTGTGCCAAATGGTCACTGATTGATCACGTGGCCAAAGAGTTTGCATTTTTGAATAATTAGGTTCTCAAGCAAAATTACAAAACAAAATGCTCAAACCTACCTTTGGAAGTATTAATAAATCATTTCCATTTTGTTTTCCTGAAGTCTTTATACTGTATATTTCTAACTAGTAAACACAATGAAGGGTGATATAGAAAATAAAGTGCTAGACTTGGAGTCTGAAGACTCAAGTTTGAGTTCTGCTTCAGGCATTTAATGGTTTACAGAACCCTGGGGAAATGGCTCAACATTTTTTTTAAGCCTCTGTTCTCTCATCTGCAGAATGGGGATAACAATGGCACCTAATTCTCCTAGGATCCTATTGAATACTGTGAGAATCTCACAACTGAGAATTATGTTGTGAGAATCAAGACATCATATAGTCCTTTGCAAACTTTAAAATCCTATAGAAACACCAGTTGCTATTATTATTTGCACTAGTAACAATAGCACAAAATAGATTTTAAAGCGAAGTTTGTGTTTTAACTGTTAAAATCATTAGTTGGAAGTGAGATAATAGGCTTCTGTAATGATCTGGGTTAATTTCACTGTTAACAATGAAAAAGTTTTCCTTTTGTTACTCCTACCACTCAATACATGCCTCTGGTGGTGAAAAACAACTTTTGACAGATCATCACATTATGTTTCTGTCACCATGGTGATATTTTTGACAGAAAATGCCAGAGAAGACCTCTACCAGTCCTTTCCCATTCTACTCAAAGGCGCAATCAGAAAACTAAAATGAATCCACCTATGTAACTTAGAGAAGACACTGGCTCTAGCTTTCATTTTCTCTTTTACTCTCTGGAATTATGACTTGCCCTGAAGCTCTTGTCTGAGAGATTTATGTGTGACCTAGGTCAGATCTTCCTATATCAGTTGACAAATTTTCCCTTTACATATTTACTGCTTTTCAAGCTTCTGTTATTTCCTCTTAAATAGAAAAAAGATATAAAACCAAGTCATATAGTTAGAATTTTTAAAGAATGTCATTTTCATTCGCCATGCCACTGGCATGCCATTTGAGTTCCCAATGTTGAACCTCGTTTTATTTTTTTTAAACCTTAGGCCAATCTTGAGGACAGCAGATATATTCCAAAAGACTGTGTTTCCAAATCAGACACAGTAAGCAATAACCTTGTGATTAGAATTATAGTATTATAAATGGAAACTTCCCTATTCCTGATATTGAATCACTGACCCATTCTACAGCATAGCAGAGCTGAAAAGTACCTTAGAAATAATTCAGTGGCAAACTCCTCATTCATCATGAGGAAACTGATACCTAGGGAAGTTAGGGGACTTCACACAGTGAGTGGCCAAGCTCAGCCTAGAACCTAGATTTCCTCTTAGTCTGATGTTTCTAATATACTACAATGATGATGCAATTTTTGAGCAGGAAGAGATCTTAGAGGTGATCTATACAAATTTTGTTGTTTTACTAATGGGGAAAACAAGCCAGAACAAGTTAAAGAGATTTGTGCAAGATTTGTAGCTAATGTCTTGTATTGAGACTTGAACTCAAGTCTCCTGACCTGTTCATAAACTTTGTATACCAGTAATCATTGCTTCTCCTTATCTGTCTATAGTCACCCAGGTGTAGAAGCTTACTCAAGGCAAAATTCTTCAGATGAGGCTCTTTTTCTAAATGGGAACCAGTTTCACTTGGTTCTAAACCTCATAAAAAAAAGCAAACTGTTAAGAGCATAAAGACTATAGAGTAAAATACAACCATGGAATTTTGCAAGGGGGGGGAGGAGGGAGGAAAAAGGAATTTAAAATATTTGCACTTCTGGAATACAGATGCAGAAAGCTTTCATGATTTTAAAAAGAGAAAACTCTTACCCTGCGAGACCCCAAACCAAAGATGAAAACTCAACTCCCATAAACAGTCATGAAGAGGAAACCTGGGTTCTGGTCCTGGCTCTGCCATAAACTTGGGCATCCTTGGGTCCATCACTTAACTTGTTTGGGAGTCAGTTTCCTCATCTTCAAAATAGAGGGGACTAGACTAGGTTTGCTCTCAGGGTTCTCCAATGATGGCATTCTAATTTCCTGCCATGCTTTCTTGGGCCAAGGGCACAATTTCTTCAAGATAATACTGAATACCACCACTTGTGAGATTCTTTCCCCTTAAGTGAAAACTAATACACATACTCCACTGAAGAAGTATTTCTTAAGCACCAATTTCATGCATAGCACTAGGCTAGATGTTACAGGTTTCTAATGTGCTCGGTCATTTCTTATCAAATTAGTACTTGATAATCACCTCCTTTCCCCTCAAACCTATCCATTCATACAAATATGGAACCCTTACTGCCTAGAACAATCAACTTACTGATTTTAATCAATAATCAAGTTTTATTTTGTTAATTCTAGCCACAAAACACTACTTTAAAAAGGCAGGAAGTGATACTTACAAGAAATGAAAATGTTAAATTACAGAATTAGTTCTCTTAAGGAACGGAAGGATGACTAAAAGAAATGGAAATATTTCTCTTAAGTTATAGGTATAAAACTCATCATGGTGATAAAATGAATATTTTTTGATTCCTAGTCATTTAAAGATGACAGTGTAATTCACTTGTGGTTCCATTTCTCTATTGCAAATCAGCATTTTTCTTTATTAAATAAGCCTAGTAGTGGTTCTCAAGCTGTTAACACTTCTGTGAGTCTATTAACTTACCTAGAATTATGCCTAAAACAAAAATAAATCACAGGAGGACATATTTGGAAGCTATAGGAAGATGTGGTAGGAAGCTACTAGAAGAATCAAAACACCCAAAACTGCATGTTCTAAGTACCTCTAAATGGTCCCTTCCTCTTTCTGAAAACTTATGGCCCAGCTGGGAGTGGCTAGCTATCCCCAAAGTAAATAAACAGGAGGGGAGGAGGGGGGTTAGGGGGTGTGGGGGGATGGGAAGGCTCCAGAATGCCCAGACTCTGCAAGGCCAGGCTGACAGCCTAGAGGAGGGCAAGGCTCAGAAAGGCAGCACAGCAATAAATTAGATCACTTGGCTCTGACTGTTTCCCTAGTTATCAAGGACAATGCATTTTCACACAAAGTGCAACAGCTGGAGCATCGAGGTACTCTGCAACATTATTCATTCGTTGGGATTGCTAGTAGGTGAACAGCCAAAGGACCTTACTGTTTCCCTGCACTCTTTCATCCTTGGTATATTTAAAATTGAGGGAGCTCAGGGTCCACCCTAGATAGGTAGGTGTAGTGGATCTACAGAAAATTACCCTTTTGGGTAGCAGATGGAAACCTTTATTTTCAGAGCTGGATTTGGTAGGAGGAGTCAGGCTTCTGGGCCACAATTCAAAATGATCAATGTGAATCACAAAATTAACCCGTTCCCCATTGGCAAAAGGTCTGGGCCAGGGAGCCTGCAGAACGGCTTCCTATTGAAGATTTCACAGAACTGCAGAAGGAAAGCTTATCTCTTGTCACATCAGCTAAAAGGGTGTTTTTATTTCAAGGTCTGGTTAAAGTAAAATCAACTGGAGTTGGGGTGGGGGAGGGAAGGTAGATCAAAGACTGCCTTTTATGGGAAGGGAGGCAATTTTTACATTTGGAGATGGCTCGGCAGAGTTGTTCTGGAAGCCAGGCATGACACAACTATGATTTACTTCCCATTCCTATTAATCAAAATTAATGATGAAATCACAGATCTTGGAGTTAGAAAGGTTAGAAGTCATTTAGATCAGTACAGAAATGCCCTCTACACGGCCTCTTTGGTAGACATTCAGCTTCTGCTTAAACACCTCCAGTGATGTGGATCTCACTATCTTAAAAGTTAGCAATTTCCACTGTTAAAAAAAGCTAAGTAGGGAAGTTTTTCATATGAGTTGAAATCTACTGTCTTAGTGCTGTCCTATGAAACCACAGACAAGACCTCAAATCCCTCTGCCACATGACATCTCTTCAAATATTTGGAGCTTTCTCTCCCAAGCTTTCTTTCTCTGGGTTAAGTATCTCTTAAATTCCTTCAGCAATGCTTCCTATGATATGGATTCCAGACTCATCACCTTTCTGGTCACCATCCTCTTGACATACTCCTGTTGGTCAATGAGTGAATGACACTCCTAAAATTTGATACCCTGGAATTAACAGAATACTTCAGATGTTGCTTAACCTGTGAATCTAACACCTCATTCAGGATACCATGGTTTTATAAATATGGCCTAAAACTGCATTCATTTTCCCCTCGTGCTCTTACAATGTTGTTTCATAGTGAGCCAACAAAAATTCCTTTATATATTAACCCAAAAGACATGATTAAGTGTCTGGTATATGCAAAGAAATGGAAAAAAGGCTACTGCTTTCTAGCACTTTCACTTAGATGAGGCTGACTTCTACCTAGCAACAATGAGAGCCTTGCTTAAATCTAAATCTGGGGGAAAGCACACAAGTGCGCCTCTACCTGATAACAAGACACAACTGCTTCCTCCTTTCCTTCTCCCCTCCCCTGTGGTTAATTGCCAATGCAGAAACATACCCTAACTCCTGGCTGAGAACTCAAGAGCTGTGTATAAAAGCAAGCCCCTGTCCTTCTCCATGCTGCTGATTCCCCTAAGGACTAGCCCAATGCTTTTGTGTCAATAACGCCTTCTTGACTGCGGGAATATCTGCCCCTTGAATTCTTTCCGAATGACCCAGCTCCTGAATCTCCTCTTCACATTTGATGTATATTTTTAATTTACACAGTAATTCTGGCATCACAGTGACTAGAGGGTTATAACAATTATTTGGATAGTTTAGGTAAAAATCTAGATAATTCTAAAAACAAACCACCCAGAATCTTTTCTAATATAGATGGAACCCTGCAGCAACTTTCTACTTCTGTTTGCTTATAAAGACCTCCCAGAACCAGTGTATGGTGATCTAAATAACTTCTATGAGTAGATGAAGGGGCTATTTTAAGAGAAAATTCCCAGGGTCTGTAAACCCCCAATCCTGCAGCTTTTGAAGTATGTTTTAGTTTGCCTTCTATCTTTTAAGGAACAGCAAAATGCTTTTGAAAACCCTAACTTCTGTCATTAGGGGAAAGAAGGGAGCTTTGGACTGGTGTCAGTGTTAGAGAACTATAGGCAAGGCCTCTACCTCAGCAGCTGTGCTAACTTCAAGTCAAATATAAAAGAGAAAAGAAAGCCCTAAGTGAGACTCTCTTTCCTGTCCTCACAAACAGTGGGATGGCTAAATAGGGCTGCTGGGTAAAGGAAGGAAGAGTGGACTTGGGGAACACACAGAACAAGCTGCTCCAACATTTGTCATATGACTGAATGGAAGCTTAGGACACAGCCATTATCAAGCATCTCCTGTATTTAAAGCACTGGGATATAAGATGGTAGAGACACAAAATTCAGATGAGAGGATTCCTGCCTTCATGGAGTTTCGAGCTTAAGCCCAATTAGATAACAGTAATACAAAACAGAACAAGATATGGTAGAGCACAGGGTAATATTTCCATTTTACAGAGGAAGATGTTGAGGCACAGAAAAATTAAATGACCTGCTTGCCTCAAGGAAATCAGAAAAGAACTAGGATCGGTCAGTGGAAGTTATAGAGGCACATTTCAGCTCAATATTTAGGAAGTCTTCTGATAATTCTGCTGTTAAGGTAGGGAAAAGTTTCACTTGAAAACAGGGAGTTCTTGTCACAGGAGGTTTAAGGATGAAACTGGACAACTGCTGGTCAATGAGGTTGTACGAAGAGTCAGGCTTCAGTTAGGGCTTAGATTCAGATGACCTCTAAGGTCTCTCCCCAGGCTAGGACTATAATTTTATGTGTTCTACTATATTGCCCTCTATTGCTTCTCTTCTCCTAAGGCAAGTAGGCAAGTAACTGTTTGCCTCAGTTTCCTAAAGTGTAAATGGGGACAACAGCACCTACCCTGCAGGGTTGTTGTGAGAATCAAATGAGATGCACTTGTAAAGTGCTCTGTGGGTGCTATATAAATTATTCCCTTCTCCTACCCTTCCCTGAATCACTGCATAGATCCAGCTGGTCCCCTAGCCCTGCAGAGAAATGACAAACTAAGGTGAGCTCTTTTCTTGCCCTAGCCTCCATCATCCCTTGAATTTTCCAATTCTGTGCCTTTGCTTATTCTTTTCAGCATGTCTGGAGTGTGCTTGCTCCTCCTATCCTTTAAAATCCAACTCAAACTGCCCAAAAGTGCTAAAGCTTGAGGATGGTTCTGGCTAGGATTGTTCCATATACCTTTGCTGAAAACAGAGTAGGCTGTTAAGTCAGGTCCTTTCACAGTCTGGTACTTACTATCTGCTTCTCTTTTTATGCAAAAAGGAATGATGTAAATAAGTAATAGAAAACCAGATGGTAGGAGTACCAAGAAGACAAGATTCAACTCCCCACCCCAATTCTCTCTTCCACTAATCCTCGGGTTCTTAACCAGATTTTTTGTGTGTCACAGACCCCTGTGGCAATCTGGGGAAGCCTTTGGATCCCTTCTAGAACAATATTTTTAAATGCATAAAATAAAATACATAGGATTACAAAGGAACTCAATGATATTGAAATACACTTCACAATACTGGAAAAAAAAAACCCCTCACAGACTCAGGTTAAGAATCCCTGCTGCAAGCCTTCCTTTCACTTTTCTCTTTGATTCACAATCCATAATATGGATTTCCCTCATATCCATTCTTCTCTGACTCTGTTGGGTAGGTTGACTAAGATTATGTGACAAGACTAGGGACTTGGAGGTAAAGAATTGAATGCTGGGGTTTTTGAGGAAGAGGAAGAAGGGTACCTTTCATTTTTGGTAAAAAAAAAAAAATTAAGAATTCTGTCTTTCCCTTTGTTCTGTTTTAGTCTCTAATGAAAACAGAAGTGGCATCAATGGATTAGATTCCTTTATGGCCCTGAGCAGTTGTATTTGTCATATTCAGAAGGTAAATACAGATTTGGGTCAGATGATAGAGGTTTTATTCTAAACCTGGTTTGGAAACTAAGAGTTTCCTGGCCACGCATGGCTGGGAAATTGTCCTACTGAAGAAGCTGGAAACCTTTGCAAAGTGGTGGTCTAAGCTGATGACCTTTGTTGACATAACTTCTGTAGGAAGCCATTTGGACTGTGATGGTGAAGGAAAGTAACTTTGGGGTGGTGATGTCTGAAAGGCTTGATTGCTCCTTTTGCCTTTATGCCATGATGATGATGATAACTTCCTGTATTTCTTGCATTGCCTGGAATGGTGCTTCCATGAGTCCATTCAGGCTGGGATGAGAGAAGGTCTCTGATGATCAAAGTAGGCACTACGGCAGACAAATGAGGCAACCTGCTTTTGACAAATATCTTCAGAGCCTCAGAGCCACCACCCTTCTTCTCTGCTCTAATGGGACACAATGCTTCCTCTTTTTTTATACATAAAAATGCTAATTTCACAATGAGTTTGATTTGCCTGCCTCCCACAAGCCTCAGGTCACCACACCGGAATTGCTAAAGAGTTGAGGAGCCATCAGCTCAAAGTCTGGCCCACTGGGTAGCACCCTGTCAGCTGAGTGACGATGAGCATCCGTTTCCATAGTTTCCTAAGTCTTCCATACCAAACAGTGATTATTGAGAAGAGAGCCTGGTCTGCTGCTATAGCTACTGTGGATAAGCACTGCTTCAGTTGGTGAGGTGAGTACCATGTTTTTCTGGCAGCCCTAGAGCAACCTGGGATAGTACTTTACTCATTTCTTTCCTAGCCAGTACTGAGTGGCAGTAATCTTATGAGGGACACAATTTGGGTTCAAATTATTTTGAGTCCTCTCTTTCACCTATTTCAAGTCCTGATAATGATGAGATAAGCTGAACATATGGCGCAAAGAGGATGGGGTCTGGGTTCAAATTCTGCCGACATTTTCTAGCTATTTCACAATAAGCAAGGTCATTTAATATCTCTGAGTTTCCATTTTCTCATTTGTAAGACCAAGCAATTGTACTCAATGACTTCTAAGGTCACTTACTGCTCTAAATCTGTGGTCATATGGGGCTATGTGTGAAGGCCAGACTGGAACTGAAGTTCTGAAATGCAAACCTGAGGGGAGAAAATTACCTCATTCAACTATTTAAACTGTCTCATTCAAATGTAAAAATTCTATAGATAAGTCTGTATAATATAACTGAGATTAATCAAGGATACATTCAAACCAGAGATCTTAAAAGAAAGTTTTTGTGGGGCTAGAAATAGAAACCATTTTAACATTATCTAGTACAGAGGTGGGGAACCTGCCTTAAGACCATATGTGGCTTTCTAGGTCCTTGGGTGCAGCCTTTTGACTAAGTTCAAGTTTTACAGAACCAATCCTTTTATTAAGGAGATTTGTTCTGCAAAGTTTGGATTCAGTCAAAGGGTGGCATCTGAGGACCTAAAGGGTTACTCATGGCCTCAAGGCCACAGGTTCCCTACCCCTAAAAAGAACAGTCATGTGCTATCAATGCTACATCTGGAAGCCTCCTTATAGAAATATAAGTACTAATAATGAAGCCTAGTATTAGTTCATTACTTTATTATTTTCAGTGCTTTTACATGAATTAACTCATTCAACCCTCAGGGTAATTCTGTGATCAAATATATTTATCTTTCTATCCCAGGTGAATGGTCTCCCCAAAGCAAGGTAGGAATATATTGATGAAGCCAGGTTATACTATCAAACAGTTTTTCAAAAGCAGCAGGCTCCTGGTAGCTCTGAGGTACCTGGTATGACATTTTCAAAGAAAGGAAGGTTCCTCAAAGAGGGATATTAACTTCTGGGGAAGGCCCAAATTTTAAAAGTCAGAGTTGGAAGGGACTTTAGAGATCATCAAGTTCAATCCCCTCATTTAAAAAAAAAAAATGAAGAAAAAGACTCATTCAGAGAAAGCAGGGCACTTTCCCCAGGCCACAGAGGTAGGAAATAGAGGAGTCAGAATTTGAACACAAGGGACCCAGTTTGGGGTCATCCATCCTCTGATTTTAAATCCTGTGCTCTTGTCTCATTGTCCCCTAAGGATTCCCTACAGGAAGGTGACTCTCAAAGGGAAATGTAAAATTCCCAAAATAAAACTGATTTAACTTTTAACTTTAAAAACATCGATGTATCTATTACACAGCAATGTAGGAGGTGCTATAAAATTAAACCATTGGCTGATCTTAGCCTTGAAGAGCTGGGGATCCCTGATGAAGCTACCCTCAAATGCTAAAATGAATAAATGAAAAAAAAATGGAAAATTTTACATTCTTATGCTATCTGCAGGAGGACTCCTGACTCAAGAATATTTTTTTCTGCTCTAATTTGAGGACTTGCAAGGCAATCTATTTCATATCTCTGCAAAAAACTATACATTAAAATACTAGACACTGTGACAAGTGGGAAATACAAATAAAAGAAGATGAAGTTGGCATAAACAAATAAAGACTCCTGACAAGAAACAATTGGTCACGGAATAGTTTCATGTAGCCCTTGGAGTCCTCCATGACATTTATGCAATGGTGTGCATGGCAATATGAATATATTAATAAGAATACATATTGGGTAACTATTTGGGCAAAAAGTAGAGGCTGTGAATTAAAATATGAGCCATCAAACCACATGGAGATTAAGAAAAAGTGGTGGGTTACCATTTTTGCTTCGAGCTCAAGTCAAAAATGATTACCATTTTTCTTCCCCCTTTGCTAAAAGATCTAACATTGGACAATTAGATCCTGGTAACACAAGGAAAAGTCTGATGTTACAGACACTGAAAGTACATGAAGATAAAAGTACTTATTCCGAGCATAACTGCATCCCAAGTAGGCAAAACATGTAGTCATAAGTTTGCATTTTGGGTTGGCCCTGATACACTTGGATATGAGGGGGCTTGCCTATAAACAAATTGGTAAAAGTGACAATATTTTGGTAAAAACCAAATTTAGAATGTAAAATGATATTACTAAACCATAAACCAAACTTTTAACATTAAGAATTTATCATATTAGCTAAGGTCTTTATGACAATATAATTAAATGCAAAACATCAGTATTTGAGCATTAGCATTTGAAAAATGTTTAATGTTTTTTAAATGGCTCAAAGAAGATACACATTTTCCCCTATTATGAAAAAACACTCTATTCAGAGTCCAATTTATTACTACCAAATAAATGAATGTTTAAAAGAGACTGTCAATTGACAAAAAAAAAAAACCCAAAACAACAACACCCCCCCCCCAACACATTAAAATA
Source organism: Bettongia penicillata ogilbyi (assembly GCA_023548195.1). Classification (NCBI taxonomy): domain Eukaryota; kingdom Metazoa; phylum Chordata; class Mammalia; order Diprotodontia; family Potoroidae; genus Bettongia; species Bettongia penicillata. The sequence continues at coordinate 276,383 of JAJHZJ010000148.1, forward strand.
GCTGATTTCCATGCCAAGTGAAACAAAATATTTTCTCCTTGACAAACTGCTTACATTTAAATGAAAACAGGGCAAATTTGGTCAATATTATAGATTACATATAACAAAAAAAAGACCTTAGATCATGTTAATACAAGGATCGGAAAGCAGAAACTTCAATTAAAACCACCCAATTATTTAGCCAACTTTAAAATACAACAAAAGTAAATTAATCTGTTTTAAATGGAAGTGCTTAGACAAGTAGCTTTTTGACCTACGAGACCATCTCACCAGCAGGAATTCCAATGAGGCAGGAATCTGCTGAAGCTGGGCAAAAAACCCAAATCCAACAAATGGCCCCGGTATTAGTAATCAAAAAGCATTTGCAAAACATATTTCGTTGGTTAGTAGCAGGGGGCTCTGAAGCAGCCACCACCTACAGCTTAGCTCCTCTCATACTTTGAAATATAGCAGTATTGGGGATGAACACACATTTTCCATTAGCAGTAAACAATTGGGGGATTTTGCCTTTTAACAATGGGATGTTTTCATTTCTGTACTGTCTGTAAAACATGCCAATAGTAATGCTATTATGCATGCGAGCCTTTTGGTGAAAATCCTCTATTATCCACTTAATGTTTTCCTTGCACTGGGATTTAAGAATTCCTCTTTATTGAGACAAGTACTATGTCATCATTTTGTTCAGCTAACAGGCCTGACAGCCCTGTCTCCTTGAGTTAAGAACAGTAGATTTCTAATTCTTACATTACTGGCAAAATCTGGCAGAATAAATGGCAATCAGCCACCGACTGGTAAGGTTTTTTTTTTTATTCCCAAAGATTTTGGTAATTTACCTTCACTACAATTAAATTTGGCCAGAGATGGTGACTTTTTTAATAAAAATGATCTTGCCTGTATTTATCTGAATGCAATTTTTACGTGCTTTAACAAATAACATCTCTGTTCACTATTTCTCTTGTCTTTTTGATCCTTTTCCCTACTTATCATCTTCTTTATTTGAAACAGATTTTTAACAGATAATCTTGATCGTTACAACAATATCTTGCCTGCATTTTATTCAAATAATTCTTAAAAACAGCTTAAAAAGCCGTTTGGAATAACATCAAGCTTGCCATCAATCAAACGAAAAAATTCCGCTGGCGGTTGTATAAACATCAGATCAAGTCTGATGTCTTCAAGGATTTCAGAGTGAACCATAAAAAACTCCATTAACTTCTGACAAAGAATGCAAATTAATCACAACATGGGGTGAAATGAAATTAAAGGCTCTTTTCTAATCAATGACAAGGCAGGATGAAATATTTGTTACTCTCTCTGCACTCAGACTGCCTAGATGTTTGCACTTCCCCTGAAAAGCCCCAAATGTAAGGTGTGAGTACAGATTCACCCACAGTAGCTGTTTAGCCCTCCCCCCCAGAGCTATCTGCTTACAAGTCGTGGAGATTCACAAAACACACTAATCATCTGAATCTCAGGTGCATCCAATTTGTTATTCACACTCTCCCATGCCAGTGAAAAGCCTGGCGCAGACAGATGCACCAGGAACCCTAAATGACAGTTCTGGCCTCGGGAAGTTCGATCACTACAGCAAAATCTAGTACAGCCTCCAGGTGAAATGTCTGGAGCTCCATATGGAGCAGGGAAAATTAACAACGAGATGAAAATCGCTGCAGCAGCGGGGAGTCTGAATTTTTGAAAAAAAAAATTAAATTTAAAGATGAAGAAAGAGAAGTAATAAATTAATGGGGTGTGAAAACATTCAAAGCTTTACAATACCAGGGGCACTATTTGCTCAGATTTTTTCCTTTTTTTTTTTTTTTTTTAACTTCGGGTCATTTTGATGTAATTTATTAACCAAGATCAGGAATTGTAGCCAAAAGAAGAAAAACATTTTTATACATACGAAAGTACTTTAAATACACTTGTGTCTAGATTATCTTCACTTTCCTTTAGCCTCTCACTTTCCAAATTTCCTACTGTCAAACAAAGTCCATCACTTGGGAATGCCTTCTTAATGGATTTACTAGCATCCTAATGTAGCGCACTGTGATAAGGTTTGAATGTACAATGACAATTGTTAGGCAATTCTTTTCATTTCTCCTAAATTGTATTGTCATTAAACAATCCATTGCCCACTATCATGTTTTTTAAGTCTACTGAATTTGGAGCGACATGATTAACTGTACAGTTTTAGCCCTCTTTCAGACCTGCACATCTTTGGAGATTAATCTTAGAACTAAATTGCATAAGAAACTACAATACCATACAATGCTAAGCCTTTTTTTTTTAAATTACTTTCTACAGGGTCCACTGGAAAGCATACTTCATAAGCACACAAAGTCTGATCCTATTTTTCCTCAGTTTCCTGGGTGACTGTGTTTATATAAGGGGAAAAAAGGCAAAAATTATAGATTACAGAAGATAACATTTTTACTTTCTATAATAGCATTTACCCTTCAGTCTGACTCATCTAGATAATTGGCTTCTCCTAGGGCAGGGAAGAAGTCCTAACTGAAAGGCTAAAGTGGGATTGGGGGGCAGGGGGAGAGAAACATTTTTTTTTAAAGCTACATGCTAAATGTTACATATTTATTCTTTCAATCAAATTTTTATTTTTAAAATAAGGCATTTATTTTTCTTTCCCTTCCTCCTCCTCCCATCCTCATGTTGAAAGACAAAAATGAACAAAAAACCTTTCTAACAAATGTGCATAGTAAAGCAAAAGAAATTCCCACATTGGCTGTATTCAAAAAGATAGAAATCATTCTGCATATTAAATCTATCACTTCTCTATCAGGCATTAAACATAGTATATTTTAAAAATTATAGTTGGACTCAGCTATGAAATCTAGGGCCCTGGGAGTGAGGAAGCAAAGACTGGTAGCTACCACCTGTAGGGAATCAGTGCTTCACTGGAGCATCTTCAGGTTTACTCTTGCTGGCAGGAGGTGCTGCTGCAGCTGAGGCTGGGAGAAGAGGAGTGGTTGCCCCCAGTAAGTCCTTGCTGACCTGAATTTAGGTAGAATGTGAAGTTTGGAACTTACATTCATTATCTTGTATGATCCTCATAACTTCTCCACACTTGGGTGGTGTATATTATCATCCTCATTTTACAGTTGAAGAAACTAAGGTCCAGGAAGGTTACAGAGTAAGAGCCAAGGTCCAAGATCATACAAGAAATTAAGTGGTAGAAAGCAGGTTTCTTAATTTCTACATGCTTTTCATTAGATCAGTCTTCTAACATAACTATCAGCTGAAATCTTATGACCTGATCTGATGTCAAGCCCAAGTGGTATTCTCATCTGGAAAAAAAAAAAGACTGGCACAGACTTTGTAAGGACATTCCCAACTGCCCAACCTGAACCATATCTAACCCTCTGATAAGATAAAGATATTTTTTATTTCTCTCCAGATCACTCCCCTTGACCATCATTATATTATACATGGCCACACAGTCACTATCCCTGCCTTGCGAAAGAGCAGGCTTGGACCAGGGCATAAACCAAACCTGACTTGGCCTCGCCACTTTGGATAAAAAGATTCGTCATTAGGGTGTGGAAAAATACCACAGTTAGGAATGGCCTAATCTGATGAAAAGTTGAAAAAGGGCAATAAGTTAATACCGTATCTTGTCACTGCTGACCTGATTAAAGGAATCTGAGAAAAAATGACAAGATGAAGTAGATTTGGTTCATTAGACCACTCATACTCCTATTACTATGCTGGATACTTTTAGTGTAAGAGATAATCTCATTCTATTTCAAAGTCTGCAAAGGTCTTTAATTAAAATAGAGGGAATGACTAGCCTATAAGCTACTCTTCAATAGGCTAGAGAGACATTGTGATGAAGTGGGCTGAACCTTGCCTCCAACTCTTACTGGCTGTGTGACCATGGGCAAGTGATTTAAAATTTCTATGCCTGTTTCTTTACCTGTAAAATGTAGATAATAATATTGTAATATCTCTCACAGGGTTGTTGGGATGGTCAAATGAGACAAGATATATAAACCTTTCGTAAAACTTAAAACACTATATATAAATATTAGCTATTACTATCATTGCTATTATCCATTCATAGTCCTTTGGATTCCATATTTCAAAGGGATTTTTTTTAATACGCAAACCCTATGTAGTATTGGTGAAATATTTAAGGACTCAACCACTACCTTGAAAATATCAGGATGGCAAAAACTGGCAGTGGCATTCGAATTAAGCTTTGAGTTCTGGAATAGACTCAAGGCTTCAGAATGTTTTTGAAAGGTGTAAGGATGGAAGGGAGCATTCTGAAACTAAAGAGATTTCTCTCTTGGGTCATACTCAATATTCACTTTACGGTCAAGTGTTTTCTCACTATTCCTGGTCCTATCAACACAAAATGACTTCCCTCCTCCCTCCTAGCCTCAGATGGGTCTAGTTCTAAATCAGCTAGATTTTGGGTAGAATCTTTTGACCTGTCAGGTAAGAGAGTTATCTTTCTGAAAGTTATTTCACACCTGATCATCATATGGGGAACTTCATACAGGAAAGGGTTCAGAAGACTGAGTCAGTGTAGGTGATAAGGCAGAGTCACTGAATGAGATCAGGAGTGAAGAGGAGTCAGGGCGTAGGTCCTGTCACTGCCAGGGACTTGACTGGCACACTCAAGGATCTGCATAAAGAACCCTTTGCCCACAAAGCCATTCTGCTGATCCTCAATGTCAGACATCATCCAATGGTGGGGTGTGAAGTAAGGAGAGGATGGGATTTGAATACTGCCCATCTTTACTAGCTGTGTGTTCATAGGGGCAAGCCAGTTAACTTCCTTGGGCCTCAGTTTCCTCACCTGTAAAATGAGTATAACAATGTCTGTAGTATGAATTATGTTGGCTAAGTGTGCTTAATGACTGCACTTTCAAAGCAAGTATTAGGCAGCTTTCACTGCACAGTTTAGCCTTAGAAATAAGCATGAATACTATATTCTCGCTACTTTTTTTTTTTTTGGCCTGAATAGAAGAGAAAAAAGAAGTGCCATTTTCCCCTCACCTCTAGCTGACATGACATTATACTAATAGGTTGTGAAATTAGTAAAATTCAAATTGTCAACTCAAAGCAGAGCATAAATCATCGCTAGCTTTGAGCAAGGAGACAAAGTTTTGTTTGTAAATTTAGCTCTGGGAAATAGGCCTGATGGTGTCAAAGGTTGCTTCTAATAAAATCTCTACTTGGTGACAACACTCAATCAGGAGTCAAGGAAAACTGCTTCTCACCACTCTGGCATAAAGGTCAGTGCTAACTAGGGAGTTCAGTGTATTTGAATTTTTCCAACTTCCACTTGACCGATCAAGTAAATGTGTATTTAGACATTAAGGAAAAAACACCCAGTAGGTGCCCAACAGACAGAATTGCTACCATGTATGCACTGTCAGAGTATTGGGCCTTTTTCAAAGTTGTGTCTTAGCTTTTAACTCTTCATGTCTCATAAGTTTATCAGCCAGTGTTTCCTGGAGTCATTACTCATTGTCTATTTTAAAATAAACATGGGCATCCCAAGCATCTGGTAATGGCCTCATTTTTTTGTCATCTTTGGAATGTGGACTACAAATTGTGTGGATGCAGTCCTGTGTTCTTTTTCAGTTTTGAGACCTGGAATAAAATGTCCTAAATAAATGATTTTAACATTTACCTGCTGATCCAGAGGTTTGGCTAGAAGTTTAATCCAAATTCATAATCTGTATTATGCATATTACACATTATATATACATATGTCGAAAGCATGAAGAACCGGTACGCTAAAATTTCATTCAAAACTAGTGTTAGCATGCATGTCAAGCTAGTAACCTATGGATATTTACTCTAAAGAAGAAATTATGCTTACACAAAGGAACTAGCCAGCATGAAAAAGATGGCTACAATACTGTGATACAACCTGCTAACAACCTGGATGGTTTCTCAGACAGCTTGAGCTTTAAAAAGGACAAGAAACAAGAGGTTTCCCACATGGGTGCCTAGAGAATTTGTTTAAAACAGCTTATAAAGATGGTAAAGAGAATGAGTTCCATCCTATTATTCAATAACCACGGTTGTGATGCATCTGCATAATCTAACCACGCATAAATTAGTATGTGTAATACAACAGTTATTTGCATAATAATAGCAAGTTAATAGATGCTTAAAGAGCAGAGACCAACACCACCTTTAAATCAGACATGCCTCCAGGCACTCTGGCCTGTACAGACCAAGATGCCAGAAAAACAGTGAGTGTAAACCAGAGGAAAACATGCAAATTATTCATTCGATACCCACCCACCCCTCCACCCCTTGGGTATTTCACTTAATTTTTTCCTCCTACCATGGGGAATTGTTTTCAAACTAAGATATGGCTTATATTTTTAGTTCTGGCATATCTTTGGAACAAACATCTTGAAGCAATGTTTAGAATTTCATCATTAATGTTAGTGTATTGAAGAATCTATGTTCTGAAATGGGGGAATGAAGGGGTGGGGAGCAGAGAATAGGGGAGAGGGCACGATAAGGTGCAAAATCAAACTCCCTTATAAAATCTGGTGCCAATTTTATTGAATTTGATTACCAAAACACTGAAACAATGACCTAGGCCAGATTCTTTCTTTTTTAGTTTTTCAATTCAAACCTTTTCAATTAAATGCAAAATCCCAAAGAAGAGATCAGGGAAAGGGGACTTTTCTTCCTCCCTGCATAATGCAAGCATGTAGTGCAGGAACTGAGGCTCAGGAAAAAAAGAACCACTGCCAAAGTCTCACAAAGAAGCAGCGTGATTATTGCTTCCATCCCTCTCAGAAAAATAAAAAATCTGGAGCTAAAAAAAAATCAAAAATCAATAGAGACTTCTAAATGACTCCTTTAAGATATCGCTTTTCAATTTAACAGGACAGATTTATTTGTATGTGGCTCAAATGTTCACGATTGCTCCCTGCACCTTCATACATAGGAATGAATGTCACAGTGGCGAACGGCGGTAATGAACAATCTTACCTGAGGATATGGAAACCTCCCAAGAGCAAGCTGGGAAAGGAAATAATATTTGTCTAGTTATAGATTTGCATGCGGGGTAGATTTCCTTAAGACAGACAAGTACTAAATTTCACAATTGTATCCAGCAGAACATACCATCCCCCTCTCCCACCACGTTAAAATACTTGACCTAAAAATAATTCTGTAATCCTATTAAAGGCTGTATTTAGAATGGACAATTAAATGGACAGTATTGTTTCCTTGGAATGTTTTACTTCTAACTTCTTAAAGTTTCCTTCAAAATTTTTCTCTCTGCAATAACATCAATTATGTAAATATCATCTAGACTTACATATGTGTACTGATATTTAAAAGTAATGACAATATAGAATACTTACCAGACAGTTTCTTACTAAGTAGGTAGTTGACTTTAATACAGTGATTTACATATGCTATCTTCCCCCCCCCCCCCCCCCCCCCCCCCCCCCCCCCCCCCCCGTCTTCATGAAGGCCCTATGAGATCGGCATTACTAATATCCCCACTTCACAATTAAGGACATCAAGGCTCTAAAAACTTAGGTGATTTGCCCAGAATCACATTGCTATGGTATCTGAGGCTGCTTCTGAACACAGTCTTCCTGATTCTAGGTCCAACATTCCTACCGCCATGCCTTTAGTATAATGAATATATTACTACAGAAATAACTGTCAAATTAGGGGACCTCCCATGGTCTTGGCTTTCCATCTATAAAATGGGAACAATTCTTACTACTCAAGTGTTTAGTAAATATTTCATGACCTTGAAATGTACTACATCATGGAACTGGAAGACTACTGTAATGACACTGCCATGTGACCTCTTAGGAATTTTTCAGTCATTTAGCCGTTGATGCTGTAACACTATTGTATTTCAAGACTGCGAAGCTGGGTCAAGGAAGAAAAGAGAGGGAAACATGAAGACCGACTGAGGAGCTGAGATTAGAAGTCTAGTAACCAGCTGTATCTACCACTTGCAAAGTGTTTAAGGTGGGTCTCCTGCTCCTCATCAGCAAAGGAGTAATTTACCCAAGAAAAGGAAATGTGACTCAAAGCCATGCTATTTTTTTTAAAGCAAGTATACCAGAAGTTTCATATTTAAATAAGTCACATCCCTTAGTCACCTTGAAAAGTCATACAATGTATGTCACTGCATAAAACATTTTGTAACTTCTCTAGTGGAACTGCTTTCAGAGTCACAAAAAAAATAGTCTCATTACTTTTATGGCTATGCCCCATTTTAGATCAGTAACATTATTTCCCAGTTTGATCTCAGCCTCCTTGCACCAGATTTAGCTTTGAATTATAACTTCTTTGAGGGCAAGAACTGTGTCCCATTTACCTCTTTATCTTTTCCAGTGTCTAGAATATGCTGTGCATTCATTACAACAGAATCTAAGTCTTTTCATGGCAAAAAATACTTTCATTTTGTCATTGTTATCAACCTAGCAAACAGAAGGTACTCAATAAATGCTTGTTGCATTGGATTGCACAGACGTGTTACTTAATAAATGATTACTGTTGAATGAGTCAATAAATTACATTTAGTAGTTTCCAAATATTCTATTTAGCCTCAAGGGTTTGAGATTTACCAGTGCTGAAGATATGTTAAAAAATGCACAAAGTAGTTTGAACAAAGGCAGCAGAGTTAGAAAAAGTCTACTTTGAAGAGAAAATATTCATTTAGATGTGTTAGTTGAGTGTTTGTTGAATAAGCAGTGTCATTACCTTATAGTCATATTTTATTTACCAAGGATCTATTAATGCTCAGTATATTTCATGGCATCAGAAAATTAATTCAAAAACACTTTTTTTCTGTACTTTTCCCCACTCTCAAACAGAAAAGATATAATAAATGGGTAGTTAGCAAAGCCTCTAAGAGTTTATTTTTTTGGCTTGCTTGTTGCATGTCAACAAAAATATCTGAAAGTGTGAAGTAGGATACTTTGTCCCCACTTACTTTGTTGAATGTCCACCCTAATATTTTGTAAACGGGAGTTTGCATAATGACTCAGGAGGAAATCATTATGGGCTGTCATGTCAATAATATGCTGATTAAGGGGACATACTATTCTACATAGATATGATGAAAGTGATGGCTCATTTAAAGCTGCTGCCTAGCATTATACTGATCTCTAGGTTATATGTTTGTATGTATTTTTTTCATAGAGTTGGAAAATTACCAAGAAAAATTTATTTCACCTTTAAAGACAAGAAACAGAAGAGCTCTGAATTTTATCTGGCTGGCTAGGGTGGTAAGAACTTTGCTCAAAGCACAGCCTGGAGCAGATGCTAACCATATCAGGGAAAGATGCTTGTATCATGAACTGAGAACATTCTGTTGAAAGTGGGACCTGAATAGGCATAGTACACTGATCCTTGGTTTTTGAAAGTTAAAGGTTAAAAAAAAAAGGGACATGGAATGTTAAAAAAGAAAAAGAAATTAGAAATCCATTCTTCTCAATCGTCAAAACAAAACAAAAAGCCCCAACCCTTCCTATTTCTATCCATCATGTGTCTTGTCCTCTTGAAAAGGCAGATTGTAAGTAAACTTGGAAATAAGCATTTGCTTTTTTTGGCTAGCATTAGTCAAAAGTGGTGCTGGGCATCACTTTATATTCACCCAGTTCCTACAGACAAGAAAACTGGCTAATGATAATTCAGGATGGGTTGGTCAGTTTGGGAGTCTTTCCTTACAAGTCCAGACTGGGTGCTTGGAGACAGGTGGCTGAGTTTGAACTTGTGAACTCATCACTCCGGGACTAGCCATGCTTTCTTTTTCTTGCACATTTCCCTGACATCCTACTGAACCTCATCCCTCTTTGACAACTAGTCTCCCAGGAGAATGCCTTTGAAGGCACTGCCTTGGCACTGGAGGACAGGAGAATGTCTCCCTGTCCATGCCCAGTAGAGGCCACTGTAATAGGAGCACAATCCCTCCTCCTCTATTACTTGTCATCATTGTACATCTTTCCAGGAAGTAACACCCCTAAGTTGTGGAAATAGGCAGTGGCACTATTGGGCTGGCATTAAAAACCGATTCTAAGACACAAATAAGACACACTCTCCATTTTCCTATGTTCCCAGGCCTAATGCAGCTGCAATATTTATACACAATATTTGTCTGGTGGCAAAGCTGAAGGAAAATAATGATAGGCAATAGCACAAGGGTAGACCCTGCCAGCCCTTTATCAAACTCTTTGTTTAAGATAGTAAATAAGGGAAAGGGCTCTGAGCAGATACCAGTGCATAAAGAACAAGTTCTTTATGGGGCTGTCAAAAGTTTTTTTTAAAAAAATCAATGACTCCACTATGGGGAAGAGAGAACACACACTAGGAGTGAGAATTTCAGAAACAGTCCAACACTGGCTCTGTATCCTTTACCCTACAGATCTATTGATCTATCTGCATTCTTCTCTAATCCCTCTCCACCCCACCCCCCCTTTTTATTGTCAAGGTATTATAAATTAGAAAACTTACAAAAGAGAGTATGTAATCTTCCCTGAAATGGCCTGCAGATATGTCACTGTACTAAATGTGTTTCAGATTTAATGAAGCTTTAATGTCCTTTTTAATTTTGCCTGTTTCTGTATCACCAGGGGTCGAGCAAGGCAATCAGCACTCAAGAGGGTGGTTTGGTTTAAAACTAGGAAAAAACTCATTTGCTTATGAGTTGCACTGTATTTTCTTAATTAAATTTACTGAGTAAAATGGTTTAAGTTCAGCCAACCAATGACCTTTGTATGTAGATTTAGATTTATAAATAGGTTAACAGTTAAAGAAAAAAAAGAAGAATCCCAACAAAGCAAACAGATTAAGGCTATGCCAATAGAAATTTTTGCTCCCTTTATCATCTTTACAAAAGACACATTTAAATATAGGAAGCTTAGGTCCAATAAAAAAATATACTTAAAAATACAGGAGCTCACAAGCAATAGTAATCTATCAAAAGACTCCCTTCCCCTCCACTCCCAGGAGGGGGGCAGCTCACAATAGAGAAGCTCTGCAAAAGCTACATTTTCCCCTCCTTCTCCTGGATTCTATTTAGCGTTGGTTTTTGGTGTTTTTTAGAAGGTATTTCGATTCCAAATACTTAAGATTCAGCAAACTGAAGAGCACTGCGCTCATTGTGGGCAAGTTACTATTGAAAAGGCAAAAAAGAATGCTCCAAAAACATCTACCAGGAATATATTTAGATAACACCAAGCTGCTAATATTTTATTGTAAAACTAGAAATGCTCTCTGAGTTTCTTCTCTTACAGAGTTTATCATACCATTCTGAGGAGTACTGGTTTGAGGCATTTTAATATGGTTGAATTTGAAAATCTGAAGCTCAAATATGTGTAGGATAATGATAATTGAGAGGAAAGTACAAGGCAGAAATTCTGTAAAAATGTAAGCTAAAAAGTTAGGGAAGGGAATCCTTATTTAGCCAAGCAATAGAAATAGCTTTCCTTACAATTAAGAATTATCTACATTGCTAAGGCACAAATGATAAGAAGAAAATACATACTGTCATTGAAAACAAGTGTGGAAAGGAAGTATGGGGCATATATTTAGGTGATGAAGTCTCCTTAGTTTATCAACAACACTGTGCCAGTAGTTTTAAAATTTACAGTTATGCTGAAGAGCGTGGGATTTTTTTTTTTCATTCTTAATTTAGATACATTCAATGTTTCTCGGCATAACTGCAAATTGAAAATAAGCAGTTACCATATAGCCAATGATCTAGCTGAAGGAGGACTTCATAGTCTGAAATGTTCTAAAATTTGTTCTTAATTACTTCGTGCACATTTTACACAATTAAATTTCCATCTAAGGATTTTGCATTTAGATTGTGTGCTGCCGTTAAACCCTCATTTTATAGAAAAGCAGCAGCCAGTCTGAAACATTCAGACACAGGGAAACTTTCAAAAAATCAGACTTAACTACTGGATTACATAAAATTCCCTAGGTGAGATTTCATTCCTAGACCAATTTACTCACTCCTAGATAGATCGTTTAAATCATCTGAAACTATGCTGGTGAAAGGACCTTAATAAATATTAAATACCTCAAAAATCTACCCTAAGATTTTGCTTTCTTTCTCATATATCAATTTCACTGTCCTCTTATTGCATGATAAAAAAAAAATCCAAAGGATATCACAGCAATTTACCAGTGTTAAAGTGCTTCCGTGGTTCACCTGACAACAAAGAAGGGCAGAAACACAAAGCATCTTGAAGTAGGGTTTCAATTAAATGTGGAGGATTTAGTAATGCAGGACCCAAAAAAAAAAAAAAGAGTTACAAATTAATTTAATCTTCTGCCTATAGTTTGCAGCTGCACTCCAAAGTGTCTGGGGCTTAAGAACAAAGCCTTGAATGGCCTCGGAGTGAGGAAAGCTTCAATTTTTAATGTATAATGCCATTAGCTGATAACTTGTGGAATCTGCAACCCCCGTGGAGGGGCATAAGTGCGAGTAACAGAGACTGATGAAGTGACATATTTGTTCATGACTAGAACTAGGAGAAAGAGGGTTATTACTAACACCATCAGGCCCAACAGAAATATGCCCTAATAACCTTTGGGACACTCTCCGTTATCAGTTTTACGACAACAAATATATTAAATTCAAAACCTAATTCACTTTAATTAAAGACAATTAGTTTGTTTCACTATTATTTCTTAACTTGTACGATATTAAAATACACTGCAAATTAAAGACAAGGCAATAAATATGACAGTAGCACCAGATCATGTAATCCTTTGAACCTCTGGACTTTAGAAATGAAGTTTATTGCTAATGTTTAATTAGGTAAATTTAAGGAAACTTATTAGGATAGGGAAACATCTTGATCCTGTAGTGTCTGGAGGAGAGCAGTGAGCTTGTTAGCTTACTGTCAACGTTTGATTTCCCCATAATACGTTCCTCTAAAGGATCTCCAAAAGCTTCATCAAAAACAGAATTTTTGTCCTTGTTTTGTAGAGCAGGACACTGAGGAAACACCAGAATTTTGCCCACTGTGGGCTGGCAGCAGAACTTGGTAAATGATGAAGAATTCTGGGCTCCACGGATGTTTAGACAATGGTCAAATGAATTTTCTGCAAAAACTCCTGAAAATACAATGTGGTATCCATGATGCCTATAGAGAGAATGCTGATCTCTCAGGAGATTTTTACAAATAACATATTTTTCTTTGTATGAAAGGTGAGGATCCCCATCCTAACCATTTGGCCCCTGCTCTACCTCTATCACTCCTGCTCTTTAACACATTTCAGTGCTTATTAAGAACAGACAGCATATCTTCACTAGGCTCTTCCTATAAAGCACGATTCTAAGCCAGGCCTTTAACTTGGGGGACCCAAATACAATGATGCCAAAATAAATAAACCAAACAGCTGCACTTATCTATCATTCTAAATGTTCTATGGTTTATCCAGCAAACCACTAATAAAGATAATAATAATAATACAGAAAAGAAAGCATTTCGAAAAAATGCCTCTAATAGTGTGGACTTTTTTTTTTTAATTAGAGATGGGCTTATTACAGTGGGTGCTTATATGGGGAGAGGGCAACAGTAATTCACAAGGACAATATCCTAATATTGTTCCTTTAATTGCTGTGTTTGTTTCACTGTTAAAAGTGATTGCCTGCTGCAGCCAAACTGTGAATGCTGGAAAGCATGATACATGGAGGTCTCAACCTGGGCAAACTGTACCTAAACTTACACTTTATTGCAGCTTAGTTCACAAGCTTCACCTAATATAGGGTTACCTCCCAGGGCAGCAGGAGGATAAATCACCCTGGAATATTACTCCGGCAAAGTTTAGCTGTGACTGGAGCATATGTGCTTTCGAGCCACTGAAGCAAAGGCCCATAAAATACACTAATTACTGCAAGTTATGGTCACTGAGTGATTGATAGCGCTCTGCAAGGCAACTTCCTCATTTTCAGCTCTTCTGACGGGCTCATCCGCCACAGAGCAATTATTAATTCATGACCCACCCCTCAGGCACTAGTACCTTTACTTCTAATTCTCCCACTACCAAACTACTGCTACAGCTGGACACTGTCTTTCTTCATTGTGATGGCTGGGTAAGGATGATAAAAAGTGGGTTTCGTGCTGAAGGCCACTTCTTTGATTCTTTAAATCTTGGTCACTCCATGTCTGCCCCAAGAACACATATGCCCCACTGCTACTTGCCTTTCAGAATTTCCTTCCTCCTTTCCAAAAAGGTGTAGGAACTCATCCAGAGGCCCAACAAAAGAAACGTGTCTAAACCCTCTCTTCACAGAATATAAATGTTTGACTTCAATATAACCTTTCAGCTAACCTAGAGTAAACATGGGACAGCTAGTAGTAGTTGTTAAAAAAAAAATCTCCATATTGAGACTCCCCAAACTGTAGCTTTAAATAAGACACTTTAATTGTTCCATGTTGATTGCCATCCATGGCTCTACTCAGAGCACTGGTAATTACAATAGCTGAGCATATAGCTAAATCTCTACAAGTCACTTAAAATGGCTCTAAAGGTCTCTTTTTAAATCGTGTTCCATGCACTGAGGGGGATTGCAGTGAGAGACTCTGAATTAAAGAATGATAGAGTTTACTCATGATGGATGAGAGTAAATATTTTATTTTTCCAAGTGAAAAGTGAATTTACTGCAGATATATCTACACAGCTCAAAATGTACCATCAAGAGCATTGGGTTTTCTTGTTAAGAGGAGGAGGAGCAATGATGGACAGATGGAATCTCAACCCATCTATCCTTTAACAGCCACTCAAGCTTCTTCCTCTGAAATCTACCCAGATCACTCCTTTACAGAGCTCCGTTCCTCCGCCATGTTCACACCACTCACTGACTCTACCATTCATCTGGAAATATTTTACCTTGTCAAATCCTTTGCATGTCTGGATTTGTTGTTATTTACTTTTGTTGGTTTAAAAAGACAAAACCCTGGCCCATATTTCCTCTTCAGAAACTAGTATTTCATGACCTGGCATGTTAGGATCATAAATCAGATGACGTAAACGCAAGGCCAGAATGGGCCTTAGAAACGACCTAGTCCAATCTCCTCATTTTCAAGTAGAGGAAACATACATCCAAAGTGGCTAAATGAATTGCCTAAGAGCAAGTGGGTAAGTAAGCTACAGAGCCAGGATTTGAACTCACATCCTGTGACTTTAATTCTGCACTATTTCCATTGTCCCACAATGAAGGGATGCACGGAGGATGTAAGTAACCAAGGGAAAGTAGCATAAAGGCTGTCATCAAAAAAATGTGTAACTGAAAAAGAAGATAGGTTGGTCACACAAAGAAAAGTTACCCTATGGATGGCACATATTCTTCCTGAAAGACAGAGACAGGGACCAGATATGTAGGCATGGATGACTTATTGTATACCCAGATTTAGGAAAACATAGATCTATTTGGCTGTTTCTTCTGTTAAAGTCCCACCATGGTGACTTCTCCTGGTGCATAAGGGACCAAGGGACCCAGTTTTCTCAAAGGTCATGCCAGCATGATACAAACTCTAGAAGGTCCCACCAAGCTCCAAGCTGCTGAGTACAGGATTAGTGATAGGCTGTGTCCACTGGTTGAAGATCATGCCAGGTAAGTCTGACAGAAAGCTCATCAGGTGATTTGTTTTCAGTCACAATAATTTATGAAGATGTTATAAGGTATTGGAGGGTTTTGATCCATAGCCCAAATAATATATCCTTCAGATACTGAAGTAGTATTCAGTGTATTTATGGCTTGTCTAGCTAGATTATCAACTTCTTGATGTTAAAGAAATGTTATACTGCTCTGTATAATGTATGCTACTTAACTCTGAACCTTGTATAAGGTTCACATTAGTTAAAAGTTGTTTGACTTGCTGAGATAAATGACAGTTCCATACCATGCTTTTTATTTACATAATTCTTCACTGACATCTCCCTAGGGAGGTAGCATGGTTGCATGGGTGAAATACTGGTTCTGGAACCAGACAACCTGGGTTGAAATTTCAGATCTGTGCCCTTACTATGTGACCTTGGGAAACTCAGTTAACTGCACCCCTCCAGGCTTCAGTTTCCTCATTTGTAAAATGAGGGGATTGGACTAGATGACCTCTAAGGTCCCTTCCAGCTCTAATCCTGTGATGATGGCCTCTCACAGGTGGAGATTTAACACAGCGACAAACACCTTTGATTTTCATTTTACATATCTGATGAATGTTAGAACCTCTCAATTTGAGTAATAGTGTTTGCAAGTCTCACACAGATAAGCCCTGCTTATGTCACTGTTATGGAAAGATATGTTAACAAAGAACACGACTATTTTTCATATTTAAGCATCACTGGTTAAATGGGTAGTTTGTTGTTTTTTAAAAACTGCCATGAATTTTCTCAGTTTAAATAAGGTTAAGCTATGATGAGAAAAGCTCAATTTGTAGTATCCCAAAGCACTCAAATCTGTGTTTAATCCAACAAGTAGCTGAAGTCTCCAGTGAAGTGAGAGTGAAAGAATGATGCTTTGAATCGATTTATTTAATGTTCACCTTGTGTATTCTGGTAGTTCACAGCCATTATCACAACAGGAATCTCTGGATGCATATATCTGGGATAGGCATTCAATGCTCTTCTTTTCTAAATTTTTCTCTTCAGTGAGTTTTGTAAGAATAAGCATCAAATTCTATGTTATGCAGAGGACTGGCCTTCAAAATGTACCCTAATCTTTATGGTTCTCTGGATATTTCAAAGTCAATCGAGTTAAAATCAAGTGAGGTCAATGCCTTGTTCCACCTAGTGCTAGGAACACAATGCACCGTCTGCTGTTTTCCAGCATCCATGCAATTCATCTTTACCTTTGGTAAGTTGGAAGATGACACACGCAGTCATTCACCTTTGGTCGGGGAAGGCTCCTGACAGATTGCTACAAATGGCAGAAATCTGCAAGTCTCTTTTGCTGGTGTGCATTTATCTACTACAAACATATTGCTGTGTTATCTGTAAATTAGTTAGAAGATATATCGCAGACTAAGCTACATTCTCTTTAAACATATAACGTGGGAGTCAGATTTTACAGATAAATCTAGTTATTTTTATCTGTCTATTTCAACTAAACTTATACATGGAGCTTTAAGATTTGCAAAGGACCTTGTTATGAATGTCATCTCATTTGTGATAACACTAACATTTTTAAAAATCTACTTACTCGCCCTCCTCTATGATATGGTGGAAGAAGCAATGGAGTCGGAGTCAGGAGAGCTGGGTTCTAACCATTCACTTGTCTGGCGACCTTGGGCAAGAGTTTGCTTTTAAATTAGTTTTACTGATTTTTTTGTTTTTGTATCCCTTGGGCAAGTTGTAATACAATGGCCCTTCATTACCCGCTGTGTCAGATGGGGATGATAATACCATCCGTGTCCAACTCATAGTTGTTCGGTAGTTTCAGTCATGTCCAAGTCTTCGTGACCCCGTTTGGTTTTCTTGGCAAAGATATACTAGAGTGGCTTGCCACTTCCTTTTCCAGCTCATTTTACAGATGAGAAAACTGGGGCAAACAGGGTCAAGTGATCTGCCCAGGGTCACACAGCCAGTAAGTATCTGAGGCCAAATCCGAACTTAGGAAGATGAGTCTTCTTGACTCCAGGCCCAGTGCTCTACCTACTGTGCCATCTAGCTGCCCTCCATCGTAAGTATCAAAGCAGAGATTAGTGCCCATCTGTCAGGAATGCTGTGGAAAAACTCAGAGGCTTGTCAGAAAGATTAAAAGAGATTAGATAGAAGTGCTTTAGTATAAAGTACCATGTTGCACACTGCAGTACCATTTGTTAAAATGATGCTGTGCCAGTAAATGACAACAGATCTAGTACACACAGAATCTGTGCACAAACATGGTCTACGACTCGTTCGTGGAGTTTGACACATCTTTTAAAGGGCCAACTAATTTAACTACTGGTATTGTTCATGGAGTCCTGTCCTAGAGATATCACAGAATCATGGAGCTAGATTTGGAAGACACATTAGAAGTCACCGGAGGTCAGGGAAGAAGTCTTCCTATAGCGTTCCTAACAGATGGGCATTAATCTCTGGCTTTGATATTTTTATGACAGAAGGCAGCAGGGTGGCTCAGTGGATAGAGCACCAGGCCTGGAGTCAGGAAGACTCATCTCCTTGAGTTCAAATCTGGCCCCAAACACTTCCTAGCTGTTAGACCCTGGGAAAGTCACTTAACCTTGTTTGTCCCAGTTTTCTCATCTGTAAAATGAGTTGGAGAAGGAAAGTGTATGTGACTCCATTACCTTTGCCACAAAAACCCAAAATGGGGTCCGAAGCGTTGGCCATGACTGAAACGACTGCACAACAAAAAAACCTCATTGTGCACTAAGTTTCAATAGCTATGAAGAAACAAACCATTTCCCCAGCCTACCTCTCCCCCACTCCACACAGCCACCAAAGAAAACTTGACTAAGACATAGCTGGAAGCCCAATACAGGAACAGGGGATGGAGAGGGTGGGTGGCAGGTGCTATTTCATGATGTTTTGCACAACCATATTTCAGTCAGTTCTGACTCCACACTAATGGAACTTATCTCGACATTTCTCATTCTCTTGGATATGTCTCCTCCTTGACTCTTTTCCCTACCACTGGTTTTCTACAGACAAGTCTGGCTAGCAAGTAACGTTCTTCACTAGCTGCACTAGCACATGAGACACATACAGGAATCAGATCTAATCGCCATATGTAATCCTTAACACAGTTAACCAAGGAAAGAATAAGAAGTCTCTTTAACACCAACTTAAATACTGAGGGTGGCCAACTAGTGCCAACTCTGAGAACAGCTTTTATGATACAGAAATGGATGAATGATTACCAACTCTTATCACAGAGCATCCAAAAATCATTCATGATCAGCTATTTTTATTAGATTGAAAATTTGTCCCTTTCTTGCACAATGGGCCCGAAATGCATATCTCATAATCAAAGTCGAATGTTCTAATTTACCAGAATAGTAACAGAGAGATGATATGCCATTTGATGTTTGTGATTTCTACTGTATATGTTGACTGAATGTTCAGGGCATGCAGAGTACTATGATTATATACTTTATTAGATACAAACTATTCAGAACTAGGGACCATGTTTATACATTGTTAAATTTCCAAAGTATCTAGTTTAGTGCTAGGTATTCAATAAAAGTAAATATTTTATGATAATATTTCAGAGGTTCTCCTTCACTAAAGTCTTACTCTAAAACCTTCTCAGGGACCCAGAATGTCCCAGGCTTCTCGAAGGCTATGCTGGTGAGCACATGCTCTGACAGTTTTGACTACGCTGGCAAAGCTTCAAACAGGCCCAGGAACAGACTACAAAAGATGTCCCAAAAGCCTTCGTGTAATTTAAAACTTTAATAATTTAAGTAGCTCTAATAGCTTTAAACTGCACCAAGACTTTCTGGGGCACTCTACATGTCTTACTGCTCAAGGACCAGCTAAGCTAGTGTGAAGAACCAAACCACCAACAGAAGGGCCATAGGAAGCTGAATGTTTCTGCTCACAGCAACTCACAAAAATGTTTGTTAAAGGCAAGGGCTGTCTTTATCTACATAGGGAGAGACATTATCCACAGGGATGAAATCACAAACCCCTGATACATTCCAAGGTAGGTAGAGTATGCACATATGAACAAGGAGCTGTAGCTACTTACATCTCATCATTTAGACCTGTTTTATCTAGCCATATCAGAGAACAATTATGTCTAAATAAACTAATAGAAAACAGAGTCATCACTATTAAGGTGGAGTTTAGTGACACTGGAATTATAAGCCTAAATGATGAGCAAAATATGGAAGGAAACTACCACCATCCTCCCAGACTGCTTTTGGAGGTCTGTCAGACAGAAAACTGAGCTAGAGGGCCTAAGCTATATAATATTTCTTAAATACTTCCATTTTTCTTTCATCTCATTCACTGTGTCCTATGTATCTGCTAATAATGTGAAGCACCTTCATTTTTTGGATGAGTCTGTTCTGACATGAATTTGTTTTAGCATATTTTAGCCACAGAGTTGGCTCTTAAGATTTCCCAAGTTATACCAGATTGCTTTCACTTCTCATGCTAAAACCTACCTACCTAGCAAAAAAATTACCGATATCTATATTTAACTATTGCTTTCCATTTTCCCAATAAAAACTCACATTCTGGTTGAGAGCTGTTTTCATTAGAAAAATGAAGCAGTTCCATGATACAGCAATACTAAGGGGAGGGGGGAAAAGGGAGGGAAAATCTCCAGATATATAACATATAGGCATATTTCTCCTATTATTACATAAAAATAGAAACACATTACAACTATCATTCTGTAAATCAGGATTTGGTCTCAAATAAATATTATGGCAAAGAGATAAGACTGAAAATCTGTGCTTCAGAATGAAGACTGACATATAACTTACAGTATCAACAACGGAAACATGAAACTAATTTTATTCTGAAACTCAAAAAGGCATTTAAATGAAAAAGTCAAAATGGGCTTTGAACTAATTTATTTAGGATCTACAAATTTCCAAGTTTACTAAAGCTCTGTAAATACTCTGAGGTTGAATAAAATACTTGGTGTTAAAATACACAATAGTCTAGAGGCTATGTTTCTTATAACTCAGAGACATTTGCTTTACCTACTAACATTCAGTTTCTTGGAGGTCTGGCCAAAGTGAATTAAAAAAAAATTAACCAAATTAAAACCTCCCAAAAGGTCACTGTTTAATTTTCTAATTGTGAATTTCCCCTACTGCTTTGAAGCCAAGAAAGTTGCTGCATTCCTATAGAGAAGATGGCAAGTCTAGTCAATACATGACAGCATTCAAAACATATATCTGACACTTACAACATAGCTAAAAGGCATGTGTTGCTTCAGTGTTAAGAAAGTACTTAGGAGTAAATGGCTAACTCTAAAGATACAGGAATACCAAGGCGGAGTTTCTTAGATTTTTTTTTTTAATTCAGCAAGGAGAAGTATAAAACTCTAGAACAAACTCTAACTCTACTCTTTGCCAGTAGAATATAACCTAGGAATACCACCTATCCCCACATCAATTGATGGTGTTACTTTAATAACCATGACCTTGCATGGTGCTCTGAATATCTTCTTCACCTATCTTGAGACATTTTTCTAAACTGCTGTCCTTGCTTTCATCATTTCACACATCACTCAAGCCACTTCAACAGAACAGTGATCATGTTGAAGAGAGGTCTCCAAGGATCAGATGACAGACCAGTTAACAAAGTACACCAAGCCAAATTGTTCTGTGAGCCTGGCTCAGGAGACAGCATAAAGTAGAAGAAAAACAAAGGGAGAGAGTGCGCTTGAATGAAAAGAGCAAAAGACACGCACTCCAGATGTTTGCCTGATATCCACTATGGTGCAAATGCCGGTCAGGATTGTCTATGTTCAACCTAACAAGTTTTAAGATTACCCTTCATATAGAAATCTAAATAAAAATTAAAAAATAAAATAAACTTTAAAGATATGTCCATCAAGAACATGAATATATTAAAGAGTGAAATGGTTCTCCCTTTTTTTTAGGGATTTGTAATTTCTTTAGGGAATATGTAATTGGTATGGATTATGGTAAATGTAAGACAAGTTATTTGAATGTTTATAATGGGATGTTCTGCATTTTTATTTTTAAATACAAGTATAGATCATGCTAGCTGTTATTAAAAAGGAAATGTATTTTAGTTGTAAGAGGCACAGGTAGAATTCCTTTCTTCAACTAATATTCATAGGAGGTTTGGCCAAAGTTAACAGATTTCTTTTTTTAAACCAAATTAAAATATCTTAAAAGGTCACTACTTATTTTCTAATTTTGACATTTCAGGTAGTAGCATATGTGTACTTGATTTTTAACCCATCTAATTCCACCACCAATAATATGCAGTGACTGATGAGTGATAACCAAGAGTGACCCACTTCCCTAGAGATTTAAAAGTGACATGTAAATGTTGAACTGCCTATGAATGGGGGTTAATAGTGAAGCAGTCTTTTAGGTGCCCCAAACTGGCTCAGTAAAGACACTAAATTTAAAATGGGCAACTGTAAAATGCAAACGAAATCAGACTAACCATCATTTGACTAAAACTAGCCCCTAGTTATGTACTGAACATATTTACATTTTAAAGTTCAGTCTTGAAGTCATGTGCGTGAACCACAAGACTGTACATCCTATGAAATCCCCCACTGTACTGATTCACATATGTATTGATTTTCCAAGAGATGCACATGACTATCCCAGGGCAGGGTTAATTCTTCCATTTTGTCCTAGCTCCTGAGTTCTGCATTATAATTCCACTTAAACTCACTTGCACTGAGTATCCGTGAGTCTGAACCACAGCAAAACAACTGATCGTTGTCCAGAGAGCTGAGAGATCGTGATACCACGTGCCATAATTGAAGAGGTCTTCTCACTACTAGAAGGGGAGTTAAGCTCATCATTCATATGCAAACAGGGTCTATTCGGTGTGATAAACACAGGGGAAAACTCCCTACACAAAAAACTGCTAGGATCAAGTCACCTAAAATAAGCAATATGGTAGGACCACTCTCTTTTCTATTGGTTAAACCTTAACAATTGCTGTGCTCCAAAGGAATGATCTCATTTTTCCTTAGGACATAAAACTTGCATATTAATGCTATTATCTTCATCAACTTCAAATTCTGCATAAGGCTATCAAGGCTGTCTGATGGGAAAAAGAGAAAATTTTTGTTCTGGTATAATACACAGTTTGCTATTAAGGCTTTGTAAACTTAAGATCCAACGCACCTGTCTCTTTGCTGATTTTCAAATGACACTTCTTATGAAGGTATAATATTATTCCATCTCCTGGTGTGGAAGATGGCTACATGGCAACAAGAGGATACAGTAAACAAATTATCAAGGAAGAGCCTCAAAGAGGAAGATTGTCCTTTGGTTTGTATACCAAAGAACTTCATGGAATGGAATTGGTAGAGGGACTGTGGAAAGAGCCCTCTACTGGGATATATGGCTTCCACAAGTAGCCTGGATCATATTGGTTTTGCTTTGACTCAATTTCCCAGTCTCAAAAATGAGAATAAATATTTCTTTTTTTCTTACCTCACAGCCATTCTGGAAGAACAAATAAGGCTGATTATCTGGAAGTACTTTGAGGAGAGCAGCTACATACGTAGAAAGAAGGATTTTTAATTTACAGATGTTTCTCCAGAGTCTGTTGCTTCATTTCCCTCTAGATTTCTGAGAGGAACTAACGAGGATCCTACATAGGCTCATTCTTCTTGGCTTTCCGTTTCCACTACTTAGGTATCACATTTTGGCTCTGAGTCATCTCTACAAATACGAGGCCACAGATCAACGAGAACGAAATATATAAGAAGACTGTTACTTCTTCCTTCAAGCTCTGTGGTGTTTCAGGAAGTGATCTGAACATCACACTTTTTAGAATACTAATAACACACACAAACATACATACATACATACATATCTTACTTTATTTTCTGGGAACTTTAATGTAGTCAAGACAGAAATGAAGAGATTTATTCTTCAACTCTTTTTCTTGGATCACTTTTCTTGTGATTTTAAATCAGGGGTCCCTAACCATTTTTGTGTCAAGAACCCTGGGGTAAATGGTAGATGTTTAACAAATGATTCTCCCAAAACACGAAACCTTTTAAACTTAATAGGCATTATTAACACTTTTATCACTTTTTAAAGTTAAAAACAATAAAAATATATATAATGAAGTCACGATTTGCATTATTTGTAAATTTCCAATGTATAAATGCTCATACTGAAAATTTAGCAACTGATTTTTGCATGCCTGTATGAGCCGGCTTTAGCATATCCTTACATGGATCCTTTTGGGAGACTGATAAAGTTTGCTGCCTTCTTTTCTGAATAATATTTTTAAATGCGTAAAATAAAATGTTTGGGATTATAAAAGAATCCATTTATATTAAAATAGAACCCAGGTTAACAATTCTTACTTTGTGATCTCATATATCTTCTTCCTTCAGAATCATGCTGTGTCTTCGAATTCTTTATTACATGCCTTCTTTATGAAATCCCAAACTTTCTCACTAGGGGACTCAATGACATCATCCATTCTCCATCTTCACCTTGAAGTTACTTGTTAGACTAAATGGTATTTATTGTTTAAATGCATCACAGTTTGCTGCTTTATTTAGTCTTACTTCCTTTACTTATCTTGCTATATCAACATATGTATCCTTGCTGATAAGTCAGAGAGAAGGAATGATCTCTATATGGCTCCATTTATGCAGACAGGAAAACCTCATGACGATAGATATTTGTTTAATAAACAAAATGAAAGGCAGCATCCTACAGCAGAGTCTTGGCTTTGGCGTTAAGAGGACCTAGTGTCAAACCCAGCTTGGCAACTGGGTGGCTGGAATGATGGGTGGCTGGGAGAATCATTTGTCCTTTAGGCTTTAGTTTCGATATTTGTAAAATTAGGCGGATAAACGAGATTATTTAATCTACAAGGTCTCTTTCAACCCTCAAGATTACATTATATATGATTTTCCTAGCCTTCCTTTTTTCTCTTCTCCATTGAGACTAAGTTTTTCACACTTAGCTTCAAACTTTCCATTAGGTTCTGTTTTCTCTACTTGAACGTCCTGAGGCTTTTCTCCTATCTTTTACATTCAGACTTGCATCTTCTCTCATGTGCTTTGAGTCTCACCTACTCTCAAAAATTAAATGTCCTCTTTCTTTTCTTCCAAAGGTCATACAATATCCTGCCCCAACCCCTCTATGAAAATTTTCCTGAACAAGTAGAAGTGAGCTTTTAGATATTTATTCTTCAATATTTTCTTGGATCAACAATCTATTTGAGAGTTGGGGTGAGGGGAGGCGAGGGAGTCTTTCCAATGGTGTAGATCACCAATCTACCTATCTTATCTCATCCTCTGTAATTCTTACTCCTGGTCTTCCTTAAATCTTTTGTGTAGAAATTACTTAATAAGTTGAGGGGACTTCTTATAGGTCTACCTATCTTTTATATACACCTTGATCTTACAATATCAGCTAACGGACATTTATGATGTGTTGGTCACATGTCAGGGACAGGGACAAAAAGAAAGGCAAAAGAGTCCCTGCCCTCACAGAGCTCCTATTCTAATGAGGAAGCAACATATGAATAACAAGGTCTAATCAACACACCAAGAGATGGAATCTAATCTCGGGGTGGTAAGGCATTAGCCTTTATCTGCTGATTGAGAACCACTTTCAGTAACTACGGAGAGGCCTATCACCGACAGACTGGGTACTAGGAGATGAACAGTGAGGCCCTGTCAATACATGAAATGCTGCTCCCTCCCTGCCCACTCCCTGAAAAAACAACAACCACAGAATGACCTTCAATTTTATGCCACTGTATTCTGCTCCTGAATGATAACTAAAGAACGACAAGAAAGGGTACAGAAAGTACTAAGACTTAAACAATTTTAAGATAGCACGTAAACATTAATTTTGTTATTAGTGTTTTAAACGTAAGATCTTTCCCAAATATCAAGGAATTCCCCTTCTACTGAAACAACTAATCTATATCAATACTGATATTCTCACTATAATGAAACTAGAAGACATAAGGAAGCTAGAGTCTAGTGGAAAGATGGTTCTTGGGTTCTGCTTGGAAAAGCAAATAAAACGATGGGGGAAATTTGTTTCATTGTGTACCCAAAGGCAAAAAAAGGATTTACCATTTAATCACGCTGCCGTGCAATGATCATGAGAAGCTTAAGCAAAAAGACCACTATGTAGCTTACGTGGCAGAGGCTGAAAAAAGAGAGAGATTCTATCCTTCAAGCCAAGGTAACACATTGATTAATACTCAGTGACTTCAAAACAAAGATGGTAGATCTGGGGTGAAAAAACTGTTGGGAAATATCATTTAGGATTAGACATGAAGGAGCCAAAGACTATAGATGACACAAAGGCTTTACATATGTGCCCATATGTCACGAAAACTTTCTTCAAGAAGAAAGTTAAAAGGCACAGGACATGGAGATCACTAAAAAATTAAAATGACTTTATTTTAACATATACTGGTGAAGGACACATAAAAAATCAATACCAAATCAGCAGAAAGGATAAAGATGAGAGGAAAATACCATATCCAGCTACCATAGCTCAATGGTTACTGGACAAGGATTTCATATTTAGAATACCATAGTGTGATCTATTCAAACAAGTTACTCTCTCTCTCTCTCTGTGCATCACACACACACACACATACACACACACACACACACACACACACGTGGGAATTACTCAGAAACCACTAGACTGATTTGTCAAACAGAACAATATGGAAGCCAAAGGGACAACACTGGATGTAAGTCCATTTGCAAAGTGCTACAAAGGAGAACGGAAGATTATTAAATGATATCACCTGATAAATAGAAAAGACTGGTACAGCAGGGGTGGGGACATGCGGCCCTCAAGGTCCTCAAGTACAGCCCTTTGGCTGAATCCAAACTTCAGCAAATAAATCTCCCTAATTTGTTCTGTAAAACTTAAGGCCCTAGAGTCTCTAAGCTGCAGATACCCCAACCCTGGTCTCAAGACCATTTATGGATGAAATTGGAAGGCATATAACAGAAAGTTAATGGAGAAAACCTCTTGGCATTTTTTCAGATACTCTTCATCAGTTTCAGATTAATAGATCAAAAAAACCCCAAAATATACCCAAAGCAAAACTTTATAACACTATAAATCCTCTGAATTTTTTTTTACTTGTACCTATGCAGTTAATGACAGCATTCTGTATGTTCTTGTCAGTACCAGAGAGCTTAGTAGTTGCATATGGAAGTGAGTGGAGGACAAAAATGGGCTATTTCACTTACTATAGATAACAAGTAGGAATTTAATATATGTGATGATAAATATGGAAAATATAAAAAGGATAATCATTTTTATAAGTAGAGAGGTAAGATCTGGTTCCTACAAATACAAAATGTTGATGACTCTTCACTTCCTGAAATAGGATCATTTACCAATAAACTTTAGGAACTGCTGGAATGAAAAACTCAACTTTGGGTGTTTGTCCACTGTTATAATGTATATACAGTCCATTTTCTCTTCACTCTACTTGTATGAAATGGGACATGAGAACATGGTTTAATAAAAATAGAACACTTCATATTTTCTTTAGCAAAGGTAAATTGTTTCATATGAATAAAACTTCATTTATGAATTACTGATAATGCATTTGATCAAAGGAAGCTGATGAAGTGTCCCTGTAAGCTGCACATGTTCTGTCTTTTAAGAAATCCTTTTGTTTTTTAAAATCAATACACATTTAAAAAACTATTTTTGAAGCATCTGTGAGTGTTCAGATAAGTTAACCAGATTGGGTCAGATGTATTTTTAGTATAAATCTGTAGGAATGAATGTCCCTGCAGACCTAAGGTCACTCTACAGGAAGCTGAAAGTAAAGTTCCAGTGGGGTTATATCTGACCTGCTATGATTAAGTCCATTCTAGATACAGCTGAAAAGTTGAAAGACACTGAAACTCTTGCTACAAACAACTAAAACCTTATTACACTATCTATTAGCGCATCAAACACAAACAAGAATCCTATGTGAAAAGCAGTTCCATTATTTTATAATCACACATCATGCGCGCACACATATGCATACATATGCAGATGAAAATGTGTGCACACATAAATACACACTGAACACAAGAAAACCTCTCAGTTTCAATTTTTCCAAGTTTCTATTCTTACTACTGGCAGGACACCTAAGTACAGATAAACACAAACATATTCACTTTTTCAACTCACCTCCATGAAAGAGATTCCTAAGCTCCAAACATCAGAGTGGATTCCATACTGCTCCCCTGAAATTCTTTCAGGCTAAAAGGAAACAAAAAGAAAGTCCTAAGCCTAGGCAAGCTGCACAAAGGAAAACAAGAACCAAAACCGGATGAAAAAACTACTCCTGAAAAGCAGGATTATAACATGGTGGAATGAGCAGAAACTGGAAATTCAATTCACACGACACGACCGTTTCGTTATTTTAATTTCACTGTGTTAGAAGGGTCAAGAGCTCGAGGGTTTTCCTAGCTGTCCGTGGCTGTGGTGCCTGTATGCTGCTTTTGGGAACTGTTACTGTTCAGTTCAAGATGAGTGATAAAATGCGCCTAGACAACTAGAAGCAAAAGCAAGCCTTGGAATCTACAACATCCTTCAGCTCTCCTAACATGAGGAGCTTGTGAATGAGGTTCTGTAGGATAAGCACTGCAGAGAAGAGAGAGGCTGAACCATGGAAGAACGGTGGTGGGCTAATGTTCTGGAAAAATACTACAAAAGGCATTACATCATTCACACTGTATTTTGAATGCACTTCATGCAGAATGATTAGAATCCATTTACTATCAATAACAAGGCCTATGCCAAAAGATGAAGACATAAATTTATTTTTTAATTAGTTTTTTCCCAAATTTATTTATTTTTAGTTTTCAACACTCACTTCCATTAAGTTTTAAATTTTCTCCCTCTCTCTCCTTCCCCAAGATGATGTGCAATCTGATATGGGCTTTACGCATTCATTCCTATCAAACATATTTTCACATTAGTCATGTTGCATAGAAGAAGTATAATGAAGCAGAGAAACCATGAGAAAGAAGAAACAAAACAAAATAAAAGAAATAAGAAAATAGTCTGCTTTGCTCCGCATTTCAACTCCATAGTTTCTCTGGATACGGATGGCATTTTCCATCATGAGTCCTTTGGAACTGTTTTAGGTCCTCGAATTGCTGAGAATGGCTAAGTCTATCAAAATCAGTCACCATACATTTAAAGAGATAAAAAAAAGAGAGAGAACTTGTTTTGGTTAGGAAATTCCCCCTTTATCCTACTGTATCATCCTTTGAGGGAGAATACACAGCTCAAAGCGCTTCTCACCCTTCTTCCTACTCACATATACCTGTTTCTATGTCCCCTGTGCTTCATCCTCTGGATCCTGTTTCCTGTGAAATTAGCAGAGTCCTTTGACCAGCCTGGTGACTAGATAAATTTTTCTTTTTTTATTCGTAAACTAGTCTACTATCAAGATAAAATCATTTGCCAGGGCAAAACCAGCAAGAATGGGTATTATATGACAATTTGAGCAATGCTAGTGAATATGATCTTTAAAATTTTACTTCCGACTTTCTATAATTGTAATCTCTCAGATTCTGTGCTCATACCTAGGCAAACACATTTTCTGACTCAGACTCATTCAACGTGTGCAGGGATCTGTTCATTGTAGAACTGGTCATTTCAAGACCAAGGCTGAAGTGACTGAAGGTGGGACACAAGGGTCCAATAACATTACTGAAAGGCTAAGCTGCAGCTATGGAACAAAAAAGAAATAACTGCTTATTTATTCATTCAACAAATATTGATGGCATGCCAAATGATCAGGCCTAAGTTTCTCAGATTGCTCAGTGCCTATTAAATTACACATTTTCATCAGAGTACAGACTCAGCATCTATCACAACAGATATTCAACAATCTTGATCCTAGAGAACTTACAGGGAAACGCACCTTTCTCCTTTTAACAGACAGGTGGAGACTACAGATACAGAATGCTGTATATCCTGTCAGAGGAGGTTGCTAGAGCTTTTGGCTGTGTACAATGGGGAAAAGCGTGGCTTAGGATAAATGAGACAACAGTAAGGTTTAAAAAATCAGTTAAGTCAATAAAATCATCAAACAGTAAGATAATCTATAAGTGTGAATTTTACATAAATTTACCTAGAAATTACTGAAAGGGTACTACTTTAATGGAACAAGTCCTTCTCTTTTTCCTTTCATATTTCCTTTCTTTTTAAAACCAAGATAATGATCAAGATATGGCCACATCATACAGAGGTGGCAGAAAGTATAATCCAATCCATGTCCATAAGATTTTGTTAGGCATGCCAATGAGATTAAGTACATTCATTAAATTTGCTCATCACACAAGCCAAAGAGAAGAGTGAACTGTGCACTGAAAATGAAACATAGAAAAATAAATTTAAAAAGGAAAAGTGAGAGGGTAAGCTAGTATTCAGCTACAGATATCAGGTGGCAGATACAGACAACCCCTTACGGACAGCATTCTGACAACCTCACACTGCAGAAATTATCCTTTCAATAAGCAGATGAAACAAGATTACTGTTGTGATGTAGGGTTTGGGCCATTACGCGTGGCAAGCTCAGGTAGCAAGCTCCACGTAGCTACTCTGAAGAATTCGTATGGTAGACATAACTTGGCAAATGTTTCCAAAGCCACAGGGAGGTCCTAAATTCATTCTGGATTTATAATGCCAGGCCTATATAGCCTCGAGCAGCAGTTTTGAGCTGATGTCATACTTGAAACTAAAATGGTCTGCCAAAAACAGCACCAGACCTTGCATTAGTCATGATGAGCTGTGATGGACACTTTGCAGTTAAAATGCTGAAGCTGCTATGTGGCTCCTCTGATATGACAGCTGTCACCAGCGCAGAAAGCAAGTTAATAGGAAAAAAAAAGCTATGACTCAAAGTAAGAAAAAAAAAAATCTGAGTTTTAAGTACACAAAAAAAAAGCAATTCACAAACCCCAGCACATTCTTTTAGAGGCTTGATTTGGAAGTTATTTCTGAAGGAAACTGGGGAGAGCTTAGGCAACCTCCTATCTTCTCTCTGCCATCCTAGCTCCATCCCCTGACTCGAGTACATTCTAAAGAACAGTAAGAAGCCTTGATTTTAAAAAAAAGGTATGGGTGGAGGAGATGGGTGGGAGGGCTGGGGTGGGTGTGGTCAGGAAGGACTATAATGCTTTAGAACTCAATATCTAAGGAAAGAAAGAAAGAACCTCCCTCTCCAGCTATCAGCGAAAAGGCCCCAAGAATTGGGCCCTGTGGCTCAGCACACAGATCTAGTCCAAGAGGCTCATTTAGTTAGATCATTCCAGAATTGTGTGGGATTTGTGAGAGGAAATTCCAGCATCTATGTGGCAAAAGCACAAGTCGCCAAGGTGAAGAAGGAGAAAGAGAGAGAGAGAGAAAGAGAGAGAGAGAGAGAGACAGAGAGAGACAGAGAGAGACACACACACAGAAAGAGAGACAGAGAGAGAGAGACAGAGAGAGAGAGAGAGAGAGAGACAGAGACAGAGAGTTTCTAGCTGGGGGTCAAGCACCTTATCTTACAAAATATGTAGTGTACTTGCAAGTATTTTCAATTGGCATTTGAAAAGAATCTATTATATTTTTATCTTATTTTCTCTGAACCAACGCCACCATTTGGTCTAGAGCATGCAATATTGCTGGTCTTCACTGAGTAGACTGCCAATTCTCAGAGAAATTAGATTAAATGGTGCAGGAGGTGAAAAATAATCATTTGTGTTGTCTTTCTGGATATTACAGTTCAAGTAACCACCTTCTTTTACAGAATTTATTTATTGCCAAGCCTGTAGTTTTTTTAATATCTTGAAATAATAAAATTATAATTTTACATTTTCATATATGATTTTTAAAACTTGATATCTGTTCAGTAATTCAGTTTTCAAAAGAGGGGAAAAGCTCAATAAACTAGAATGCCTAGATAATGAGGCTGTTCAGGAGGCAGCATAGGATAATGGTAAAAACAATGGTTTTGGAAGTCTGGAGGAGTTCACATTTCAGTTCTAGTACTCAAAGTAAAGTATAAGAACATGGGAAAAGCAGGAAGGGGTAAGGCTGTCAGGGGCTTTAAAAGCCAAACAAAGAATTTTTATTTGATCTTAAAGGAAGCCAGTGAAGTTTACTGAGTAGGGAAGTGACATGGTTAAGACTTGCCCTTCAGGAAGATCACTTTGTCAACGGAAGAGCAGACATAGAGTAGGGAGAAACTTAAGGTCTGGAGAATAACAAGCAGCATATTCCAGCAGCCAGCAGGATCACTTTACCAGATACGAAAGAATAAGGGCTTACACCTGGGTGGTGGCTGCATCACAAGAGGAAAGGGGCCCTATACTCAATAGGACATCGGCGATGAGAGACTGAAGAGACTTGAGAATCGTTCGCAGAGATGCTAATTGCACGTATGAGAGTTGATGAGATCATGAGAGGAAGACGAGAGTCAAGGACAGAATCCTGGGGCCCCTCATGCTTAGCCAGCATGCCCTGGAAGAAGATTCAGCAAAGACTGAGGAGGAGCAGCAGGAAAAAGCAGTGTCACAAAAACCTGGAAAGCAAGAGCATGAAGGACAAGACCGAAGCTGAGAAGGACGAGGATTCGGAAAAGCCCACATGTTGGACAGCAGTGATAAGGGATCAATGCTCATTTTGGAGAGAACAATTTCAGCCAGATAGTGAAGCTGGAGACCAGACCAAAGGTGGTCTGAAGCAGTGGTGGCGACCTGCAGCTCTGAGCCACATGTGGCCCTCCAGGACATCAAGTGCAGCCTTTTGAATCCAAACTTCACAGACCAATCCCCTTAATAAAGGGAACTCAGTCCAAAGGCCAAACCTAAGGACCTAGAAGGCCACATAGGGTCTCAAGGCTATAAGTACCTCACCCCTGGAAAGGAGGGCAGGCAAAGGAGGCCCTGACTGCAGATAGCCTTATTAGGGAGTTTAGCCAGAAAGGAGAAGTATTAGACAATAGTTAACAATAATAGTTGGATCAATTAAGAGTTTTTTAAGGATAGGGGAGACATGGGTAGGTTTGTAGGTAGTAGGGAAACAGCCAAGACACAGGGATAGACTAAAAATTACTGAGGGACTGGGAATGGTAGAGAGGGTAATTTGTTGGAGAAGAGAGGGAATGGGATCAAGGATGCTCTGGCAAGAAGGGCCACCTTTTCATATAAGATGGGGTAAAGAAGGAGACAGTGGGGGAAAATATTGGTGACATGAGAAGAGGAGAAGGGGAGAAAAGTGGGATCTTGTGAATGGGCTTATCTTTTTTTCAGCTGAAAAAGGGCAGAAGGGATAGGGGGTACAACGGAGAGTTTAAGGAGAGATGAAAAGGTTTGGGGAAAAAACCAAGTTACTGTGTTAAGTGGGATAATGAGTAGATTAGGGAGTCATAAAAGGAATGCCTTGTTTCAGATAAGGGCCCAGTTCAGCTTACATACATAGTGCAAATCTGTGGTGGACTTAGCATGGTTTTAGGACCTTTTCTAGCTCCTTTCTATGGGATAAGAATAGGAATGAAGTCAGGTACTGTTACTACCCACATTTTACACTGAGGCAAACTGAGGTTAAATGACCTGCCCAAGGTTACATGGCCAGTAAGTGTCTGAGGCTAAATTCAAACTCAGGTCTTCTTGATTCCAGGCCCAGCACTTTATCCACTTCACCACCTAGCTGCCTCTTACTATGATGAACAAGGTTGCCCAGGGCAGTTGGTTGGAAAACCTGCTTCAGAATTCAACTTTTATGGTCCTGTTCTCAATAAACCTGTTCTCTTTATCCAGAAATGTTAGAAATTCATGAGACAGCCCAGTCTAATGAAGCAGCTCTACCCTATATTCACTGCTTTCAATTTCATACTTGACACCTTCCACAAGTGTGTATTTCATCACTGCAACTACTGGAGCAGCTGGGACAAAGAACAAGGCTTAGGTAAATCAAAGGCTTTGAAAAGAGAAAGAAGGCCTTTCTCAAGCTTGGCCTTCAGTTTCTTGGTTTTTGTTTTTAACAAAAATCAGTAAGTTTTTATTAAATCAAGTTCTTCTGCGTATGCCACACTCAGTCCTGCTTTCTTTCTTTCCTTTCTTTCATTTTCTTCGCCAGCCTTTCCCTCCCCATTTATTGTACATGCCCTTCCCCATCCAGTTCAAGTTCATCCTACTTTTGTGAAGTTTTCTTTTCCTTTAAAACAGTGTTGCTTAACCTTTTGGCCTCTTTTGGCAGGCTGGTGAGGTCCATGGACCCTTCTCAGAAGAATGCCATTATGTGTGTAAATAAATATAGAAATTATAAATAATTCATAATTATAAATAAATATAGAAATTGTAAATATAAAATACACAAGATTAGAAAGGAGACCAATTATATTGAAATATAGTAATCAAATGATATTTTAAAAAATAGCACGTTCATGGACCCCAGGTTAAGAAGCCCTTTAAACCCTTCTGGAAGTAATGTACAAAAAGACAGCTCTTTTATCTCAGGCTAGTTCCTTAACCTCACTGTTCCAATGGACTTTCTATCTATCCCCTTCAGTGAATCAGAGTCCGACTTAGAAGAGGTCCTAGCAACCAACTTCTTCAACCTTTATTAAGAAAGACTCATCATTACAATGCCCCAGACAACTCAGAGACATTAGGGGAATGAGCCAGTGTCAACCAGCTAGGAAGTATCAGAGGTGGGAGCTAAACTCAGGACTTCCCTGAATCCGAAGTCTAGCACTCTTTTCACTCTACCATCCTGAACTCGGAATCCTAAGACAGACACTGTGTTCGTGTTCTGCAATTGCGAACTTCATAGCATCTGTATATAATGTCTTGTTCCCTATTTGTTTCACATGTGCTTATCTCCCTAACTAGATCACAAGTCTAGCCCCATCCTGTCTAACACAGAATTAAGCAAGTAACTGGTGCTCAGAAAATACCGGCTGACTGAAGACATTCAAATCTGGACAAGGCTTTTATTAAAAAGTTCATTTTCCTTTCAAAGATACAAGCTTATTCCTCTTAAATCCGTAACTCTGATTTTAAAAAAAAGGCCTGGTACTTCATCACCGAGGCTTTGCCTATCAAGTTATACTTCCTACTTACCTTGATTTTCTTAGCTTGGACTATAAACTTTATGACTGGAATTCACTCAACCAAGAAGAAAAGCAATTTTACCATTGCCAATCGGATCTAACATTTCATAATTTTAATCCTCGCTTTTTCAATTAACAGACAGACGCATTGTATTCATCCATAAACACTTTGGAAAAAAGTAATTTCTTTAATGTACACCTGGGAAGGACAACTGTAATCTGAATTTGTACAGTCAAAGAATAATGCATTTAATTATTAGAGCAATATAAAGCCACTAAGAACACGACGCACTGTTGAAAAGTTGATTCATTCCAAGGTGTTCTTTCTCATCACAGAATTCTGAGCTCTTTCACGAAGTGAAGCTGCTTCCCTCTCTCCCTCTCTAGTCCCTCAAACTTGCCTACCATGGTGGGACCGGAAGGATAATTAAGTCTTGTTAAGAATAAGGCATGAAGGTTTCAGAGGTTAACAGATATCCTCATTACCTAGAAAAAGGCAAATAAATCAGTTTTCTAATAACAACTATAGTTACCATTTATAAAGTGCTTTAGGGTTTACAAAATGCTTTAGAAATATTATCTCATTTTATCCTCACAGCAACCCAGAGAATGAGGTGCTATTATTATCTACATTTTACAAGGGAAGCAACTGAAGCAGACAGAGATTAAGTGACTTTCTCAGAGTCACATGGTTAGTCATTGTTCAAGGCTGGATCTGAACTCAGGTCTTCCTTCCTGATTCCAGGTCCAGTGGTCTATCCACTGTATTCCCTTGCTACTTCTAGTCTTTCAAATTAAGGTCTCATAGTTAAGAAGTCGCTATTTTTCCTGTATTCTGGTGCCTGAACTGACATAAGGTACAAGGTTGGGTTTTTTTCCTTAAAGAATCCAGGTGTCCATCAAAATGAACATTGTTTGATTTAAGGGATGAAAAATCTTTCTGTACCAAATCTGAGTTCTAGATGCGACTGATAATTGCTGTTGCTATTTCCATTCACTGGAAGTCATTTTGGAAGCACATTTATTTAAACAAACGTATTCTCATGCTCAAAAACTGACAGAGATGCTCTTCAGAAGAGGAAAACAAGGCAGGCCTGGTGACGCATGCCTGTAATCCTTGCTGTTGGGGAGAGTCTAGGGCTGATGGGAGTGCTTGAGTTATAGTAGGGCTGGGCGCCTTCACTAAGTCTGGCACAAACACGGAGGGCCGCTGGCTACCGAAGGAGAGGCAAAATGGTTCACTGTGGAAAAACAGAGAGTAAAGCTCCCATAATAATCAACACTGGGATCAGGTCTGTGAGGCGCTGCTTCACTTCCAGGCTGGGCAAGATAGAAAGACAGACAGACAGAAAGAAAGGGAAAAAGGAAAAGTAAAAAAGAAAGAAAAGAGGTCAGAGAAAATAAGGGCCATATTAGTTTGTAAATTTCATCTTTTCATCTCTTTTCTGGAAAACATCTCAGTGTCTCAGTGGGACCAGAAAACCTATCTTACCAACTAGCACGCTTTCAACGGCTGACTTGAAGAAGCTAGAAGTTCAGGTACCAGAAAGGGCTGTCAGCATGGGCTACGGATGTGAATAGCCACAAATAAAATTTGGTAACACCAAATGTGTTGTTTTGCCTGCTTGTTTTCCTGGAGAAAACAACCAATCTTACTAACAGTTTGGGAGCACATGTGGGTTAATTAGACAAGCAATCTTGCAAAATGGCCAATATGGCATAGTTCAATTCTCCTACAAGATTATACCTGGATACCGTATTTGTTTAGTGATTTTTTTCACATGTGACAGAATCCAGTTAAGTCAACAATGCCAGATAGATCTGGAGCTCCTGTATTATCCTTAATGTCTTTTACAAAGATTTTTAAAATCAGACTGAGTGAATTGACTTTGTAATTTATGATCTGTAAGAACAAAGCTGTTGAATAAATTCGACAATTACATGTTACCAAATATGTAAAGATAAAGACTTCAGTTTAAATGTTATTTTTGCATAAGTTTACTTACCGCCATATAAGCATTTGTTCCAACATACGTCTTGGCTATAGAATTCACCAGCTAAGAGACAAAACAGTCTGTTAGAACAATATAAAGATAATGTGGAAATAAAATGGGCAATTATTCCTCATTTAACCTACAATCATCATTCCTATAAATCAACTAAAAATTATGTAAAAGGGAACAAATTTATCTACAAAGGCATTAAAAATGATTAAATCCCTCTTTTCTTTTGGATGCTATTTCCACTTTAAACAAGCACAGCATTATAGTTTATAGCAGATAACCTTAAACAATTCTGTTAAGCAGGATGCTTATAGCTTTAGTATCCCAAACCCGCCTGATATAAAAAGTCAATTTGAAGGAGAATTTGAACATACTCATTTTTGAGTCAGATGGCTCAAGATGTGAATGAAGCCACATGCATTACCAGAATGAAATGAACACTAAATACACTGGAGGGATAACAGACTTTGACAACTCATAATACAACGTTGACCTCCTCTTTGGTCTTCGTGTTTGGCGGAGAGTAAAGGTGGCTGCGATTCAAATCAACATCACAGGCGCGCTCATGGGTCACTATCACCGAGGTTCTCAGGGGAGGCCCAAAATGGAAATTAATTAAAATTTGTGCTGCACATTGTAATGGCCCACCGCCATTGTTGCTCCCAATATTAATTTTTATTGTGGGCCAGTTGGGCTCCCCAGACACAGCTCCCACTCTGCCCTCCCTTTTGTCTGGCCAGAACGCTTTCATATCAAAGCTGCATATCAATGAAGTTTGCTATTCGTAAGTAGTAATTACAATATCAGCAGTTTTTACTGTCATTGAACAATGAACAATCATATTCTGATGAAGAAAACTCGCTCAGAGATTAAAAATGAATGACGTGTTCCCAGCGAGGCGAGCATTCTGGGGTTCAGTTTGTCTGGCAGTGAGGTGATTTTAATTCTAGGAAGCAGGAGAAACAAAAAAAAAATAGAGTAGTAGAAGAGGGAAGAAGGAAAGAAGGAAGAGGTCTACCTGAGTGCTAACTCCAAAATCACAAAGCTTGACCTGTCCCCTTGTATTCACCAGCATATTGGAGGGCTTCACATCTACAGTAGGATCAAAGGAAACCAAACAGTAAATAATTCAATATCTACATATCTGATGAGTAAAAAGAGAAACACAAGTACCTGCTATGCTTATATCTATGAAAATTAAATTATGTCATCAGTTGATTAATTTCTAAATCCTAATACAAAATGATTATAAACATTATAAGTAAGATATTAAGTTTAAAGATCTCTGATATTCTCTATTTTTTTCTGATTTCTGTCAGATCAAGGATTATTACTGTAAGTGAAAAACTTTGTTATAACAAGAACAACATCCTGAAGTTTCTTGATCTTCCTGCCTTTTAGCCTAAATCCATATGAAAGCCTTTCTTTCTTTTCTTACAATGGTTTGGTTGCTCCAAACCTCTCTGTGCTCTCTCTTACGGATAAGGAGAAGGAAAAACACTGTCATACAAGCACTAAGAGTCCTTCTTGATGTGCCTATTCCTGTGTCAACCATGACTCTCTAACACTCCTTCCAAGTAATGTACTCTGCCCTTTTCTTGTTGAGTACATGTCAAATTGCTAAAAATGACCTGAGCCATCATAACTGCTCTCCTTTACTCCAGTCTCTGTCTATTCCAATCCAATCTACAGTCAAATAAGGTTAAATTTCCAAAAACCCTTTTATTCAGTTTTCCCCCAACTTAGAAGTCTTAACTAGTTCTCCACTGTCTACAGAATAAAGTTCAAATTTCCTAGCTAGAATGTTAACCCAATGCCTTCTTAGATCTTTTTCTTTTAAAATTTTTTTTTTATTATGAACTTAAGTCATCAACAAAACATGACTGTTCCCCTAGGTGATGAAAGTCAACTTCGTTTTTTGTTATTCATTTCTGCCTATCTTATGCTACACTCAACAAGTTTGAATGCCTTCCTGCAGGTCACCCTCTCTGGGCTCATGCTATTCTCCCCACTTAGAAGTTCTAACCACTCTTCTCTGCCTACAAGAGTAAGGTCTACACATTCCCCAAGATTCAAGTTACTCAAGATGAAAGTAGTTAAATAAAGTTACATTACTTTCATGAA
This sequence comes from Bettongia penicillata ogilbyi, assembly GCA_023548195.1. Classification (NCBI taxonomy): domain Eukaryota; kingdom Metazoa; phylum Chordata; class Mammalia; order Diprotodontia; family Potoroidae; genus Bettongia; species Bettongia penicillata. Next base: position 315,253 of record JAJHZJ010000148.1, read on the forward strand.
CCCTTTCTTGTCCATCTCAGTTCTTGGTAACCTCTTTCTCACTTGAACTTCTCTAGTACTCACTGTTAGTAACATGCACTGTTGTGAATGATCAGTTTCTATATAGTCAAGTCTTCTTCCTTTAAAAGGATTAAGCTTTTTAAGAGTAGTAACTGTCATATATTTCTCAGTATTTTCTACAAATCTTTACCTAGCACATGTGATGCTTGTCAAAAATATTAGGTGGTTGATTACACTTTTTCTCCGAAATAGTGACTGAACTCTTAAAGTAGCCAAACATTTCCCCTTTGGATCTTATAAAACACAATTTTAACATAAAAGAATTCTAAAAAGATAGTAACTTCCTTACTGCTCTCATGCCTTTACCTAACATTTTGTCAAGAAAAAACAAAACAATCCCAAATCTAGCATTAAAGTATCAAAGCTAAAGGTCTGTCTTTTTAAACTCTGTATTTATGTAAATCCTCACTCTACCCTACCCTACCCCACTCTCTTCTGTCTGGAATGTGTTCCCTCCTATTGAAATCTCTCTGTTTGAGGCTCACCTCAAGAAACTCGCAAGACTACTCCCAAGAAACCTTTCCTACCACTTATTCCTCCCCTAGCCCAGAAGCTAAAAGTGATCTCCGCCTGCTCCAATTTTAATTTACTCCTTTGTCTACAACTGTCATGAGCCATCCTCAGCAATGTGTTTTGTTTCAATCATACCATCTACAATAAGCCTACCAATGACAGAAGTGGCCCCTGAAACATTTAGATCAGTGTTGCTTCAACATTTTGCAATGAACATCATTTAAATAACCCATGTGTTTGTCCTTTGTTGCCGAAGAAGACCATTCCATCAGTGAAATGACATGACTTGCACTTGACTTTGAGTGAGGGAGGGCTGTGCAGGTCACCAGCCTCACTTCTCCTCCGGAGCCATCTGCATCCAATGACCAGATATTCATCAGGATGACTGGAGATGACCCAGGATGAGGCAATTGGGGTTAAGTGACTTGCCCAAGGTCACACAGCTAGTGAGTGTCAGGTACCTGAAGTGAGATTTGAACTCAGGTCCTCCTGACTCCTGCACTGCTGCTCTATACCTTTACTACAAAGCTTCGGCCACTAAGTGTTAAAAATTTAAGTCAGAGTAACTAAAAATAATTCTGATTAAGGAATAAAATGCTAACATTGAGATTCAAATCACCACCCACCTTATAAATTAGCGATCCTTTATCAGGTTTATGTTTTCTGCAGTTGTTTTATTTGGGGAAACTTATGAAGAGTAGATTTTGACATTTGGTGCACCTAAATCCAGGGCAGCTACGAAGTACGGGGATAGAGGGCGGGCTTGGAATCAGGAAAACCTGAGCAAATTTGACTCCAGATACTTAACCAGGTGGGTGACCCTGAGCAAGTCACTTAACCCTGTTTGCCTGTTTCCTCATCTGTAAAATGAGCTTTTTGAGAAGGAAAAGCCAAATCATTTTCAGCATTTTTATACCAAAAAAAAAAAACCCAACAAAAACCAAAAACCAAACAAATCCATATGGGATCACGACGCACTGAACATGACTGAAAACGGCTGAACGACAACAGAACATCTAAACCCAAGAAAGTGCTGTGTGGCTCTGTGGAAAAGAATAGTAGATTGTAGGAATGAGAGGCCCTGGGTTCAAATCCTGCTTCTGCCACTCACTAAATGTGTGACATTAGGCAAGTAACCTTGCCTATCTCTCTCAACCTCAGTTTTTCATTTGTCAACTGAGGAGACTAGACTAGATGGTTTCAAAGGTCACTTCCAGTTCTAAATCTAGGATCCCACAATCCATGACCAGGTAACATACTGTCTCTCCAACGTAAGCAGTTTATAAATATTGCTTTGATGAATAAACCATGCTAAAATTAGGTTTTATTGTACTTCTATCAAGATAAAATCGTTGTTTTAGTTGGGGCCATAGCAGTTTATAATGCATTTGAGTTGAAATCTTAGGGGAATGAAAAGGGTTTCAGAAAACCCTAGCATTTTAAGCTGGTTTTACAAATGAAGTGATGAAGGTGAATAGAGAAGTCTGGCCACTCTAGCGTCACAGGCGAGTCTATAACCTGGACTTCCTCCACAGAGCACATTTAAGCATAACCATAAAAAACAATTCAGCATGCACAAGAAGACACCGTGGATCCTCTCTCATCCATTTCTAAACAAGACTGATTTGGGCAAGGTTTAATTTTGACACCTGCAAGCAGTTCACTCAGCTTGTGGTCCCGAACCAATGGATTGGTGAGTAAGTTTAGAACCAGTCACATCAGACTAATGCTTGCTTCAGGAATAATTTGCATCTTCTTCAAATCATACTTTTCTTCTCTAATACTTTTTGGAATGAGAAAAATACAATCATCTTCCATCTATTATTTGCCAACATACCATGTGCATGACACTGCAGGATGACAAACCCTCAAGTGAGGACCATGTATATATGTGTATTTTTCTTTTCTTTTTTACCTTCCTATACCCTCAGTTTAAATTCCCACAGTACAGTGTGGCACAATTTTAATCTTCTAATATGTCAGAATGAGGGTAGAAGCATCAATTTAAGTTTCACTTCCTGGATAAAATGTTTTACCTTTATGTTAGGTACATCAACTAACATCATATAAAGATGCTGAACTACGGCTTCAAGACCCAATGAGAGTCTTCCTGTGTAACATGCAAAGTCCCAACTCCCTAGAACAGCTCCAAAGGAAAGCACTGGAGTAATCTGATTTGTTTTGACGGCACTCTGAGAAAGACACAATAAAACATCAAGAGAAGAGGCAGGAAAAGGACTTTTAAAGAAGCAGTTAGTCGTTCTTATTTCAAAGAAATTTCAAGTCATAGAAAACAGAGTAAATGAGAAGGTATCATTTTTCCTTTAAAAACATTTTTCTGTTCTGAACAAGACCAAAGATGAGTCAGTAAAGCAACAGATCATAAAGGGCAATTATCAGGACAGATCAGAGTCATTTTTATTTAATCAGGTCATTAATTATTAGAGTTTAATAATTAGGTACACTGAAGGCAAGAGAGCTGACACCAACAGTGGGTATTGATTTTTATTGAGTTAGTCTAGAAAAGACTCCTGATTTATTTTAAAAATAAAAATAGGAGACAGAGAAACTAGGCACAGGTGTTTTTTCATATAACAAAACAAACATTTTCTATAAAAAGAAATTTTATTGCAAAATATAGTTACCTATTTACATTCAACAGTATGATATAAGGCAAGGATGAAATAGTACAACTTAGTGTTCTCTTCTTTTAATGCTCTGAGGTTTACTTATATGTTCTTTGTTTCTATGGTATAGTGGGACTGTTATGACATCTGGCTGTTAGCCCTGTTTCTGCCACTAAATGGAACCCTGTTGAAGCCCCTGAACTTTTCTGGGTCTCCATTCATACATCCGAAATAAAGGCCAGGCTAGATACTCATTAAGACCTTATCTACAGAATCACATAATTTCAAATCAGACATTGGCTTAAATGTCTCACTGTTATCAAACTGTCATAGCCAAGCAGTTAATAGGCTGACTAGGAAAATTCCATTCCATTCATTCATTCCCTTTATTATGAGTGCTTATGAATAAGGCATAGCCCTGCCCTCAATGGGCTTAACACTTTAGAATATAATTAAATTTATTTAGAAATTTAGAAAGTTAGAAGTAGAATAAGGAACAACACATGTGAATCATTATAATATTGGGTAAGATAGAAAAATACATGATTAGTACAAATGGATCACTCCTCCATGAAGGCTACACAAAGGAGGTATCATTTGAACTGGACCTTCGAGGATGATTATGGAAAAAAATAACCACCCTTCTTGTTCGTTATAGGCCTACAATAATACGAGGAGATATCACTTCTTTAAAAAAGGCAGAAGAGGTTCCCCTGGGTTGGCCAGTTCATGATGTCCTGGGAAGGCAGGAGGACTGACAGAGGCAGGTGTTAAGTGAAGTTGTATTTCAGCTTAACTATTCCATCTGAATACAGGCTTCTAAATGTTTCTCCTAAATGATAAGCGCTATTCAGCTGGGATCACTGGAGAGTCAACAATGACCCAATCACAACGCTTGCCTTGTGTCACAATATTTTCCCACTCCTTCAGTGAGATTTCACAGTAAGTTGCGCATTTCAGTGATGAATGGTATAATGAATCTTTGAGTTACAGTACAAGCAGGTAACAGGTGGTTTGAGGCAGTTCTGGCCAATAATTTGCAGTGCTTAGAAAATTATTAGAAAAACATCTGGGAGGGAGAGAAGGGAAAGTCTGAGAAAAAAGTTTTGACAAATAGGGTCTTCTGTCACTCTTTTTTAAGTAGTTTGGTAATAACTGAATGGAAAGCAGCTCCAAGAACCCTGCTATGCTTTTTGTTCATTTTTGTCTTCTGCTACTTTCTTTTGGTTACTGTGGTAACTTTCTTTTCTTTTTTGTCTCAAACAAAGCACGACTCTTTAATTATGACTCTAATTATTAGACCTTAACTTAAATAGGTCCATAGATTTTTATAGCTGGAAAGGCCTTTAGAAATAATCTAATCCTATGGTTTTTAACCTTGTTTTTGGATGTCATGGATTGCGTAGAATGTTTTTAAATGCATGAAATAAAATACAAAGGATTACAAAGGAAACCAATTATATTGAAGTAGTTATCAAAAAAAATTTTTTAAATCACAAATTCACAGACCCCAAATTAAGAACTCCAATCAGATTTAAACCACTCATTCTACAAATGAGAAAGCTAAGACACAGAGGTGGAAAATGATTTGCCCTAAACCCCACAGGCAGCACATATAAGTAATAGGGCTGAACCCAGATCCTCTGACAAGTCCCTTAGAGCTCTAATCTAGACCAATAATGACTCCCAATTTGGTGCTCTTTCTATGAAATCATATTATCACATACTTTATGCCAAGAGAAAATGGACATATCAAAGCACTGCTATAGAGTAGGCAGTCTGATAAATTCAAGTTCTGGGTGCTTTAAAGACAACGGTAACACACGATTCTAAAGGTCTTTCTCCAAGACAACTAAGACGAGATCCAAACCTTGCCAAGATAACTGGTTTGAAAGTGAAAAATGAATAAAGCCAACCAGTCCAGCTGCTGGTCCAAACAGAAAAAAGCTGGCTTTGATGGAGGCTGGACTGTGGCTGGACTGACGATCTCTTTCCCTGCACTGACCAAACTAACTGTGAAATTGGCATCATGTAGATACAACCCAAATTTTCACACTTAATGGTCCCATGATGGAAGCTGTATTTTTATGTGGATTATATCAATGAACCATTAAAGATCCACACAAACAGAACCAAGCTGAAGCTCACTAAGAAAAGCAATCACTCCAAAGAGAATGATTTCTGTGGCACTTCACAAAGGCAGCACCGCCCACTAGGCAGCCCCCGCTACCCACACAAACCAGGGCCAAAGGGGTGGCTGTCCTGGGAGTCACATTTTGGCTTGTCGCCAATGAGTTTAACAACAGATAAATAAAAGCTTCCACAAAGCCACAGTTGAAGGCGTTGTCCGCTTTGTTAATGAATGTCCTTGACACAGGACCCATGAAACAAATGGCTGTTTGAATTTAACTCCATGAAAAATTTTGTCTGTAGCTGATTCTATTTGCTCTCTTTTCTCATAAAATGAAAACAAGAGAACAGACTTGTTTCTCTTCTCCACTAAACTGTCATTCCGCTCAGGGCCAAATTCCCTATTGAGAATATCCATCTGAACACTCCGGTGCCTGTTACCATCTATGATTTCTGCTTCCTTTAAGTGATCCCTGTTTTATCCCTCAACATCTTATTTTACACTGTGGTTTTAACCTTTAATATCCTGAGTTCTTTGAGAAGTAGGTGGGACAGATGTCCTAAAAAAAAAAACTTATTTTCAGAGAATTTTGTGGCTCTGATGACTGATGCTTCTTCTCCTTGACTTTTTTCTTCTGAAAAATCAATAAAAACATGCAAATTAACTGTTCTGCGGCTGGGAGGGCATTCTCAGTTTAACTAGAGCTGGAGGAAATACCAGCAGGTCTCCCCTCCTAGTGACCATGAACAGCAGTACAACGGCCGGAGCCCTTCGTCAGCCCTCTTCATTATGGGTAATTGTCTTATGAAAAGATACCAACCAATATATCTATCTAGTTATTTCTCAGGGACCACATTCTAATGAAGTAAAACAGCAGGTACAATTAAATATAGAATATGCTGACATTTTACATTACAAATTTATCCATGCACAACAGGAATGCACTTAAAGGAAAATCACAATGCAATATAAAAGTTATTCTAATCATTCTATCACATAATAAAGAGCAGGTCAGTCAACTACTCTTTTTAGTGCCTTAAATAAAAATAAGCAGAGTAATTAAAAATTCTAAATGACATCTGCTGTCTTGAGTATCTTCTGATGTGGTTTAGTACAGGGGCAATACTGTTCTACTGTTGAGCCTGTGAGAGACATGGCTTGCAAAGCTTACAGGGTTGAAAGTAATCAAAAAAAAAAGAAAAAAAAAAAAGACCTGAAAGTCTAGTCCTCCCTTCTTCTTTAGTTTCCTTCACACAAGTATGGAAAGGGACAAAGACAAATCCCTTTGCCTCTCCGGGCTTAGTTTACTTTGTTTACTCTGGGCTTAATTTAGTAAAATAAATGGATTAGATTAGGTCACGTCAAAGGTCCATCTCAAAGGTCTTCAAATTCTATGACCTAAAGTAAAAACCAGGAAAACTAAAAATGATCTTGAATTCTTTTCATTCAAGATCATTTTTAACTTCTGACTGGGCAGTAGCCTCCTACACCACCCCTCACCCACAGGCTGGGTGATAAGTAATGCTCTGCTATTTTTCCTAAGGATCAAACCTCAAGAGAAAAAATTAGATGGGACCTGGGGCTTGGGTGGGACAAGCATCATTAATGGCATTCCCGAGATTTTTATCGAAGCTTCCTGGGGAACAGGGTTTTTAGGGAAGAGGAGTTGGTGATTCTTTGTGTATCGTCACTGAATGCTAGGTTGTTAATGGATAGTGTTGGACTTTTCCAACTGATGCTAAGTCGTTCATGCTAACTTACTTCATTAGGCATTCGCACAGTTTCTCACTATTACTTACCCATAGCTCTGAAGAGGGCATCCCATGCATTAGTTCATGGTGATGCACGACAGAAACATCAATTCTAGGGAACCACATTTTTGGAAAAAAAATTTAATCTAAACTAATAAATTAATGACCTGAGCTTTCAGAAAGAAGGGTCTCCTCTTTCGAGAGAAGTGAAGGAAAGGAGGTAAAGGGCGACGTTTAGATTTCCTACGACTGATCTAATACAAGATGGCTTCCCTTGACCTCTGCCCCCTCCTTGGGATGGTTCTGGGGCCCACAGACCCCCCCAGTGATTATGTCAGCTCCTCCCTGGCATAAGCTCACATAACTTTGCCTGTTTAAACAAAACACTAGAACCCAAGCTGTTAACTGAAAGCAAATAGTTTACTGTAACTGGATAATCACATTTTCTTTTAAAAATCACAGTTTTAAAGTGATAAGATGCTAGTTTCCTCTTCTTTTAAGAATCATTACAATAAACATCAAAATCCCCAGAGATCTCCTTAGGCAAAGGGAATGACCAATGTGGGGGAGGAACCTTAATTCCCAGACATTCGTTCTTGTAGTTAGAGCTAGGGAAAAACCAACAACCCAGAGTCATTAAACTAGTTTGTTTACCTCAGCTAATGGGCTGTCTTTTTTTTTTTTCCTGCAAAAACACAAATGTTCATGAATTATGATCTACTGCAGCATTGGTATATGATTAATATTTGCATTTAGAAGGCAATATTTAAAGGGTTTTTAAACAAGAGCCAAAAAGGGTCATTATGCTCTGATCACTGGTCCTTGCTTTAAATAAATGTGTTTTTGCTGTTGCTTGGGTTTTTTGAAGCACCAGGAACAATCAGATTCTTTTTTATACATTTGCTTAAGCAGCTCTGCTGTTTGTAGAAAAGTATCCTGGACAACTACTTTGTGTCAAGAGGTCAAGAAAGGGAAGTACCAAAAATTCTGGTTACTATGTCATTTGATCAGCCAATTTTTGATGGTTTCTTTAAGATGTGATAACCTATACAACAATTATCTATTTCTTTGATTCTATCCCCATACCTCTCAAATAACTTACAATGTTTAGAAAGACAAAGCTCAAATAATACCTACATAGATGCACTTAGCTTTCAGCTGTGGTCTTGAAAGCTGTACATAAATTGAATTTCTATAAAATTGTTTAAAATGCATACAGGGAACTTTCTATTTACAAGAATGTTACTTTGTTACACTTTTTTTTTTTTTTTTTTTTGCATTTTGGTAAAACAAATAACCACTCCTAAAATATTGTTTTTTATAAGCCTGAATTTTCATATATTAGATTTCTTACATGGGAGAAGGGGGAAAAGTATTTGTACTAAAAGAAAAAAGATTCAGAAGGAATTGTGAAGATAATCTGGAGGGCTCTGGAATTGTCACCAAGGCCAGAGATTGAATCTGGGGATGAAGAAAGGTGGGAGAAGGCAGTGAGGTGGCACAGTGGATACAGTACTGGGCCTGGAGTCAGGAAGACTCATCTTCCTGAGTTCAAATACAGTCTCAGACATTTCCTAGCTATATGACCCTGGCAACTCACTTAACCCTGTTTGCCTCAGTTTCCTCATCTGCAAAATGAGTTGATGAAGGAAATGGCAAACCACTCCAGTTATCTTTGCCAAGAAAACCCCAAATGGGGTTATAAAGAGTCGGACATGACTGAGACATTTGAACAGCAAATGTGGCAAAGCTTGAGAAGAAGCTGAAGGACTGTAGCTGAAGAAGGACATGAGGAAGAGGAGGAACAGCAGAAAATGAAGGACCCAAGAGGGAGGACTTTAAGGAGGACTCAAAGAAAAGGAAAAGGCAGTTGGCAAAATGGAGTAAAAGCCAACCAAACTGGACCTAGCTATCAGGGCGCTCAATGAACGAGAGTGAAACTAGAGCTGCTAAGGACTTCACTTCCATTAAGGACAGAGGCCTGAGTTCAAATCCTGCCTCAAATACTCTGTGATTGTGTGGCGCAAGGCAAGTCGACTTAACCTCTCTCAACTTGTTTCTCCATCTGTAAAATGGGGATAACGACAGTGTGGGAGGAATCAAGATGGCAGAACAGTAGGAAGGAGAGCTGAGCTCTCCTTCACAACTCCTCCTTTTAGGAAGATTGAGAAAATGTACCACATGGAGTCCTGACTGAGAAATTACAGAAAAACTCGCAGTGAGCAATTTTTCTAGTCTCTTTGGCATAGCGAGACAGAGAGGGCTGTGAACATTAATGGTAGAAATGGCAAGGACTACACTATCCTGGGGGACTATGAAGTAGCCTACAAGGGAATGAACCTGTAGCTTTATTACCAATAGAAGCAGCAACACATTCTCCACCCACCACCACAAATCTGTATCTCTGCTCCTTTTTTTTTTAAAGAAAAAATCTAATACAATAACTTAAATGCTGGGGAGGGAAAAAACAGTTCATGCTAGATAACCTAATTTTATTATCTTTTTACATTGTTACTAGACCTAGGTTTTAATAGTGCATTTGCTCTTCTTGTGAAAAAGAGAGAAATATGGGTTAAATTACAATGAGGTGAATTCATAAATGTTTGAACGGTCATACCCAAAGAGTAGTCACTACCAGTACAATGTCAACCTGAAATGCCAAACACATCTGTGCTTGGTCTTATGTGGTTCAGTGTTTCTGTTGATGACTTGGACAATGATATACATGGCATACATACAAAAATCTGTAAATAATACAAAGTTGAAGGATAAATAATACATGGGATGACAAAGTTAGTATTCCAAAAGATCTTGAAGAGTTAAAACACGCACTGAATCTGATGAGACAACATTTAATAATAATAAATGTTATTGTTATTTTTGGGTTCAAGGAGATCAGTTTCAGAGTACGAGATGTGAAAAGCATGCCTACGTATCAGCTTCCCTAAAATAAAGATTTGCAGGTCTTGTCAGACAGCAGCCTTAATGATTTAATTGTGTAATATGCAATCTTGTCCAACAGAACTCTACCCTGGGCAGAACACATCTGGAGTAATCTGTTCAGGTCTGTGTACATAGTTTACAAAGATCAATGCTAAGCTGGAATTTACCAGCTTACCCAAAAAAGGGCAAGCAATATAGGGAAGAGTCTTGAGGTCATGCCATATTCATCTTAGAGAAAAGAAAAACTTAGGTGAGGCATGACAGTTGTATTCAAGTAGCTGAAGGTCTGTCATAGGGGTCAAGAGCAAACCAAAGTTCTCACAAAGAACTGTATTGTGTTCTTTTCTTTAAAGTAATTGATATCTCTTATTTATCACACCATAGTTAACGGAAACAACCCTCCCCCAGTCCTCTTCCTCCAAGAACCTCCTTTTGACTTAACTGTTTTTTATTTTATACAAGGGGAACCATATCTGACGGTGAATGCAAAATTCTGAACCTGTAGTTCCTCCCTCTTTTCTTCCTTCCCCACTGAAAGAAGGGCAATATGCTTCATCATTGACTCTCCAGGACCAGGCCTAGTCACTCCAATTAATCACAGTTCAGTTGCTTTTTAGTGTTAGTTTCATTTATCTTATTAAAATTACAGTGCATGCCATTTTCCTGGTTTTGCTTTCTTCATTCTGTATCAATTAATGTCTTCTCATGTTTCTCAAAATTCAGTTTAATTCCATTCATTTAACACATTATTTAGGCATTCACTCCCCTGTTGATAAGTACCCATTTTATTTCTAGGGGCTGTGGAAAGGCAGGTACATTAACGCCCTGCTCATTTGTTTTACCGTTGTGGAAAATTATTTGGAATCATTCAAGAAAAATCACTAAACTATTAGAACTCCTTGGTGCAGAGATCACACTAGGAAGTTTTTTAAGTTACTGTTGCTGCTGTTTTTTGCTACAGTGAATATTTTTGTATGTATGAGAAGCTCCTGCCTTCTATAACCACCTTAGGGCGTATTCTCAATATTGAGATCTCTAGGTCAAAGAATATTAACAGTTTAGTGACTCTTCTTGAATTGATTACAAATTATTTTCCACAGCAGACCAACAAGCAGCAAACCACTGGCCTTTTTATTTTTGCCTTTGTGATGGGCATGAGGTGAAACCTGGCTTGCATCTTTTTTTTTTTTTTTTGTAAAGCAGAACTTCTTTCAAATTATCCAGGGAACTAGATTTCTCTTGACCTTTTTTTGCAGTTATGAAGCAATGAGGTATTGAAGCACTTCCAGTATACTAAAGCAATATAATTGGTTTTCAGCACTTATGATTATTCTAACTGGAAGCTAGATTTATGAAGAGGAAAGATAAGGTTGGGTCATGGAATTCCTAATACAAAGATGTGCTAAAATCTTAAGTCTATGCTTTTCTAAATAGAAATCCGTTTGCTCTACACTTTAGTTAGCAACTACACCTCTCAAAAAATATGAAATCTCTTGTATCAGAAAAAAAAATGTTACATAAATCAGGTCCACATAGAGAAAAATTTTCCTTGAACACCAAGTATCTTGGTATGTTCTTTCTACAAACTTCCGACATCTGGGTAAAACTACCTAGCTTGATTGCCAATTTTATTTTTTTTAATCTAAGTTCCATTCTCATTACCCTTCCATTTCTATTTTTTATCCTCAGGGAAAGAGAGAGCAGTTACTGTCAGGGCATTCTCACATCTTCCAAAGAAATGGTATAGGTGTTAATCTTGTATTTATGTTTGATGTGGGTAATGATGGTTATGACTAGAGCTTTAGGTTTATTAATATGCAGGGCTATCACCTCATTAGTGGCATGCATGTTTTGAAGTTAAGCTGCAATGTTTGCTATAATGTCTGATCTGGCCTAACAGACTTCCTCATTGTTCATTCCTTTGTTTTTATCCACAGTCCGTAGGCGCCATGCTTGGAGGACTCAGACACGTGCCTTTTAATAAGGACAGTTTTTCCACAGCAGCTAATCATGGTGGAATTCCTGAGCCATTTTTAACAACTCTTTCCTAATGTGATTTTATTCCATGTTTGGTATTACATTATAGAAAACATTTACCAATTACAACCCAGAAATGGAAACTACAACAGACATTCTTACTGGTCTAGGAATGGAGTGTTCTAATGTAAATGCACTATATTTACATACAGCGATTACCAATTCTGAAAGACTCAAGATGTAATAAAATACACTTCACAGCAGAACCATATAGACTTTAATTTTTTGATGACTTAGGGTGCAGCAGCCTCAGGGTTTTCAGGTAGGTTCTGTCTAATTGGACACTGGATGTCAGTGTCTCTCTTTTTCTTAAGTTTTTCGATGCACTAAGCTTTAATATCTTCAAAAGTTACAAATACAACGCTAGTAATGGTACAATTGTATTCATAATATTAATGATCTTTCTTTTTTTAAAAAAAACATGATTTCATGTGTGGGTGGGTACTATTATCAACATAAATTTGCAACCCCTCTTTATTTTATAGGACTGTTTTCTTAAATTTCTCTGACAAAAAATATTCAGTACCCAGTGGCCAACCTTTTAGGGCTGGGCCTCTTAGGTAGGCTGGTCCTTGGCTGACAGTCCATCTCTGTGCCTGGATCTTAGTCATCTAATCCAATGACCTTATTTTACATATAGGCAGACTGAGGTTTAGAGAGGGGAAGTGACTTGTCCAAAGTCATACAAGCAGTAACTCAGGTTTTCTTATCAATATTTATGCCATAGTAATGACACCATGGTGTCAGAACTTAAGAACTACTGGCATAGCTTTAAAGGTAACCCAATGTCAATATGTTTTAAGCTGAGGGTATCAATAATGGTATTTTATAACACAGCTCATCACTTACCTTCTCTGACTGCAGGCAATCCTCTCAGTCATAGATGAGTTGTGATTTATGGTCATGGAGATAATTTCCACACTGGGAGTTCCCTCACTATGTGTGTGCCCACACACAGAAATTTTCTGTTATAACTGGTTTCAAGTACACCACTTGAAAACTTGTGGGGAGCCTGCTTGTAGCCATGCACAAGATGAAGAACCTCCTAGCCACAAGATCTGATGACCCAAAGTTTGTAAGAAAGCAAGCTATTGGAGTCTGGGGGTCCTCTTGTTTTTGGGCTGTGAAGTATGTTGACTATTTAGAGTTGGTCTCAAGAGAGTAAGGGGAAATTCTCTATGTAGCTGTAAAGACATAGGCACCTCCATCTCTGTTCTTCCCTGATTTCCAATGTCTAGGCACCTTGGGAGTTTTCAAAGTTCTGAATGTCTTACAAGGCCTGTGAAACAGGGGCTATTACATCTACAGCAACAGTACTGGTTGAGGGTGGAGGAAGTATTGAGATTGGACAAACCAAGGACAGATGAACATGGAAAAAAAGTTGTCGAAGAAATTAGGCAGCTTTAGGAAGTGGGAATGAGACGTGATGTGACAGACAGACGTGCTGACCCCCAAAAGGCGCAAGAGAACACTATAAAGGGAGGAGGTTTTTCCATGACCAAGAGTTGTCAATTACCCCTTTGCTACATATTTCCTCATGTTTGCTTCACGACCTTGTAATCTTAATTTTTAGTTCATTCTCCTACAGATTTTGTGGGAATTGTTGGAAAAGCATACCCCAAGTTTAGTGGGGATAGAGTGGGAATTGTTGGAAAAATATACCCCAAGTTTAGTAGGGACAGAGTGGAAATACCCAGTATTTCGGGTATATCAGCTTAGTAAATGCCTTTGCTAAAAGCCAAGTAGATTACTTCAGGGTTATGCTTAGAACATGAGGCTGGCAATTTCCCTTCTGGAGACTCAACTGGCAAGAGTGAGTATAAACTTTAGGAAGTAACTCCAGAAGAGGCTCTATGCGTATAAACCAGCCTACTTCTTTTTCTCTTCATACATTTCCCTAATACCTTGGATGCCTTTTCTTGTGTGCAAATACTGCAGGTTGTTTACTTGGATCCCACAACCTCAGAGTTGGAAGGAACCTCAACAACCTTCAGGTACAAAATACGGAAACAATCCCTACTACAAGTCACCAGACAAATGGTCATGTAGCCTTTGCAGGAAGACCTCCAGGGAAGAGAAACCTACTCCTACTTCCACTATACATCTTTCCATAACCCTCTGGGTAACTGGCAATTTTGATTCTTCTAAGCTCATGGTGCTTGACAATCTGAAGACATGATGTGTTTTTGCAAGAACACTGGCATTAAAAAAGATGAACTTCTATAGTAGTAAGCAGCATGGGTTCACTGAAAGCACTATATAATTTCTCAAATGTAATCTGGTCCAATTTCCATCTCCTATTCAATTCTGGGTCCATTTTGCTGGCCATCTGCAGTGTTTGTTCAAGACCTACATACTGACGGCTAAAATCCATGGGCCGCCTGTTCAACTTGCATGTCATGATTGGCAATATGCATTTTTCATCACTTTGTTTTTCCAAAGTGGATGGCTAATCTCTTTTGAATGATCATGGATTTTACAAAGAAGGCCCTATAGTGTTCTAGGCAACTTGCATAATGTCATCCACAAACAGGAACATCTGGTGAATCTCATCATCAATAGAGAATCCCTCTTCTATTTGGGTTCTACTCCTCCCCAACACTGGTGAATATCTTAGGTGAATATTTTCCTGTTTTATGCCTCACTTGATATTGAACATGGTTATTCCTGTGGTTGAATCTGTCATGGTATCTTGTATGATTTTTAACATATGCTTGGGAGACTCTGTGAGAACAGATTCTGTCCATTGTGGCTTTTGAGCTCCTTCTGGCTTATTTCTGAAGCTGCATGCCTGAGAGGACAGGGGAAGAAGTCATGGGGTGACAGTAAAAGAGATACTGAGCATGTGATTGATTCAGCAGCAACAAGGCAAAACCAGGACCCACTCAATACACCCTGGATGTGTTAGTGAGAAGGTACAAACCCTTGAGCTCCAGACTTTTATAGCTAAGCTCCCAGAACAGGAATATTACCCCAGACAGATGATTTCTTATTGTTGTACCAAACACAGGAGGTAATAACTATAACCCCATGCCTATTTCTCAGAGGAAGTTGGACAAGGTCCTAGCTTTATTTGGGGGGCAGTGCTAGCTCCATACACCTACAACCAAGGAGGCCTTTGTAAGTGGGAATTTGGACAAAAACTCACTTGATTTGATGGAAAACAGCTCACTACTGGGCAACTACAAGTTTTAAATTTGAATTTCAGGTGAGGTTTAGTTATCCTCAGGAAACATTATGCTTTATCTTCAATCAGTCAGGGGACGGGTGTATTACATGAAATTTCACCTTATGAATCTAGGAAAAAGTGTGGTTTTTGCTTTCTGGCGAGGCAATTTGGGTTATATGACTTGTCCAGGGTCACATAACTAGTATCTGAGGCCGAATGTGAACACAGGTCCTCCTCATTCTAGGACTGGTGCTCCATCCACCGTGCCACCTAGTGGCCCCAAGAAGTGGTTTTTAAGACGGATTTAAGAGATGCATCTTAAGGCAGCCTAGTAAGTACCTTGCCAAAGATAATTTGCTAGGTCTGATGAACCTGCTTATCTAACTGGACAAAAGATAAATATTAGAAGAGGGTGCGAGAGTAGGATCTCAAGCTGGCCAGGATGGGGAGGTCAACGGGAAGACTAAAGCCATGTAGCTGAGAGTCACTTGGCACTGATAGGCTTCCTGTAATGGCCAACGTAGGGAAATCATGGCCTGTATTTTCAGTACAATCCTGGATCATTTGATTGCCATTGTTATACGTTGAAGATTCAGGATAGAGATGGGGAGTCTGTGAGGAGGCAAGAGAGTCTGAGGAAAAGCACCACATCCGAAGCGTCATTTCCCAAGTAGAGCCATGCTGACTCTTCTGGTCTAGGTTTTTGGGCTTTGTTTTTTTTTTGCCCAGGTGGTATTATCCTTACCATATCTGATTAATGTCACTTTGAAAGAAAGTGCTCAGAGGGCAGCCAACGTATGTTTCCCATGATTCAGATTCCCATGATACAGAAACACGGTCCTGAGGAAGGTCCTTACATATGAGGGTAAGGAAGTGTGGTAGACTAGATCTTTAAATTCAGACCTTTCCTTTGGGTAGTCAGATATCAAAAAAAAAAAAAAAAAAAAAAAAAAAAGGGCTGAAAGAACATGGCGGCCCTTAGCACCTCGCAGTTCTTTGAAAGACAGGCCGAAGGAACTACAAAGAGAAAGAATGCTGCAAACATTCTGGACAAGGAAGCTCTAGGAAGACAAGGCAGTGACGCTTCTTTGCACCACAGACTCACCAGCCTAGCAGGAGTTAGGTAGTTGTCTCTCTGGAGCATATAAGGAAGGGTAACTCTCATCCTCAGAAGGAGAGAAGGGACAAACAGGTCTTGGACGGAAGTGACTGTCAAGATATTTGGGATGCTGTCAGGCTGCGAGGAGGAAGAAGAAGAGATGGGTGCCCCTGTTGTAGAAGATTCCTTCTTTGTATCCTATCATGAGAGGATGTCTGCAAGGGGCAGGCGAGTGTTTACAGTTCTTCACAGGGGTGTTTAGGAACATTAGAAAGAAGTCTCAGGGACAGTACAGTCTACGTTGATAGATAGTCTGGGAGACTGGTCTGAATTGTGAGTCCAGTAGCATGTAAGGAGCTATTTTATGCATGTATGTTCTAGGTGTGGACATTTAGGAGTAGATCTACAGATGAAATGACATTAATTAGTGTGGAGTTTGGAAACTGGCATGAGAACAGAGGCAGTAGCCTGAAAATGAGCCTAAATATAGAAAGTATACAAGGGAGGAGAGGTGACCTGGCTGCTAAGTACCTCGCCAATGCAATGGATATGGTGTGAGGTTATGAGGAAAGTCCCTAAAATCAGATCCTGTCTAATATGGCATATCCAAATTATGAGCTGCTGACCTCTGCCTAGTTTCTTTCAGGAGACAAAGGACACGAATCCGGACACACTTTGAGAGACACTGAACAGAAGGACCTCATATGCTGTGGTCCATGGGGTCATGAAGAGTCAGACATGACTGAGCCACAAACTGGCTCCACCAGTACCAGTATTCCAACTTCAACTGGAGGCTGTAACAGTTTATTTGTAAAGAATCTTTAAAGCTCTATTTTGTTTAACTAAGTCAAATGTACATTTTAAGAAATGAACAGGTACTAGGTAGTGGAATCTTACTAAAAAGCCTCTATTCCTGCCAGTAAGTCACATGATGTAAATCGTGGTCTGCTACACAAAGCACACTGTGTGTTCCTTTTCCATGTTTTGATAAAAGATTCCCGATGCACGCAGAGACTGTTCTCAGAAAGATGATCTAGAGATGAGGCACATGGGTCAGTAGCTGCTGATGGCCAGGGAGGAAGTGGTATCTTCACTTCTTGCACAGAACTTGACAACTGATCCCTGAGACTTTAAAATTGCCTGGGACGCCCATTTCTTCCTAACTTCTTATGTGGCACTGCCGTCTTCTCACAGTTTATCACACGCCAAGGCTACAAGAATTCAAATATGGTAGTTCCACTATTCTTGCCAGTGAAAACAGGTCACCAGTGAAATGTTGGCCCATTTGTGCTACCACACATTTCCCTACTATTCTCCCAGTTTTATCGACAAATGTGCTTAGCACAATCTAGCTTAGCTGGGTCTTATACCAACTTGTAGACTAGTTTTTGCCTGAAATGCTTATTACTATTTTGTGAAGAGATAGTGCTTATAATTTCATTCTCCTCTGTAATATTTTGCAAACGAACTTGTACTCTAGTACCATATTGTCCTTGGTTGCCACGTCTTTCCATGGCTAAAGTAATTTCTTGGTTTTTCTAGTTACGCTGATAAAATGATTCTTTGTATTCACTTAAATAAGCTAGTTTAAAGCTAGCGTAGAGGCAGTGTCTTCTTGACATTTTTATCTCCCTTTCTTACTTGGTGTCACCTGTGACCTATCACTAATATGAGCACATGGCTGACTGGGAAATAGCTCTCATGTGGTAATCATTCATTTCTTTTCCTGCTAAGACAGAGTAAATTTCATTTTCTTAATGAGGCTATTTAGTGCTCAACTCTCTTCTTAATGAAAGAGATAGAGGTTTTTCTTGCATCTCTTAACGTTGTATCATATTTTTCAGCAAACTTTCACTATCCTTCCCCGTGCCCACCTTTATACTGAAGTTACTAAGTATTAAAGTACTTATACTCTTAGTTTTGAGTATCTTACAAAATAGTGTATAGAATTTCCTCCTTTCCTTATCTCCTGTGACAGATGTTGAAACAAATCCACAATTACTTTTAGTGCACTCTGTTTACACTCATTCTGAGCATGGTAAAGTAAGAGAACCTAGAGTTTTAGGATATGTTTCCAGTTGACTTCATATGTGCCATTACTGTATTACTCTAATCACTTACTTCTTCAAAAAGAACCCATGAGGGGACTTAGTTTTTGTAAAAAGGTTTGATTGCCAGGTGAAGACTCTGGGAAGCTGCTAAAGGAGGACCCCCTCTCACTCCCAGCTTAGAGAATCCAGATATCGGGATGGGGCAGAGCCAAGACAGTGGAGTGGAAAGACAGACCTGCAGAAGTTCCCCCACACAGCCCATAAAATACCTATAAAAAATGACTCTAAACAAATTCTAGAGCAGCAGAAGCCACAAAATGACACAGTAAAGGAGATTTCCAGCCCAAGGTAGCCTGGAGAGCTGACAGGAAAGGTCTATCACACTGGGCTTGGTTCAAAAGCTCACTGAAGAAAATAGTTCTTTAAAAATTAAAATGGAGCAGATGGAAGCTAATGACTTTATGAGAAATCAAGACAAAACCAAAAGAATGAAAAAATAGAAGATGGTGTGATATAGTTCATTGAAAAACAACTGACCTGGAAAATAGATCCAGGAGAGACAATTTAAAAATTATGGGACTACCTGAAAGCCATGATCAAAAAAAGAGCCTAGACATCATCTTTCACGAAATTATCAAGGAAAACTGCCCTGATATTCTAGAACCAGAAGGCAAAATTAATATTGAAAGAATCCACTGATTACCTCCTGAAAGAGATCTGAAAAGAGAAACTCCTAGGAATACTGTAGCCAAATTCCAGAGTTTCCAGATCAAGAAGGAAATACTGCAAGCAGCTAGAAAGAAACAATTTGAGTATTGTGGAAATACAATCAGGAAAACACAGGATCTGGCAGCTTCTACATTAAGGGATCAAAGGGATTGGAATAGGACATTCCAGAAG
Source organism: Bettongia penicillata ogilbyi (assembly GCA_023548195.1). NCBI lineage: Eukaryota > Metazoa > Chordata > Mammalia > Diprotodontia > Potoroidae > Bettongia > Bettongia penicillata. The sequence continues at coordinate 334,534 of JAJHZJ010000148.1, forward strand.
TCAAAGGAACTGGGACTAAAACCAAGAATCTCCTACCCAGCAAAACTGAGTATAACACTTCAGGGGAAAAAATGGTAATTCAATGAAATAGAGGACTTTGAAGAATTCTTGATGCAAAGACCAGAGCTAAATAGAAAATCTGACTTTCAAACACAAGAATCAAGAGAAGCATGAAAAGGTAAACAGGAAAGAGAAGCCACAAGGGTCTTACTAAAGCTGAACTGTTTACATTCCTCCATGGAGAGATAATATTTGTAACTCTTGAGACTTTTCTCAGTATTTGTGTAGCTGGAGGGATTATACATACACACACACACACACACACGCACAGAGAGCACAGGGTGAGTCGAATAGGAAGGGGTGATACGTAAAAAAATAAAACTAAGGGGTAAGAGAGGATGGGAGGAGAAAGGGAGAAATGGAATGGGGTAAACTATCACTCATAAAAGAGATAAGAAAAATCTTTTTCAATGGAGGAGAAAAAGGAGGAGGTGAAAAGGAAAAGTGAAGCTTGCTCTCATCACATTTGGCTGAAGGAGGGAATAACATTCTCACTCAATTTGGTATGAAAATCTATCTTACAGTACAAGAAAGTAGGGAAGAAGGGGGCAAGTGGGGTGAGGGGGATGACTGAAGGGAGGGCAAATGGGAGGAGGGAGTAACTAGAAGTAAACACTTTGGGGAAGGGACAAGGTCAAATGAGAGAATAGAATAAATGGGGGGCAGGATAAGATGGAGGGAAACATAGCTGGTCCTACACAATATGACTATTATAAAAGTCTTTAGCAAAATGACACATATATAGCCTGCATTGAATTGCTTGCCTTCTCAGTGGGGATGGGTGGAGAAGGAGGAAGGGAAAGAAGCTGGAACTCAAAGTTTTAGGAACAAATGTTGAGAACTGTTTTTGCATACAAATAAGAAATACAGGTAATGGGGCATAGAAATCTATCTTGCCCTACAAGACAAGAGAGAAGATGGGGATAAGGGAAGGAAAGGGTGTGATAGAAGGGAGGGCAGATTGAGGGAAGGGATAATCAGAATGCAAGGTGGGGGGAGGGGAGAGATGGGGAGAAAATTTGGAACTCAAAATTTTGTGGAAATGAATGCTGAAAACAAAAAATAAATAAAATTAAAGAAAAAAAAGAGAGAATCCAGACATCAGTACTTCCCTCTCTGGTAACTATGGTCAGACAGTTGTACCTGTCTGTTGAATTATGGTCAGGCAGAGGAAACCATGTCTGTTGACTTTTTGATTTCTCTTTTTTCTTTGAAATTAGGGGTGCTGACTCCCCTGAATTAGGTGAATGACATATGTGCTTGTTAAAGGAATTGTGCTTGGTTAAAGGAATGATACATGAACCTACGAGATGTCCTTTCATTTAACTGTTGCTTTTTAATACTGGCGTGTAGACCTAGAGCTGGAAGCAGCCTCAGGAGCCATCTAGTCAATCCTTTCATTTTTTTAAATGAGGAATCTGGGTCCTATGGAGCCTAAGTGATTTGCCCAAGGTCACAAAGGTAACCAATATTAGAGGTAGGATTTTGACTCCAGAGCCAGCACTCTTACCATGTACTGGATTTTGATTTATATCAAGAGTAGCAATAAAGTTATGGCTCAGGTTCGCCATAGTAGACTGCATATTAAGCATGTCAACAGTTACATTGTTGTCTGTGGGGTTGGAGAACATGCCCTCTGTCATGTCACTGCAGAAGTGGATAAAGGGTCACTGTGTATTATCCTTTGATGGGTCAGGAGGGTCAAACAACTGTTCACCTATTTACCCTTCAATGAGCTGGGCTGGTCCTTGGATGACTGATGTAGACTGTCCCCAGGCTTGCAGTCCAAGCCCTTCTAGTTTGGGAGTACCTAGCAGAGTGTGCTATAGCCTTTGAGAACCCAGAGTCACCACCATGTCACAGGGATGCATCATATTGGGCCTTTTTGTGGAAAAGGAAGCCATTTAATCATGGAAAATAGTTTTATTCTTTCTGTAACCAAAAACACCCATATTTCGTAATCTTTGCTTCCTATGTTCCAAAAAACACACAATAAATTCCTCTTTTCTGCTTGGATTACAGGGGAAGCATCTGACAGAAAGGCAAAATTCACACTAAAGGAGACTTAATCAAGATTTTAGGTGAAAATTAGAACATTTCCCAACCTATGTTCCATGAAACTGGTATGAATAATTAGAAATACAATTTAAAAATTTTTTTTTAAATGATGCTACTATATTTTTACCTCTAAAATATAAAATTATATAAACCATCAATACGATAACTGGCAGGTATGAATATAGTCTTAATTTCCCCTAGTTAGTCTCAAAATATTTCTTTTTTTTCATTTTCCTAGGAAAAAAATGCTTTTATAGAACACCAAAGGGTTCTATGGCCAAGTCAGTTTGAGAAAAGCTGACGGAGATGCTTGCTGGTTGTTTTTTCTACACAGGTCTCTGTTCCATTGTCTTCTTACAGTATGCCCCCATGGCATTTCTCACTTCAAGCACAACGCCCTGGCCTTGAAGAATCCTTTGTAATTTGGTATTTGGCGTATGTATTGAAGGAATGCTGATCATGATTCATTTAAAGAAAGTAAAAATGAGTTGCTGCATTTTTTAAAAAGTGCAGCAATGAGCCTGCCCAGTAAAAGTGTATATAACAACCACATTACCTATTTAATTGCCTGAGCTGATCTTAAAAGCTCTGATCTTTAATTGCCTGATTGAACTGATCTTAAAAGCTACATCTTTTTTTTTTCTTTTTAAATCAAGGAGAAAATTAAATAGGGGCTTTTTGGTATATAAAATGGTATCTTTAATCTTTTTTTTTGTAGACTCCAAGTTATTAAATATGAACAATAGAAACTACAAATATTAATGGCATGGTGGTAAACTCAGTATAGAGTAAATTTCTGACTAAAATTCTTTAGCAAAATTTTCTGGGATGTCTGGGAGCTTCTGCTTCTCAATAAAAACATATGCTTTTAAATCTAGAAAGTGAAGTTTAAATGCAAAGGCCAAGAAATCAAAAGCTAAACACATACACATATTTGATAGGTTGTATTACCATATGTATTTATTTCTATAGTTGATCACTCTTTAACACTGGGAAATAGTTATGTAAATGCATTCTAATTCATTATTCTGTCTATCTAGATACATACAGATATGTATATATACACTGGTAATTATTTAAAATTGAAATCCCTTAAGGGAACATTGCTGGACCATGAGATATTAATTATTCGCTCCTCACATGATTCTTTATAGACTAGTTTTCAATTTGTATAAACTAGGAAATGGATCTAAGTGGGGGAGTGGGGAGGGAGAGAAGGCTGAAATGAGAAGAAAAATGGTCAACCAAGGATTTCTCTTTTGAAGAGTCCATATTGAAATCACTAAGACACTCCTTTTTACCGACTGTGAATCGGCCTAGACCTTTCTCAGTAGAAGCACATCTAAAGCTGGGCAAGGAGGCTTAGTAAATACCTAACTATTGTTTATTTTTATTAGTTGCACACTAAAATGACAATAATGACAGCTAATTATAATAATAATAGCTAACATTTATACAGCACTTATCATGTGTTTCACAATTACTCATTAGATTCTCACAACAGTTCTGGGAATTTGATGCTATCAGTATTCCCAGTTTACAGATGAGGAAGCTGAGGCAGAGAGAGGTTAACTAACTTGCCCAGGGTCACAGTTAGCAAATATCTGAGACTGGATTTGAACTTAGGTCTTCCTGACTCCAGACCCAGCCAGTATTCAATCTATCACACCATTCATTTAGCTACTGCCATGATGGTAGTAATTATTTTAAGGAGAAATTTAGTTTAAAATTTCATTTAACCAGTTCAATTCTTACAGAACAAAGAATGAGTGGACATTTCAGTCTGCAAAGCATAGGTTTAGGAAGAAATCTGAAATAACCAGGATTAAAAAAGAAAAAAAAACCAAAAGCCTTAGTAACAGATGTGATACAACAATTGAAAACATGAGTTGTTTTTTTCTCTCATAGTTTATACCTTTTTTTAAAAAATGTTTCCTTTAATCACATCTAATGTGTGTGCTACTGCATTTCCCAACTGTGCATAAGTCTAGAGTGAGCAGATGTGTAAAATTAAACAGTACTGCTACTAAGATTAGGCCCTGAAGTTGCTTTGTAATAGTCTGTTTCTTACTTAATAATTTGCTCCAAATGAATTCAGACATTTTGGGAACATTAAAACAAGCAAGGGGAGGTTCCTTATGTAACATTCAACAGTTATCAGATTATCTTCTCATCTGTTTTGTAAATAGACCAAGCAGACTTTTGACTATTTCACTGATTTCTTATTTAAAGTTTTAAGTTAAAAGTGTAAGAAACTACAGTTATCCCTTCCACATTGTGGAGGCTAGAGGCACAGTGCCCCCTGTAATCTAGAAAATCCATAGAACATTTTTTGGCTCACCCTTCATACCAGAGAAGAAGTCTGAATTATTAAGGTATTAAAAGATAAAATATGTTATTATGCAGTACCATACATGTATTTTATGCATTTCTGAGTTTTTAAACTTTTTCTGTGTCATCTTCTGGCCTTGCATGTCATCTGCAGCTTCTGCAAAACTCCCCCCAAATTCTTATTTAATTAATTATGCTGACCTGTATTATATTAAAATCACAATGGGGAAAGTTGCAATGTGGAAGGGATAGCTGCACTCTTAAGGCATACTATTAAAACTTCTGAAACCACTAAGTGAATAAAAGAAGGGCAAATTTGTGGAAAGTGAAAATTTCTAACCAATTAGAGTTGAGTAACAGAATGGGGCAAGGCCATATATAAACTCCAAGAAAGTCTTTATGTAGTTTTACTTAAGTATATACATGTATACATGTGTATGTGTGCATATATGTACATGTATACACACACACACCCACACCAAATATATAGTACAACAATAACAGAATGGAGGCATTAAAAATTTTGCAAAACACCACAGGCCATGGCAACTTTTTATGTCCTGAGCCTTCCAAAAATCCAATTTTCAAAGTCATAAAGATGTGTCACTATCTCTGAAATACCAGGCCAAATGTTACTGTTACAAATAAAGGAAAACTTAAGTCCAACACATACCTCTATGTAATATCTTTAAACTCCACAGGTAGGTCAGGCCTTTAACAACCTAAATTAAAAAAAAATACAAGGCAAAACTGTTTTAAACTATAAATTTTAAAATGAAAAAAAAAACACCTATGATTAAATCAGATTTCAAAGTGATCAATACAATATTTATTTAAAATCTACTAGATATGTGTAAGATACAAAGAAATATAAGATATGGTCTCATTCCCTGCCATCTAACTGGAGATAAGATACGTGCATATAAGACTTTAATAATATAAAGTGGTTAGCAAATGTAAATGTAAAATAAATAGTTCAAACAATAAGTCTATAAAAGTTCAGAGAAGAACCATTAGGCTGGTCAGGGAAGCTTCAAAAATGAGGTGAGATTATCCAAGTTTTGAAGGACAGGTAGGTTTTCAACAGAGAGATAGGAGAGCAACAACCGGTTCAGAAACAGGAAAGAAAAGACCCAAGCTGCTTCTGAAGGAGCGCTGCGTCCAGGCTGGCAGTAAGCTCACACAGCGGGTCAGCAAAAACCAAAAAGGTTGAGGCTAAGGAAAAAGATGATACAAACACTGGAAATCACTGATTTTCCATTTTCAGCAATTTCTGTCAACAACTATGAGTCAGCTAAGATCACAAAGTCTAACTGTGCACCTATCTACTCTTGTGCCAATGCACATGCCTTCTAATGAGACAATGAAGAGTTAGCATTATAGCCAGTCCTTGGAATCTTTATTAATAAGTTATCAAAGTGCAAGCGACTACTTCCTTCACAAACCATCAGCATGTGTACACAAGGGCACACTTTGGTAATTATCCCAGCATTTCAAAGAGTTTCTCAAGAGCAGGACTTACAAATTTCAAGGTTCTTTATTCACAAGTTAATTACCCTGATTATCAAAATTGGCTTAAAACTTAGCACATAAATTTTGTAAGACAAAAAAATATACCATATAAAAATAAGAACTTCAAGTTACATATAGTAAGATATACAGAAAACAATCCTCCAAAATGAGAAGTAGGCATGGAACGGATTTATTTTGAAAGCAATGAAATTAGATTTGGGAACTCATTCGGTAACTATCTCCACAGAAATCCTAAGAACAAGAGAAGAAAAAGAAAACATGGAAGGTAAAGTCAGTAAAACCAATTTCAAAAGATGTCAGTAAAGATCTGGGCCAAGACAAAATCCATATCAATTAACGCTGGACAGAGGTTAACATATTTTAATTGCACACATACAGTTCTGCACTCCTGAAAGTTTTGCTAACATGGCATAATCAGTTTCATTCTATGTTTGTATAGTGGTCTAAGAGGAGATGATTGCTTTGAAAAAGAGTCTACCAGTGAAAATTTCACATTTCCTGCTTTAGGAAGGGAAATATTTCTGTGGTGTGGAACCTGCTCTCCAGGAAGTGAAATAAGAAGTCACATTACGTAAAGAATGCATTGACTAGTCACAGAAGGGAAGGGAAAGAGAGAATGGAACAAGCATTTATCATGCTCCTACTATGTGCCAGGCAGTGTGCTAGGCACTTTACAAATACTGCCTCATTTGATCCCCACAACAACCCAGGAAGGTAGTATTCTTATTATTCCTATTTTACAGCTGATGAAACTGAGACAAAGAGAGGTTAGTGACTTGGCCACGGTCACGCAGTTAATTACTATCTGAGGGCAAATTTTAACTCAGGTATTCCTGATTCCTGGCCCAGCACTCTTATCTGCCATACCACTCAGCTGTTCAGAAGGTCAAAAACAACATTTTTTTTTGAAGTCCATAAGGATGATGCTAGCTAATAACTAACAATTTTCTCTCTAAGTCATAGAAAAGGCCATCTTTTTGGAATAAGAAGTCAGTGTCTGGTGGGCACAGGTAATGATAACAGGTTTAATTTTTAGGCTTGCATATTTGTATAATTATACGAAATGTGTTCATTAAAGGTAATACACTAGTGAAAGTCTTGAGAGCCAACGAATAGGCAGAAAACTCCTTGTGGGAAATAAAATTTATCACAAATTGTGAGAAGGGAAAAAAGACAAAGGAAAGGAAAAGTTTTAGCAAGTGTGTCCTAAAAATTTAAACTATGCCCATGTTATTTTTAAGTTTTGTTAAAATACACTAAATTTTCCTCCTAAGAGCACAGGAGAAGTACCATTCTACAAAGAAAGCAGAAATCTGCTTACAGAAAACTTAGGGGGCATTATTAGTATTCAGTAGACTAAGTTTTACAACAATGCCTTGACACAGCCTTGACACTCAAAGTACTTGTGCCTATTGTCAATCACTCCCTCTCTGACAGTTCAAGTGCACATCTTTTCAGGGACAACTTCAATCAACATTAGCACTCAAAATATAGAGCACAATGTCACCACTTCAGAAACAAAAGAGAAAAAACAGTGTTCAGGCAAAGCAGAATCGGCATCATTTCCTAGAGGGTCCAGAAGAGAGGAGGAAAAGGAAACACTGGACCAGAGGGATGACTAATGCTAACCAGATTACGTATCAACTTAGGGATTTCTTTTTTTAATTATACAATTTTTCCCCATCATTCATCTCATATCTCAAAGAACTGTCTGAGTAAAATATTGCTGAAACAACGAGGGAGGCCATTATGACCTTCTCTTTGGATCCCTGCCTTTCATTTCAGTGCCTGGAAACAAGAATAATTCTTTGGCTACACTAGGGTTCTAAATGTAAAAAGGGGCCGATGTTGGAGAGAATTATTTGTCTTGATTTATTACTATCCATTTTCATCTCTTTATTTTTTCTCTCTTCTTTTAAAAGTTTCCTCTCCCTTTTTTCTTCCTCCCTCCTTTCCTCCTCATGCTACTCCTACTTTTCCATGCCCTCGTCTCTAGCAATGGCACCCTGGGTACTGCTTGGCCCCAAGGTCGGAACAGCTGCTGACCCCTATTTTAGGACAATACTCATGCTGTCCTGACAACTGCCTCTCTAAGGAGGTAATCATGGAAACCAGAAACTGGTATCAGGCTGGAAGGACATTCATTGAATTGCCTCTTTATCAAACCACTTCTAATAAAGTCCTACTCTAATGTCCCACTGTGGCCTGGGGAATGACTCTGGGCTCTTGAAGGCTATGTTAGTGCAATGGAAGTTCGGGTTGGTCCTGCAAAATGATTTCTTTATGTTCATTACCCAAAAGTCAACTCAAACTACTCTGTCTGTCTATCTGTCTCTCTGCCTGCCTGTCTATCTATCTATCTATCTACCTATTCAGCCACAGTAGTTCCTTAAGTCAGGCTCTAGCAGAGCTGCGATTTGCATTACTGGAGGGCGTATGCAGACCAATGGCATTAGAGATTTTTTTGAAGCAGTGAGATACTATACAACTATAGGCTACAAATTGTAATTAGACTGAAAGTGATCCATAAGCAGAAGAATTCTTGAGGAAAGGGATTTTCACTTTTGTTTTTATATCTCAGGGCCTAGCTATCTGCTTACAAAAGCAAGTGCTTAACGAATGCTATATTTGCTTTTGCTGTTTTCATTCCGAATGTTATATATAGTCCCTTCTTCTTTCTTCTCCCCTTTTGCTGACCACAGCTCTTTGTCAGCTTGGTATTCATTAGCTGTGACTTGGGGAGACAGCCAAGGCTTTGCTAACCCACTTGTGTTTCCTAAAAAGAAAGATCTTTGAGATGGGGAATAGGAGCCAGGGAAGACTCATTCTGTAAGATTAGGATCCAGAAGGCATTAGAAAAAGTGGTAAATTCAGAAGCGCAACATCAGAGCAGAGAGCTGGAAGGGACCTGGGGGTATTAAACTACAACACTCTCATTTCACAAATGAGGAAACTGAGATTCTCACCTTCCCCCACCAAACACAAAGACTTGCCAAAAGTTACATAAAAATAAATGTGAAGTCTGGGAACTGAACTCAGATTTTTTGATTCTAAATGCAGAGTGCTGGAGGAGAAGTAAGAAAGATTTGGGCTCAAATTCCACTTTGGACATTCACCAACTGTGTGACCTTAATCAAGTCACATAACCACTCTATCCCTCAATTTCCTTATCCAGAAACTGGAGAAAATAACAGAACTTATCTCACAGGGCCGGTGACAGGATCAAATGAGATAATGTGCAAACCTGAAATGAAAGGTCCTATATAAAGTGTGAGCTATTATAATTATTCTTTATAACTAGGTTAGTCACAAAGGAAAGGGGAAAAGCACACATATTCAAAGAAAGTAAAGCTATAAAAAGATCAGGGCAAAAGTGAAGAGTGGTGTGATTTTTTAAAAAATTGACAAGTTTTTCATTAGTCAACATATGCTGCAGGGTGTTGCCCATTTTTTCTGCCGCCTCCAACCCTCCTCTGGACAGCAAAGTAAATATGGGAGAGGCCTTGTGTGACCCCACTACACAAAACGAGACTTAGGGAGTAGGAAGAGAATGGTGAAAAGGAGAGTCCTATCGGTGTGAATTTCAAGAGGTAAATGTGCACCTCTTTTTTTTTAATGTGGATCTTTGCTCCCCCTTTTCTGTCTTTTATTAAATGATCTATTAAATTTGAGACTGCTAAAAGCAACATCATGTCACTAACACTTAGAAGAGGAAATGAAACATTTTTATTTTCACCTAAAATCTTGATTTAAAGAACTCCCAATTCATGACAAAAACACTCCACCAAAATATGTTGATTATGAGTTCCTTAACAGCATTAGCTGTTAAGGCAAGAAAGTTCCCTTCACCCTGGGCAGTTCACACCAATAATTAGAGAGAAAAAAGTAAAGCTGTGAATTACAATGAACTAAGAGGAAATAACTGTCCACGTTGGATTAAAGGATTTAAGTTGTCAGTTTGATGTATAATGAATGTGAAAATCAGCCATTTAATTAAATGGTACATGGTATAATCACTTTGTTATGCTTTAAACTGCTTAAGTTATCAGAGCACCTTCTATCTAGCAATTGTTTAACATTACCCCACCCCATGGAAGACACTCTCATCTAAATTTATTTCAAATCTGAAATCTAGAATTCATACGATGTTTGTTTATTCATCTAAATTCCATTAGTGAATAGCTAGGAATTAAAACAGCTTAATGAAAACAGAACAGGAAAACTGTTTATGAACACAAAGTCCAAATTTCTAGATATGGTTTGAAGAATTACTAACAAATTAAAACCACATACACACATACAGATCACAGGACTACAGATTTGGAGAAGAAGGAACTTTAGAGGTCATCTAATCAAGTTAAGTCAACAACATTTACTAAGTGCTTATTATGTGCTAAAGAAAGCCAAAAAACCCAACATCTCTGCTGAGGAAAATGAGGCTCAGAGAGGGCAAATACATAATAATGATAAGAACATATCTATATACCAATATATATCAAGAGCATCTGATTTCATCAGTACAGGAATCCCTTGCTCTCAGTGGAGACAAAACCCCATCTATAATGTATAATCTTACAGATCTGCCTGAAGCTCAAGATTCAGGGGCTTGTCTGCCATTATATCAATATCATTAAAGTGGAAATGTAAACCTAGGTTTATTTCTTTCTGAATGAGGATTTCCTTATTCCTTCAGAATGAAGTAGTTACTTGTACACAAACTGGCTCATTTTGTAATTGGTAGCTACAAATTGTATAGTTGTAAAAACAATTTCCGTCTCTAAAATAAATTAAACAAAAAAAAAACCAGGAAACATTTTCCTTTTTTAGCAAATTTGGAAAATCCAATGAATTTTAGTACATAGGAAAAAGTGATCTTGCTAGGTATAGTAAGGTTTCAGCATGTACATCAATTCAAGTTCCTCAGGGCTATCTAGGGGCTGGAGGGGTATTATGTGACTGACACTTATAAGTAATAGACTGGCCACGGAAGGGAGGAAAGGACAAGAGCAGTACATTGGCCTCCTCTCCTCTCAAGGGTTACAGAGAAAGAAGGTTAAGGACGAGAGGGCAGAGAAGGCAGGAAGCTGACTACACAGAGGTCATTGCCCAAACATCACAAGGAGAGAGCCAAATACTCACTGCTACTGCAATTCTTCCCAGGACATGCTCTGGAATTTTCCTATACACATCCAAAGATCCCCCTGTAGAGATAAACAAATGTGGTTATTGAATACCAACAGCAGTATGGCAAAGACTGCACAGGGACAATTTTTTGGTACTTCCCCTTGCCACCATGTCACACACTAAATATCCAGGGACAAAGTGGTTTTTAGCCCTGTTTGCTTTGTGATGGGCATAAATTTTACATCTGCAATTAAGTGACCCACATTTGCACTTAGCCATCTGAGAGCACAATTAGTCACTTTCATCTTACTCTCAAGAGTGTGATTACATGGGTGTCAAAACTGTGTCAGGAAAAAAGAAGCCTAAACATGGCCATTGTGGAAATTTTAAAAATGAGAGAATAAGGGCTATTCAGCACTGTATATCAGTTTCCTCAAGTGCAAAGCTACAGTAGGAGTTTCTGTTGCTATAGATCACAGACCTAGAACTGAAAGAGCCCACAAAAGTAAGTTAGTCCAAGACTCTTATTTCAGAGATGAGGAAACTGAGGTCTGAGGAAGTTAAGTGACTTGCCTAAGGTCACACTGGGAGTATAAGAGGCTATATCTGAACCAGATCCTATCACTCCAGAATAAGTGCTCTGTCCGCCATAATGACAAAAAGGTTTATTACCAGGAGCACCATAAATATAAAAATGTTCTAAGAACAGTAATCATAACATTTGAATATAGAGCAATGTTATTTATTTAAAGCCACAAAGCACTCAACTAAAAACCTAAAGACTTTATTATTTCAGGAAGTCATACACTAATTTCAAAGATGGTGCCACTGCCCAAAATCTGTTTTCAACTATACTTTGGACTGCCTTGAGACCTCGTTTCCACGACACACAAATCATTCTATAGTATTTTGGTGTACAGATTCCATTTATTTGATCCAAAATAATGCTCCTCTATTTGAATGAATGAGGTTGGAATTAAATCTGCTTTTCAAAGGCCAAAGATCTGACACTACTGATCGTAGTCAAAAGAATGTGTGACACGGTCTGTAGAAAGGTAAAGGACTTAGGGTGAGGAACACTCCGCACACTGTGAGTTAAGGATGCTGTGCTGATTAATTTCATTCACTTATTTTTTTGTTTTGATTTTGGCAATAAAGGGTCATTGAAAATGATAATATATCATGAAGTAACTATGGTATAAAAACAAAATGCATCAATAAAACTTTTCAAAAAAAGAACATGTGACAATCTCTGAAGACAATTTCAAAGTTAGAGCCTAAAAATGTTTAGAGTAATGATAACATCACTGGAAGAAATACAGAGTCTTCTCAGGTGACTGAAAAAGATAATACTCATTTGGAGATATATACTCTGGTATATTTGTGAGTTTTTTTTCAGTCTCAGGACCTTGTCATCAGGAATTATTTATTGTTATTAGGAATAACTTATGATGTAAGAATTTGGAGAGAAACATCAAGTGCCCCTTTGTTAATAATCTATGTAGTATATTTTAACATAGAAAAAATAATCAAGTACATTTGTTAGTAGTCAAATACAGCAGTATAAGAGAGCTGGCTCCTTGCATATGTGAAAGATAGATTATATCTGATTTCTTCCTGGCTTTCTCTACACCTGGAAATCTCAAACTAAATATGTCTAAAATGTGAATATGTTTTTCTCCCTAAGCATATCTTCTCCTCCTGAATTCTCTTACTATGATGGATCATTTTGTTAACCACTTGTTAAGAGCCAGTCATCTGGCTGTCAACCTTAGAATCATCTTTGGATGTATGATATGAGAGAAAGGGAAGTTGGCAAATCCTATTATTTCTATCTCTCAAATCTCTTTCACATCTGGCTCTTCTTCTCTAATCCCATGGCAACCCCCAGAGTTCTTGCTCTCCTCTTTTCTGTTAGACACTTGCAGTAACCTCCAAAATGGTATTACCACCTTAAAGGGTCACTGAATCTTTGACTGGGATGCAATGTCAGAAGCCAGTAGTCCAACCTATATCTGAACAAGAATCTTCTCTGTGATTTATGTGACAAGGGGCCATCCAGGCTGTTTGAAGACCCATTACCAACCAGGCTGCCTACTTTACTTTCAGACAGATCTAATTTTTTGGTAAATTGTTCATTACAAGTCACCTCTTTGCCATTCCACATGAAGCTCCGCAAAGCAAACAAGTCTGGTTCCTTTCCAACATGGTAGCCCATCCAATAAATGAAGATAGCTCTCATGTTCTCTCCCATGTTCTCAGGGTTTCTCTTCTATAGGCTAAACCTATCTCCCAATTCCTTCAATCAACACTCATATGGCATGATTTCAAGACCCTTCACCAAAGGATCTTCCCATTCCTATCAAAATCCTTCCTAAAAGAGCACCTAGAAAAGAAATTTAAGATTATAATCTATCACAGCTGTAGTACACAGTGTAACACAAAGCTTAAAAATTGCTTTTAAGTGACTAACTTATTCACAAACACTTAATTCTGGCTAGGAAACTAGCCTTTCCAATATATACTCTTTCAATTCAAGTCAACAAGCAATTATTAGGTGTTTAATATTTTTGAGGTGTTGTGCTAGTGTTATTGTACAACAAAGAGTCCCTACCTTTAAGGAGCTTACAGTCTAATGGGTGACAAAACGTAAAGATCTATGCAGAAACAAGGTATATGTACTACAGGCACAGGGAGACCAGGAAAGGTTCTTGGAGAAGGTGAGACGTTAGCTGGGACCCAAAGGAAGTCAGTGAAGTCAGGTGGCAGAGAAGAGGAGGGACAGAATTTTAGGCATGAGGAATAGACAGAGAAAATGCATGAGTCATTAGATGGAGTGTCTTATGTGGGGAAAAGCAAGGAACCCAATGATAATGGATCATAGAGTATGTAGAGGGGAGTAAGGTATAAACAGACTGGAAAGGAAGGAGAGGGCCAGGTTATGAAGGATCAAACGGAAGACTTTATATCTGATTCTGGAGGTAATGGGTAGCCATTAGCACTTGTACCTCAGGAAAACTAATTTGATAGCCAAGAGGAAGATGGGTTGGGTTGAGGAAAGAAGAAGAAGGGAAATCAAGCAGAAGACTATTGTAATATGAATATGAAGCGACAAGAGCCTACTTACACCAGATTTATGGCAGTGTCCTAGGAAAGACAGGGACATATACAAGAGATACTACAAAGGCAGACCTAGTAACAAATTCGATATATGGGATGAGTGAGTGAGATATTGTGCCCTAACAAAAATAGGAAGGTTGGGAAAGTGAATGTTGGGGTAGGGGTCAGGAAAAGAATAATGAGTTGAATTTTGGATGAGTTGAGTTTAAGTTGTTTGTGGGACAGTCAATTAATGATGTCCAACAGGCAGTTGGAGATGTGGGCCTGGAAGTCAGGAGAGGTTAGGGCTGAATAAATTGATGTGAGAATCATCTGTATAGGAAATAATAACTGAATCCATGGGAGGGGAGGAGATTAGCAAATGATATAGAGGAAGAAGAGAAAAGGATCCAGAACAGTTTTGAGGATCACCCATGGTAAGCAGGTGTGACCTGGATGCAGATCCAACAAAGAAGACTGAGAGGGAGCAGTCTGATAGGCAGCAAAAGAACCAGGAGAGACTGAAATCACAAAAACATATAAAGATAAGAGTATCCAAGAGGAAAGGTTGATTGACAGTGTCAAAAACTGTAGGGAGGTCAAAAGGAATGAGGAAAAAAAAGGGTCATTGAATTTGACCAACTAAAATATCACTGGTTATTTTAGAGAGAGAGAAGTTTCAGTTGAGTGATAAGGAGGGAAGCCAAACAACCAAGGATTTAGAAGAGAGTGAGGGGAGAAGTGGAGAGAATGACTGCAAGGACCTTCTCAAGGTCCCTTGAGACACAAAAGGGAAGAGAAAAACAGAATGTAGTTAGTGAGGTTGGATGGATAAAGTTGGAGGTTTTGAGGGCTCTGTGAAGGTGAGAACAATTAATCTGTCACATTCCTGCCTGGGTAATCTTCATAACACATGATCATGGTCATGTAACTCCTTTCCTCAAGAACCTTCAGAGGCTCCTCATTTAGAAACTAAAAGAAAACCTAAGTTGAATTTACTTCTTAAGATTACTTCTTAAATACAAAGGTAGTTACTTTTTAAGTATGAATTTTCATATGTTAAGCTTTCTCAAAGCCAGGTACCTAATTTACTTGGTTCATCCATCAGAAATAATTTCATTTAATTCAGAAATAGTGGCAAAAGTGAGAACAAAAATAGTTTGTCTAGGCTTCCCTCCCCCAAATTGATCTTTAAACATCAGAATCTTGGATAGCAATTTTTCCTGTGTAAAACAGATGGTGGAAAATACATCACTGTCAATATCTTGGTCACTTTTGTTTGTGGTAAATTTTGACAAAGAGCCAGAAAATCACACTGTGGTTAAAAATATACACTGGTTATAAATGCTAAAGGAAGACAGTAAGAGGAAAAAGACAACTCTGTGATAATTCTTTATTTACTAAAATATTATTTGTATTGCAGATATAAAAAAGTGAAAAGCTTTTGCATCACTATTGTACCTTCCAAAGACGCTAACAAATTACAGATGCAATGGCCAGTCCCTTGTTAACTGAAGTGACTCCTGTTTGCTAACACATCACAGTCTTCATGAGAAGAGTGGATCCAACCAGATATACCAGGGAGAACCCACAACGTCAGATTCTTTTTTATGTTGTCACTCTGGAAACTATTAGGAAGGAAGTTACGAAGCCAAGTATTTCAGAAGGAAGTAAAATGGGGACTAGCTAGAAGACAGACAGATGAACAACGACAACAAAATGTTTCCGACTGGTCGGATACCATGTGGCTCCATCGCTGCATCCCTGCTATGGTTACATCGCCACACTGAGAACCGTACAAACAAGAATCACGTCTGGAGGATCACCAATGGCTGCTTTGAAATCTTCCTCCAATTTCAGTTGTTTCCCACTCTTCAGATGTCATCTACATAAAATTGTGCTTTACACAGCTGGCTGTGTTCAATATTGGGATTTGCCCTATCTTTGATATACTAACTACAGACAAAAGTCAGAGGCAATGCTTACCTCAATGACATATGATTTGAATGGAGTCCCAATGGAGATGCCCCCAGCCCCAATAGTCTAACTTCATGACATGCCCACTGTACCAACCTACCCCCCCACCCCTGCCAATACCCTAACTTCTTCACATGTGCCTCACTGCTCACTAGAACAACAGGTGTGTCCCTGAAACTCATAGTTCTCATAGAAACAGCAGACATGTCCAATGTGATGTGTTTCCAGGCACTGCCCCCACATCCATTCTTCATATTTCCCATGGAAACAGCAGATGTTTTCATGTACTCAACCACAGCCACATCCATCTAATCCTAGAAAGGATCACAATACTCAGCCAATCAGAAAGTAGCAGCACCAGGATGCCCAAGCAGTATGTAGGCCCCAAAACAACAGAAGGGACTTTCCTTAAGTAGGCATCTACACAGTAATAGGAAAGAACTGACTAGAGTGAACTTATGATGTAGAGAGGATTATTACAATATCATTATCATATATATATATACCCACAAAAGGGTTTCTCTGTATGCATTGTGGGTAACTGCATGCACAGTTCCACTGTGGTTGGGACCCCTCCTCTACTACCTAAGCCCTTAACAAACTCCTCCTGCCTTTTTAATATTAAATCATATTCCTATAATCTATGTAAAATTCTATGGTACGTAATTGCGTCTTTACCCTATACAAATCCATCTTGTTTTCTCTGAAGTTGCTGGAGAGGCATCAATCTCAATAAATGCCTCTCCTTGGACTAGAGGTGGCCTGACTGAATTCTTTGAGACAGTTCCAGCACACCGTATCATGAAACTCCAACAGTTTTTGGTGTCCCAGAGTTTAAACCTCAACAGTTTCACTGGTGTGGGTATTCTTTCCACTGACAAGATATCACAGTATTTCCAAACCTTAGTATATCAAATTCACAAGTATGTGTACAAAAAAAAATTAACTACCTAGGGCACACTGGTAATAAGTCTGTTCAAACTTAGGGTGGTTTTTGGACAACAGAAACATAATCCATTTGTGGCTTTGTAGGCTCTACCAAAGCTTATACTCTACTGACATAGTCCTAAAGAAACTGGTCATCCTCACGGGAAGAGGAGGAGGAGGAAGAGGTCAGAAGTGACAATATGATTTAAATGGATGTGGCATATTTATTCAAGGATACAGGATGAAATAAGAACCAATACTTTCAACTGAATACATTAAGTCTACCCTGTAGAAAAAGAATGGACATGAATCACAAAAGTCTTATAGATTTCAAATAGCATGAGGTAAAAGTCTCAATGAACGACAGTTTGAACTAGAAGTGTTGGTTCACCCTGGGACTATCTAAAGGCTTCTGATTTCATTCGTTCGTTCTTCCTCCTCCCTTTCAGATGCAGCTGAATATTCTATTCCTGGGTGGAATTCTGAGAATTACAAGATGTGCTGGACAAGTTCCAACTTACAGTGTAACTCTCATTTTTCAGATGAAGAAACCGAGACTCAAGGAAGTTCAACGACTTGCGTGAGGTCCAGTGAGTCAATGTCAGCATGTGGGTTAGGCGCCGCTCTAATTTTAGCCTGGTGCCCTTTTAACAACGTCCTACTTCCCTGTGAATACATATTTTTGTAGGGTTTTTTCCCTCCAAACTCCACTGCTATGCCACATTACTTTTAAACCGATACGGAACGCTGATTTTTAATCACGATTGAATGTAAACCCAATGCCCCAACGCATGATTAGTCTAGCTGGTCTGGTCACCAAACAGACAGCACCAAAGCTGCTGGCGTGATCCCCAAAGGCCAGTGAGTTCCAGTCTGTCCCATAGTCACAGTTCCTGCTAGTCAGTCACCTTACAGACACATGGGAGTGGTGACAAGAGGCACCCGGCCAGAGTAAGTGGATAGATCTGACATGCTGATCATCACTACTGGAAAAGTGGCTAAAGTGGCATCATCTTCCCATGAGAATATCACTCTACATTCCGTAGCCCCACAGTGTCTACCATGTACAGTACTTTATAGTCTTCCCTGCCTGGCTTCTTCTCCCTCCTCCTCGCTGTTCTCAGAAGCCTTAGCTTCTTAAAGCTCATCTGAGAGGCTACCACCTCTAACAAGCCCTCCTCAAACTGTCTTGTACTGATGTGTGTAAGTTATGTTCCTTTTGTCAAAAGCATACTTTCAAATCTTTGTATCTCCAGAGCCCATCATAGCACTCTACCTACAACAGATGCTGAATTTACCCAAGTTACATATAACAGGCACCAAATACATATTCTGAACTAATAAAAAGATTACATTATCAATATCAACCATTCATGCAATGATTTAATATTTGCAAAGCACTTCATAAATATTGTCTCATTTTATCCTCACAACAACCCTGAGAGGCAGGTGCTAGTATAATCTCTGCTTTACAACTGAGCAAACTGAAGCAGAGGGAAGTTATAAGTGACTTGCCTAGAGTCACACAGAATTTGAAGCCAAATTTGAACTCAGGCCTTTTGGACTCAAGTCCAGCCCTCCATCTACGATGCACTTAGGAGCTTCTGTTACTACTGCTGTTGTTGTTATGTGAAACAAATCATTTAATTTTAAATGAAAGCAATTAGTTACAGTTATAATCCTATAAATTTTGTACTTTTAAATAAAAATCTTAGAGAAGGCTTCTATTACAGACTGGTGGATCCGGGATGTATTTGGTGTGGGGGCTCTAATCAGTTCAACAAGTGGCAACCACTCCAAGCTTTTTCACATTATATACAAAATTCTTCTCTGACTCTTTTCATAAATTCACTACAGTAAAACCATCCTGTGTTAGAGGTCTTCCTCTGTTTTTTTAATATTAAAAAATGATAAACATACAAAACAAAGGAATAATAACAAGGAAGACAAGCACTTATGTCCCTTGTCCCTTGATCCCTCCAGGCCCGTCCCAAGCTCCACCACCTCCGGCCCTGTCTTCCTTCCCTCCTTCCTTGCCTCTTCTCACTCTGGAGACAGTCATGGTTTGGCTGTACATCTCTTCAAATAGATTTTTCCATCTATTCCTTCACTATTTTAATGACTCAGAGGTACCAATGTTTGGGTTGCTTTCCATTCTGCTGTCTTTTCTTCTTTCTCCTTGATTATTATCCTTCCTTTTCCAGTCAAACAGCTCTATATATGAGATCTCCTCAGTCACTACTGCATGTCATCACTGATAACATAATGCAACCTCCTTTCATCCACCATGTCTCTTTTGACTGTCCTTCGGGTTATCTGTAATTCTGATGCTTTCAAGATTACGGTGCACAGTGATTTATAGTCAAATAACAGGAGTATATAAATATTTTTTAAAAATGAGCTTTTTCAACAGCAAACTTTAGACATCACTGAAAGAGCAAGGCAATTTCCTGACTGTGATTCAGTCTAATCTCCTCCTCCCATGAAATTCTGTGCCCATCTCATTGTCACTGCAGAACCTCTCTAAGTCTCCATCTACTAAACTTAATAAGTTACATATCACAGTCTGGTCAATATGCATTTTTCATCCATTTTGGTTTTCAAGTGTGGATGGTTAAAACAATGTCCCTTGCATTGCTATGGAATTCCCTGAAAAGGCCTGAGAAATGTTCAAGAGCTCAGTGTAACTGATTATCAGCTGTGAAGAGAAGCATTTCAGAAAACCTCACCACCAAGAGGAATCCTTTTGTTTTGAATGTACAGGACACTTAACAAGACTGGACACTGCCTTTTGTAAGCAGGCGTCCAATTTTTTAAACTTTCCTTAATGTCAAAACTCAGCAGATGGTTGAACATTTTCTTAGTAACCATATCTATCAGTCATGTATAATTTTAACATGTACATATGAGAAAATTTTTTGAGAAGATTCTCCAAGGCTGCACTTTATTCTACTAAGTACTTTTGAAATATCAATAAATAATAGAGTAGCTCTTATGTTTTTTGAAAAAAAATATGTATCTATAAATGTGGTGAGCTACAGAAAATTATTAAAGGCTACCTGTTTCTTAATTATGTTACAGTTGGGTTTATTTTATGCCCATGTTATCTTTAAATGTATCCATTTTTATTTAATGTCTGCTATGTGTAAATGACAATGCTCTGGTCTGTAGAGATAAAAAGAGAGACCAAGACAGGGTTTTTGCCCTTAAAAAGCTTTCAATCTAGTAGGGGAGATAAGACATATAGACAAATAAATGCAACACAAAGTTAAGCATGATAAACACTTTAGAGTTCTAAATACTTTGAAATTCAGAAAAGAAAGAAATTACTTTTGAATAGAGGATCTCAAAAAAGACTTCATGGACAAAATGGCATATAGGTAAGGCCCTGAATATTAACTGTGCAAATATCAGGTAATGAGGTGGAAGAAGGATATCTGAGGCAGAGAGAA
This sequence comes from Bettongia penicillata ogilbyi, assembly GCA_023548195.1. NCBI lineage: Eukaryota > Metazoa > Chordata > Mammalia > Diprotodontia > Potoroidae > Bettongia > Bettongia penicillata. Next base: position 355,095 of record JAJHZJ010000148.1, read on the forward strand.
TAGTGTTAAGCAAAAGTATGAAAGAACAGAATATTCCTAGGGAATGGTAAATTATACTGTGCCTGAAGTGCAGGATACATATTAAAAATGAAAAGTTTTTTCTTCTTGGTCCAAATCTATAATTTCATTGGCATAGCAAACTTGTGGTGAGGAAATTATTTTTACTAATATAGTTTAACATCTATTTTGCAATTCAGAATCTTTGAGTGCTCTCTGGGGTACTGAGAACTTGTGTGTCTTGCTCAGTCAGGTTCACATAATCAGGATCTGCCAGAGGCAGGACCCACACCCAGGTCTTCCTGACTTTTGAGGCCAACTATCTACCAACTGAACCATGCTTCCATATAAAGTGGGACAGATTTGTAAAAACAAGCAAGGAGAAAATCATGGAAGATCATAAAAAAATATATGAAACATGGAACTGAAGAATTTGGATCTTTCAAAGGAAGAGATGATACTCATTTAAACAAGGTTCCAAGCATGTCTCTGATTTATGGTCTTGCTTCTATGCGGTTTACTTGTACAAGATATGTGTGTGTGTGTGTGTGTGTGTATACACATATATATACATATATATGTATATATATGTATGTATGTATAGATGTATAGATAGATATAGATATAGGTATCTATAATTATATCGTTCTAAGACATCCAATTTTTGACAACTGTGGCTGAATTTTATCTTAGAAAACCATACACATGATAACTAAAATATACACCTTGGTATGGCATCAAATGCTGGGTCATGAAAAATTCTAAAGTCATGGATTATCGCTCCAGTAACGTACTGAGAACCTGAAAATGGAGACTTGAATGTACGAAAAATGGTGAGTTTTAATGGGTCAAACACTAAATGTGTCACTTAAAAGACAGGCTCAAACTTAAAGTGGGTGGAAGAAAACAGTGATTACCTTATTTCATTGGTAAGATACTGGGAAATCTGCATAATGCCTTGATAGATGAAAAAAAAAACCACTTCAGAGTGGTTATGAGTGAAAAATACAGATGGAAAGGAACAGGGGTAAGGTCCAAAGAAAACTAAATGCAGCTTGGCTAAACAGCTGTGTTGAAAAACAATTTCTTATCTTGCAATTAAGAACCGATTTCTCACTGAAAGACACAGGACATTGGGTTAATAGATTTCTTTAAAAGAAAATCTGTTTTGGCTATTGAAACATTAAAAGAACAGAACAGCTGTTTTGTCAGTAAAGACAGATTGTATAGAAGAATCAAATATCAAACCACAGATTAGACTAGCATTTAATCTGCTCTACTTAAATTTTCAATAAAAGTAAAAGAAATTACATTCTGGAAAATATAGCACTGCTAAAAATTTTAACACTAGTAATCAAAACCACTAGGTTGATTTTAGGGCATAAGAAGAGGTAACTATTAATATGTTTTAATTATTTTTTAACACCCTAGTCAACATCTATAGCAAATTAACATTTTAAATCACAATGTCAATAAAGCTACTTTAGGAATGATACAAGATGTAAAACTCACCATCCATGAACTCTGTACATATTGAAATCCTGTTTTCTACAAAAAATGCACCATAAAATCCTATAATATATGATGAATCACACTATAAAAGAAATAAGACAAAAAAAGTAGTTTGGTTAAAAAAAGGGGAGAGGCAATACTGAAAACATATTTAAAAAGTGGTTACTGGAAAAACGATTACCTTATAAAGAATTTCCAATTCAGACATAATTTGTTTTTGAAGTTCCAGTGTAATATCTAGCAATATCACCTAACACAGAAAAAAAGACAATTATTACCCATTTGTTCTCTTTCAAATTAAAACTTGTGCACAACTGCTATGGATTATAGGAATTAAAAAAAGGATTCCCTACCATCACCAACACCTCATCCATACAGCAAACTGCATAACATAAACACATCTATCTATTCCTTTGGACTGGGGGAGGTGGTACAGAAATGATTGATGGGGTAGGGGAAAAAGCCAGGTCTCCAAGGTCAGCATTAATGGCTTTAAAAGTCAGTTAAGTTATAACACCCTTAATTTATACACCCTATTTTGGCCATATTGGTTATTTTCAGAGGAAGAAAATAGGAGTGACTTGTACCTATTAACCCTCAAACCATTAAAAGAGAACGTCTTGTGATTCACACACTGGAAGATAAGCACACAGGATGACAGATATAAATGTCACTTAAAGTTGGTATTTTGCTTGTAAGAACAAATATGTCATCCAAGTCAATTTTTTTTTTTTTTGCATAGTCAGGAGGAAAATATAAAGCTTTATAATACTTAAGTTTTAGAACCGGAAGAGAAATTAATGACCTTCTAAACCCAAAGTTCTTCACCTTTTTTGTGTCTTAAACCTCTCTGGGAGTCTAATTAAAGTCTATGAATCCCTTCCCAGAACAATGTTTTTAAATGTGCAATATAAAATACATAAGATTTCAGAGGAAATCGTATTGGAATATAGTTATCAAAATATTAAAAGACGTCAGATTAAGAACTCTTGATCTATATCAACTCTCACTTTATGGATAAAGAAAAGAAAGCCCAGAAAAGTAAAGAGATGCTTAGTAGTGGCAGAACAGAGGTTGGTCTCCAGGCCCTCTAAGACTTCCATCCCAGGGTTTTTCCCACTATTCCCTGGTGCTTCCAGACATATTAAAAGCATTTCCAAGTGAGCAAGGTGACTAAACAAATGAATATAAAACATGCAAACAGCTGTGTTTAATTTTTTCAATGTCACTAATGTGTAAAGGAGAGTACACATTGACAAAAGCATATATCTTCTCAAGCGCTTATTATATATAAAAAAGATTATTTAAATTTTACTTGACTCTTCATTAAGACTAATATAAAGACAAAGATTACTCTTTTATATAAAAAAGAGATTCAGCTAATGAGAATAAAACTCTAGCAAGGCTTTTTTTTTGTTGTTGTTAAAGAAAGGTGGCCAAGGTTTCTGACTCCAGGCAATAGGGGGGAAGAAAGGAACTTCAAGCTTGGGATACAAATAACACTTAGTGTCCTGCCATTACGGTATATACCACCCAACAGTTAAACTTCACCTCATGTTAGAGAAAGAGAGCAAATGTAATCATGTTGGAGAATTAATAGAACATAAATTATGGACTTCATCCTGCTGACAGAAACAAGTGAGGAAAAAAAGGCAATTTCCAAACACACATCTTACAGTATTGACATCCATCTAAGGGTAGAAAAAACCAAAAAAGCATAACTAGTTTCTATCAAGAGTTTGCTTTAGGGTTATTTATAAAAGCTCTCACCAAACTAGATTGTAAGTGTAATACAGGACTGCCAAGAAACATTTAACACGCCTCCTCCGATCAATAGTCATTTGCCAACAATATTCACTTACATTTTTTCTTACTGTAGAAAACTTAGAAACAAAATAAATTCTTCTAGCACTGTATCAATCTTAGATCGTTATACTATTAGGACTATACAACTGTATTTCAAATATAAGGAATATTTTCTTCTAATTAACTAGGTTAAACCTTAAGGTTTTTTAAAATAAATCATTCATTTAATACTTACCATGACCACTAACAAATAGAGTATTATCAAGTTATCAACCTATTTATATCATGCAGGTGTGTCCAGCATTTCAGAATGAAATCAAAATTCATATTATAACTCTAATCTTCACAGTTACTTATTTTTGGATGGGGAAAATGGATGTACTTTACTTTTCCAACAAAATTTCAAATGCTACAAATACTAACAGGTAAACTGGAAAGATCAACCATAATTCTAATTCTATCAAATTCATTTTGCTCATTTAGATTCCATAAATTTAAAGTATTTAACTCTGACATGCTGGTTTTACATTATGGTACCAGCTTCCTAAATATGAATTTTTTTTTTTGAAAATGAAAATTATTATTATTTTTTTAATTAGCAGTACTCCAGAATGAAGACTTCTTGGCTTCATAGTAGGTAAGAAAGTTGATAATGTCATCTGGAGGATGTTGAACAGGAAAATAAAGTTGATCCTTAAACCACAGGGCTTCTAGGAGATTTATAACTATAGCAGAAGTTAATTTTCATTCCCCTATTAATTCTTGTGAGTGATCGTTAAAATAATAAGAAAGAGTCAATTTCTTATTTGATACGGACTATGAATAAAATAAGCAAAATATTAAACTTCTGTTTAAAGTATCTGAAAAAAAATTCCAATTATGGACAGCTTGAGACAAGATTGAGGTGGTTTTTACTCCTGGCCCTCCCACATCTAGGGTAAAAAAGTTGAAACAGAAAAGGCTTTGAATATTAAGCATTTCATGGAGAAAGGGTTAAAGCTAAGCCTGAAATACCTGAGTACATTTCCTCTGCTCTCCACTACACCTCCAGGACAAATAAGGATGAGTTGTCAAGTTAAATACAAGCAGTCAAGTGACTGAATTATAATTTACTCTGTGCTCAATTTAAATTAGTGTGAGGCTATTAAAATATACAGTATAAATACGGCAATTCATCACAAGCTGTCATGGATGACTTCATTTATTTGCTAGAGTGGCACACGTTCCACTGAAGGGAAGGAGAGCAAAATCACAGGTCAAATTAAGCTGCTATTCTGTTTTAATTCACTTATTTAATCTATGGCGACATAATTGTCTTTTACAGTATGTACAACTCAGAAAGGAAATTTGGGAGGATTACAGTCAGTATACAAATGATTAATCAAATGGTCCATTTAAATGCTAGTTTAAGAGCAGCAGAAACCCAAAGCAGTCAAAGAATGATAATCAGTGCATGCTACGTATTATGCTATGATTTTTTTTCTTGTAGATGGATTTTTCCCAATTAGAAAAAAAGCAATACTGGGGAATCCATTAAATCCTCCAAGCATTACCTAGCTGAAAGATTTTTATAGAATACTTTAATGGTATAAAAAGGTTTAGTTTGCAAGTTGCATAACAGTATTTTATATGTTTTTCTTGCTCTATTTACTTGCAATTTTCAAGACTACCTATAACAAAAATGGTAGTTACTAATAGGTTTCATGAATTATAGTCACTGTCAAGTAATTACCCTGTAGTGCACTGGCGATTAGCATTACTTTCAGGATGTTTCCTTTGGTGAAAAGATTTCTAAATTTTATGGCAGCAAAATTAAAATTCAATGGAACTCTGATTTTCTCCCCAAAATTTAATTTGCTTTATATTGTCAATCCCTTTTACTACAGTGATGAAAACTAGGCATTTCATCGTTGTTTGTTTGTTTTTTTTTATCTAGGCACCCAAAACTACAGAAAGTTACTGTCACATCAAGATGTCAGGTTACTGACTCCAATTATGAAGTTTGGTTCAGAAAGGAGAGAACTGACCAAGGCTTTAGCTTTTATTAAACTAGTGTGCATGTTAAGGAAGTTACTAACTTTTGTTACTAACATTTGTTAGTACTTTTAGTATAAGAGGAAAAAAATCCCGTTTTCTCGGGCTCTCCTTTAATTGCTCCTACAGACAAGGGTTTAACTGATCACCTGACTTGGGAGAGCCACAAGTGTTCTATAGCTGATTTTTTTGGGCAAAGGCCTGACAGTGCGCTTCACAATATGCCTCTCTGACACATGGCACCCTTATTTCACAGTTGAGGTCACAGAGTAGGACAAATGCCATTCTTAAAGTCACATGAAAAATCAGAAGCAGAGCCAGGAAAAAGCCAAGTGCACTTCAAAGTCTTCAATTCATTTCACCATGACAACGGGCTAAGACCAGAGGATCATAAAGTTCAATATTTGACTCTGCCAGTGATAGCACCATGATACATTTTGTAAGTGGATATGAGTTGCTTCCATGATATCACCTCTAAAGACTAGAAATTCATTCCACAAATATTTATTGAATGCCTAACATGAAAATGATACTATGCAGGCACAGTGGAGTATAGAAAAGGAAAACATGATTTTAAGGAGTTTACGTCCTAAGACTAGCAAAGTTTGGGAGCTAAGACGTATACATTAATAACTATAACACAAAGCAACACGTGATATGTCCTAAGAGATGTACAAAGTACAACAAGTGCCCAGAGGACAAAAAGATCTGAGATGTACAGGAAAAGTTTCAGGAAGAGACAGCATAGATCTCAAAGGGGGGGTATGGGCTTTTAACAGGCAGAGATGGGGAGGGGAAGTAGAGGATAGGATTCCAAACAAGGGGCAAGAGCAAAGGCACAAAGGCCACACAATTCAGTATGGGTTCAGTTAAGAGCAAATAGTCCAGTTTGGCCAGAGCACAAGGCAGATTGTACAGGAACAGGAAGAAATAAGGCAGAAGAAGCAGGCTGAAATCAAGTCTTCTGTGTTGTTCAGTCTTTTCAGTTGTGCTCAACACTTCACGATGCCTTTTTATTGTTTTCTTGGCAGAGACACTGGAGTGTTTTGCCATTTCCTTCTCCAGCTCATTTGACAGAGAGGAAACTGAAGCAAACAGGGTTAAGTCACTTGCCCAGGGTCACACAGCTAGAAGTGTCTGAGGCTGGATTTGAACTCAGGAAAATGAGTTTTCCTTACTTTAGCCCTGGCACTCCATCTACTTTGCCACCTAGCTGTCTCGGAGTCAGATCTTGGAGGGCTTTAAATGGCACGCTGAGAGACTGGGGTTTTATTTGGTAAGGAACGAGGGAATCATTTCAGGTTTTTAAGCAAGGAAATGACATGATTTGAGCTATGTTTTAGGAAGATTAATCCAATAACAGTATACAGGATAGATTTAAAGCAGGAGTAAGAAGAAAGGCAGGGAAATGAGTAACAGGTGACTGGAATAATTCAGGAGGCAGTAAATGTAAATCTGAAGTAGACCGACAGCAATGAGAATAGTATGAATAGAACAGATTCATGAAACAGAGTCAACAGAATTTGGTAAGTGGTTGGGGTAGGAAGGAAAGGGTCAAAGATGACCAACGAGCTTTAGCTCTGAATAAATAGGAAATAGATATTAAATAATAAAATAATATAAATATGTTCAAATAAATTATTAATATTAATGATTATCAATAATTACATAAACATAAAGAATAAAAATAAATATTAAAATAAAGGAAGTCAGGGGAAGAAGTTATTTTTATGCAGATAATGGCTTAGATCTTAGATGTAATGGATTGGAGGTGCTAGCTAGCAGGACTACCAAATCACAGCATGAAGTCAGAAATGTCAGATTAGGATTTGCGAGGGGTAAGAGTTAAAGAAAAGCATTTAGAAATCATCTGAACACAAGTGATAACTGAAGTCATAGGAGTCAAGAAGGAACTGCAGAGAAAAAAAGTGCTGAATCTGAGTGACTGTGTTCAAATCCCAGTTCTGCCACTTACTACCTGTGTGAACTTGGAGGAGTCACTTGATTTTTCCTTGGGTCTCAGCTTCCACATCTGTAACACTGTGCATAGGGAGAAGACTGGGGGGTGGAGGTGGGGAGAGAATAGGTGAGTTGAGGTCCTTCATATCTCTAAATCTCTAAACCTCAGAATATCATTGAAATGGTTGCCTTGGTGTGGGGGAGGGAGGAGAGAGGTTGGGTAGGGACTCCAAATCAAAAGTGGGACTGATGTACTAGAAAAACAGGGAAGGATTATTTCTAGATCTCTTTCCTGGATCATAACTGACAGCTTAAAATCCACCAGTTCAGAAGTATTTTTTGCACTTTTCCCTAAATTTATTGTATGCTTACTAATAATGAAGTTCCTATGAGCATATAGACAAGGGGTGGGAGGGTGATGCTACTTCTTTCCTCTTCGTAACTTTTTTTCATACCTTATTTCTATTTATATAGTGGTTTCATTATCCAGATGAGATTACTGTCATCTACAAACATGTACATTTCATAGTATGTACTTTTCAGCACATTTATAAAAATGCTAAAAAGACCCTTCCCTTTGAAAAATTCAGACACAATTACACATACACATATGCATATATGTATATATTACATATATATGCATACATGTGTGTGTGAATGTACCACTTGGTTCCAAGCCTTTCTTCCCTTCTCTAAACTAACTTCCTATTTATGACAGATACTTTCCTCCAATATCCAGTTTAGTGCGGTGCCTGTCTCTTCTGAGAGGCTAATTCCATTATGACCACTAACCACCTGTTCCTGCTCACATGCTTTACCTACCCTTCTCTCCAAGCCCTCAGTCTCTCAAAGAACTCTAGTAGATTAGTAGGGCATGATTTCTCCTTAGAGAAGCCATGTCTTCTTTCCCTCAAAAGGTTATTCTTTCATAAATTTTCAGCGACTGGACTCCTTATTTTCATTTTCACTGGTCTGTAGTTCATTGTATAACCTTTATTATGGATGGGCATCACATTGGCAAATCAGCAATCCACCAGTACAATGGTCCCATGTAACCAGAATAACACAATCTAGTGAAGAGTTTTATAAATTCGGTCTCAGTTTCTTTAAAAAGCAAAAACAAAACCAAACCAGGTACACGTGACAATATGACAAATTTTTTCCTTATGACTTATTTACGTTTGTCAATTAATTCTAGAATAATATATGCATTTAGAATTACTTATCCTAACAGCTCAAATTGAAAGTGCTATTCAGAAAATGCAAAATAAATTTATTATTAGCCTAAGCAAAACACAATTAGGCAAATCTACAAACCCTACAGATACTAATGAGTCTCAGATTAGAAGTATCACTGTTCTCTTCTATTTTTGCCAATAACTTAGAGTTAACTATATTTAACAAAAACATCCCAAATAATAACCTTTCGCTACATTCACAGGATATCAACAGATGGGAGTCAATCAAGAAACACTTATTTAGTGCCTACTCTGAATGAGGCACTGTTCTACGGGCTAGAGATAGAAGCAATGAAAATCTCTGCACTCAAGAAGTTTATATTCTAGCAGAAATTAAACCAGAGATAAACGGGAAAAATAAAGGAAAGAAATCTCAAGAAATGTTTGCTAATTCCTTGATAAATCTCTACAGCCAAATCACTTATGAAGTTACAATGATTATACTAAAAGATCTGGGAAGGATACGTAGATAAATGAAGAGACTGTGTTTGGAGAGAACGGTAGATCATTTTTAAAATGGCAAGACAGTGGCTAGAAATGTGAATTCAGAAAGAACATCGGTTCTTTTACTAATCAGAAGCTTGACCTCTGCACCTCAGTTTCCCTTATCTGGAAAAAGATGGGATTGGGTTAGATGGCTCCTAATTTTTCTTCAAAACCTAAATTCATAGGGTCTATCTTTTGGCAAATATCTCTAATAGTGGGTTCTGTGAACTTTTGGACAACTTACTAAAGACAAACTACTGAAAGCTACTACACTGAAAAACATCACTGAATGTAGTATGAGCAAAGGAATGGAAAAGGTGTCTAAAATGGCTAACCTTTTCATTCACTCATTTTGGGGTGATTCTTAAGTAAGAACAATTCTAGCAATGTAAATTTTGCTATTTTGTTATATGTAAACATATTTCCCTGCTGGAACACAACAAATCGCTGATGATAAAGAAAGGGACTGTGATATATTTCCTAATTTAGCATGATAAAGTCCAAGACAAATATGATGAGCAGATGTTTAGAATTCCAAACGAAGAACACAGGTATTTCTAACTACTGCCTGAAGTAGATAGCTATGTTAACTTCTCTTCAATGACCACCTAATGACCCAAATTTCTGCAATGACTTTTAGAGAACGTCAGTCAGTCAGAAAACTTTTATTAAGTACCTCCTATATGACAGACATTGTGCTAGGAATGAGATTTGAATGTAAAGGTATATTTAAAAATAACAAGTATAAGGCAGAGGAAGACAAAAGTTTAGAATTAAGAATAATTATTTTTAATGGAGAAAAAGATTACAGAACCTTTTTCATAACTTACCTTTACAGCTAATATTTTTCCACTTGGGACATGATATGCTCTGGGAAAGAAAAAAATGGAATAACTTGTAAAAATGATTTATTGATATGCTACAAATTCAATCATCATATTTATAACAATGTGTTCTGACAGGTTTTCAAGTAACAGTAACAATAATAAACACTATTTACTGAGGACCCATTGTGTGTGAAACTGTACTGAACACTCAACAATTTGGAAGAAACAGCAAATTTGTACCATATGTTCTTAACATCAATAATGTAATTTCAAGATGTGACTTCATCAGTGTGACTGATTTTACTGATGCAGAATGTAAGTATTACATGTCTTAGTAGATGTCCTCATGAGTTGATACGGCCAAAAAAAAAAAAAGGTATTAGATGGTAGGAAGCATTCTGGTGAAACATTACACATATCCACACACAAAATTTTTAATGTTTTGTTCTGCAACATATTCAGAAATCCTGAATTTTTACCAGAATTGACATCTGATGATAGGCATACACTGATTAAAACCATCGGTTGATTAAAGGGGAAAAAATTACTAGAAAAAATATTAAGAAGGGAAAGAGAAGCTATCTACATAGGAACAAAATAATGGGTTGATGAGCTGAAGAATTTTAAAATAACAAGTGAGAAAAAGTTGTTTAAAGAAATGCTAAGAAGTAGGGTTTCCAGAAACTAAATGTTAAGAAATCACACTGAGACTTTCTATGTTTAATGTAATGTGGCCTTTTGTACCTAGACAGCATTGAATTCATATTCTAAAAGAATTCTATAAGTCCCATAATCCAGAAGCAATTTGGCTTATATAAAAATTTCAATAAAAACAAGTTATCCCAAATGATCTTGTTATCCCAAGCCACTTAAAGGAAAAAGAAGCCAATCTGTTTGCTTAGACATAAGATCTTGCCACATAGAAGAGTTTATACATTATCCAGAGTTGGCTGTTCTTCCAATCTCCAGGACTGGTACAACATGAGCATACTAAAGGTCAGGGAAGACAGTTTATTTATTCCTAATTCCATCATTGACTAAAAATCTCTATCTGTACTGACAAGCATTTGCAAAATCACTTACTTTATTATGCTCCCAACATTTTAATTGGTACTGTCACATTGGTCAAATTGGATCTTCCATCTACTCTGCATGTGTTTAGTATCCATTAATGTATGTATATGTTGTCTTCTCCATTAGACAAAAGCTCTTTGAAGGCAAGGGCTATTTTTTTCTTTGTATCCCCAGTAATTAGCACAGACCCTACCACAAAGTAAATATTTCCTACAAACATAAACCATTAACATTAGTTTCCATTTTAGGCAGAAAGATTTGTCAGATTTCTCTATGGGCAGTTGTTTTAAAAGTCAGGTTCATAATTTCGAATGGCAAAGCTGAACTGGAAACAACTTCCCATACTGTTTTAAACATCAGGAAGAGAGAAATATTTTGAAAGTTAAGCCACCAAAGGGTAATGGCAAAAAATACAATGGTCAGGAACTGGCTCCTAGGCATATTCTAGGAGAAGCAGCATAAAGGCTGTAAACAGAGAAAATATATGACCGGAAAAAAGATAGACTGGTCAGGTAGCCAAAGCAAGGGATAAGCAAAAGAAAGTCAGCCTGCCAACCCCAGTGGTATCTACACCATATCAAAAGAACATAAAAAGAGAGCTCTATTAGATGCAACGGAACCCTAGTAGTGGATTTAGGAGAAGATGTGGATAAAGTGGCACAACATGGACAGGTATGGATGTGTTGTGCTCTGTATCAGCAGAATGCCAATGATCATCACGTGTCCACACTGCTGACATTCAGCTAACAGCAGGACTTACTTGCAAGGTTTTGCTTATTTAGGTAACCAATATAATTGTACAGTCTTGGACATGCCACTCAGCCTCCAATTCTATGATGCCATAGAATTTTTAAGAAATAGACTTCATTATAGGTACACCTCACACTATAAGCTAAAAAAAAATATACTTACAAAACAAATGAATTTGGGAGTGATTACTCACACTTCTGAAGTATTCTTTTGAGTTATAAAAGGATTTATTGCAACACTTCACTGAATAGTGAGTCTTCAAGACGACATAAAATGATGCAATTTACAAAGATTCAATGATATACAAGTTTTCAGAAACTTACATTTTATACTTTATAATGCTGGTGTTGGGGAAGAGAATACACCCCAAGCTTGCAGCTTAGGCAATAAATTCAAATTTGAAAAATAATGAATGTGGATCATGTGCAAGCCACTGTGTTAAGCTCTACACAAAGATAATGATCCTGTTCTCAAGGAAGTGACAACCACCTGAGGGGTACAAAGAAGACCAAGACAAGTACAAAGATGTGATGGAGGCAAAGTTCTATATTAAATTTGAAGGAAGAAGAGATTGATTTCACCAGAAGGTATGGGCAGGAAGAAAGGTTCAGTGAAGACTTCTCGGAGGAGGATTACCTTTTGTGCCTTCAAGGTAAGAAGGTAATTCAATAGATCACAGAACCACAGACTTAAAGCTGGAAGGTCCTTAGCAGCTATCTAATCCAACTCCACCATTTCACAGATGAGGAAACTGATCTTAGAGAGGTTAGTGACTTTGTCTAGGATTGCACAGAAAGTTAGTATTAGAGGCAGGATTTGAACCTAGGATTTCCTGACTCCAAGTCCAAGTACATTATCTACTTTGCCACACTACCTCTCCTAAAAAGATGGAAACAGACAGCTGTTTCTGTGTCAGACTTTCAGAGTATGTACAGCAAGATAATTTTTTTAAAAAATGTTCTGTTAATGAATTTTTAACCATATTTACTTACTAATAATTCCTACCACAATATCCTATGAGAAACAATACAGCCCAGTGGACAGAACACTGAACTTGAAGACTGGAAAACTGGTTCAGATCCTGCTTATGATATCTACCAATGGTATGACCCATGACAAAAGATTTAACCTCAGTTTCTATTTAAAAGTCATCTGTAGCATTTATTTCACAGATAATGTATGTAAAGTGTTTTACACACTTTACACTGTTGTATATCATCCATTGTGATCTTTTCCTCCTAAATGAACAACAGAAAAGTTAAACAAAACTGACAGATACAATGACTAAAAATGACACAGTAAGCAACATTATCCATCCTTGGTGTAATACCTTTTTATAAAGTGGAAAGGAATGTGTTACAACATCAGTCATGTAGAACCAATATCAACTGCAATGAATACAAGTTTTGCTACCTTTTAGTGGTTTTTTTTTTCATTTATATTTGGTCATTGTGTATTTTCTTCTGGTATTTATTTCTCTACTCTGTGTAGTCCTCCCATACTTTTTTGGATTCCTTATATAGTCATTTCTTACAGTGTAAAACCATTCCACTACATTTATATATAATGTGTTCATTTACTCAACCCAAATGATGGGTTCCGACTTTGCCTCCAACTTTTGGCTACTATAAAAAAGGGTTCTATGAATATTTTGGCAGATATGTTACATGTACATAGTTATTTCCTGAAAGAAATTATTAATCCATGGTATTTATAATTCCATTTAATAACAAAACAGATAAGAGGGTTCTGTTGGACTCAGTAGCTCATTATCTGGCAGAAGAGTTCATCTGAAATGTGATTCAAAAGGACAGCTACTGTACTTGTATATAAATACAGGTAACACAACATGTTAGAATATATCATCCCTTCTACATTCCATTAATGCCAACTTACTCTAAGTTTGAATGTTAAAATCATCAATAGAAAATGGTAATGGGAAGGTAAGACAGTTGAATGCAGAGAAAACCAAGATTCAAGAGTAAAAATTCTAAAAATGGTGTTGTTAGTCTGAGCGCAAAACATCTGGAGTTTTAAGATAAGCAGTAGTGATAAGAATATGATCAGGAGATAGTCTAATATATACTGTACTGGACAGTTTGGCAACTTAATTAGCTTGTCAAGAAAGCTGATCCCTTTTCCAAAAGGGAGATCTCCTATTTCCAAATGAATTAAAAGGAAAGACTTGATGATTTAATTATGATGCACGCCAATTCATCCGTGGAAGTTTGGGTTGGATTTCGAGCAACGGAGAGATCCCTGGTTTGGTTTACAATGCACTGACAGTACCAATTTAACATTTAATTATCATGAAGAATTGGATCACAAAGATGATGCCAGGCAGATGGGCAGAATATATCCCTTAGCTTTGCAAATGGCATACTAGTTGGGAGAAAAGGAACTTGTTTACTTTAGACTGATACTGCATCTCAATTGTCTTGACCTTCCTCAACACATTAACTGTAAAGTGATTAATGAAGTTTGAATAGAAGCTTTGGTTACACCAAAAGACAACTGTACACCTCTTCAGTGTTTTAATTAACAGCTAACACTTCAAATTAGTCTGTAGTTGCCACAGTAATTACCTGTTCCAATGAGTGTATGGGGGAAACATTTTTTATAAGATTTTTTTAGTGTCTAATTCATTTCTTTTATTAATTCAATTGAACAAACATTTACTACAAAATCAGGCATAGTGCTTGGTAAAGAAGGTCCAAAACAGTCCCTGCCAACAAGGAACTTATATTTATAATATGTAAACAGAGAGTTCAATTTAAAATGTATGTGTGTCTATTTACACATACATATGTACATACATATACACACATACATACACACATAGTAAGTACTAAGTAATTTTAATGGTGGTAGAGAGAACACTAACATCTAGTAGGATCAGAGAAGGAAATGGCTCTTGAGCTGAGCTTTGAAGAGAGATAGAGATTCTAAGAGGTAGAAATGAGGAGGGAGGACATTTCAGGCACAGGGGACAAACTTTGTAAAGCAGAAGTTCTTATCCAGGGATGTGCAGCCTATGGAATGATTTAACAAAGTACCTGAACCTAGATGGGGCAGCGAGGGAAACAACTACACTTGATTTATGCATTTTATCTTGTATGTTTAAAAACATGATTCTGAGAAGGGGTTCAGAACACAAAAAAAAGGTTAAGAATGTCTGATATACAGTGTATAGAAAATAGGAAGCAGTACAGTTTGGCTAGAATGAAAAACTTGTAAGGGTAAATAATGTAAAATTAGTCTAGAAAGACAGGTTCAAGTTAGCTTGTAAGCCACGCAAGTGCTCTTGGGCAGGAGAGTGTTTTAAGGTTATCATTTAAACGTCTGTGCAGAGGTTAGACTGGAGAGAGGAAATAATGGGAAAGAGACGAGGACTTGAAGGCAGTGGTGGCAGGAGTAAGGAGACAAATGTGAGATGTTATGGATGCAGAATTGATAAGACCTGGAATGTCAGAGATTTTGATGAAAAAATTTCCAGTTTCCAAAATCAAGCATAATATACCGCGTAACTGGAACTGCAATTTCACTGGAAGAATTTCATTGGAAGGAGGAAACAAGCATTTACTATGGGACAGGCACATTTCATCCTCACAATAAACCTGGCAGGTAGGTGCATTATCGTCCTCATTTTACAAAAGAGGAAACTGAAACAAACAATGGTTAAGTGACTTGCCCAGGGTCACATGGCTAATAAGTGTCTGAGACTATATATGGAATTGGATCTTCCTGACTCCAAGTCTGGGGTTCTATTCAATATACCACCGAGCTGCCTAAAGAGGAACTCCAAAGTGAGAAAATTCCCTCTACCAACTGGCACTTTCTTTATACCAGATGATTTTGTTAAATTAAAAATAAGAATGTTTTAAAAATAAATAAAAAAATAACAGGTAAGTATTGTGTTGTGATAAATCAACCTAGAAGACAGAGTTTAAACTGGAATTTAAAACATTGTGATGTAGATGAAAATAATGTGCAGACTTACAAGTTTTAATTTTTATCTAAATTCTCCTTATTTGTACTTAACGCCTTTGACTCAATAGAAACAAGCATCCTACGATCATCAAAGGAGGAGAAATTTAATTTTTCCTTCTATTTGCATCAATGGTCAGAAAAGATGTTACCTTAAATGTATACACAGATGTCCACATGAAAGAAAGGAGACAATTGTTGAGTAAACTCCTGAAGCTCCTATTAGTTTCTAAATTAAACAGATAAAATGATAATTTCCAACACACTAAAAATAGACTCCCTGCTTTCTTCATTTTCAACTAAAATCAGAACCTAAAATCAAGAATACCGGTGGAAACTCATCTGCGCTTTAAGAACATCACTGATTAATCACCCAGGAGATACGACCTTAATTTCACTCTTCCGTAAAACGACTCATTCCTTCTGGGAACATTCTATCAATGCAAGATCCAACCGGTTGTAGCATAGAGATATACAGGGCTAAAGGAATCCCACTAAAAAACATGGAATCAGAAAATTTCATGGCAGGTATTAAAAAACGCAGGGGACCACCTAGAATGTTGGATGTAATCAATATATTTGACAACTTTAAGGGAAATCATAGTATCTTAGTGATGACAGCAAATTTCTGAAAGAAATGTATATTTCTTTACTTATATCTTCCCCCAATGTCTTATCAGGATGTGACGGGGCCCTGGGTTCTTGAAGGCATGTTCTACCAAGATGGAGTATATATCTTTTATTTGATAACCAGCCTACTTAAGCATGGCTCACCTCTATGTGGCTGGCCTATACTAGGCCCATGTAACTGGATGGGAAAAAAAATTACATCTTTATTTTCATTAACCTCTAACTGAAATTAGGTTAGAATTTTCTTCATTTATTTAAAAACCAGACTCTGAGAAGGGACCTGTAGTTTCACTAGATTGCCAAAAGAATCCATGACACACAAAAAAGTTAAGAATCCTTTGTTTAGAACACGTAGTCCCGTTAACAGGGCCTGAAGGCAGCTACTCTCATCTGCAAATGTTTGGATAAATGCAGTGATCCACTATGTCTCTATGATGGAGCATAATGACTACCATGAAAGAGAGATGATGGACTAGTGGTACGGAATGAGGTATTTCTGGACATGGCCAAAGTATGGATTTGTTTCATTTGATTACACTCATCTGTTACAAGGGAGGCTTTCAAAAAGAGTCTGAAAGGTGTACTGCAGGAAAGGGCAGTCAGTTACAATAATGACAAACAGTGTCATGATAAAATCCATGATAAAAACGAACTGAGGCACAAAGGTCTGAGCACGACCGACTGATTAACTAGGCCAGCGATAGTCAACGAACGGGATCCAAACCTGCTCAGTAACCAAGGACGCATTTGACGATCAGAGCAGCTCCTCAAGGTAGCTGAAAATGTAGAAGGCTACGGAGAATACAAAACAGTCCCGTGATGCCAATTACATCTGGGACTATAACTGGTCTGACCCAGAGATGGAGGTTGGGCTACGCTCAGCCGGGCTCAGAAAGGAGAGTTCTGTAATCCGTAAAGTATCATAGTTAGCTACCATCCCCTGGAAAACTTCATAGTCAGCAAGAGTTCACAGATTAGAATTTGTGCGGCTGAATTTCAGCCCATAAGAATAGGGAAGTTAAACTTACTACAATTTTTACGAAGAGGGTCTATACAATCAAGTCTGAATTTAACTCACAAATATTGATTCTAATTAGATACAATGATCAGATATAATTCCCAATCAATAACAATTTCAATTTCACAATTTCCCCATTTTATCCTTGAAAGACCTGTCTTTCATGGATCATTAACTTTGAACTCTCCTATGACCAGCAAGTTGACAAAACCTGGTGGTCCCCTTCAGTGAAGAGATCTCACAGAGGAAACGGCACATCCTAGGAGGTAAGGAGAGGAACGGGCGCTAACTTACAACACAGACGATTTCATTTCAAGGACATTTATGATAACATCTTATTAAAACTAAAGGAGATTAGCAATAACTAAATAGTAGTGAGAAGGCATTCAGCAGCGCTGTATTTGATGATACGTTAAGGAACTGAACTCACTTTGTAGTGAGCATGTGGTTAAAATGAACACCCTAATCTCTTAGGAAAGGGATCTTGGTTAGCAGGGTCGATGCTAGTGCCACTCTCTCTATTTGCAAAGATTCTCTCAGTGCAAGAAGGAAACAAATTCAAATTCCTTCCAAGTCTGACATCTACTGAGATCACTGATCTTTCTATTTCTGCAGGCAATCACAGGGGTTAAGTGTTTCTTTAGATGACAAGCCAGGCAGTTGGGCATAGCAGTTTTACTAACTATACAGTCATTATTCATAGCACATGAAAAACAATATCGTTTCTTCCTTGCTTTATAGAAGAAAGTCTGACAATTCCCCTAAGTGAGAACCCTATAATGATAGCAAGAAGCTTCATTCCCACAAAGCACATCAAACTCTTTGAGGCAGCAGCTCAACATTCATACGTGGTAGTTTTGTCAGCACGCTTGTGAAGGGAGTCCTCTTAGATCAGATGAGGTGGAGGAGGAGGCACTGATGGAAACTGATGACATGAGCCCTGGAGTGCCAATGGCATTGCTATCTTCATTTGCACACTCAAATAGCTGAAAGTGGCCATCAGGAAAATACATAATAATGGTCCTTGAAGAGAGAAGTACCATTAAAATGGATTATAAATACCAAGTCAGAGAGAAGAATGGCAATTTCATGGGTCACTAATCAATCTGTCAAACTTTCCAATGTTCTAAAGTTCTCATAAGTAATAGTGCCAAAAAACTGATCTGATTCTGAAGGGAATCAACAGACTTTGGCTACAGGAACGTCAACTTCCCAATTTCAAAAATGAAAAGGTTTTCAATTGCTTGTACTTTATTTACAGAGGACCCTGCTGGTTGCACCTCACGGTCAGGGAACTGGAGGTCAACTAAAAGGCTCATCAGTGAAAGGCTCATCTTGCCCCATTCGCCTTTGTGACCTCTAAGGGCCATGCCCAACCCATAGCACTTTTATAAGCAACACTGAACACCTCCTAGTGAGCCTATTAATGGTGCAATCACTTTCACTTTTGCATGAAATGTTCCTTTCTTGCAGCCCTTCTAAAGACTTTACAGATATTGCAAATAATGAAGACCTGTAACTCCATTTCCAAGAATCATCAGTTGGCAAGGAGGAGGTGGTTGCAGGAGCAGTGATAGGGGGTGTTTCTGGACATGGGTGTTCACAGAAAGCAGCTGATGTTCTCTTGTGGTGGATGGATTGGAGCTGAGTGGTGGAAGACAAGTGTCTTTTAATGTCTCTTTTATCCTTCAGGTGAGACACATCATTAGGCTGGCATGAATTTTCAGGCAGAGGCATCATTTTGAAAATTGGAAAATCCATGTCATAAGAACAATTGGGTTAAAATTTCTTATGGAGGAATACCATAAAGCAGAATACAAATACAGTGATAAACATGGATTCTTGTAAATTCATTTGTTAATGTTAGAGTAAAAGATTGGTTAATAATAGCATAGGCCTCTCCCTCGGCAGCAATCAAAGGCCTAATACTATGCTGTTGTAGAAAGTTATCTGTGTCACTGAATTAACTTCTCTATGAAAAGAAGAGATAGCTTTAGATGTCTTGGAAATGGCTTGGGTTGTATCCTGGACAAGTTTTTAATCTCAGAAGAAATGTTTCTAATAGATTTCATTAAATACCCCATTCCAATGGTGGGTAATAAAGACCAACACCCCCAAAACCCCAACCCTCTGAATAGGAGGTAGCCCCAGAGTTTGGAGGTTTGTATTCTGACTTCTTTTCCCATTTATGCCACCAGGCTCCTAAGTTTCCAGTAACTTTCTAGTAAGTCTATGGAATAATTAAACACTGACAAAAGTGGGACTACATAAGTGATTCTGCATGTCCTAAACCATCCTGGGGGAAGAGAAGCAAAGGCTATTCTAGAACAAATGAAGAACTGGCCTGGAGTCACTAGTCCCTATGCTAACTACAGGATAGTTTTTAATTAACTGGAGCAATCTTGACCATTTTAAGTAAGGGCTGTAAAAGTGAATTTTTAGGGGAATCATCAGTTATTAAAGGAAAGAGTTTTAGGACGGATAAATGAATTTGCCTTAATGTCAGGAAAAGGAAGAGCAAGGGTGCAATTTATCTGGTTTCCTAAATCAAAAGGGATATTCTCACTCTTATTTCTCCTAATACAAAGAGGAAGTAGTGGTAATGGCTGTATAAGATTGAATGGAGAAATCTCATTTTTATAAATTCCAAATGTTTCATTAGTTTTCAATGTTGAATTGAGTTTAACCGAAATCTGAGACTCATTAAGGGGTCTGACCGTCAAGGGCACTGTAACATTCCATTCTGACTGATCCAAATCAGTCTGGCTAATCTTACAGTCAGCAAAGGTGAAAGGTGCAAATGGTCCCACCAAATAGAGATTACTTTCTTCAGGTGCTAGCTGAGGCATAATTTCAGAGACTTGGGCAGAACTGTTGTGGTGGAGATGATGACAAACCCAACACCGTGAGGTCCAACAAATCTGGAGGGATATAGGTTTTAACTGGCTAGGTAGGTGGATGATAGAGTTCTTATTTATCCAATCATTAGTGTGAACAGAGAGAGCAAGGGGCAACAGCACTAGAATCACCACCAGACAGCACTAGGAAGTCCACACAAGGGCAGAGCACTAAACAACAAGGTCACTGATATAAATACCAACACAAAAAGCAATGATTTTTTTTTTTTTTCATTTTCATCGAAAGAAGACTTTCCCCAAGGGAGGCTATTTCCTGCTAAAATTACAGGAGATACAAAAGTGGAAGATGAGGGTCTGTTAGAAGTAGTTACTGAAGGTATAGAAATAGGAAACTTACAGGAAGCAGCTGGCTCAATAAAAGCAGAAAAGTCAAACCACCAAGCACTTCCAGCTCTGGGAGATCTGGGGGCAGGAGTAGGAGATGTAACAGTAAGTCTCTGAATTATGGGATGACAATCCCTACCTCTAGGATTAGTTCTACAAAGTGGGGAAGGATTCTCAAAAGCTTAACTACTGGAGTAATAGAGAGCAGTTTCACCTAGTCATGCCTTTGGCCTATGCCTGAAAAAAGAGGAGAGAACTATGGGCAAGAGCGCTAAAATTAAACCAATTTACAAGGATTAAAATGCTTGTTCTACAAGCCTCTGCTCATCAAACAATGATGTGCTCTGCAGCTTCTCTGAGGCCTCCTCAGTTATAATTACTGTTGGACAACTAGGGTTAGAAGACGGTCTGGGATCCTTTCACTCCTCTATTTTAGAGAAGCAGTCATCTCTCTCAAAACCCACCTCCTCTGCCTTAGAGGAGTGCCCACCTGCTCCTCTCTCAGAGGAGTTCTTCTCACAGTGGGTACAGAGGGTAGTAGGAGACCGGCTTCAGAGCAGGTGACTCTTACTGAGGCTGAGAATCCCACTGCTCAGCTGTTTAGTCTCTTCTTATAAAGAAAATACTTATTTATTTTAGTCTTCAACATTTACTTTCTTAAGTTTTAATTTTTTTCTCTCTCCCCTGCCCCCTTCCCAAGATGGCATTCAATCCAATGTAGGCTCTCCATATACACTTTCATACTAGTCATGTGGTACACAGGAACCATGAGAAAAACAAAACAAAATAAAACAAGAGAGCAAACAGTCTGCTTCGATCTGCACTCAGACTCCATATTTCTTTGTCTCAATGTGAACGGCATTTTCCATTTTGGAGTTGTTTTAGGTTCTTGCATTGCTGAGCAGAGCTGAGTCTATCAAAGTCAGTCATCACGCAGTGTGGCTGTTACTATGTACAATGTTCTCCTGGTTCTGCTCTCTTCACTCAGCATCAGGTCATACAAACCTTTCCAGGTTTTTCTGAAATCTGCCTACTCATCTTCTCTTATAGCACAATAGTATTCCACTACATTCACATACCACAACTTGTTCTGCTTAGTTCTTCTTGCAGCAATTACAGACCTCCAAAAGTATTAGACTGATGATGATGACCAATAATCATCCTGGGACCCACACAGGAAAAACACAGTTCATCTAGTTCCCCTGGGAAGGACAAAGTGGGGGGTGGATATTGGGGTCATAGGAACTAGAACTGTCATATCCTCTAAGGAGGATTGGTTTGCATAACTTTTCCCAGAAAATGATGAGTCAGTACTAGAGGTATCCAGAAATTCTGTAGTAAGGGTAGAAGACTGAGATGTAGACCTGAGGAAGGAAGGTCTTTGGCCAGCTGTACAGGCAAGGCCACATTTTGGTACAGATTTTGGCCAGTAGAACCAATTACGGGATGGTACATATCATAAAACTAAGGATCATAAGGCCTACTATACATAACAAGATAAAGGCAATCCATACTCCAAGATGCTCTTTTGGTTTTCCACTTTCTGAGGACTAACTTTCTACTTGACAAAGCAACAGGAAGTATTAGTAAGATTAGACAAAGTAAAAGGTATATCATGGATTGGAGTACGGGGTGGCTTTCACATGAGTGCAGTCGGAACAGTCAGCAGCACTTGGAAGGCGCCTTCTCAAGTGTGGTGAGTTCCTCTGGTCTGCTGGAAATTTTTGATGTAGACGTCATCTCTAGGGTTGAAATCATATGAGCTGGTCCCTCTAAAGTAGCCAGCTTTGTGGGTTTTTCTCCTCAATCGTTGTTCTGGGGATCAGTGCTACTGGTGAGTGTAAAGTTATGGCAAGGGCCTTTGGTATGTGAACGGCAGACAGAAAGTTTTGGATGAATTCTGCATTAGCAATAATCTTACTGGAGCAGATGAGGAAATCTCATTGTAGCCAGGGCATTCTGAGGGCATGGCAGACTCAAAGGCATACTGGGAATCTATGTAGATGACTGCACTTTTACTGTCAGCAAGGCAACATGTCTGAGTCAGAGCTACCAGAGCATCAGACTGCATGGCAAGGAGGCTGCCCAAAGGGCATCATGGTCAGAGACCACATCTGCACAAGTATAGTGAGTACCACCTCTCATAAAAGAAGAACCAGGAGTAAGAAAGACCACAGTTCAAATTTTGGAGGGAAGTACTGGAAAGGTCATAGAGGGGATGTTCAACTAAGTCCACTACAGAAGCACACTTATGCAAGGGTTCATTAGAGACAGTCAGATCAGAAAAGAAAACTGCACAACTGAGAACAGAGTAGTACTTTTCTGCCCTAGTAACATCACTTCATATTTTGCCAATATTTGATCTGAAAAGCCTGAGTCTGAAGGCAAAACAAGAGGGCTTCAGCTTCATGGGGGCACTGCACTGCTAAGGAGGTTACCAGAACTAAATCACAAGCCTTTTCTATCAGAAGTGTAGTAGCAACCATGGCTATTAGACAGGGCAGGATGCCCATAGTCATAGAATTCAATCGAGCTGAGTAATAGGGTGCTGGATGCAAAGTAGGCTTGGGTCAGGACTCTGGAAGCGACCCCCTTTCATTTGTGGACAAAAAGCATGAAAGTTTACTGTAATCCAGGAGTGCTGGTGCTGATAGCAGGGCTTTCTTGAGGTCAGCAAAGGCAGTGAGATGCTCAGACTCAAGGTATAAAGGTTCTGGAATTGTCATTACCTAGAGGTAAGAGGTTTGGTACTCTCACCAAACGAGAGAATCTACTGCCCACAGTATCGAGCAGCTGCCAGCAGAGTCGGTAACTACTTCTGCTGGAGAGCCTGTACATGCTTCAGAGAAACAGAATGAGTGATAGCAGACAAAATGAAACCAAATCATTTTACTTTGGTAAAGGGAAGCAGCACTGTACCTTTGATTTAAAGACTGTGGCCTCTACGATAAAGAAGATGGCAGCTACCTTCTTGGCAGATGTCAGCAGTGAGTGCTGCTAACAGAAGATCACAAAAATTCTGGACCCAAGTGGAAACCTTGAAGGTAATGGAAACTAAATCCTGTGGCAACATCTAAGAAAACAAGGAGGACCTCTCTATATACACTTGAGGCAGATTAGTTCAGGTCCACTGAGTATTCTTTCAGGCGAAGGCAAACAGGTTTTGTGAGTCTGGGTGAATGGGGATGCTACATAAAGCTGAGCACAAATCTATCACTGTAAAACAGGTAGCTCCACAAGAATGGAAGAAACAATGGGGGTAGGGTTAGACGCTACAGGACAAAATAAGCATTAACAGCACAAGGGCCCCGCACAAAGCACTAACAGGTTTACCCTTGGGCGCATCTTAACAGGCAAAACAGAACATATGCAAGGCACAATAATACCTTGTTTTCTAAGAGAATCACTGATTTGAAAAATTCCTTCATGACTCCCCAGGACAAAGAGTATTGAGGTATGGATAATGAGGCCCTCCTTTTGGAAGTGATGATAATAGGGAGAGCACATTTTAAGAGTCCCACACCAAAAGATGAATTGACCCATAAGGGAGTCGGGAATGTCTAGTAGAGTCCTGGGTTCTTTCTCTTGGACAGTATGAGACAATGCAGGGAGCAATGGGAGAATCTCCTCCTCACCATCATCAGTAAGATTTATCATTACAGGAAACAAGGATGAGAAGAGTCCTCTGGGAGAGGGAAAGAAAAAGTTACTAGGAAGGCCTGAAACGGGAGTCCTTAATTTGCATAAAAGATCTCATCCATGCTTCAAGCATTAACAGAAAAGAATTTTGTACTCAAAGAGAGTGTACAGTGACTGGAGACAGAACGAACACATCCTGGAGTTCTACTTCCATTCCAACAACGCTCTGAAACCCAGCACAAGTACATCCAGGACTCCTTTTGTTCTCTTCTTGGATCCAAGTTAGTGGCACCATGATCTTCTATACCAGGTATCATCAATTTTGAGAGTGACACAGGATTCACCATTGTGGGGAGAGGCAAAGAATAGGATGACTTTGGGCAAGGATATTTTATTCAGGGAAAACAAAACTCTCCCCAGAGTCCAGTCTTTATCTCTCCCCTGTACCCTGCCAAAGACTTACCTTGAGATCTCAAACCACTGTGGTTTTGAAAATGTGATCCTGTAAAACCTCCTTCATTCTTATTTTGTAAAGCATGTTTTCTCTCCATTCCTTCTCTCTTAGGGTACCCCCTTTTATATATGTTTCTTTTTTAGGCTTTTCCTTACGATTTTCCTTGAGATTTTTCTCCACTTTGTCCTTTCCTTCATAAACATAGTGGACAATGATTTTAAGTTCATTCATAGTTTTCTCATGCCACCCATGGCAGTTATTCTGGAAGTAATTATGAATTTCTGGCACTGATTAGTTAACAAAGGCAGAATTAAGCATTCTTGCATGATTTGGGATTATTGGGTTTAATCTTTTTGCTTGTTTTTATTTAGTATTTTATTTTCCCCAATTACATGTAAAAATAATTTTTAACATCTGCTTTGAAAATTTTGAGTTTATTAGTCTAATCTTGCACATCAATTACAGCCTTTACAAAACCTTATTGTAAAAATGGTTGCGGGTTGCATTTTCCTCCTAAACTGTTTTTTGAAATTTACTCCAATTATCAGGACATATTGCACATACCTCCCTTCCCCCAAGCAATGTTTCTCTGGCTTGTCAGTCTAGTGTAGTTAGGTGGATTACTGGGGCTCTGGCATGGGTCCTGTAATGGCCAATTAGGGAGATCTCCTGGCCCAGCAGGGGTCACTGCTGGAGACAGCCTGTTTGCAGCCTCTAGTATGGTAGTCTTTTCTCCAGGAGAGCACAAAGTTTTCTTTAAATCCATTGTATCTCCCCAAGTCAGGTTACAACCTCTGAAGATGGCCTGCAATTGGGTTAGAACAGCAACTGAATCTTCACCGAATTTAAGGTAACTTTCTTCCACATAGATGATGCCTAACAGGAAATAGATTCCCTGTAGTTTGATCACAAGTTAGCCTTCTTGAAGATGAAAAAGGCCCTTAGGCCTCCCCAAGTTTCAGTGGAGATTACGTCTCCAGAGGAGGGGCAGAGGCAGAAGAGACAGAAGCTGGCACAGGATAGAGAGAAGAAGCCTCTTTCTGTGGCTGTGAGCATAATTAGTCACTTAGGAATGCCCAGCAGGACTAACCTTTCATTTGGTGTGGATCCTAATTTCTGCCAGATGCAATAATCAAAGGTGCCATAATTAGACCAAAGTAGTGTGGAAATGAAAATGTAAAAAACTGGGCACAACAGCCTAGCCACAGAGAGTTTTGTAGATCCTGATCCCACATTTGGGCATGACCAGATGCTTTAGTCACTAAGAAATATAACGATACTGAAAGGCCAGCTCAAGATACATCTTAACTTAAGCCATCTCTGAAACATACAGTGCCATCTCCCTTCTTCAGATAAAGGGACATTCCATTGCAGAAGTGGTCTTACAGAACTGCATGGTACTGGATCTTCTGACTGCTGCCTATAGAGAGCTCTATGCTATTATTAATCAATCTTGTTCTTACATTAACAAGTCAGGAGAAATTGTGGCTGACATTCACAAGCTCTAGGGAATTATGAATGACAGTCAGCAAATTGTAATGCAAATGCATGGTGCAGTGGGTACTAATGTCTTGTGGTAGGATCCTTTCCTTAAATCTTTTTTTGGTTTCAAGAGGAAGGTATTTTTCCAGCACAGATAACTGGAGCCTTTTGATGTGTGGTCTCATCACTGCTATCCCTTGTTTTATTCATTGCTTCTATGGCTTATGTTTAAACCTGTGCTCCAACATAATTCCAAGGAAAATTATGGCTGTTCAACTGGATTACTAAAGATTGTAATTGTATTCTTTTTCATAGTGTCTCTGCATAAGAAATATAATCTAACTACCATTATATATATGTATAAATTTTATTATAAATATACCAATTATTATATATAATCATTACATATCAATAGATAAGTTGCTAATTCTAAGACAAACACCATCACATGGAAACAATCAACTTGGTACAGACCAATGTCATCAATTCAATCCCTTAGGCAAATCCAAGTGAAATTCAATTTAACATCAGAAAGTAATGAGAGGAAGGGTGGAGTCAAGATGGTAGAGTAAAAGTAGGGACTTCCTTGAGCTCTCCCACAAAGCCCTCTAAATACCTGTAAAAAAAATGATTGTAAAATTCTAGAGCTACAGAACCCACAAAATGACAGAGTGAAACAAACCCCCCACCTAAGACACCCTGGAAAGTCGACAAGAAGAGCCTTTTGCATAGGGCAGGGAGCAGAGCACAGTCTGACATGGGCCACACCAGCACAGGTGCACTGGAGCAGGCCTCAGGTGATTGACTCATTGGCAGCTGTGGCAGTTTCCAAACTTCTCAATCCACAAACACCAAAAAGGTCAGTGGGAAAACTTTGTGGGACCTGGTTGCAAAGCTATGGGTCCACAGATGGTGAGGGATCAAGCAGTTAACATAAAATCCCTGAAGCCTGGGACAGTACCTTTTCCCCAAACCCCAACCCCACTGGAAGCAGAGTCCTACACCGAAAAGTTAGACAGCCAAGTGTTTGGCTGGGAAGATGAGTAGATATCATAAAAGAACTCAGACTACAGAGGAGGACAGCAGAGTCAAAACTATTACAAGGCTCCAAAAGGAATATGAATTGGTTGCAGGCCACAGGGGAGCTCAAAAAGAATTTTGAAAATCAAGTTAGAGAAGTAGAGGAAAAATTGGGAAGAGTGATGTAAGAAAATCATGAAAAACAAGTCAACAGCCTGCTAAATGAAACTCCAAAAAATACTGAAGGAAATAACACCTTAAAAAATAGACTAATCCAAATAAGCCCATAAAGTCAATAAGAAGAATATCTTAAAAAGCAGAATGGGCCAAATGGAAAAGGAGGTCCAAAAACTCACTGCAGAAAATAATTCCTTCAAAATTAGAATGGAGTAAATGGAAGTTAATGACTTTATGAGAAATCAAGAAATTATAAAACAGAAACAAAACTAGATGACAATGTGAAATCTCTCATTGGAAAAAGCATTGATCTGGAAAACAGATCCAGGAGAGATAATTTAAAAATTATGGGAGTACCTGAAAGCCATGATCAAAAAAAGAGCCTAGACATCATCTTTCAAGAAAAGCTGCCCTGATATTCTAGAACCAGAGGTCAAAATAGAAACTGAAAGAATCTACTGATTGCCCCTGGAAAGGGATCCTAAAAGGAAAACTCCTAGGAATATTGTAGCCAAATTCCAAAGTTTCCTGGTCAAGGAGAAAATATTGCAAGCAGTCAGAAAGAAACAATTCAAGTATTATGGAAATACAATCAGGATAACACAAGATCTGGTGGCTTCTATATTAAAGGACTGAAGGGCTTGGAATATGATATACCAGAGGTCAGAGAATCTAGGATTAAAGCAAGGAATCACCTACCCTGCAAAACTGAGTATAATCCTTCAGGGGGAAAAATGGACAGTCAAAGAAATACAGGACTTTCAAGCATTCTTGATGGAAAGTCCAGAACTGAATAGAAAATTTGACTTTCAAATACAAGAATCAAGATAAGCATGAAAAGGTAAACAGGAAAGAGTAATCATAAGAGACTTATTAAAGTTGAATTGTTTACATTCCTTCATGGAAAACTGATATTTGTAACTCATGAAACCTTTCTCAGTATTAGGGTAGTTGGAGGAAATAGATATACAGACAGACAGGCAGATAAAGAGAGAGAGAGGCACAGGGTGAGTTGAAGATGATATCTAAAAAATAAAAGTAAGGTTTGAGAGAGGAATATACTGGGAGAAGGAGAAAGGGAGAGATAGAATGGACTAAATTATCTCACCTAAAAGAGGCAAGAAAAAGATTTTACAATGAAGGGGACGGGGGAGGTGAGAAAGAATGAATGAACCTTACTCTCATCAAATTTGGCATACGGAGGGAATAACATACATACTCAACTGGGTATCTTACTCTACAGGAAAGTGGGGGAAGGGGATAAAAAGGGGAGGATGATAAAAGGGAGGGTAAATTGGGAGAAGGGGTAGACAGAAACAAACTCTTTAGAAAAGGGACAGGATCAAAGGAGAAAATAGAATAATTGTGGGGCATGATAGGATGGGAGGAAATACAGGTAGTCTTTCAGAACATGACTATTATGGAGGTGATTTGCATAACTAAACATGCAAAATCTATATTAAATTGCTTGTCTTCTCTATGAATGTGTATTGGGAGGGAAGAAAGAGAATTTGGAACTTGTCTTAAAAACAAATGTTAAAAAATTGTTTTTATATGCAACCAGGAAATAAGATAAATATAGGCAACAGGGCATAGAAATCTATCTTGCCCTTCAAGAAAGTAAAGGGGAAACATGGCAGAGTAGAAGGATGGACCTGTAAAAGCTCTTCCCCCATAGCCCATAAAACACCTATAAAAAATGACTCTAAACAAATTCTAGAGAAGCAGAAGCCAGAAAATGACAGAGTGAGAGAGATTTCCAGCTCAAGACAGCCTGGAAGGTCAACAGGAAAGGTCTATCTCACCAGGCATGGAGAGAAGCACAGTCCAGCTTTGACCATGTGCACAGTATGGCAGGGACAGGACTGGAGTAGGCCTCAGGGGGCGCAATCCATGGCGGTTCCCAGATTGCTCAATCCACAAAGGCTAAAGATAGTTTCAAAGGTCACTGAGAAAGCTCTTTTATCTGGGTGAGAAGGGAACACAGTCTGGCCCCACTAGCAGCAGCTACTGCAGCAGCAGCAGCATCCATTTTTGGAGCCCTCCACCTACAGACCCTGGGGGAATTGAGCTGCTGAGTTGGATCTCAGCTCTGAGTAGTGGTCCTGGGGTGAGGAAAAGTACTGACATGGTGGAGCTGGTGGAGTCTCTGGACAGGGAATTCTACTCACAGATCCTGGGCAGAAAAGTTTGCTGTAGTTCTTAGACCAGAGTGCAGGCCAGGAGAGGGGTAAACTCCTCTCCCTGGATTGTGCCACCTTGGAGCAAGTGAGAACTTATAGGTCCTCAGAGTATACCCTCCTCTTGACAAAGGACTCAAAAATCAAGTAACTGCTTAGGAAAATGCCCCAAAAAGGGGAAAAAATAAGACTAAAGAAGGTTACTTTCTTGGTGAACAAGTATTTTCTTTCATCCTTTTGGATGAGGAAGAACAATGCACACTATTAGAGGAAGACAAAAAGTGAAGGCTTCTGTATCCAAAACCTCCAAAATAAAAAGGCAATGGTCTCAAGCCATGGAAGAGCTCAAAAAGGATTTTGAAAATCAAGTAAAAGAGGTGGAGGAAAAATTGGGAAGAGAAATGGGAGTAATGCAAGAAAATCATGAAAAGCAAGTCAACAGCTTGCTAAAGGAGACTCAAAAAAAGGCTGAGGAAAATAATACCCTTAAAAATAGACTAACTCAAATGGCAAAAGAGGTCCAAAAAGTCAGTGAGGAGAAGAATGCTTTAAAAAGCAGAATTAGCCCAATGGAAAAGGAGGTTCAAAAGTTCACTGAAGAAAATAGTTCTTTAAAAACTAGAATGGAGCAGATAGAAGCTAATGACATTATGAGAAACCAAGAAATTACAAAAGAATGAAAAGAAGACAACGTGAAATATCTCACTGGAAAAACAACTGACTTGGAAAATAGATCCAGGAGAGAGGGGAGGTAAAAAAAAAAATGAGTGAACCTTACTCTCATCAAATTTGGCATAAGGAGGGAATAACATACACATTCAATTGGGTATCTTACTCTACAGGAAAGGGGGAGAAGGGGATAAAAAGGGGAGGATGATAAAAGGGAGGGTAAATTGGGAGGAGAAAATATTGCAAGCAGCTAGAAAGAAACAGTTCGAGTACTGTGGAAATACAACCAGGATAACAAAAGACATAGCAGCTTCTACATTAAGGGATTACAGGGCTTGGAATATGATATTCCAGAAGTCAAAGGAATTAGGATTAAAACCAAGAATCACCTACCCAGCAAAACTGAGTATAATATTTCAGGGGAAAAGATGGTCATTCAATGAAACAGAGGACTTTCAAACTTTCTTGATGAAAAGACCAGAGCTCAATAGGAAATTTGACTTTCAAACACAAGAGTCAAGAGAAGAATGAAAAGGTAAACAGGAAAGAGAAATCATAACGGACTTACTAAAGCTGAACTGTTTACATTCCTACATGGAACGATAATATTCGTAACTCGAGAATTTTCTCAGTATTTGGGTAGCTGGAGGGAATATATGTATGTGTGTGTGTATATATATATATATATATATATATATATATATATATATATATATATATATATATATATATATATATATATATATAGAGAGAGAGAGAGAGAGAGAGAGAGAGAGAGAGAGAGGGCACAGGTTGAGTTGAATAGGAAGGGATGATATCTAAAAAAATAAAACTAAGGAGTGAGAAAGGAATATATTGGGAGGAGAAAGGATGATATCTAAAAAAATAAAACTAAGGAGTAAGAAAGGAATATATTGGGAGGAGAAAGGGAGAAACTGAATGCAGCAAACTTCTCTCATAAAAGAGGCAAAAAAAAGCTTTTTCAATGAAGGCAAAAAGGGGCGAGGTAAGAGGGAAAAAGTGAAGCCACTCTCATCACATTTGGCTTAAGAAGGGAATAATATGCACACTCAATTTGGTATGACAATCTATCTTACACTACGGGAAAGTAGGGGAGAAGGGAATAAGTAGGGGAGGATGATAGAAGGGAGGGCAAATGGGAGGAGGGAGTAATTAGAAGTAAACACTTTTAGAGAGGGACAAGGTCAAAAGAGAGAATAGAATTAATTAGGGCAGGATAGGATGGAGGGAAATGTAGTCTTACACAACATGATCATTATGAAAGTCTTTGCAAAGCTACACATATATAGCCTATATTGAATTGCTTACCTTCTCAGCAGCGATGAGAAGGGAGGGAGAAAGGGAGAAAAGTAGGAACTCAAACTTTTAGGAACGAATGTTGAGAATTGTTTTTGCATGCAACTGGTAAATAAGAAATACAGGTAATGGGGTATAGAAATCTATCTTGCCCTCCAAGAAGAGAAGAAGGGGATAAGGGAATGGAGGGGTGTGATAGAAGGAAGGGCAGACTGGGGAAAGGGGTAATCAGAATGCAAAGTGTTATGGCGTAGGGGAAGGGGAGAGATGGGGAGAAAACTGGAAATTCAAAATTTTGTGGAAATGAATGTTGAAAACTAAAAATAAATAAACATTAAAAAAAGAGTAAAGGGAAAGGGATAAGAGAGATGGATGACAAAAAAGGAGGGCAGACTTGGGAAAGAGGAAATCACAATGCATGCCATCTCGGAGCTGGGGGGGATGAGAAAGATGGGGCAAAAATTTGGAACTCAAAATCTTGTGGAAATGAATGTTGAGAACTAAAAATAAATAAATTTAAATCTTAAAAAAAAGGTAATGAGACCTCAAGGACCTATAAGGACTTTCTCCAGTGAAAGTGACACACATAATGCCATCCCATCTTTGATGCCCAGCTTTGACCCATCCCTGACCAAGAAATTGAGTTAAATGTAGTCTCTGCTCTAGTACAGGCCAGCAAAGATTTTTCTTTGGAAATTGGGAAATTCACTCTAGTCATAAATGAATCTGTTACATCCCTTCAGCATCACACCACTTCTTTAGCCCAGCTGGTGAAACAAACTTTAGGACAGTGGAAGAAATCTGATGTATTAATCAATGACAAAAAATAGGAAGTCTATTTTGATTTTACTCATTTAATCCCTTAGTGATAGAATGGATGCATTACTGCATAATATGATAAAAAGTCTTAAAGGAAATTTGTTGTGTTACTCAAAGAAATAGTATTACCTGACCTTTAAACAGGCATTTTGTTATTAAAGGTAAGATTTCTTGGTAGTATACTTTAATATTGCTCTAAATTTTTACTCTGGACATTACTGAGTAGTCACTGAGCCAATTTCATTCAAATGAAAGCCACGTGCCGTGGTCTTAGGACTACTACCGATGAATGTTTGCTCTTGGAAAAATATTGAGATGACTTTGTGCAGGTAAAGGTAAGATCCTCTTGATTCAGTTTCCCATCGAGGTACTTGAATAGGGAGTTTTCTGATCTGGTTGATCTAAATCTAGTTTTTGATACCTCATGAATGGTGTGGAACCTTCTTACATAACTAGCAGTCATTATGACTCTTGCCTGAAATCAAAGAGCATTATGGGAGTTTTTTCCAATTATTACATAATAGTTTTTCATGATTATGATTATTTCCCACCTTTTTCCTTTTATACCCACCTCACTGGCCAGGGTAAGTACCTAGGAAAATCATAACACTAAATCTTTAGTTGCAAGGACTTTTAAGCAATTCTGTACTAATAGTTATATTATTTGTATGTATGTGTATGTATAGTATATATAATATATAGTGTATGTATAATATAGAAGTGTATTATATATCTATATATTACATATACAGTAGATTTTGTAGCTTTACTTAAGAGAACCACCACAAACATCCCCCAATCCATCTACAACAAAAAGAGCTCACCAAGTTTACCCGTTAGATGGGCCAAAAGACTCCCTGTCACCAAGCCAGTTGAGTGCCCTATCTTCTCAGTACAATGATCAGGAATTCTTTTGAGACTCTGATCCCATCTTTAGACTTCCCCTTTTCTTCTCCATGCACCCTTGCTTCTATAAGGACGACCATAAGTACTACTAGGGATTTCCCCGGACAGATTTTATCAATGTACCTTTATTGTTATTATTTCAACTCTTGTTTCTTGACATTTATGTTTGTTAAATTTTCATCATTATCTTTTGAACATGTAAAGCCTTGTTATTCAATTCTATAGGAGGGTGATTCATCGAGGAAATAAAAGTTCCTCAAAAAATCAAAGGAAGTAAATTGTGGAAATGAAAGTGAGAGTTCATTATCGAATTGATTATTCTGCTCTATTTTATTAAGGTTTAGTCAATTTACTTATTCTCTCTCATTATGTGAGTTTAAAACACCTTAAGGCTGATCCTTCAGTTACTGACTCTTTGTAGCTACAGCTTGCTACACACATCCTGCAAGCTCTCTGGCAACATAGACAACAATTCTAGGTGCTTCTTTCAGTTTCCCCTTTTTATGGGACTTATTCAGCCATAAGATTCTTAATCTGCTGCAATAAGTAGAACACAAACCCAGGCCTCCTATTTCCCCTAAAAATGCCCACCACAGTCATAGGATAGTGGTCCACCTGGCAAGAAATTGATGTAAGCAGCACCAACCAATCATACTAGAAACCCTGTCTGTGACTCTAGCCAACAATAATTCATATGCCCATCCTATTTCTGTCTACAATATGTAGGTATATTTTTGTACTCTCCTCAATACCAAAAAGGAGCTGCTCTGACCGTCAGTTTTACCCTTGGTTACTTAGACCTTGGATCCCATTTATTGGAAATTGCTAGACTTCACAGTAAACTGTGCTCAGAACTTTGTCCCTCAGTTTCTCTTTATTGTGGAAAAGTTTATTAGCTGAATTTCTAGCAGTCTTAAACCAAAGGTCACTTAATTTAAGTGTATCCCTTTGTCATTCCTGGCTGAACTGGTACTTGACTTGATTCCAGGATTTAAGAAGTTTTACCAAGAGGGTTCCTGTGGGAACACTACGATTTGCCACTACTGTTAAGGGATAGTATTTGGGTTATCCAATTGTGGTAGTCACAAACAACCCTAAAAAACAGCAGTAGCTACCACTAATGACTCCACCATGGGGTGCCCTTGTCAAAGGAGAGCCAAGGGACTTGTATGGAGCATCCCCCACTCATCCCAGGCAAGACAGGGCTCTCCTTTGATGACTGCTAGAGTTCAATGTTTGATCAAAAAACTGGCATAGCCAATTATAGACAGGTTCCAGAATTGTACTTGAGGGGAAGTCTCCTGCTAGGCTTCCCCCTCACCCCTGGGAATTCCTAGTCAAAGGGTTACATAGTCTAGCTGAATTCCTTGGTTCTTGATCTCCACTATGGTTCAGTTTAACTGGCCAGGGAGATGCAGTTGCTTTGGGATTTTAGACACAGGCCTGGTCCATGGCTTACAAATGTGATGAAGTCCAGGAAGCTCTATCAGGGGCCCCTCCTGGTGCAGCCTAGCATTTCACTTAGTTGCCCTTACTTTCAAGATTGCAATCACAGACCCATGCTCCAGATAGCTTCAGGCTGGCTGTTTTTAACTGTGGTGTCAGGTAGCCAGTTTATGCCTCAGGTCCAACAGTACAAAGTAGGATGTAGAGACCGATTCTCAAATTTGAAATATAACAAATTTAAGCCCAAAGAATTTGTCAGCTGAAAAGTTATTTCACTTTGGTTTATGTTCACTTAAAAGAAAGGGGGAGTCACAACTGGAAAATTATTTTATTTTGACCAGCTGCCACTACAAACAGGAAGTTACTGGTGTTACAAATTTTATTTCAGATCTCACCTTTTTCTTAAATACGTTTTACTTTCTCTTTAGAAGTGTGGCTAAAAGTGGAGTGTGCATAATTTCAAGGCTGTTTGTTTTTATCAATTTCAATTCTATTTGTATAATAACTGTCAACATGCCCTAGAGATTTTCCTAGGTGTAGGAGATGCTGTTCTACCTGAAAAATAGATTCCTTCATATATTTAAGTAATTGTTCTTTCCCTTGTTCCAGGAAATTGTTCTGTCTGCAATAAGGATTCTCCTTCCTGCACCAGACACTGCTTCATACAAGACAAGTAACTTGTTGTATTGATAAGGATTTCCTATTGAGGAGCACACCTTGGCTTGAAGAAAATGTGAACTGAGGCCAAGGGGAAGTCTGATCCCTGAGGTGGTCCTTCCTGGAGAAGTCCCTCAGTTCCTTGGTGAGGAAAGGCCCAAGGGCTAGGATCTCAACTCAGTCCCCTGACTGGCTCACCAATTGTTATGACTGAGGGAACTGTGAGAATTGAAAGAACCATACTGACCATCTTGTAATTCAATTCTGGAGATTTCTTTTCAATTATGGATCTAGATCAATTTCTGTCTTTGGAGAAAATTTTATTCAATCATGGAAATTGTGGAAAAAAAGAACTTTACTGCATTGTTTGAACCTAACACTGTCAGACTAGGAAGCTGGACCACCTCTCCCTGTTGCTTAGAGACTCTTAACTAGACTTAGCTTATGATCATCACAAACAGAGTCAGATCTGTAGACTGATGCCAGGAGCTCTCTCACAACTATATATCTCAAGCAACCCATATGTCTTATCTGAAAACCAGCCCTGTACTAGTCAGTCAGTTGCTGCTTCCCTGTTCATTTGATTGAATACAAACACTTGAGGGGGAGTGGGACAGCTTTTTTTCTAATTTCAGGAAATCACAGCTATTCACTCTCTCCCTCCTCTAGTCTTTCCTCCATTAGAAATCAGATTATCATGGAAGTGAATATTGAAAACTAAAACTAAATAAATAATACACACACAGACACATACAAAGAACTCAGATTACCTAATTATGTATCCTGTTTATACCTTGTTAATTGCTTTAATGCATAGAAATCTGTCTTTCCCTGTATTTGGGGTCCAAGCTGAGGAGGCCTGGACCTGACTTGTTATTCAATTGGCATGCATTACTTAATAAATTGATATGCCTGGAAGCCATTTTCTTAGTTCATTCAGATTTCACCTTTGGTAAGTCAAGCTACATTGAGTCAGGACTCCAACACCCCAGATAGCTTCTCAGAAAACTTCCTAAAATACTCTGGTCAATCTTTTACTGAAGGACTTTTTCCACAGAAGACTGTCCCTGAAGGTCAGACTTTCCTCAATTTCTAATTCCTCTGAGTTAAGGTAAAGTTTGCCTCCATACTGCTGAGGATGGTTTGATCTACCCTTATTGTTACGGAAAGGTTACTCCCTTTAAAAGAACACTGAGTTTAAATTTAACCCCACTCTAATGGTTGGGAAAGGATTACTCCCTTTAAGGGAATGATACTTCCAGTAACATTAAAATACCAAAGGATCTCCCCTTTGCAAAAAATTGGCATAAACCACAGGAAGAACACACTGCTAATTTGAAACTCCCTTAGGGAAATTCTTATTAGCCTTGAACTTCCCATACAGGAGTAGAGTGGGTGACTAAAAGACAGATTTGTGAAATTATGCTAAAATATGTAAAAATCCAAATGGCTCCTAAATTTGGTGGCAAATTAAAGGCTTTGAGATTAGACTTTAATAGATAAGGTAGTTAACCATGTATGTATCTATCTGTCTTTTTGCTTTGTCTGTGTTTTTATGTCTTTGTAAAATGCTCAGAAAAAAACTTAGTCTTGTGTGGTATTTAGTGCTGTCTGTAGACTCTGCTACCTTGAAAGATTTCTAAAGGGAAAATGCAGCCAGCCATAAAGACTGCTGTAAAAAGCTGCAGTCAAAGTATTTAGAATGTTGGGGAAGATTAATGAACTGCCACTTTAAGCTTTCAGGGGGAGATTAGGTTAAAAAGAAAAAAAAAAACCCTGCAAGACATTTTTTCTTTGTCATTTCAGTCATGACCTCATTGGATTACAGAGGTCAGATAATAAAGAAAGGAAAACTTTTTCCTGGTTGTAGGAATCTGTGGCATTACAAATTAATTCAGGATTCCAAACTGAGGTAATTACTTTAAAAATATTTTGTTTTTGGAATTTGGAGACTGGAAATCAATTATTATGGAGTTTAAAGATTAAACATTTTAAGTTTGTAGGGGAGAACTCCTAGGATTTTGTTTTATTCCAGGAACTCTTTTTCTTCTCTTTGTTCTCAGATGGCACTTAGCAGAAACTTAACACATGCTAAAATGTCTTAGTGAGTTTTGAAGTATGACCCTACAGAAATTTTTTAAAGGAAAAATAAGAGTTAAACTCTGTAGAAGTTTTAGGAGTAAATAACACTTTTATGTCCTAAAATTTATTTTTTTTTTAATCACCTCTCCTCCAAGACTGATGAATTTATTGTTTTAGTGTAAGGAAGGAAGGCAGCTAGCTTTAAAGTCATCCCAAAGTGGAGAAAAACAAAGGTATATACCTATATTTTATGGTTTGCAGTTTGATTCTTAGTAATCCTCCTTGACCATGGAAAAAAGAAAAGCTTATTTAAATCAGAAAGCAACTTAAAAATGAGTAAAATTTAATTAAGGAATGGAAAGGGTGATTTAAACTGAAAAAGGAATCCATGCAGAGGGATCTCACTATTGTGGATAATGGGGATAGATATTAGCCATGACAGGGCAGTGAGCTGTGACCATGAACTAGGAATGTCTTTTGGGAAGGCTGAAGAACTTCAAATCTTTATATAACAGATTTAATTGGATAAGTTAGAAGCAAGGTCAGCAAAGGATATCAGAAAGAAACCAAGTATTTCTAAGTTTTTAGGAACCCCCAAAATTAACAGTAACAATTAATTGGGGTTGTGTAAAATTTTGTGCTACATTACAAAGGAGAAATGCAATAAGTGAAGATTAGTTATTTAGAGAGTTTAGGATAAGATTAGGAAATACAGCATTCTGCCCCTGAAAGACCATTACAGGAATGTATTCCCCGGTCTTTAGAATCTCATGATTTCCAAAGCAAGGAGATAGGAAATTGATGCTGCCACAAGGAATTTCTCCCTATCTTTCACCCAGTATCAAAACTGAAAAGTCTTGGGGAAAGACAGGGTAAAGTTAGATTATGAACACAAAAAGGATGGATTTGGTTCTTTGGATGATTTTTGAAAGAAAACAGTTTATGTACAGGTGAGAGTAGTACTGTGTAACTGTTAACTCAGCTGTAAATTTTAAAGGCCAGGTGCCTAAAAGCCCTGGAAAACTAAGATTTTGATTTTGTGGTTGTACATCCAGATTTGATTTGGTTGAGATTTGTCCTGTAATTAAATTATAATACAAATAATGATAATCTTAAGGCTGAAAAAACCTGAGTTACACTCCAGCCTCAGAAATGAATTAGCTGTGTGATCTCATTCATGTCCATTTCCTGATCTGCAAAGAGGAAAATAATAATTATAGTCACCTCCGAGGGGGGTTGTGAGGATTAAATGACGTGACTGTAAAGTGCTTAACACGGTGACTAGCAAACAGTAAGCACTACGTAAATGCTAACGAGTGTCATTACTTCTTTAATTGAATGTAATCGCACACCAGGTTTTACATGCGATTAGTATAAAATGTCAAAGGTGATAAGATAAGTGATTTTCATGTGCATTAGACTAAATTGACATCATCTGACTGGTGATAAG
The DNA here is from genome assembly GCA_023548195.1 of Bettongia penicillata ogilbyi. Classification (NCBI taxonomy): domain Eukaryota; kingdom Metazoa; phylum Chordata; class Mammalia; order Diprotodontia; family Potoroidae; genus Bettongia; species Bettongia penicillata. The sequence continues at coordinate 393,953 of JAJHZJ010000148.1, forward strand.
TTTTATTTCATGTTTTAAGTAACATAAGTAACATAAGTAAGTGTATATTATTATTGCGTTACTAATTTTTTTTAAATATTGTGAAATCTGAGAAATGATTGTTATCAGAAATGCTGTTAGGGAAACAACTTCTTTTTTAATCTGGATACTGTTAGATTATGAATTAAAAGAATGGGATTAAAAATGGATATCTGAAAACTGTTAAAAGTTTAATGGAGTATATTTTGTTTCAAAGCTAACAATAATAATAACTTAATGTTTAAGTTTAAAAGGTTGCACAGATCTCTTAAGAGGTTCCTTGAGATTTTGTATTCAGGGAGGGTCGTAAGATCTTATCAGCCCCACTGATCACATGTTGCAAATCTGAAGTACTGAAGTTTGAGAACCTGAAGCTGATAAAGAAGTAAAAAGCAAACGAAATATAACTGTTAGGAAGACATGAGAAAATAAATATTCAAGCCCTAAGGTTAAGCTGTGGTTAGTAGAATTTTACTAATGGAGGTAAAAACTCTTGGGACTACAATTTTGAATTTTAATTACAGGGATGGTTCTCTGAACTGTCCTGAAGCCAATAGTAAAATTGGCTGAGTATAGTCTGAAAAGTTGAGGGGACGGCCTTGGGGTTACCTAAGGTAGAATCCTCTTGACTCAGTTCCCTATTGTACTATTTCCTTTCTGAACAAGAAATTTCCCCACCTGGTTAATTCTGAGTCTAGCTATGATACCCTGTGAACGTGGAGCTTTACTACATGATTGGCTGTCAGATATGACTCATGTCTGGAATCATACAGAGCTAAAGGAGTTTTTCCCCTGTTATGGTATATATCCAGTCAGTCTATGCTCTGGAGGGGATAAGTCCTGACATTGTTATAACTATGTCACTTCTTTTTCTTCCATAGAAAATTTCTATTATTAGGGCAGATGGGTAATAGAAGTTTTGAAAGTACAATACTAAATCTACTAATTAAGAGACTGAGCCTGGAACATCTCTGAATTAGTATGAAGGAATGCAAGTATGAAAAATCTTACAATTTTAATCTGTTAAATTATAAAACAGATAATAATTTCCTAAATGGGGAACTAGACAAAGTAACAAGACAAAGACATAATAATGTAAAAGTTTTCTAACTAAATGAAATTGTAAAATTTGATAAAGCAACAGAATTAGACTATTTTTCTAGAATTTATACATATGTACATGATTGACTTCCAAATATACTTGGTATGGAAATGCAGGCTTTGATTTTTGTTTCTGTTCTCAAAATTGGATTGAGGATTTTAAATATAAAATTATACTGATAATTACAAAGGAAGTAAAATTACTTTCCCATTTTAAAGTATTTGATCATTTTAAAAGACAAAGATTCATTTTACAAATCAGAACCTTATGAATTGTTTTTTTTTTTCAGATTCTTATATCAGGTATAGGCTTTTGGTAAAGATAAAAACAGTCAGTGGTATATAAAAACTTAAGTTCTCTGAAGTTTCAGGTTTGGAGAACCAAATTTAAGAGACTGTGTCTGAGGTTGGATTTGAACTCAGGTCCTCCTGACTCCTAGGGTCAGTGCTCTATTCACTGTGCCACCTAGCTACCCTTAACTAAGGACCTAGCTTATGCTGACCAGAAACCCAGTCGGATTCAAAGACTGATGTAAGGAATTTTCTCACAATTATACATCTCAACCAACCCATTTGTCTTATCTGAAAATTGGCCCTATATTGATCACCTGGTTATGGTTTCCTTGTTCCTCTGATTGACTAAGAACACTTGGTAGAGAATGGGAAACCTGTTTTTCTGATTTCAGAGAATCACACCTATTCACTCTACCTCTCCCAGCTTGGAAAGCCTCTCATCTTTCCTTTATTAGAAACTAGATAACCCAATTTTGTATCCTGGTTTATATCTTGCTAATTGCTTTAGTGCATAAAAATCTGTCTTTCCCTGTATCTGGGATCCAGTGCCAAGCTGAGGAAACCTGATCCCAATTTAGCATGCACTGCTTAATAAAACAATGTGCTCAGAACCTTTAAACTATTTCCTCAGTTATTTCAGATCTCACTCATCACTCAATAAAATCTGCAATAAGAAACTGAGGTACAAAGGCCCAAGTCAAGCTGACAATAGTCAATACATGGAATCCAAGACTGCTCAGTAGTCAAGGATGCATTAGGCAATCAGAGCATCTCTTTTCAGCAATTGAAAAAAAGGTTATATAGGGTATGAAAATAGTCCAATGATGCAAATGATGACCTGGACTGTGACCAGTCTGACCCAGAGATGGAAGCTGGGCTATGCTTGACCTGACTCAGAGTGGGGATTTCCATAAGCTGGAGCAACAAGTAAAACAAACTATCACAGAGTTGGCTAACATCCTCTGGAAAGCCCCATGCTCAGCAAAGTTCACAGATTAGAAATTTTGTGGCTGAACTTCAGTTCATAAGAATGGAGAAGTTAAGCTTATTGGAAATTTTACTACTAGGGCCTATATAATCAAGTATTAATTTAATTCCCAAATATGGACTTTGACTAGACACAAATATTAGATATAATTCACAATCAATAACAATTTCACAAAAGAATGTTACTGAAGCATTTAAAATGCATAGAAGTAATAGAAGGCAGTTTGGAAGGAGACACAGAGCAGCAGGCCAGATCTGAAACTGCACTGGACTTACTATCCATGTAACAGAATCCAGCCTGCACGTGAGAGCCATGTCTTTGCACACAATCCTTCTGCTGCTGTTGTTCTTTCTGTATGAAAATGTTCATGCCTGTTGGTGTCTGGAAGCTCAGAACAGTCAAAAACATTTTTAATAGGAGCAGCAAGATCTTAGATAGGAACGGTGACTGTCCTGAAAAGAAACAGCTGTGATCACAGCCAAGCATCAGGACCTTGGGACAAATCTGAATCCTGTATAAAACTCAGTTCATCTGCATCTTCACGTTGTTTAATGAAATTAGTTATGCCTAGAGTTGCAAACTCAGGGAAAACAACACAAAACAAAATACAAATCCTATTCACAAGATAAATAACCTCGAGCTGAGCATACATTTTCTGATAACAGTCCTACCACTTTCATACAATTAATGTAGGCATCACATTTCTATAGCACTATCCTGCATATTAATATTTTAACACATTCTAATTAAACCCTTTTACATTATGAACAGAAATAATTTATAATAGGGAGTATCATGTGCTTTTCCAAGTGACTGTAGAATAGAATACAAGTTTATTTTCTTTTCTTCCCCCAGGCCTGACCTGGCTGTATACATCCTTGATTTAAGCAAAGTTTGACAAAACAATAAAAGTCTATAAATACCAATTTGTTAGGAAAAATGACACTGACTTAAGTGGGCAAAAGCTTTTCCCTTAACTTCTCCTGAAACAAGGATCACATGTATGACTAATTTGAACTGAGCTGTCAAAGTGCTAATGGTGATATGGCAATGTTGCTCCTGGCCTTTGAATCAGAAAAGCCTTCTGTTCATAAACCATGCAGAACTACTGCTGTTGACTTATACCCTGCTTCCCATAGAAAATACTTCAGGGATACTGTGAAACAGAGATACAATTACTCTGTGAATTATTTATAGAGTTCTACCAATTCTGGGAATTTTCCCAAATGGATGGCCAATGATTTATCCTGAACCCAAAGAAAAGGTCTAGTTGTTACAATGGTTCAAGTCATAGTTAGTATGTAGCCTCAGGAATAACAGCTAACTAACGGGTGATGAGCTATGCTAAGTAAGCAGTAAAGAATGTTTATTTTCTTCCATGGGTATTTCTTAACAGCCAAATAGGAAAGAAGCTCTTTAAAAAGTAAAACTACAGAATATTCCTTTCAGTTTTCATTTTCCATGGCAACAAAGATTACTATTATAGCATAAAATGAACATTCAATTATTGGCTCTAACAAACATTTACTGAATGCCTACTATGTGCAAGATAATGTTCTGGGCAGGAGAAATAATTTTGCAGTTTGTGTATTATTCAGGTCCTTGTTACTTGTCTTTTGACCAGTTAAGGAACTAACTATCCCACAGATCACTAGGATATTTATCAAATATAGGGCAAAAGTAAGGGGAAACTCAGAGACCTGAATTTTGAGCAGATATAGTAAAAGATTTTTTTAAAATTAGCTAAAAATCCTCTTGTTTACACAACCTCTATTTCTTAACAGCATATAAAGTTGGTGATAGTCAGACTCAACTATCAAATCTATTCCCTGACAGAAATTACATGGAATAGATAACTATCAAAACAAATGTGACATAGACCATCACTTTCTTTATCTACCCATCTGACTGTTCCCTCCTTTTGTACCCAGTTTTACATAACTAGGGGAGACTCTTTCTCCAACTTTGAAGTTTTCCCGTTTCAAAGATGCCACTGCCCTTGACCAAAATGGGTACAAAAACAAAACCGAATGAAAGAAAACCTAGAAGATGCATCTAAATGATCATGCAAGTGTAGCCATCTGCTTTCTTTGAATTTCCTATTTAAAGTTAGAGAAATGTGTATTAATTCGGATACATATAAATAAAGGGAGTTCTTTACTGTATTAAAATTAACCAAAACAAAAATCCTCCTCCCTGCCATTTTGTAAGAGATTAGTAAATTCTCTGTCATGTCATAGAATGATGTTTTCGGTAACCAAAAAAAATCTACCTGCAACTTTGCCAACAGCGTTATTTGTTTTATAACTTGGGTATTTAAAAAAATATTTAGTTGGTGGCATTGTGTTTGTAAATTTACCATTATGTTTAATGGCCAGGCTTTGGAATTTTAATGAGTATGTTGTCATACTAAAATGTCCATCCACAGAAAAAAACTCATTGTTTCTAGGAAATCAACACTGACAGTTGTTGCCTCCTATAATAAAGCCATTAACTTGACTCTGGCTGTTAGGATACAAAATACAAAGTAAAAAGCAGTTGTAAAAAGAAGCTTTTATGTAAACTGTACTACATCAAATAACAATCTATGCCAACTTTCCTTCTGCCTAAAATTTCATTACAGATGCTTGATTACTGATTGCAAAATGATTTGGTGTTAAGTAGCAAAACACTAAAAAATGTTTAAATGTGAAACCAACTACAGTATTAGAATACAGTCATCAAAAGACCCCTTCAAAAATATTTCTCATAAATGATCACATGTATGACCAATCTGAATTGAGCTGTCAAAGTGGTAACAGTGATAGCAATGCACAAATCAACATTAGATGTATGAATTAGGGAAGCTGTCAGGTTTGCGAGAAGCTCAGTCAAAGCAAAGAGGCTATAATCTCACATTTTCCGCTCTTTTTCCTGTCCATGATTCTTCCATGATTCGGAATCATGTTACTTCCACTGTTTACAGATCCATCGTAAGGTCTTTTATTTCCAAATGTGCCATATGTGTTAACATGGTTATGACCACTTCCATATTCTTTTAACGTGATGAAGTTCCGCTCATGCCACAATCACCAGTCTCAGCAGCCACAGTGATTCCTTGCAGTAACCTTCAAGGGTCACCATACTACTACCAGAATGTTTCCTTGATCAAAGGGGCTAAAAGAATGTGATAGGCAAAGCAGAAAAGTGGGATGAAATGACATACAAGCATGAGAATAGTAGAAAGAAATGGATAGGCGGGCAAATAAGCCTAGAAAAAAAAAATGAAAAGACAAAAGGAGTAGCAGTTTGTGGCACATTTCTCTACTGAAATAGTCTGACTGCAATGTATTCTTTGTCTTTGGTTTAAGCTAACGATAACAACTTTATTTTTAGGAGAGCTATCATTACATAGCATCTGTATGTGAACTGCTTGTTTCTAAATCTTCTAATTCCAGCTCGTTCTAAGGATCTTTGGATGTGGTCAGTTGTTGGTTTTTAAGAAAGTAATAGCTTAAAGCGATTAAATGACTCACTTTTCAAAAGCGCATTAACTTTTTCAGGCCACTGGGGTACTATTTACTAAATTACCTTTTCTACCACACTCAATAGTACCCCAGTGGGCCCAGAGAATAAAAGTACCTCTGCAAAGTGAGTCATTTATTCCCTTTTCTCTAGTACCAGATGCCATATGTCCCTGGTGACTGAAAAATTAACACATTTCCATAGAGAAAAGAAAGAATTGTCCCATATTGGATGAAATGATTTGGGTATGAGTAAGCTTATCTTCCCTAAATAAATGTAAAACAGATTAACTCTCCTCTATGATTTTGCCTGGCAAGTTGATGAAAAGCCAACAAATAGCTCATGAGGATTTCTCATTCTTCCATCCTTAGGGTTTCTTTTTTATTGAAACCAAGACCTCAAAATTGGAACAAGATACAATTTCAAATCTGGTGTTTGTTAGGGGAAAAAAATTCATGAGCAAATTATAGCTTTGTTTTGAACTGACACTTTTTAAGCTCAAGAATTTATTTTAGTTATAAAATCAGATGTCAATCCTCAAAAGCCTGTTGTCCCATAAGAATTATGCTACATCTATCAGTGCAGCATACCTTGCCATCTTGCCTAAAAAACCAGTGGCTCTCTAATAAACAGACTGTTGCTTTAACCTCTGTAAAGACAGCTCACCACTCAGATTGTTTTATGAAGGAGCCACTGCAAAAGTCACATTCTATAATTAGCAGATGCCACTGCAAAACCAAACTAAGTTTTTAGTGCCGTTAGTCCCGTGCTCTTCTGGAAGATGGCTACACAATGAAAACAAGACAACTTTAATTTAAGAATCAACCAGTTTCTAATTAAACTGCCATAGGCAGCTGGTTGGATAAGTTTTAATCAGTTTCAATCACCTATTGATTGGTATACTGAAGCCTAAAAAATTAAAAGTAAAAGATGATTGGGGAATTGTCCCATCTCAGAACAACAGTAGAGGCCTCTGTAAATAACTCCTCTTTTAACCATCAGCTAAATGAACACTTCAATACTGCAGTACAAAGTCTTCTGCAAAATTACTTTAACTAACAAGCAGAAATTTATCAGCTTCAGCCAAAATCAATGCTGAAATCAATTTGAACACTGGTTGTGTCTAAAGGGGCTCATTGGCAATTTAGGGAAATTACACCATGTAAATGCCTGTGCTTTAATTGAACAGTTTCATCAACTAGGCTGTGATTGCTGTCCATTCATTTATTTACTTTCACTGCAGCTACCACTCTGCAAAGGAATGGCTTTTGTCAGGCTGCAGAGAGGGCACTTTATCTTCATTTTATGCACTTTTGTGCATAACAGATTTCATGAAATAAGCAAGTCATGGCCAGGGTCAAACCAACCAGGAGGGGTTTATTCTTTTAAACAGCAACAACCAATTCCTACACAATCACCAGACAGTCTTCTTTCTTAAACAAGGCCCCAGGAAGCAATTGGAGGGGCTTCCACAGCACAATCCAATGTGACTACAGTGCACTCTAAAGCAGTGGTCCCCAAAGTGAGATGCCGGGGATCCACTGAGAATTGGAAGAAATATTAGAAATTCTGTTTATATTTATTTCTTATCCAGAAAAGAAAGAAATCAAGCTTTCCTAATTATTAATAAATGGATTGGTGGTAGTGCTCTCTCTTGGTCATGTGATCATGTATGCTGGTAAAGAGTGGGAGCCCTACAATACGAAAGTGTTGACAATGCCCCCCACCCCTGCCCCGCCCAATCCCTTTGTTGGCTTTTGGCATACTGAGACATACTGAAGTCTCTGTGTGTCCAGTTAAGTGGATTTACAGATTCTGCTATCTAGTTTTAAGTAAATTAAATCCTAAAACATGGACATCTGACTTTAAAAGATTCCTCAAATGGAAAATAAAACCAGTGGCAACACAAGTGAGCAAGGAAATGGCAAAACTGACATTTCAATTCTTTAGCTACATCATGAGGTTAAGAACAATGAAATTCAAATCAGATCTGAGAATAAGGACAAAAAAGTCCAAATTATCAAGGCTACATGAAATGGTTTCATATCTAATACTGTTAATGATGAACCTAACCCTAAGTGTACAATCCCCCTTAACATATTAGCTAATGACAGTATGAAGCAGTTAGCAAGATATTTCAAAACTAAGTTTTCCCTTCCCCCTGAAAATCATGTTTGTCACCTATTAAAACTTTTTGTATCTGTGCAATGTTTAAAGAATTGGAAACAGAAATTTCTAATATTCCAAATGAATTTCAATGAGTTTGAACCCATTTATTAAAAAAGTGTAACAATTACCATTGACTTTGTGGAAATCAGGGAAGAAGGAAATGTACTAGCTGAAGTTCAACCAAAATCCTCTAAATTACTAGTGGACATGAATGAAAAGGAGTATTATGATTTAGTAAGCACAGCTAATGACACACTTCCTCCAAATAGAGCAAGGTGTCGGTATGAAGTATCATTTTCAGCAATGATGGCCATTAAAATCAACTATCAAAATAGTATGAAGGAAGAACCAAACTTTTGGATTACTGTATCACAAGGTGTTTGCTCAAGAGTTTCAAATAATGAAACATATTCAATCACATTGTTTGAATTAAATTATTATTATTAAAAGACTTTAAAGTATGACTAATTATATTTTAATAAGAGCAAAAAGACCTAATCAAATAATTTTTAAAATATCATCTTTATCTCATCCTCTTAATATATATTTTACATATGAATATTTATCTTTATCTCATCTTAGTGTATATTTTATAATGTACATAATATATTAGTACTGTAAAACATACATAATTTATAAATAGTTAACCCCAAATATATTAGGAATGTGTACTCAAAATACTGATAGGAGTAAGCAATGGCAGGAATTTAGAGATTAAAACTCTAAAGTAATGTGTTCATAAAGTCAAGTTCTCAACACTTAGAATTTAAAATACAACCTGGCTACAGCCTTTGAGAAAGACACCTGAGTTGTGATTTTCCTGGTGTGGGTCCTTGTTCCACTAACACAGACAACAGCCATTCTACTCCTGAGCAGATGGCTGCATGAGTTGTGGTGGCCAAAATCATTCATCATCTGTCGACCAACTTTATTTCTTCATGTTTTAGATAGGAATAATAACAGCAATTGCTTCACGAGGTTGTTGTGAGAACCAGAAAAGAGCCTATGTAAAAGGCTTTGCAAACCTTAGAGCACTCTACACATGCTCTCTTGTCTTATTTCTGGGGACAAGTTTTTCTGATCCAATTGTGCTGGGCCTCAGATGACAGAGTGTCATCGAGTCTGTACGTGAAGCATTTCCAACTGGATTCACCAGAGCTTATAGTGCGCTGGCATGATCTCAAACTGAGGGTCATCTCCACGCCATGATGAAGCACTGGTGTAGATGGCAGTAGGAGTCTTTCAAAGACAGCTTGAGTAGTTTGTAGAGAGCCAAATGTAAGAAGCTGGCCCTTGGTTTTAATGCCTGCAGATACACACACTGCTGGTATTTCTAAATTTAATACAATCATCCCATGTCAATAACATTAAAAAAAAAGAAATAAAAGATGGAAATAATACTTACCCATTTAATCACCATGTCATAGTTTGCTGACTTGACACACGAACTCTAGCAGTCCATAATTCCACTATTATAATACTAGTATTGGAAACAACCTGTGCAATTCTCCTCCACTGTGGTGAAATATTCCCCTAATAATGACTAGTAATAGTAATACCTGTTATTTCTCTAGCACTTCAAAATCTACAAGTTTTACAAACATCCCAGGCTCATTTGGGCCTCAGACAGCCCTGACAATGGTATTGCAGGTACTAGTTATCACTCTCCTTTTACAAACATGGAGACAAACTCAGAGAGGCTGAATGGCTGGTGTACAGTCAGACAGCGTCAGACATGGCATCTGAATTAGCTTCCAGTGCTTTCTCCCCTCTGCCATCCCGCCTCACCTATGTGTATTCTCCATGCACACAAAGAACAGAATCTGATTTACAAGGTACCCAGTCTGCACCGGGAGAGGTGAAGTTTAGGGCTACCACTTCTACTTGAGTGTGACACCACTGTGTCACACCAACGAAACCACAGATCTGAACCCAACCAAAACAAAAATGCACCCTAATTTATAGACTAGCAAGGTACTTTATAATGGTACTTCACTCTGCTAACAAGTTGATATAAAAATTAAGTAACTGTGGTTTTATAAAGTCCTTTGAGGTTAACTGAGAAGCTGCTGTGGGAACCCAAACAGTCAATTCTTCTTTAAATGTTTGTAATATGTTTAAAAACAAGATAAACAGGGATGGAAACAGGCAAAAAAGAAAGACTAGCTTCATTTATAAAGACAAAGATTATGAAAAGAAAAACATCACAGCATGAAGGCAATAAAAAGAAAAGACTGACCTATATGCTCAAGTGAGCAGCCGAGACTGTGTGGCTTAGTGCACAGAAATGACATCTCTAACATCTGGATAATTAAGATGTAGATGTGCACATATGTACACACACACACACGCACACACACTTCAAAAATTGCATCAAGAATACAGAAGCAATTGTTCACTGCAGGTAACTTAGTATCTCACCATCCAAAGTACAAGTGCAGGTTCACGGGAATTTAAGGATGACAATCAAATGACAATCAAAACTGCTATCTATCATCATGCGCATTTAACAGGACAAGTCCTACTGAAACGTCAGAGGGCACGCAGGCCCTGACTTACACAAAAAGGTGTATCCTTTAAGTTTGCAAAATTATTTGGAATTAAAATGCAGTTTCCAATATGAAATCATGATGGCGATTAAGTCCCAAGCACTCTGTTTAATGACTATTAGTACGAGCTAGGTGGTGTGGGAGGAAGGAACAAAGTTTCCCTTCTGAAGAAAGTTCAAGACCAACCTCAGGCAAAGTTTCAGGCAGGTTTTTCTTTCGTACCCTCACCCTTTCCTTTCTGAATCTTTTATCGCTATGCTAGTGCACCTTTCACTTAGTATCTTGAGTGCCGCCCTAAGCCTATCACTGTAATTTATCACCCAGGTACTGGCACTTTCACAAATGTCCTGTTCTGGCAAAACTATTTACATTCCTAATCAAAACTATTATTTCCCAATATTACAGGACTATTTCACTGTTAGAAGAAAATCTGTCTAACTAAACTAAATCATACTAATATAGAAGGGACTAATAGTATTTTAACTTTTCAAGAATGGGTAGAATGTCAAACAATATGAGAAAAATATTCAAAAATTTCTGAAGCATGGGGGAAAACATTTTGAAGAATAATGAACCCATGATATATAAAAGCTAGCCTAGCTAAGAAACTTTCACCCCGGTTCAGTTATCATACTCAGTCTCATTTTCATAACTGCTCTTCTTCCATTTCTGCCTTACAGGGTATGGAAATGCCCTCAGTTGTTTTGTTTTTCCATAATAGCTCCTCTGGCATCAGGGACTCTAGGAATAAGGGATGGGAAGAGAACAGCATAAACGTATTAAAAAAAAATGTGCCCACGTACGTGTGTGTGTGTGTGTGTGTGTGTGTGTGTGTGTGTGTGTACTCTTTGTAACCTAGGAACTTCTGTGAAAATTCACCATAACATGTGGATAGTACATTTATTTGATAATACATACATTCTTATAAATGCTGACAATCAATTTCAATTTACCTTTCAATTGTAGCAAAACTTTTTGTTTTTACTAATTTCCTGTTAGTACTTGGGTAAAGTCACTCAGGAATATTGTGTCTCAGTTTCCTCATTTATCAAATATCAGTCCTACTTACCTCACAATGTGTTATGACTATAAAGTGAGATGATAGTTGCTGGGACATTTTGAAAAGTTAAAGGACAATGAAACTTTTAAACTACAACAAAGCTACAAAGACATAGAACTGTAATAATTATAATTCTGAGTAACTCTTTTCACTTGGGAAGGAAGAGTACCGAAACAGCTTATATAGGTTTTGAAGGGAGCAGGTAAAATTTTCATTTATTCTATGACAGTGAGTAAGGCAGTGAAATACTCTACATCACAAGAATTACCTAGAGAAAAAAATTGAGGGGCAATTTCAAAGGCAATAGCCCATTTATACAGGTATACGCAAAAATATTTAAGTATCATGTCTCTGGTAAATATCTAACTTCAAAATATATACAATGTAACATTTTTACTACTATAAAGTGTAACTATATATCATTTAATTGATATAAAAGCAGAAAATACATTTTCTTCTTAGTTTTCAGATAACTTTTTTGAAAATTTAATTATGGTTTAATCAGGGCTTTATGTTTATTGACTGAGTTTATTGTTACATTTTGCTGCTACAATAAGCAGACATAACAGAATCAGTATGTTTGAGAACCTTACACAATATACATTTTCCAAATACACTAAGCTTGTTAAAATGCTATATTGATTGTACCCTAAAGCTATTTCTAATTTTATCTGAACATTTTTCATTTCATCATCTGATTTCACAAAACAAAAAATTATGAACTCTACTTTTGGCAATAAAGTCATATGATCTTTTAAGTTTTTTCAAAATACAAAAAAAGCTATGATATAGTTTGAGGTAAGACATCTTAGTATGTAATTGTTTCAGAAAAGATCTCACTAAAAATTAATGTTAAATATACACATGTACCTAAGGTAGCTAGGTGCTGCAGTGATTGCTGCACTGGGCTTGCAGTCAGGAAGACCTGAGTTCAAATCTGACATTAGACACTTACTATTTGTGGGACCCTTCAGTTTCTCTTCTGTAAAATGAGCTGGAGAAGGAAATGGTCAACCACTCCAGTGTGTTTGTCCTTCATTGTCGAAGAAGACCAGGCCATCAGAGAAATGATGACATGACTTGCACTTGACTTTGTTTTGAGTGAGGGAGGGCTGTGCAGCTCACCAGCCTCACTTCTCCTCCAGAGCCATCTGAATCCAGTCATCAGGATGACTGGAGATGACCCAGGATGAGGCAATTGGGGTTAAGTGGCCTGCCCAAGGTCACACAGCCAGTGAGTGTGAAGCGTCTGAGGTGACATCTGAACCCAGGTCCTCCTGACTCCTGCCCTGGTGCTCTATCTGCCAAGAGAACCCCAAATGGAGTCAGGAAGAGTCAGACACTACTTCAAGTGACTAAACAACAACACACTCGTGCCTACTATGCATGTTTGGATCAGTACTGAGACTTCTCCCAATTGAAACTCAGAGGCAGAATGTACCTATCTCCCATAAGTCAGACCTTAAACATTTCACATAGTAGCAATTTCACAAAAACGTGGCTCCTCTCAGACCAAAGTGAGCAATTGATAAAGTTAAAAAAAAATGTGGCAAGAAGGTTCATATAGTAAATGCCTTTTGGACTTTCCAGTGAATTATTTTTCAAAAAGGCAATTTAAGTAAATACCCTAGATGCCATAACATACAAATGTTTTCCTCTTCTATGTGCCAACCAAGAGCCTACAACTTCCCAACATATCAATTGCTGTAAGAGCTAAGAAAAATTAGAAAGTCTGTTATACATCTAGAAATGTATCATATACACTAGTGTAACCATGTAATTATTCTGTGAATTCAATTACTAAATTTTAAGTTTTTTTATAGATATAAATAGACCCAAAGGATAGCCCAAACAACAAACCAAGCTGGCTTCGCTTCTTTCATCCAAGAGATTATATTAAAATAAAGTAGTTCATAAAAACAAGAAAACTTTTTTACAAGAAATAAGATCACAGAATTTTAGATTTAAAAGGACCCTTAGAGGTAATCCAAGCTAACTTCCAGTTAAATAAAGAATTGCTTCTCTAGAAAGTCATCTACCTAGATTTTGCTTAAACATCTCTAAGCAAAGGGAAGCTCATTACATCCAAGTGTAGACTATTCTACAAGACCACCATTTATTACACACCTACTATGTGCAAGGTACAATGCACGTTTTTCCAGAACATATCTGTCTTTTTAACTTCTACAAACTGATTCTAGTCCAGGCTTCTATAATAAAAATAAATTCTAGCCCCCTTTCACACAAAAACCCTTTCATTATTTTAAGGCAGCTGACATGTCTTCCCTAGCATTTATTTCAACTCTTTTAAACTGCTTTTCATAGCTCAATTGCATTCTCTAATGTGACCTCTGCTCTCTGTAATACCTTAATGGTATTACCACATACTACTTCATTTTGTGCTATCTACCCTGTTGTAACGTAAGCTCTTGACGGCAGGGAATGCATCTGAAACATCTCTTACCCCATACCACTGCACATGACCAAATTCTTGTGCATAGTAAATATCAGAGGGAGAATAAGGAAAGATACAATTTCCCAAGCCCTCATTAATATGGCTGTCCTCCTCTACATGCATTTAAGTTCGTCAATATTCATCTTAATGAAATGCTCAGAACTAAATAATAAATATCTACTAGACCATAAATGTGGTCTGTCCAGTGCTGAATACAATGCAACTATTAACTTCTATGATCAGGACACCATGCCACTATATATTTACTAATCTACCTGCATCATGTTAAGGTTTTATTTACTTTTGGTTTTGTTTTACTACATCACCTTGTTGGTGATATACATACATATATATATATATATACACATATATATGTACATATATACACATATATATACATATAAATCTATGAGTAATTAAAATCTAAATTTTTTCCTCACATATATAGTATATATTTAGACTAAGGCTCCCTTAGCATATATTTATGAAACTTTACTTATCTTTACCCATTCACAACCAATTCTACAGGAGCTTTTAATTTCTTTATTAATAAAAAGATCTTAACTAAAAGAAAACATTAGCACAAAGTTTTGTCCTTTAAAAATCTTCTTTAAAAGAAATGTAGGTGGTAAAACAAAGGTTCAGCAAGTTCTCACTGGAAATATGCTATAAAGTATTGATTTTTTTTTACCAGACTCAATTGACTGAAAAGTTGTTTGTATAGCAATATTGGCCAGGCCAATATGCTGGAACAATTTTGTTACCCATAGTAATCAAGTGAATTTCTGAAGTATAATTATAATGTCATAAAATTTAAGCCAACATCCCCCTTCTCAAAGCAATAAAGCTATACAGGCTATAAAACAAAGGGAGGGGAGAAGACTATATAAATGAGATTTTTAAAAATGAAATTTAGTGTCTTTCAAGAATACTACTACTCCCCTTCTCCCCCTTCCCTTAAGCCAAGGTTAGCATGAAAAGTGATCAATACTTCAATCTCAATCAACTATTTCAATAATAGTTAATTCAGGTGGAAACAGAGTCTGAAAATTTCTGTTCAGTGACCTGTGACATCCTGTCATGTTTACTGAATGCCAATAATACATCATTGCCATAATGGATATGACTAAGTGTAAAGTTGCAGCAAAGTGGTGAGGCAGGGGGAGAGGGAGCAAAGGAGAGAAAGATGCATTCAATCACATGAATTCAGGTTCACTCCTTAGATTCTAATCAATACTACATACATTCTGTTATGAAACAAACCTCTAATTGTGAACACTGAGAGAAGGGAGAAAGTGAAACATACGTAACTAATTTTATTTGAAAAATATTTATTGATTTTCTGAAAACATAAATAACTGCCTATCATATGGTAATTTAATACAATCCAGCCATACACAGGTATTCAATTTTAGATTCAGATACTATCTTGTTTGCTAGTCTAAAACATAATGATCCTCAGCACAAGGAAAAGACTGTTCATCTGATCAGAAGGTTAAAGTTAAAATAAACCAAACGGTTATCCTAGATCTTAGACTAGTATTAAGTTGCACTTAAAATATCACACCTTATTTGCAAGGCAGATTTTGGGCAAAAAAGAAGGGTAGGAGTGGGGTGATGATGCCCTAAGTCCTTAAAGAGACTGGTGAAGGATGAGATCTTGGATGCTTTCAGACCAAGTACGTTGTTTTGATTTGGCATCCTTAAATATGTTAGGGGATAAGAAATATAAGTTCTTTCTTGGTATTATGAAATGTTCAATGTTACAAATAAAACAGAATAAGGAATGGAGGGGAGAGAACTCTATTATCTGAAAATTATAACTTAATTACGCCCCCCTCCTCTAAGACTGTTTATCATTACTGGCTCTAAGTTTGAATGGATTCATCTATCTTTAATCTTCAAGCGCTTGATATCCACTTCAGACAGTTGAAGAATTTTAAATTTTGTTCAAGTGGACATGCCTTTCATTGATGCAGATAAGAACCCTTATATAATTTCAAAAGAAGGTCTTCAAAAATTATTGTGGTAGAAAAACTCATCACCCTTTATGACAACCATTGATGGGCCTCGTTATTTACACTGTCTACTTCTGGGTATTTAGAGTTTTGTTTTATTTTTTTTTACTTAATTCAACAATACTTATTATAGACTTAATTTGTTCATGGTATTATCCTAGACTTTGGGAAAATGAGGACAAAATGGAAGAAGTCTCTGCCCAAAAGGAGTTTACACTCTAGTAGAGTATACAACATGTCAACAGGCAAGTAGAAATATGATAATTTGAGAAGACAAATAGTATTAATAGCTAAGGGATCCAGAAAAGTGTGATGGTAGGCCTGATATGTGAGTTAGGAATCTTGAATAAAGGGGCGGAGCCAAAATGGCGGAGTAGAAGGACGCACGTTTACGAGCTCCAAAACCAAAGCCCAAAAGGACCCCCATAACTTCTGGGTCAATACAAGGTGTGCAGAAACAGAGTGGAAGAGATTTCAGTTCCAGGGAGCCCTGGAGACCTGTCCCCAGGGTCCATCGCACCCTGGAAAGTAGACCCCATCCCCAGCACTGCCCAGGCCGCGGCCCCAGAGAAGCTGATCAGAGCAGGCTTCAGAGACGGAAGCTCTGGCAGCCGGGAAAGTCCCTCCGCCCACAAAAGCTACAGGTCAGTGAGAGAGAAGGCCGGGCTAGAGGAGGGGAGCGGAGCGTCTCTGTGACTCAGGCCCCCTCGGGAGGAAGCGGCAGCAGAGACGGGGGCAGGAAGCAGCGGAGGCAGAGGTGTGGGCGGCGGCTGAGGCGGCAGCGGCCCCGGGACTCAGGAATCCCCCAGCAGCAGGCAGGATCTTCATTACGGAAGGTTCCTGCATAAAACCTGAGGGAGCTGAGCCTGGGATACGGCCCTGCCCCCACCCCACTCTATTACTGAAGGCCTCTGCATAAAGCCCCTGAGGGAACTGAGCCTGGGAGGCGGGCCCCCCACCCCACCCCCACCCGCTCCATTCCTGAAAGTCTCTACATAAAGCCCCTGAGGGAACTGAGCCTGGGAGGCGGCCCTGTCCCAACCCCAGCACCTGAACTAAAGCTCACTGATTGACAGCCAGCAGGAGGAAAGCCCATTTAAATCTCAGAGGCCAAGCACTAGCTGGGCGGATCCAGGCAGGGGTGGAAAGGAATCTCAGAAGTCAAGTAACTGGCTGGGAAAATGCCTAGAAAAGGGAAGAAAAATAAGACTATAGAGAGTTTTCTCCAACAAATGCAAATGATCCCGACCTTCGGATCTGATGACGAGGACGTATCCTTGACATCAGGGAAAGACGTGGAGGGCGGGGCCTCAGTACCCCAGACACCCCAGGGGGGTGGCGGGTGGGCTCAGGCCCTGGAACAGCTCAAAAAGGATTTTGAAAAGCAAGTTAGACAGGTGGAGGAAAAACTGGGAAGAGAAATGACAGAGATGCAAGAAAAGTATGAAAAACGGGTCAATACCTTGGTAAAGGAGACCCAAAAAAATACTGAGGAAATTAACACCTTGAAAAATAGGTTCACTCAATTGGCAAAGGAGGTTCAAAAAGCCAATGAGGAGAAGAATGCTTTCAAAAGCAGAATGAGCCAAATGGAAAAAGAGGCTCAAAAGCTCACTGAATTGAATAGTTCTCTCAAAATTAGAATGGAACAGATGGAGTCTAATGACTTTATGAGAAACCAAGAAATCACCAAAAAAAACCAAAAGAATGAAAAAATGGAAGAGAATGTGAAATATCTCATGGGAAAAACAACTGACCTGGAAAATAGATCCAGGAGAGACAATTTAAAAATTATGGGACTACCTGAAACTCATGATCAAAAAAAGAGCCTAGACATCATCTTCCAAGAAATTATCAAGGAAAACTGCCCTGACATTCTAGAACCAGAGGGCAAAATAAGTATTGAAAGAATCCATCGATCACCACCTGAAAGAGATTCAAAAAGAGAAACTCCCAGGAACATTGTGGCCAAATTCCAGAACTCCCAGCTCAAGGAAAAAATCTTGCAAGCAGCTAGAAAGAAACAATTCCAGTACTGTGGAAATACAATCAGGATAACACAAGATCTAGCAGCTTCTACATTAAGGGATCGAAAGGCGTGGAATAGGATATTCCAGAAGGCAAAGGAACTAGGACTCAAACCAAGAATCACCTACCCAGCTAAACTGAGTATAATACTTCAAGGGAAAATATGGTCTTTCAATGAAACAGAGGACTTTCAATCATTCTTAATGGAAAGACCAGAGCTGAAAAGAAAATTTGACTTTCAAACACAAGAATGAGAAGAAGCATGAAAAAGTAAACAGCAAAGAGAAGTCTTAAGGGACTTACCAGAAGTGAACTGTTTACATTCCTACATGGAAAGACGATATTGGTAACTCTTAAAACTTTTCAGTATCTGGGTAGTTGGTGGGACCACACATACACATGTACACGCATGCACACACATACACGCATGCACACACATACAGAGATAGAGAGCACAGATTGAACTGAATAGGATGGGACCATACCTTAAAAGAAATTAAGGTAAATGGTGAGAGAGAAATGTAGTGGGAGGAAAGAGGGGAAAATGGAAGGGGGTAACTATATGTCATTTAAGAGGCAGGTAGGAGTTTTTCTTAGTGGAGGGATAAAGAGGAGAGCTGAGAAAAAAAAACAAAACAAAAAAACAAGAAGTTTACCCTCATCACATTTGACTAGACGAAGGAGTGAAATGCACACTCATTTTGGTATGAAAACCTATCTTACAGTATAAGAAAGTGGGGGAGAAGGAGATATTGCAAGGGGGGGGATGATGGAAGGGAGGGCAAAGGGAGGAGGGAGCAATTTGAAGTCAACACTTGGGGAGGGACAGGATCAAAAGACAGAAGAGAAACAATGAGGGGCAGGTTAGGAGGGATGGTAATCCAGTTAGTCTTAAACAACACGACTATCAGGGAGGTCATTTGCAAAACTACACAGATATGGCCTATATTGAATTGCCTGCCTTCCCAAAGGGAATGGGTGGGGAGGGAGGGATGGGGAGAATTTGGAACTCAAAGTTTTAGGAACAACTGTTTAGTATTGTTGTTGCAACTAGGAAAGAAGACATACAGTTAATGAGGAACAGAAAGTCATCTGGCCCTACAGGAGAAAAGAGAAGATGGAGACAAGAGAAGGGAGGGATGACAGAAGAGAGGGCAGATTGGAGATAGGGAAAATTAGATTGCTTGGGGTATTGGGGTGGGGGGAGGGGATAAAAGGGGAGAAAATTGGGAACCCAAAAAAATTTGTGAAAATGCATGTCAAAAATTAAATAAATAAATAAAATGTAAAAAATAAAAATAAAAAAAAAAGGAATCTTGAATAAAGCTAATGATTCTAAGAGACTGAGCTGAGAATAGAGTATTTGAAAAGTATCAGAAAAACACATTGTTAATATTTCTCCTATATTTTTATCTGTGTGCGTGTGTTCATCCTTCATTGCCGAAGAAGACCATGCCATCAGAGATATGATGACATGATTTGCACTTGACTTTGTTTTGAGTGAGGGAGGGCTGTGCTGGTCACTAGCCTCACTTCTTCTCCAGAGCCATCTGAATGCAGTGACCAGATATTCATCAGGATGACTGGAGATGACCCAGGATGAGGCAATTGGGGTTAAGTGACTTGCCCAAGGTCACACCGCTAGTCATTGTGAAATGTCTGAGGTGAGATATGAACTCAAGTCCTCCTGACTCCTGCACTGGTGCTCTCTCCACTGCATCACCTAGCTGCCCCTATATTTTTTTTTTATAACTACTACATCTTAACATACAGCATTCCTTAGAAACTGAGTCTTGCCAAAAAGAATTGGCATTACAATAATGCAAAAACAGTACACTACAAAATGAAAGTGTTGGAAGTATTTGACCTCAAAGGTCCTTTCTAGTTCTAAAATTCTATCATTCAAAATGCCTATCGACTGAATGAACACCTCAATGTTATTTCATTTTTAAGAATTCTATATGTTCCTGTATTTCCATACAAAAGTCAGTTCACAGATCAAGAAAGTAAATAACCAAACCCATAAGTTTATCCTGTCGTACTCAAAATAAACGAAACCAATTTACTTCTCCTTCTGTGTTAGACACTATCACAGAACGGAGAGAAACAAAATACTGACTCAAGTGATCCTATATCATTGAACATTTTAAAATCTGAAGTTACATGCCCACTTATAAGTCTGTATTCTTAACACAATAGCACTAGCAAAGGCAGAAAAATAAGGTCAAGTGAGGGAAAATGTTTCTCTTGAATAGTCTGACCCTAATGAAATGGACTAATTTCTTGCCTTTCTTCATAGATAAATACAATGCTATAAGGGTTTTTATAGTGTAATATCCTATGGACAATAGCAATTGATGAGTCCATTTCCTTGCATGGCCTACATAATTTATTAGAATTGTATCTCTTAGATGAACAGTCTAAACCATCAAAATGAGAACTTACTAAAACCTTCCAGCTCTAACTCTATGATCGTAAGATCTAGCTACAAAAACTTAATTTCATTTTCATGTAAATATCTCTGTCCCCTGAACTATGCTATGTCTTTCAAGGGAAAGGAGGGATGCCAAGGAACATGAAATCTAGCATGAGAGAAAGTAATACAATTTTTGGTCCTGACTGTGGATCTTGATGGCCTTAAGCAAATAACTGTGACTCTGATTCCTTATCCATAGAAGATGAAGCTAGTAGCACCTTCACAAATAATAAGGTAAAAATGATTTGAAAGGGGGTTGAAGTCTTTATTGTAAGATACTGAGAAGTACTCTAGTTTAGTGGAAAGAGTGCTTGCCTTGGATTCAAGTCCTACCTCTGACACCGAGCAGGCAAACAAGAGGAAGTCACTGGGTTTCTCAGAGCCTCGGGGAATTTAAGATTACAGACTGAGCTTCATTCTGCAGAGAAGGAAACAGGCCCAGAAAAGCCAGGCAGCTTGTCCAAGGTCACAGCTGGTAAACGGCAGAAGCAGAGTCTGACTCCTTGTTCTCTGAACTGTAATTTGTGTGCTCTGTTATTCTATACACACTCTCTAAAACGATGCTCCAGACAAGCTGCTAACCTGCATAAGCAAAAAGAGTTTCCACACTGGGAGTTGCCTACACCAATGAAATTACAGGTCTGTATCCCTTCCAAAATATATCAGTAGACATGAAATGACTAGAAAAATAACATCTGCATGTTATATTCATATTACAACCTACAGTATTATAGAAATGATAAAGTACCTAAAAAAACTTCTATTTTATGTTTCAATTTCTCTTTTCCTAAAATTTGCTTTTTAGGAACAGAAAATATACTTGAACTATGTCTTGGTGTATGATATTTTCTCTATAATTTACCTGAACCAAATGAGTAACTCTAAGAAAGAGCATCAATTATTTAAAAGATCCGTCTACTTTACTATCATACAACAAATATGAAAAACAGCAGCTTTCTTTTCTTGTCTATTCTATTGCAAAGGTTGTTTTCTCTGTTTTCTTTTCCTGGGCAGGAATATCTTCAACTTTTGAAAGGATAGAAATGTTCTAACTATTAGTAATATGCTTTCCAGTCTCACATACTATCTCACTACTAAAAACTCAGAATCCAGGACTGACATACATGCTCAAAACACCTCCTCCTCACACAAGTGAGATGGCACTGACTAAAGTTTTAAACTTTTATTTTGCATTTACTAGTTATTCCATATCACAAGAAAAAAATTAAAAGTTATTAAGAAGTTTTGTTACTATTGCAAAGCTTTTATAATTTTTTTTATCTCACTTATTTAGTAATACAGTCAGTTTGTCTAAAAAGTCACATTTTTGTAGTCAATACCATAAAAACAAACTCACCATGAAAGGAAGTCAAACACAAAACACACCAAATGGCTGTTTTTCAGAGACTGTGCTATAGCGGGTCCTCGGTCACTGTCAAATCAAACCACAACTATGCTAAGTCACAAGTCTGAATACTCACCCACGGCCAGTAACAACCAAACATGACCAAAGACCTGAGCAAGGGCTACAAGTGAGAACCAAGGTCAATGAAAATGGAAAAAGAAGCTGGCAAAGACTATACATACTAAGCAGTTTCCTGTCTCTTTCCCAAGGACTACACAGGCAGCGAAGCAAATGAGATGACCATCTTCTTCATTCTTCAGAAGCTCACCATAAAGTACTAAGATGATGATGATGATGGTGATCACTCAATGCGGCCAAGCAGCCATTTATAAAAATGACATTTAATTATACTCATGTTAGGACACTAACTGAGTAACAACAACAGGTCCTTTTGGACTGGAGGTAAATAAACCAAAGGGTAAGCCAGAAGATAGAAAAGGTCAATTAGCATCAGCTGATGGGCAGCTGCCAGATGGCTGACAATTCTGCAGAACACATATGTGTGCATGTATGTATATGCATACATGTACGTGTATGTATATATGTATATACACACATGTATGTGTATATATGTATGTACATGTATACATACATACACACAGAGCTTTATACACACATCTTATACACTTTAGAGCAGGAGGCAAAAGAGGCCCATCAGGTGAAGTCGCTCGGCCACTTTGTTCTTATTTTGGAGGTTAGACTACAGAGACAGGATGTCGGGTGATTTGGGGGCTGGCGATGGAGAAGAGACCTTAGCTTTGGAGTAACAATGGCGTCACCCAAGATCAGGTCTGCTAGGTGCCTGCAGCTAATCAGACCATCTAGGTGGACTAGGAGGTCTCTAGTCAATCTCATCAGAGCGGTTAGGTTAGACTGGAGGACTCAGACAGAGAGAGTCTGCCTTTAACTGCACGACCCTGCAGGCTGCACGTCTTTGACCTCTAAGGCTGCTATTTCTGAGGAGACGGCACACAACTAAGATTGATCAAATACTAAAGAACATGTATGTTACCTTTAATGCGCAGAATTCTGAAGAACTTAGACTTCTTTGTCTCCATTCTAGAATATATTAATTCATAATACAGACTTTGACAAAAATGTAAGCATGTTTTGAGAGTTAAATATTACAATTTTTGGTGAAATGAAACTTAAAGCTAGTAGAAGCACGGTGTGAAGTTTAAAAAAGAAAGAATGCCCCATTTCTAGACAACATTAGAAGATGGTAAAAGAATCACTAAATTCATGCAGGATCCAAAAGATTTGGTGGAAATATTCCCTACCATAGCACTAACGACCAATTTAATTACCTTTGGCTATTTTTTTTTTGTATTTACTTGGAATTTTAATTACGTACATGAAATATGTACATGAGAACAAGGAATTCTGGGACTGATAAATTATCTCTAGGTGAAAGAATATTAAACCAGTTCATTCAGTGATATGGCACTACTAGAGATAATGAAGAAGATAAATGTAGTCTTTCTTGAAAAAGAAAGACACTTTATTACATTCAATATCAACACCTCCGGCATCTTTATCTGTCCAAAATCCTGGTTTCCGCATGGAGTCTCTGGAGTACATGGAATCTCTGGAGTACATCTGTTGAAAATGGGTAGGGTCATTTAATTTATTCCTTTGTTTAGATGTCTGCTTCACATCTTCAGTCTTCTCCCGTTTTGCATCCATTTGAAAGTACGTCTTCCACACATCTTCTAGGACTGTATCTATTTGCAAACTCCAATCATACAATTTCCCTCCAGTGACCTTGAACATACTGCTGGCCACAGCGGTGAAACTGGCTTGTGGGTCCCTCAGTTTTCTCGGCTAATTTTTTTCTCTCCCTTCAAAGACTCTTATGATGGTCTATGTTCCAAAGAATAATCAGAGGAACAAGACATAAGTACTCAAGCACATCTTCAACTCATGCTTAAAGAATGCCTTCTTCCTTAGCTCTCTGGCTCTGGCATGAGGACACAAGCAAGGAAGACTACTGAAACTCTTACTATTGTTTTTAAAGGGGACCCAAATGCATATACTCTTTTCTACCACACACAGGTTTCTGGCAAATGGACAAGGATACCACAGTTATTGTTGTCTAAGACCAGATTTGAACTCAGGAGGATGAGTGTTCCTGACTTCAGGCCCAGAAATCTACCCTTTGTGTCATCAAGCTTCTCTGATACCACAGTGAATGATAGGAAATGGCTCCTAGAAAAGCTCTGTCCTTGGCCATGACTGGCACGAGAGGGAACAATTCAAGTCAAAGGTAATGACAAGGTGGAGAAGACAGAAATGAAGAAAAATCACTTATGGAAAACTAGAGGCACCTCTGGAGGACAATCAGGGAGAAACAGAACTATGGCCTTCAAGCTCTTCAAAAATAGCAAAGCATCTTTGTTCTATTATTTTAAAACATAAATTTTTAATTAAAAAAAATAAGTCCAGAGCAACTTAGTTGTAAATATTTTGTTTTCCACAAAAGATCAATATTTTCCTCTTCTCTAGAATACCATAATAGAAGTACTTTGCTTTCAAACCCTGAATACAGAAATGCAGCTGCAGTCCAGACCTGTGACCCCCAAGAGAGTTCAGAGAACTGGACTTAGGCTAAGGACCTGTATTCTCCAGAGAAACACTTGGTTTGATCTGACCAAGTGGGGGGACACCCCCTCTTGATATCTGAGGACATGCCCGTTTTGCAGTTATGGTGAAATTTTCATCTGTATTCATGCTGTTAGTCAGAACTTAAGGATCTGAGGACATTATTAACCAATTAGAAAATAAATGGGATATTTTACAACTTTGGAAATATATATTAGTATCCAAGCTAAAATGTCTAAGGTATAAACAATTTCACGAGAGGATTCAGGGTTACCGTATATATGGTAAACAGCTCTCTGGAGGAAAGCTTTATTACTCCCTCAGGGCTTTCTTACAGAGTATGGATTTCTTAATTCCTAGTGGAATATTTTTCATACACCACTGAAGACTATTAAGTACCAGATATTACATTATGTAGTTTAAACTTTTCACTACTGTATAAGAAAGACTTCCCTGTCAAGAAAGCTACTTCTTTACTGTTACAATTTTTTAAATATTAAAATAAACATTCCTTCAGGGCATGAGCATAGCAACCTAAATTTGGAAGAACTTTATAACTTAACATATTCATCAACGTGTGGAAAATCTCTCAGGGGAGTAGAGTGAGGAGAGAAGGAAATACAACAGGAAGAAGGCTCTTTAATAACTTGCAGAGTGTTGACACAGGCCAAAGCAATGGTATTTATAAGGTTTTGCTTCCATTGGGCATTGATGTAAATACTGGCCTAGCACAGAGTGCTAGCAAGTTTAAAAGGAATAATGGTATTAAAAAAGAGAGAAGGAAAAATGCTTTAAACTTCAGGCCAGTTAAAGGTGCACTTACTAAAGGTGGCCTATTAACTATTCACCCAGAAGAGACAGCCTCAGAAATATTAAAAAGGCAATATAAATGCACCATTTCACCATTCCTGAGAAAATAAATGCCTTACAGAATTCTGGAGTCAAATATGAAAATAAAATCTAAAAGCTGATGGCCATTTTAACATCTTGGTTAAAGCCTGAGTCACCTTTTGGTTTAACTGGATCCAGAAAGTTTAAACAAAACGGACTACTCACTTGTAGACTGTGCCTCCATTGCCATGACCGAGGGTGTCTCGATACCGTATGTCTTGTTCATTCATCTCCACGAGAAAGAAAGAAAAACAAAAGGCGTGTCATGCTGTGGATGGAAATGTCAAGGAAAAGCCACTCTGGGCCATAAACAACAAGCAGTCTGGGTCATTTCAAGTTCAGCTGCAAGAACGAGAAGATCAATACAACATTTGCTGTCCAATTTATAAAAGACGATACCAAGGGACAAAGTGATGGAAAGTTTAATGACAATTTGTTTGCCTGGGTCATTTCATTAAAGTTTGATAAAAGGTGTCAAAATGGAATGATATAACATAGCTCAAAAGGGTCAGGTCAGAGATACTGATAGGAAAAGGATCCCTAGTACTGTATAGAACCAAAGCCAAACAGCTGTGAACACAGCCAAAGTCAAAGTGGAAAAGAAAAACACATGTACAAACCAGAGATAATACTGGCATCTTATAAGCGATCTGTAAAGTAACCCCATGCAGAGTACTCAATAACTTAATGCACAACAAACTAATTGAATAACCTACAGTGATTTTCCAAATGCAAGCTACAGCTCACTTCGCAAATGGTGAATCAGTATTAGTTTTCAGCAATAACATGGTGGCATAATGCCAAGCAGTAGTCATACTATGCTGATGGAAAATGTCCAAGTAATGCATTATAAAATGCACATGTTGCCTGATATTACAGTACATAAAGGGATAAAATGGAATAGAAATGTAACACCAACAAGCCAAAGACAAAGATTCAATACACCATGAAAATAGTCATTTGACTTTTCAACACTTATAGTTCCATGAATCTTTTCTAAGACAAATAGTAACCAGATTTGTAGCATGAATAGAAGCATTTCATTTTAGTACTCACTATATGATAATTTAGAGTTTTTATAAATTATCACTGTTCACACATTTGAAACCAATCAGATTCTATTTGATGCTGTCAATAATTTTCTACAAACTTGGTCCAGTCACTTAAGAATTCACTGCTAACTCTATCTATTCACTAAAGCAAATTCAATAAGAGTCCTATTTCCCATACAACTAAAGCCAGGGAAAAGCCATAGTAAGCTCTGAAAAAAAATCAATTTCCAGGGAATTGTACCACCTTGTATGGGCAGAAAATGGATGGAGTTTTAACTTCAATATCATCTGGAAAAAAACAGTTTGCTTTCAGACCATTATAGCAATGCTTTAAATATTCTGCTCTATTCTAAACTTCAACCAAATGAATAAATCAGAGCTTCATTTATCAAGGGAAATACTTTTCTTCTATACATTTCAGAGGTTGAAGCTTCTGAGAGTTGTGATAATTAGAAGTACAGTACAGGTTACAGAAACAGCTTCTTTCCCAAGCCATTCTACAAACAATCCTAAAAATCATATTGACAGATTAATGTGTAGAGGCCAGTTCAACACTCAAATTAATTGTAGTACAAACTGATTGATGCTATTTACAATCAGCTAATTGCTGTAGTTAGTTCAGTGGAGAAAAAAGCCAGACAAAGGAGAGAAAGGGGCTAGCATTTTTCCTACTGGGGGAATTTCTGTGGTTTGCCAGCCTGATGAACATCATACAACCCATGTGAGATATGTGTTGGGAAGGAACATCAAGTTAAATTTCATCTGTAAGTATTAACTGGGAAAAAGGTAAATCTGAATTTTAGACTAAACTTATTTTAACTTTAGACTTTAACTGAATTTTAGACTAAAGAAATTCTATTCTTATCTTTCAAGTACAGTATATCTTGAAAGTAGAGTAATTTGAAGTAAGTTGTTAACTTCCTAGCAAAAGTTCTGCTGGATCTCTCTAATGAAAAGATAAGAATTTGTAATTAATAGTATCTACTGGCAAGTCAACACAACCCTAAAATTCTTGTAAAAGGTTTCTTATGTATGTTAAATATGCCTCCAACAATGTAGTTTGTGCTATTAATTTGCTTAGCAAACCTATATATACAATTACACTTCTAGAAAAGGTAAATTCCAACCTTGTTGATGTTACAATACCACAACTTCTGAATTAAAAGTCTTCAAACAGGATAAATGGGCCACAGTCCAAGGTTTTTGAGGATTCTCCCAGGACAGGGAAAGTTAGCCAACATTAGCCTTTCCTATATACCTTTACTCCCAGCTCAGCAACTTCAATCCAACTTTTTCCCACTTCCAACATAACCCCCTGTTATGTACAACATAACATTTCAGGAAATCAAAAGTATCCCCCTCAGGAAAAGATCAGGAATCCTTGGCTTGGTGAATCAGGACAAGACAAGAAAAACATGAATCGAAGTAATACAGGTCCAGCATATACAGCTTTAACACTGATGGCAGAGTGAGGTGGGGAAGGAGCGATACTCTCTCACCCTTTGGCTTGTCACAAGCTCTGGACCTTTCTCAGCTAATACCCAACCTGAAAAAGTAAGGAGTGATATTCTCTCAGTACTCCTAACTAATCTAGAGTTGTAAACATCCAGTAAAAAGGAGACTAAGAGGGAGACTGGCTCTCAAATCAAAGAATCTGAGTTTAACTCCGAAGTACTCCGTGGGGCTCAGTCAAATGGAGAGGGTGTACACTGTCCTAGATATCCTCTAAGGTACCTTTCCAGCTCTTAATCTATAATCCTCTGCAATGACCAGGAGTTAGAGAGCACTATGAATCTCATCTGCAAAGAATAGAAACCAAGGTAGATATTTAGTATCTGTGAGGTATATATTGACCTCACAGTCAACCTGAAAGATCTGGTTCAGAAAAGAGACAATGAAACAAGCTGTAAGAAACAGGCATGCGGCAGAACATCAGGTTGGGTCAGAAGAGGAAACTGACCTGCAATCAGAAAAAATATTGATCACTACATTTCTATACTATCTGGAAATATTACACACTTGACTCATCTATAAACTGAATGATCTTTTATCCTATCTGAGTTATTTACTAAAAATTTCTCCATGAAAAAAGAATATCAAAATCAGTTTTAGGAAGAGACACTGGAAAACATCCTGAGGATTTCATATTTATGATGAAAATTTGCCAAGTTTTCATATGCCTGAACATTCATATGTCATATGAATGACAAAACCATTTATGGTAATGGTATTTAAAAAATAGCACATCCCAGGTAAGCTATTAATTCTAATTAACATCAACTGATGTTAATTATTAATTATTCTTTCCAAAAGTAAGCACAGAAACAGTTTGTTATAGTTAGAATGTCATAAGTTGATTCAGTAAAGGATGAAAATATAATGTGCTCTGGATGAAAATCATGTGCTCTGGACATCCAGTTCTCAGTTCAGTTTCTCACTGAATTAATCACAGAATTTTGGAGTTGGAGTGAACTTTGGAGATTACCTGATACAAATTTCTCATCATACAGATGAGGCCAAGAGAGGTTAAATGATTTATCCAAAGTTACATAACAGTAAGTGGACCCAGACATACAGTCCAATGCCATGTAATTTCTTCAAAAGTTTAATTCAAGTAGAAGTCAAGGTGGGAAAAGTTCTTTTCACTAAGGGTACAGAGAGGAATCTATTCAGT
The DNA here is from genome assembly GCA_023548195.1 of Bettongia penicillata ogilbyi. Classification (NCBI taxonomy): domain Eukaryota; kingdom Metazoa; phylum Chordata; class Mammalia; order Diprotodontia; family Potoroidae; genus Bettongia; species Bettongia penicillata. The sequence goes on from JAJHZJ010000148.1 coordinate 423,236, forward strand.
GCTACCTCACAAATAAAAGGTAATTTATAAAAGACAGAAATATTTAAGCTCAATTACTTTTTCATCTAAGGAACCAACAAAATTACTCAATAAAGAACAACAATATATTTCAGTTCCATATTAATATGGCTGGTTAATGAAGAATAATAGATATTGATTGGGGAGAGAGGAAAAAAGAGAGGAAAGGAAGAGAGAGAGAAGGAAAAGCTGACACACAGATAAGTATGAACTGGCAAGAGCAACCAGACAGATAAGCCCTAGATTGGCAGAAACAATTTTCACAGAAAGCCAAAAGAAAAAATAAAGGAGAAAAAGAAGTGACTAGTAGAGTAGGAATAACACATGTATGTATGTATATGAAGAGAAGGAATGATATTTAGATGGGGAAAGAGTAACAGAGAAAGTAATATAGGTAGAAAAAGAAAATATGGGGCAAAATGTTACAAAAGATTTTTCTGATTGACTTGAAAGGAAATAAGTTTCACAGTCAAAGTGAAAGGTAGAAATATGTTATAGTATGACTTTAGGCTTCTAAGTTGGATAAGAATATAGTTCCATTCAAGTTTGCCTCATTCAATGTGAAGTTTTATGTACAGATGACAAAACTAGTTTATGACAGATTATCTATATGCATGTATCTTTAACTTATTTAATGGCACAAAATTTTTATAAAGTTGGTGAATGTCTCAGAACAACCCAAAATTATAGGATGAGGATTAGTTCTGTATCTGTGATTTTCAGTACTATCACATATCTGATTTACCAGAAATAACAATGTCCTTATCAACTAAGTAATGAGTGGAAGAAGGACAAGGAAAAAAAGATGCAAGAAGAACTTCCTTGGTAAAATGACAGGCTGCAATTTGACCTTTTGGAGATCTTAATTAGCTACAAAGCAATGACAATGTAGAAGAGATGATACTGTACTAGGCTAGAAGGAAGCAAATACATGCTAGAAAGCACATGAGAGATAAAGCTTAACTTAAAATGTCTAATAAATATGCAGAACATAACTCACGTTTTACTTTTTTTTACTAGAGAAATGGACCCTTCCAACATTTACTGATAATATAAAAATAATGATTCTACTACCAATTCTAAATGCTAAGCTTTAAAAGATGAACTTGATTGGATACAGAATTAATGGAATTAATGGGAAAAATGAAATAGAATTCAATTATGGATCAGCAAACAAAACATCCTTTGTTTATGTTTGCCTCTCCATGGAAGAATCAGTGCTCATCTCTTAGAAATCATTAAAACCAAAATGCTCAATTAATCCTTATTTCATATGTAAAGCTCTGACAGAAACTAAGTCCTATCACTGGACCTTTGCTTCACAAATCGAAGCAATAACGGTTTCAGAAAGCAGTCACACTCTATGAGCAGACAATTGGAGAGATTTAGTAAATCCCACTTTATAGAGCAGAGACTAATCGGAAAACACAAGCCACTCAAATGTTTCTTATGAACTGTTGACACTATATCAATGCTGAATCAATTGGTGGCATTTACTCTGAGTGACAGAAAAGAAATAAATATTTATATCACATAACCTATATCAATGAACCTAGGCAGAAAGCTATTTCTAACCTGTCAATATTTGATTAACTTGAAGAATCATGTCCCCTTCTTTTAATGATTAATATGAATTCCTTATTAAACCTAAGTGGAAACCAGTGGAAAGGCAAATCATTATTAATGCTTGAAAGCATAAACCACCAAAAACAAAACGAATACAAACTATGCTCAAGTGTTAAAGTAACGCCAAGTATGACTCACACCTCTCACACTAAGCAGTGTCAGCATTCAAGCCAGAAGAAACCTTCCAATTCACCTCACTGCCCACCGCTACATGGCTCTCCTTGGGGTTACCCAACAGCACTCACTCACTCACTCCTCCAGCATGTCCTTAACTCACTAGAGGAAGTACACTCTGAAGAAACTATCTGGTCAGCTTATAATATTCTTTTCTTTAGTTAATAAAAAATTGAAAACCTAAAGGCCAGATTTAAAAAAAAAAAGCGTTAGGAGCTTTTGTTTTTTAAACAGAAATTGAACCTAAAATTTTCAATACTCTAGGCCTTAGAATTTATATTGCAACAAAGATGACTGATCTATGAGCGAACATTCATAATAAACTTCTTTTACCCCAAAGTGAATAAAGACTGATGGTATTTCATTTTTTACAAAGAAATCTATCACAATCAATCCACCACTACCCAAGCAGAACAAATTCATGGCAATGTTTCCACTTTAGGACAATTTTGAAATAATTGTTTTGTTCTTTAAAGGGTACAGGTGTGTCTTAGAAGTGAATTAAGTAAACACCAGAATAAAAATATGATGACAATACTGTGTATTCTATTGTGACATTGGTTTTGAGACAAATTTTGTGTCAGACCAGTCATAAATGAATGTGTACAGGGCCAAGCATGTGCATTATATACAGCCAATTCCTCTGATGGGTTAATTGAAATATATTAGAGAATTATTGAGTTTATGAAAATGATATGTAGATAACAAATATTCCTTATTTACATTTAGAATATGGGAGGTCAACACTGACAAATTCATTTCTACAGCACACCCCCCCAAAAAAACCTCACCAACCCTTTCTAACTATATATGTTCAAAGGATTCTGTGCTAAACAAACAAGGTCTTCAGTGCCCCGCCGCTGCCATTGTCATCTTTTAAAGGGGAAAACGTCTATTAGGCCACAACGTTACAGGTGATAGTGAAGGACAGGCGTGAAGAGGCAGCTTTGTCTTCCTGACACGCTCCACTACAAGTACTCGATTCATGAAATGCCAATGAGGCTTGGAGAGGTCAGTGTGGGAAGGCACGGAATACGCATCTGAGATAATTAAGATTTCAGCCTTCGAAACATGGAGGGGAAGTGAACAGCAGTTAAGAAAATCAATAAGAGTCTTTTATTTGCAGTGACACAGATGTCTCAGTCAATAGAGCCTAATAGGCAGGCTTGATCGCAATGGACAGGTGCCTGCCTCCAAGGCTATCAAAGGGCTCCCACTATAACAAACATTAAAACTTATTTATGTTGCTATTGAAGAATCTAGTATCCTGTAGGTGGCTTAATTTACCAGTATACATTTAAAACCATTATACTACTTTAGATCTCTCTATCTACCTGAATCAAAAACGGGGAGAAATGACTGGCCTAAAGGTCTACCTGTCCATCAATTGCTAGTTGAGGCCATTCAACTTCAGGTGGCCTTCAGGACACCAAGGTCACCTAAAGCAGAAGAATCGTAAATGCCAGAAGGTCTGCTATAATTCTGTTCCCCTAAAAAGCTAATGTTAGCTTCAAAGTAAAATGAGGAGTTAGGAACGAGATGGTATCTTTCTTTCCCTTTTCTAAAGGCCAAGGAAGAAAGTAACTTGTGACTTTCCAAATGCAAAAGGTTATTTGAGCAACCCAGGGGTCAACACAGTTATTCAGAACTGATTAACTTTTTTTTTGAACGGAGGTGGCAGTAGGGTAGATATGGTGCTTCAATCTATTGGGAGTGAAAATCCATTAGCACTACTTGAAGAATGGGCTATAAATTGCTCTGCCAATCAAATTAAACCAAGTAATTCATTTATGACATAAAGATATTCTTGGACTCTGTGTTTATAAAAACAAATTGGACAATTACAAGTCAATGCTGTGTTTACATCTTAATATATAATGATACCTACCTGGCCATTGGCTAATATTTTTTTCAATTCAGCAGAAGACTTCTTTAAGCTGGAAAAACAAGATATGTTTAGTGACAAGGTGATCTGACAGCACTAAGCATCACAATGAGAAACACTAGCCTCCAAGTACCTTTGCTTTAATGTATGGATAAATGACACATTTTTAAAAAAATAATTTTTCTTCCTTGACGTATTTTAAAATCCCAAGCAGTGACAGTACATATACCAAAAGTTATTTGTAAAGACCTTGGAAGTGTGTTACTATAACCTACTTGACATTCATCAATTTGAACAAGTTAAAGCAATGCAAGAGAGCTACATGTAAAATGTAGCAAGGATGCTTTAACAGACTATTCCAGGATCAAATGCCTATTAGAATTCTACAAAGACTGCATCTGTCAGGAAACTAACACCATTACCATGGTACTTCTCAGGAAGACATTTTTATTATACGCAGAGAGCTGTCACTTCATAAACCAGAAAATTAAGCACTGTCTACAGTCTTAAAATGCTTTAAGCAAGCATGGATTATCATGCCTCCAAAGAGCAAAGAGGTGACCAAAAGCCCAATCCTTTATTCCAGATACAGCAGGCAACGAAGTTTCTTGTAAAGAGACGATGACTATAGGGTTCATGTGCTCAGAAGAGCAAAGATTTAGAGCAAGAAGGAACCTTAGTGATCATCTACTCCAAAGCCTTCAATTTACAGATGAGGATACTTTTCAAGGCCAAACAGGTAGAAAGTGACACCCAGGACACCTCTGATTCCAGATCTGGTCAGCTTCCTACTGAACCACAGCTTTGTTTGCTAGATTTTGCAGAATTGTCTTCCCTAGCTAAATCCCCATGCGTGGACATGTCTGTGTAGATGGTTTTAGGGAACATTGCTTCTAGAGCCCCTTGTAAGAAAATTCTTCCCCCAAGAAAGATTAGCATCTTCTCTGCATCCTCTGGGCTCAGGGAAGTGCTCAAGTCACTGAGCGCTTCAGTGACCTGGCTAGGGTATGACAAGCAGCATGTCTAAGAGGTGGGGCGAGAACCCAGGACAGTTCTCATCACTATACCTTGCTGCCCAACTGAGGCACACAAGGGGGAAGGACTTTTAGCTAGTAAGTAGCAGAGATAGGACATGAGCCCTTGACCTAGTATTCTTTCCTTTTATACAATATTACCCTACATTAGACAATTATCTGCCTGCTTAAGATATTATGAATGATAGTCAACTCTGGTTTATCCATCCAGGTGAGATAGATTCATAAAATATTTTGAGAATCTCAATCTTCCAAACCAACAAACTCAATCTTTGTCCCCCCCCCCATTTATCTAGAAATACTAAAGAAAAGAAAAACTGACAAATACAGATTTTGCCCTCTATCCCCACCCTTTCTCTTTCTCTGGCAGAATGGTTAATGAGCCCTACAATTTCTCATAAATAGGTAAGTATGGGATGGACAAAGATACAGTATTCATAACTCACAAAACCTTATCATCAGCCACTGAATAATAAGGACTGTAATAACAGAAGTCCAAAGAATGTGTTATTATTGTAGGAAGAAAATAAGTAAAAAGTAAGATTATCCTGCACAGAAGAGCTGAATTCATATCATTTAGTGAGCAAAGAAGTTATTTATTAAAGGCTTATTATGTGCCAGGCACTATGCTAAGCACGAGGATACAATGAAAGGCAAATAACTTTTCCTACCCTCAAGGAGCACACATTCTGATGGAGGAGACAACATGCAAATAACTAGGTAAATACTTTAAAAACGTGTGTGTGTGTGTGTGTGTGTGTGTGTGTGTGTGTGCGCCTGTGTGTGTGTGTACATAGAGTAGAATCTAAAGCAACAGCATGGGGGTGAGGAATAAGGACAAGGATAGACTGAGAAAGACCTTCTGCAGAAGGTAGGATTTAGGTTACAAATTGAAGGAAAACCAGGGAAGCTTAGGCACAGAGATGAGGAAGAAGGGCATTCTAGGCATGGAAGACAATCAGTACAAAGTCATGAGGTTGGAAGACAGAGTGTCATGTATAAGAAACAGCAAATAAACTTTTATCACTAGATAACAGATAGTATAGAAGGAAGGAAAGTGTAAGAAGTCTGGAAAGGTAGGAAGGGGTCAGATTGCAAGGGGTTTTAAAGGACAAATCAAGAACTTTATATTTGATCTTGGGGCTAATAAGGACCAGAATCCACCAGAATTTATTGAGTGGGTTGAGAAACACATTTTTAGGAAAATCACTTTAGCATTTAAATATTAGATGAAGAGTCAAAATTATGAGTGATTATTTTTTCTTTATGTATTCCTTTATGTTTAGTCAAATTATATAACTAATATTATATAGTTATTCAATTTCCTAACAGTCATGTGATGATTTGGGGGGGATAATGGGAAAGAGATGTCTTTATACAAGCCCCTCCTTTCCATAACTGAACATATAATTGGGATTCTGCTCTTACCTATTGCTTGGAAGTGAATCTGAAACTGCTGGACTGCTATGATGAGAGGGTCCGGCCCGTGTATTCACCTGCAGGCAAAGAAAGAATCTTTATCAGTCGTTTGTGTTCTGAGGACACGGTTCTAATTAACCTGTAATTTGCCATAAATTTCTCATTTCATGATGAAGGTTAATTAGCTTGTTGCTAGGCATGCCCATGGTTGGAGTCTATTCAGGATGTAGGTTAAAGCGCTACATTACCAGCATATTGCGTAATGTTCAAATCCTTGTTACATGTTAAATGCTTAGTTAAACAGCACTAAAAAAGGCAAGGAGAATAGGAAATAAAAAAGCTGGAATGGCAATTATTTGTTTGAGATCTAACACAGACACGACAATTTGATCACAAATGGAACATAAGGGATGTTACCCAGAGGTCAGATATGCACTGGGTATCATGAAAACATCAGGAATATGGGGTGGATTGCCACTGAGAAGAACATAGGATAACATGAGCCTTATGGATCTAAGTAATTATTTAGAAAATAATCAAGACTCAGCAATAGAATTTTTTTCTATTGGAAGGTAGAAGCATTGTTCTGTGGTGCAGAATTCAAAACTTAAAAAGAAACAGGTACAACGACACCAAAAGGAGTATATTTATACAATGTGGTTATGATCTTAATTAAATAAATTCTATAATCTGTCTCAAATTTTTATCTGTACTAATCATATTGAACACATTTACAAAGATAAAAAGATTTCACTAAAGAACAGTCCATGTCTAAATATATGTAGATATTAAGCATATACTACAGATGATTTTTCCCCCACCTCCCTTTAAAAAAACTGCTGTCAGAGCTTGAGAAAGTGCAGTTTTATTTGACATTTCAATAAGTGGAACACAGCATTACAAATCCATCTAACTTTGCTGAAACAATTATTGAAATTCGTACCTTCAGGCCATGTATGTTCCGTTTCCCAGGAGGCTTGCACGCTGAAACAGTAATTGACTAAATTGTAGAACACATCAGGGCCATTTACAAATTTGCTCAAAATGAATCGTTTAAAAAGAAATGAGGGTGACACCAAAATTAGCAGAGAGAAATGATTGAAAAGTGGCTCCCTAGACCCAAAGTGGGAATTATGAACCAAGGTTTTTAACTTGCAGGAGTGAGCATTTATAAATGCAAAGAGCTTTCTGACATTACCTAATATAAATTCCAATTTCTGCTTAAAACATACCAAAATCAAGTTAACTGAGCTAAAGTGATTAGATTCCTTTCATAACTCAAATTTCTGTAATATCTTTTTACTCTCACATTTAATTTCCTCTATCATTTAAAGTATCTTAAAAACAAATCTTTCTTTCCCCATCATCTTTTTTTTCAGCTTCCACCAAAAAGACTACTGCAGACTGCAAAGAGCACCATTCAAGTCCAGGGACCAGCCTGCGCGACTGCAAGCACATGGATCCACTCATTGCACCACGTTACTTACAAATACTAACATCTATTAATATTTAGGCCTGAAGATGGAGTAACAGGGGAGAAATGTAATTTCTTTATATTTTCTTTTACAAGTCAGTATTTTCCTATTCTGCAAATGCTTCTCCATTAAATGTTAAAAATACAAAAGCTTCTGGCTACATGTTATGGACTGTTTCCATTTGAAAACTATAGTGCTCTACAAATTATATGTTAAGGGCCTGTCAATTGTGATTGATTGTTTTAAGAAGGATGAATCTGATTTTTTTTCTCCTCTTAGATACACATGTATTTTACTTCTGCTCTGACAGTAAGAAATAGAACTATTTATTAATCAGAAGTCGTAACAATTACTAAAAATATCAGGTTTCTTTTCATTTCACCCATTTCCAGTATATATAAATGTCCTAGGTTATTCTCTCAGCAGTCTGATAATCTGATAAAATATTTTTTGCAAATGTTTCTTTCTTAGGGGGAACATTCAAATCAATGTGACTACAAGTCCATTTGATAATGGGTATTTTTCTTGAATAAGTTACGATCTGGGTTTCTTTAACATGTAAATAAATCTTTTAAACAAAAGAGTAGACACATATACTGGATGCCAGGTCCTTGATAGCCCATCAATAGCTGCTAAAGATCACTTAGAGTACTTCCACTGAAATACTTTATGTGTAAATACTACTTTAACAAGTGAGTTCTTTACCATGAATAATAAACAGACTTTAATCTTGAACTCCAGTTACTGGATGTCCATGTCTCCTCATATAGCTTCTCAAACCATTATGATCAAGAATTTAAAGGATATGCAAAAAAAAAAAATCTTTAAAATCCAAAAGCCACAGCATTCTTTGTTTTTGGACTAGGTCTAGAATTTCACTCATATAAGGAACTCCCAGCAAAGAATTCCCTCTGCAACTGAGAGTCTTAGCTGCTGAGGCAAACTGAAAATTTAAATGACATGGCCAGGGTCATACAGCCTGGAAACATCTGACACAGGACTGAGCAGTGATGCAGGGCAGCTCTAGCAACATTCCCTCTTATAATCAAAGAAACCCAAGTTATTACAAATCTAGTGAATTTGTACACTTGCTTATAGTTAAAGCTACATGTTAATTGTAAAGGGGACCTCATACAAACACAAATCACAAACACAAAGCGATATATATTGGGAAATAGGGTGCATTTGAATGCACTGGAACGAAACCATTTTTTTTACTATTGAGTCCAAGGTTTTGAAGACATGTCTGAACCTCCATTTTGTAAATTTTCAAATCCTAGTTGACTATCTCACTTATATTTAAAAAGCAGCAAATCACTACAAACTGCTAGAAACGTATGCATACAAAAAAAATCAAAGGAATTTTAGTAACAGGGAGACTTATGATCCCATAGCCTGACTGTTTAAAGATAATGCAGTGGCATTAGAGAGCGCATGATGTAGGAGAAGACCCTGGATTTAGACTCAAACAAGTAAGTTCACCATCCAGCTCTGCATGCTTAGTGGCTAGGTCACTTAGCCTGAGCCTTCATCTCCTCATCTGTAAAATGAGGAAACAGATTAGATAATCTTTAAGGTCCTTTCTAGCTGCGACATGCTGTGATTACATGGGGCAGAACAGGGAATGAATGACACTGATAAATCCTAATACTTTGGAGAAGTATGACCTAGAGCAACTGTTTCCCTTAAGCTTCCCAATTCTTCTGACCTTATCCACCTTTAACTTTTATATCCTTCAAAAGAAGGAAACACTGATTAATAAATTAAGAGCATATAAAACCTTACAGTGTGAAATAAGTGTGTCAATAATACATTGATATTATCACTAACAAATTAATAATGGTCAGAGAACGCTCAGAGGGCACATCAGATAATCATTTTAGTTACTTTCTATCACTATATGTAAGGATACCAAAAGCTGTCAGGGCAGTATGACTCTAACAAACTAACAAGCCTCAAGACTCAAAGTCTTAAAGAAATTATGCTGGACTTGAAAAGTTTTTAGTAAAAACAAAAAATAAGATCACCAAAATAAAGATTTTTTTAAATTTGCTTTTATTTTTTCCTGGAGCTATGATTTTATTGGTGTAGAGCAATGACTGATGAGAAAACTTCCTCTCTATCAATGTAAATCTGCAACTGCTCAGTAATTTGTAGTTTTAATGTAGTAGGCACTACATTACATACTACATAGGTTAAGTGACTTGCCCAGGGTCACACAGCTAATATGTCTCAAAAGCAGTATTTAAATTCTTTATAATATTGTACAAATATTGTATTTGTTGCATCAGAATAACTAGGATATTGCTAATCTTGAAAAGGAAGTGATAGAAATTTTCAAGCTGGCAAAAAAAAAATTGGTCTGTCTGAAAGATTAAGACTTCGGTGTTGCCTCTATATGGAATAATCAAAGTGAATATCCAAGTCAGCAAACTTCCTTTTAAGACCTTGTTATTGTAAGTAAGATTTTGGTAGGTTAACTGTCTCGCTCCAACTTCAGAGTCACAAGTAATAAAAATCTAGAATGCTTAATTGGAAAACTCATTCTATGATTATTTGTACAGAAGCAAATTAACAAGGATGAGTTTAATTTTCATTATTTTAATTAATTTAATGCTGGAAGATGTACTTAAAGAGTTGAAATTTGTCAATATCATCGATTAGGCAACAGATAAACTGGAAAGTATCAATGGATGTACATAAGTAAACTCTTCCTTTTCAACATTCTCCACATTTCGAATATTCACATCTGGTAAAAGACTGGCACTGCCTAATGCAGAAGGTGGAAAGACAGCTTGGTTCCACGTACCACTGGCCCACCCCTACACCCTTACATGATTTTTAAAAGGTTAACTATTACATGGCCGTGCATGTAACTTCTAATGGTTTACAGAAACATGCTAAATAACAAAACAAACCCCTAAGTGTTCCACCGACTTTTCTCCCTTACACACTGTTAGCTAATTTTATTTCCCCACTGACTGAAAATGCTCCCCTCAATAACGCTCACTGGCCGTCACCACGAGTCACAATTTACAGAGAGCCAGAATTAAAGTTACTCATCTGCCGTGGACTGGAAAACGTGTGAGCCCCAAAGAGTTCTCCAAGCGGGCACAAGTGCGCACTTGGAAACGAAAGGCAATCTAGTTATAGTTTAATTTACTCCAGCAAATTAGATATTTTATCTGCCATAACTATGATACAGCCTGCAATCCCCACAATAATGAATACTTCTTTTGTTTTTTCAAATTAAGAGCTAAACATCATGGAATGTGCATTTAAACCTCTAGAAAACATAACTGTTGATGAAACAGTTTACTGAAATAATCATTGTTGATTAGAATCTGTTAAACATTACCTCTTGGAAATATCTGCAGAGGCTCTATTAACTGTCCATTTACTTGCTGTTCCATTACTGTGGAATAATACTGCAAGAGATTACAGAAAGAGATTACTCAGTAATGCAGGAATACTGGAACGGACACTCACGGGTTGTTTAATTCATAGTAGTTTTTTAAAACTGCTAATATACATACTAGCCTTGAGATTACGAGCCCCCTATTTGGACATCAAAATGACTCCAGTGAAAGCTTAGGCCTGAAAGTTTAGTACAGCTTAATATCCCAGATAAAACTGACACGCACGTTTTTAAAAGTAAAAATGTTGATTAAAACTTTATCCAATCTCTGAAAGTATTTGAAAGTGTTACTTATTAAAAGGAACAGAAACGGTTTTTCATGCTAACTTACTCTGCTCTCTCTTTCCCACACCACCCCTGCCCCAGTCTGGTAAATAAAGGTGTAAGTGTTTCATTTCTGACTGTGTTCCACATACCAGTCAATGAGACAAATATTCTTTACATTTACAGAGGTATACAAATATGCATACACGTATACATATATATCTCCAATTAAAACATAATCCAAAACTGAACTACAAAGCCTGCATTACATTACTAAGGACTGGGAGAGTTCCAAGGAAGGTCGATTTAAAGTGACATAAAAGGACAACTGCCAAGTTCCAAGCACACTCAAACCCAGCACAACACAAAAAATCCTTCTCCTTGTAGACACTGTGTTATAGGCGACTTTCAATGCACCATTAAACTTATCACAATGAGGAAACAGGAAATGAAAACGCTTTCAGAGTGTTTCAGAGTCTTCATAACAATAACATTTTTCCCCTAAATTAAATAAATATTAGTTTTTACTAGTCCTCTTCTCTCAGCAATCAAGGGTACAACCACAAATCACTAAAGTTTAAGTGAATACCGGACTTAGAGATGGCTTCTGTTCCTTCACTCCTACTAACAGATGATCCAAAATGTTCTTAATAGAAAAATAAAGATAAAAACTGCGGATGAAGTAATTTCAGAGGGTGTCTTCTAAGGGTACTCTCCCTGAACCAAACACTAATACTTTGGCATTAGGAGACAAATGACTACCATTTAGTTGCAACATTTGTGAGTATCTCTTTTGTGATCCTTTGTTGAGTTCCCAAAAAGGTTCTCACTACACATAATTTTGCTGTACTTTTCTGCACAGCATAATTCTTAAATAATAATTATTATGTACAGTGGAATTATTGAATCAAGTGAATTTTGTAGAGAAATACAGAGGATCATAAAATTCTGAATTATCTCAGGAAATCACAAATAATACTTTAAATGTCTCTTCACCTTTATAAAAAATAAAATGAAAGTAGATTTTTGATAGCTGGGGGGGGGGGGGACTACAAAAATGTACTCTGTTCTCCAGAGGCCTTCAAACTGTAAAGGAAATCGGTTCTCCCATTCCATGACCCTAAAGACTTATATACATACAGTATAAATGTGCACTACATCCTCCGTGGAATATACACTAAGGCAAACGTTTTTCAGGAGACTATGTTCCTTAAAACCACAGAAACACAGCATTCGCCATTACTCAAACAGTGATGACAAGTAAATGAAATATCAATCATGTAGGCTGTCAACCTTTTGGGACAGCAATAACTGTTAACAAGTAGTCTGGAAAAATTGTCCGAAAATGACTTGTCCTCGGCACTTCAGTGCTTGAGGTTTCCATGGAAAATTAAGATGCCAGTGGCTATTTGGAACATTGCTCAGGTATTCTTTTTAATGGAAAATTTGCCAGTTATTGATCCACAGCATGTACCCCTTGCTTCTGGAAGGCTGCAAGCAACTTTCCAATCAGTGGCTGTCAAAAAAATGACTGCCTTTTTATACTGATACAAGACAACAGCAGCAGTGCTGCTCTCCCACACTTAATGCTTTTCTTTAATTAACTGCTATATACAATAGGTAACTAATTTCAGTTACCACTTCAACACATTCCTAGAAAGGGAAGCAAAGAAAAATCGTCTTATGTCTTAATATAACAAATTAATTATAGAAGTGTCTGAAAATGGTGCTTGGGGTCAAGTTTGAAAACAAATACCCTCAAACGTAAAGGGTGAGAACAGGTGCAATGCATTTTTTCCTACTATAAAACCTTGCATGCATGAAATTGGCCTGTTTTCTTATTTTATTTATTTACCTCATAAGTAAATAAAAATTCTGTCTTTTCATTTTAGATCTTTGGCATATGATTGATAAAATATAGGCTACCGATATCATTGGAAAATTTCTGGAAATTTAGACCTCTTTTTATACAGGAACCTATTCATACAGTTAACATTAATGATGTTAAATGGGTAATTTGTTAATTTTTCTAAATGTAATTTTTTTTAACTAAGCCCTTTCAAATGTGATGTAGATTTTCTCCCACTAAAATCTTGCTTTTAAATGTCTTTGTATTACTGGGGGTTACTAATTAAAATCAAAGGAGAGATATGTTTTACATACCTGAATAAATTAAATTATTAAGGTTTGTCATAAACAAGGTCCTCCCCCAAACTAAATTCTTAGTCCTGAAACAATACATCCTCAATCTCATCTCAAACCCCAGGCTAGAATGACCTTTATGAAGAAGACTGAGCCAATTTTTGAACCGCCACAAAACTAAGCAGAGTTCCCAGGAGCTCTGTCACTACTGCTGTCTCTTCTATATCTAAAAGTATCAAAAAACGAAAAAGGTTGCCCTTACTTCTTTCTGGCATCATGTCACACTCTTTTTGTTTGTGTTCCCTCCTCTTTACAGAAGTTTCCTTTTCTCTTACCTTGTATTCTAAAGAAAGAGGGGAAGGGAGAGGAAGAATAGCTCCTATTTCATTTTAAACATGATTAAAACCATGAATAATTCCAAATACTAAATTACTAGGCTTGAAATGTGTCTCAAACAAGGTAGACTCATGCTGCCAAGACATTCACATTAGCCAGAACAATCGAAGTGATATTAGTAAAGCCACTAGTGAGATCTTCAATCTATATCTATAATCCTACATAAGCACCTATAATTCTACGTGAGTCATGAGCATCATATATAAAAAAAATATTTTAAGTACAACTTTTTCACCTGCCAAAATTTTTCCAGCATTTACTCACACAAAATTACCAATGCAAAAAATACTTCAGTAAATCAAAGTTAGTATTAATTTGTTTCATGGTGCTCTCTTTTTCATGCAGTAACTGAGGCAATAATCAATAAGGTAACCAGGTAAAGATTAATCAGTTTTGCATTTGTTAATGGAACCTCCTGAACCGGCTGGCGGATTAGTTTCAGCATTCCTCTGAGATGCTCTTAAAAAATTCTTAAACAATTTTAATAAGGATGTGACACAAAGTTTAGCAGAGTTATTCAAAATCTAATTAATTTGAGACTGAGGGCTACATTCAGCAAGGGGATAAGAAGTACATGTTTTCTTTGGCTTTGTTTTGTTTTGAGAGTTATCTAACAGCTCTCCTATTTGTAATCAACCTAATTCAAATTCCAATAGCAAATTCAGTCAATAACTACAATGTTTTTTTCTTCACAGAAAACTGCCATTTAAAAAGGTCCTATAACACTAAAAATACATTTTTTCTAATGAAAAACAAGAAACATAAACGCTAAGTAAATTTTTTAAAAAGAACCACAACACTTAGTACACAGACTAAGAAAGTATAAGTATTTAACAAATAAATAATACTTTCCACAAAGTAAATGTTTCTGGAAGAGAAACTATAGGAATACTTTTACTTAATTATGATGTATGTCCATATAGACTTTTAACTAGGTCTGTTGAAAGTTTTGCAACAAGAACAGAAGTAAAACTATGCTGATTGAGTCAGTTTAAGCATACCCATCCTATTTCACGAAATGGGTGTTCTTGGGTCCATTTCGGAGAGGCACATACGTCTGCTAACCAAACAAACATTAGTTTTCTGTTCTCCCTCTCACCAGTGATTTCTCAAAGCACCAACTTTCTCAGTATCTGTTTCTTATATTAAAAAAAGAATGATACTATTTCCCACCTCCAGGACTTCAGAACACAAGTACCGTACTTGGAGAGATCTGTGATCTCATCAGTATGGACATTCTACAGGGATGCAGACCACTACCCTTCTGTGCTTGCCCAACCTTTGTGTTCTCATCCTTCCTTAAATCTACAAGGGATCCAACATGCTTAGGAGGGGGAATTAATCAGGTTGAGATCTTCCAACATTTCATGGACATCCTTGGAGAACATGGGGTGTCTATTACTCATTCCTCACTTGCTATTTCTCCATGACAGGACCATCACTTTTTCTAGTCATACATTTGTCTGATGATATCCTTTATATCATGCCTGTCCAAGTCCTCTTCTGTAATGTGTTGCAGTATGCTCATGCCTACTATGTGTCTTTCTTTGCAAAATAAGTTTGAAATACACAAGAAAATAAATATTAATGGTTCACATTCAGACTTCATTCGAGTTCCAAATCAGTATCACCCAACATGGTCATTCACCTTATTGACTATTTACCTATAGATCAGAGATTCTTAAATTTTTTAGTGTCCTGGACCCCTTGGGCAGGCAATCTGATAAACCCAAGGAGCCCTTTTCAGGATAGTGATTTTAAATGCAGCAAATAAATATATAAGATCAAAAAGGAAATCAATTCTATTGGTATGCAGTTATCAAGAAAAAATTTTTTAAGTTCAAAGACTCCAGGTTAAGAATTCCTATGCTATACAATCACTAAGATTCCTTTCAACTCTAGATTTCTACGACCATGGCTCTGTGAATTCACAACTACATTTCTTATCTAGAATTGCTGTTAGTTTTTGACTTGGAAAAGAATTCTAACTTCAGGGAAAAGGTTTCATTTCAGAGGGTTTTGATGTTTAGCTCAACCTGGAAATGAATGTACACTAGATAATCAAATCTATATAATTTCCTAATATTAGTATATAAGAAGTAATTTTTAAAAGAAAAATATGCCACATAATCTTTTATGGCAAATATTATAGCAACAACACTAGAGAAATATACTACAGTCTGGGAGAACATAGAGTACTGCCCACTTTATTTTTATATTTCATATGCTATTAAGAAGAGTATGGGTTCCAGAGTATTTTTAGTAAAAGAAGAAAGAAAAGAAAAATTTTAGGAAGTATTAAAAAAAGCTAAAAGATGGTGCAAGGGAAATTCATAATTCTATCTACTCCTAGGGCAAAGATAGATGAAGTATGTAATTTATGGTCGTAAGTCTTCTGAAGAATAATTTAAGCTATTAATTCACTTTATGATTTTATTCCATTAAATACTTATCTTCTGTAACTAGGACCAAAATGCATTTTCTACATATCCATTACAAGGCTATTTTACTGAGTTCCCTCCTTCCCCAAAGCACAACCTGTCCATGCTTTACCATTCTGTGCAAATCTCATCCACCTTCTCCCATAAATCTTCCATAGAAAAGGTAAATTGAAGAGCTTTAGGCTCAATCATTAGGCAACTTCTTCCTACACTGAACTTAAATTTTAAAAAAGAAAAATATGCTCCACATAAATAAAAAAACTACCTAACAATGAGAACCATCTAAGAGTGGAATGCACTTCTTCAGGAGGTTTTTAAATGAAAGCTAAATGGCCAACTTGTTGAGGATGTAGCAAAAGGAATTATTGTTGGGCCTCAGGTTGGCTTAGAGGGCTTCTGAGATCCTTCACAATTCAGAGATCTCATGATCTGCAATTCTCAACTTTTAATTCGTTAGAGACTGTGGGATCACATGATCTGCAAACATCCCCAGAAAAATACTGGTGTTTTAAAAACTGGGCACTTGTTTCACGGAGAACTTTAGAATCATCAGAAGAACTGCACAGCCTCCCTAAAGCTACTTAAACTGCTGGCTTCTTGCACTGCATTTTATACCATTGCAGGTGCCCGCTCCAACACCTGTCTAACACACACGTGCTGATGGAGCAGCTCTGTGGTGGGATCTGCTGGATCAAAAAGCATGCTTCAGTTTGGGTTCTCTTTGCCATCTGGTCCTCCGGGATAAACTGGAAGTGCTAGAAGGAACCACAAGTGCCACAGAAGCGCTCTGCCGCCCATGCAGTGAGCCCTACCCAAGGCGCAGGATGCCAAGATGGCCACAAGTGTTGCTTGACCAGTCCTGAGAAAACAGCCCCGTATTAACAAAGGAATAGACCCATAGACGCAAAGGAACACGACTCACTTTCTAGAAGAAAGGTGTTTTGTAGCGCCAAGAAAGAAGTAGAACAAGTATTATTACCAGTCTCACATCTCTAACTTATGGACAAGAGAAAAATCAAGCTTATTTTATTAGTTTCCCTAATATTTACCATAGTCAGTTTCTTAAATCTGTCTTTAATCTGACCTAACAACATAATTGGCACAATATTTCAGGTTATAAAGAAAAAAAGTATTAACTGCCTCCCTCCACCCATGATAGAATTTTAAAAGTCCTTCTCTGCCAGTGCTGCAAGCCTAGCCCACTACCCGTGGCTCAGTCAGTGATGACAGCAATCGTCAATAAACTGACCAACTGTCTGCAGTCCATAGTCAATTTGTTAGATCCCCTTGAAGAAGCCAACAACCACAAGACTGAAAGATGCCCACAGACTCAATTACAACACTACGTTATTGCGTCATCAGTTACACCCCCTTCACTTACCCCTTCCATCTCTCAGTAACAGGATTTTCTTTGCTGGATTACGCTGCTGTGAGGCATGGGCATGCCACTGGCCCAGAGGATCAAAAAAAAAAACCCAACAAATGAAACCGATCTGCCTCAATGGTAAATTCGTGCTTACATTCACATATTCTTCCCAAAACTTTCACTGGCTGGTCAGTAAGCTGCGGTTTTCTCCCCTGCTAAAATTCACATACTGTCTTCCCAAAATGATTATGAAGCAATGGTTCACAATATAATCACCAATTAACTGATGCAGTGATAAGGAAGCCAATCAGGGCAAAGAGCATTCCAGTGAAAAGGTCCACAAGAAACAGCTTTGGGGTTTGTTTACAGACCTATCAAATAAACATACTGGTTAATTATTTGGAAACAAAAAGTTGGCAAAGTTTAATGATGGCACTATTTACTTTAAATGGCAAAACTAAAGGTAGCAAACTCCAGTTGGAGGATAAGGTAACAAAACAGCAAATGGAATTCCAACTGGATCAGTTTAAATGTTGTATTTAAATATGTATTGATAAAAAAAAGTTTAAACTTGTCATATCAGCTGATAATTCATAGGATTCACTCAGGCAAAGCCTAAAGAATCAACATATTTAGCTTGGGGGAATGTCTATACTGACCCTTCACCTGGTTTCTGGAGTGTAGAAATTTTGCTTTACTTCTGAAGTCAGAGAAAAAACTGCATTATTTAAAATACTAGCTTCAGGGAAGCTGCTACTTAGGTAAGTGAGGAAAAAAAGAAAAGAAATATAAAGGAGTATCTGACCATGTAGACAGCCAGCCAAATGAAGCACTTCACTGTAAAAAGATTGCTTTATATGACCAGTTCAAATATTGCCTTGATGAAGATACTGCTCAGCAGCTATGTAAAAACAAATGAGTTTATGTATAAATGAGCAAAAATATCAGACACGGTATATTACAATGTATATTTACCCTTAATTTACACTTTTTTTCCCCTGGATTCATTAACTTTTCCTATAATGCTAATTTACTGAGTACTAGCCCTTTTACTGCAATTGCATAACCTGCAATCATTTTTTCAGTAATATATTGTAAATATTCCTGTTATCTGCTGTGAAACTTGCCCTGAACAGCAGCCTGGGATTCCCGTACAAGCTGCCAATGAATGCTTAGCACCTTCTTGAGCTCCCCTGAAGCAACTCCATAAAAGAGATCTCAATAGCAAAGCTTGTGTTTAATGCATTTGGAGGTGATTCCTAGTAGAAAAATAACAACTCTTTATATTTATATAGATGCCAAGTTAATACAGAAATATTAATTTTTACAAAAATAAACTATTTTGCTTGCCTAGGATGAGGACCACCCATAAAGACCAGTGTCTTTGCTTGGCGTCTTGCAGCAGATTATTATTCTCTCAAGTGAGCCACATATAAAGTATTGTAGAGGGTAAAAAGGTACACGAGGCTGTTAGCTAATATAGTGTACAAATGCCGTCTATTGTTATTGTTGCTGACAAAGGAAGAAAAATTTCTAGGCAGTTTACCAGTTTCCTCTATTTTCACTTTTCTACTTCTTGTAACAATGTCTATTATTGTCAGAGAGCATAAGGGATGGTTTTTATTATAAGATTAATTAATGTTACCAGAATAAATTACATAGAAATGGCATCTTCCTAGCTTTAAAACAAAGAAACAAACCATAATGAAATATACTGTCCACCATAATATCCAGTGGCAATGAAGTGGAGTGGAAGGATCAGTGTTTGAGCTGGGGCTGAGTCAAAAAGACATAGGGGAAAATGCAGTGAGGCTCAGTCTACAGACTCCTGGCCCCAAATCTGGGCTGTGATGCTCACAAGTCTTCATCTCCTGACCTCAGCTTTCTCATCTGTGAAATAAAAATGCGCTGCTGCAGCTCCCAGAAGTGTTTTGGGAAACCCTGTGTAACCCTTACGGAGATATACCAACATAACATCTTTATCATTATTAACAATAATAATAAAACTAACCAGTCCCTGAAGACTAAGTTGATTTCAGGTGCTGAGTCTCCGAGAACCTCCAGGTAATACAGGAAAGCTCAAAGAAGGGCAAGGGGGAATTCAACGGTGAACTGTTTTTTCAACTTTTCCCCATGCCAACAGAATAGGATGGAAACAGAAAAGCTGACAGATGGTTATTAAACAGATTAAAGGAAATATCTTAATAAGGTCTTTTCCAAGCTCTAATATTTTTGTTCTATATTTCTGTTTTTTATCTGGGGCAGCTAGGAAGCACAGTGGACACAGCAGACAGGCCTAGAGTTAGGAAGGAACCATCTTCCTGAGCTCAAATTTGACCCTAGACACTTCCTGGCTGCGTGACCCTGGGCAAGTCACTTAGCCCTATTTGCCTCAGTTTTCTCGTTGGTAAAATAAGCTGGAGAAACAAATGACAAGTCATGCCAATATCTCTGCCAAGAAAACCCCCAATGGGGTCACAGAGTCAGAGAGGACTGAAAAATGACTGAAAAACAGTAACAACAAAAAAATCCATTTCGCATAAATGCTTCCTCTGTATACAACGCCCTACACGTCTGCATGTAGGATATGAACATTCATCCATACATCCCATAGCCTAGAATATTAATACTGTATTAAAGCTGACCAAGTATACATCTTCAAAATGCCCAGTGTCACAGAACACCAAAGAAATGAGCTTCATCTTTCCCTGAAAGCCCACACTGGTCCTAACAGGAAGCCGAACGGGGACAACACTGGGGTTCTTCTCGCTAAGTCTGCTGCTCCACTCTCATAACGCTTTCCAAAAACAATAAATCCTTCATCCGACAAGACACTGAAGAGAACAGGATGGGAAACAATACACAAAGCAGAAAGACAAACAGTTGGGTGTCTCGACTCTTAATGGAAGGTTTAACTAAAAGCAGAGGTCAACACTAAAACATTCTTGTCTTCTCTAATCATATGCCAAAATGATAGACAATGTCTGATAAACCAATAAAGGAGCCAATGGCCCCATGAAAATTAAGTCATTGTTGTCCAAATGTTAGAAACCAAAAAGATGAAAGCAGAAAAGCTGTTGTGTTACGGATTTCCAGAAGAAAGGGGAAAAAAACAAAACAAATTAAAAACTACATTAAAGAAATAATTAACTGTACTCCTTAAATAATTAGCAATGATCAGGTATTTAGTTTTCAGAATATTTAGGTGCTATATAATTTTTTTTCTAATAAAGCATTTCAAATTCTAATTAAAAAATACTTTATGGAGGAATTAAAAAGATGCAATAGTGTCAGAGGGAAAGCCATGATCCCAGTAGTGGAATATTCTAACAACAGTAACTTACAAGAAACTACGCTATAAAAACAGATTGTTGATTAACACAAACTCATAACAAAACGCACATAGCTATCACAATAGTGCTGTAATAACACTTGGCTGCTGAATTCTTTCAAGACATTAAATATCTCCTTGGAGACAAAATTACTTTACATTTTCTTAAAAGACAATTTATTATAGCTTTGTTTTCTTCTCATTATCTCTTAAAAATATATCTAATGAAAAAAAACAAAACAAATTCTAAATAACTTACATAAAATGATACTAATGTGTGATAACAGACTTTGGTTTAATATGTTGGTTATTATTTAACATTATACAACAACCCATTTTCACAGCAAAACCCTTAGACAATATAATAATATTCAGTGTGTCACATGGATCAAATAGCACTGTACAACATTATTACAGCCTGCATAAAATTAACAGCCCAAGGCTGCTAGCAATTTAAATAATTGATAAGTTTTCAATTAAAAAGGCAACATTTTCAGTTCCAATACAAAAATGTTTATATTACTGATAAAAACGTATGTTTGTGCTGGCCTGTAGCCAGAAAACAGTTTCATTTAAGCAAGTGTTGGATATTGTTCCAACTTTCAACTCATTCACTTATAAAGTCTCCAGAAATGTAAAACATTTTCTTCTTTACTGTGAAGTTCTGGCTAGACCAATTGCAAACCTTCTGAGTCAAGAAGAGTGACCCACACCTACACAGCAACTTTCAGTTTATGAAGTCCTTCCTTACCACAAATTTGTGATCTGTGTCATACCAGAAGTACGGGCGATGAAAGCTCAAGGAGGCTGATGGCCCACAGCCTCATACAGTGAATAGAAGACCAGGATAAGCAGATCCTTTAAGTCCATGTACTACATACTTTGCACTGTATCAAATCACTACTGGCTTCAACGACGGCTCGATCAAAGAAAGGAATCCACTGTTTATGACGGGGCAGAGCACAAAGATGTTAGCGGTAAGCCTGGAGTTCTTGCTTCCGCTCTAACGCCAGCTCCGGATGTGGCAATCTCTTGAACCTGGGACCTGGCAGACTGGGGATAACCCCCTGCACCGCAGGCTTCCCAGGTGTTCTGCATGAGGCTCACAGCACTATTTAAAGGAAATGATTACTGCTATGATTCTTTCATTGACCTTCCTTTATGGTGGATTCTTAAAAATAGCTAAGGAGTTTTATGAGGGTTTTAAAAAATAGAGTAGCTATAAATTTGTTAACAAAATATCTTTAAGAAAATTCAGATCTGAAAAGAACTATAAAAACTATCGTTAACTCCTTTATCTTATGATTCCAATTCTTGTCATTAAAGCATGCCAGTGGATATATGTAGTATTAAAAAAACAAGTCTCAGGGTCACTCACCGTGTGGCTATTGTATAGCCAAGGCCACAATTTTCCCTAATCCATCACTGTTTAGAGTTCAAAATGACTACCACTAGAATCTTTCAATGAAAATACAACCACCTGAAAAAATGCAAGGTTAAACCAAATGAGAAACTGATTATACTTTCTAGGAAAGCAATTACTTCTTGTTTTTTTACTTTTGTTCAAATATTCAAATTTTTCTTCAAATTAAAGAAATGGTATATGAGTGGAGAGAAAAAGAGTCAAACTATGCTTTTCCACTCTCATTAAGAATCACAAAAGGAAAATAATTCTCTTTCCTTGCCCTAAAATGGAGTATTCTCTTTAGGAAAGGTAAAAACCAGTTGCTTTAGAGTTCAAGTACCTTCAGGAATACAGATAATTGCAGGGTACGATGTTATTCTAGAACAAGGAAACAACTAGAAACTGGTCAGGAAGCTAAAGAATGAAGCGTTTATGAGTATAAAAAAACAGACATGATAGGGATGGATATGAGACAAATACAGATAGTTTATAGGTAAATACTAATGTTGTCAAATAATCAATATGATCATATAAATCAACATCCCTTAAGCAAATCTTTCCAGTTTTGCATTATGAAAATATGTCTAACTATGAGGTTTTACCACAGATAACAAGCACTGATGTAATAATGGAATAGGAGAAAATCACAACTTTCATTTACATGTTGCTCTGTACTTTACTCTCTTAAAAGCTGTTAAACTTTTTGAATAGTTAACTCAGTGTATTAAAATCAGAGACAGAACCTTCACCAGACAGTCCTGCTTTTTGCCTGTCAAACTGAGGAACCCCGTCCTGAATTCTCAATACACAAAGACTTCCACTGCAGCTAATGGGAAGTCAATGGGAAATTGACTTTTCCAAAGCTCTGTTAATCATGTCATCTCTCGTGTTCTCATTTCAGAGGAACCTTTCCTGGTGTCTTACATCACAACAAAGTAATCTGGTATTTTTAGTTAAGCCTCCACCAAAATAATATCACCTTACTACTGGCCAATGAGAGAGATCTAGGTGAAAATGCTGTCGCCAAGATTACACTTCCTCACATTGGCATGGGGCTTTTAATTTTTCACAGTGCATGCACATGTATCGGCGTCACGGAAAGAACAAAGACAAGGACTCAGGACGCTTGAGCTTTAGTTTCACATCCTATATTAAGTATTCAAACTTTTCAATGACTTGGCCATTTGTTTCCTTACCTGTAAAATGAAGGGCTTGACAAGATGATTTCTGAGGTCCCTCCAAGCTCTAAAATTCTATGATTCATCTTGTCCTTCAAATAAACCCATGAGGTGGGTAATATAAAATGACTATTCTCAACTGACAAATGAGGAAATGGAGACACAAAGATTAAGGAACTGAGGCCTAAGTATAACTCAAATCTGATAATTCTCACTCCTGTACACTTTCTACCAGACCACACTATGGAAACTTCGATGGTTATCTCAGATCAGGGTGCAGGCACTGCCTGCAAGAAAATTTGAATTTTTCAAGTGTAAGTCCTAGATTTTTAATAATATATCCATCCACTTCAGTCAAACACAAATGGTAATGCAAATTTTCAGTGACATTCAAAATAAAAAGGATAAGTAACTTCCAGATATAGTCAATCACACTTCTTCAATAAGCAACTTTGGATTCTCTCTTTCTTTCTCTCTGGCATGTGAGGCATAAAAATAACAGGAAGTATATCTTTAAATGATGTATCTATATTAAGCCTGCAGCAACAATACGACTGTAGTCTGCTGGAAGGGTAAAAGAGATCCCCAGTTGAAAGTAGATTTTGAAAAATTTTTTAGAGCCCAGGGGTTCATTTTTAATGAGCCGTTACTTTAAGTACTGCATAAAAAATACAGGAAATTGATAGTCCATTTAGTCTGCACCATACCTAATGCAAAAGTCATTAAAATGCATTATTCTTAATGTTCATGATATGATCAGTAAGTGTACAACTCTTTTGAAAAGCGTTATGCATGCCCTTAACTCGCATGTAAAAATTTCAAACCTTACATATTACATAGGGAAATGTGAGATAAAATGCCATACTTTATCTAGATTTAATATCTTAGAAAGCCAGAATAACAATGATCTCAATTACGTTAACGTCTTAAAAAATATTTCTTATGCATAATATACCTACATATGACAGCATGGCCTTCATTTCTTCATCACTTCTTACAGTAATTCGATCACCATCCTCATCTTCATCTGATTAAAAAAGCAACATAATAAGGATGATAAGATTTCAAGTGTCATTTCTCCTAGGGAAAAACAAGTATATTTATTAATATTATTTAAGAATCTATTGTAATTAATCTCTTCTAAACGGATATCAAATATAACCTCAACAATGTTTTCTTGGTTCAAGGTGGAACCTGAATCAATGCAGAAAATAAACGTTCTACAAGAGGGTCAACTGAGCAATAGATAAGGCGATACCAGATATGGTGGACTCATACATATAAATGATTGTACAATGATATGTGGAATATTTACATTACATTGTTTACAACAGTCTTTTATAATTGAGTCCACTCAAAATCAGTTCAGGAGTCATTCAAGAAAAGCAGCCTTCATAGTTTTAAAGTTTCACCCGGCCTTGTAACAAACATGGTATAGTCTATCTTAGTCACCTAAGATTTTTTTGTAAATTTGGCTCTGGATGACATTTGGTCATTTCCAGAATCAAAATATGCAGGATGGATGAATGGATGGATGGATGGATGGATGGATGGATGGATGGATGGATGGATAGATGGATAGATAGATAGATAGATAGATAGATAGATAGATAGATAGATAGATAGATAGATATAGATAGATAGATAAGACAGATAGACAGATAGATAGATGGATAAATATGCATGTAAATATATTTCATTAAATATTTCCCAATTATATTTTTAAAAAAATTTAACATTCTTTTAAAAAAAATTTGGAGTTCTGCATTCTCTCCCTCTCAACCCTCCCCTACTTCTTGAGAAGGTAAGAAATATGGTAGCAATTATTCATTTATATGAAACCATGCAAAACATATTTCCATTTGCAGTATTAGCCATACTACAAAAGAAAATATACACATACAAAAAACGAAAAAGAAAGTATGCTACATTTTCCACTCAGTTCATCAGCTCTTTTGCTAGGGGTGGATAGCATTTTTCCTCATGGGTCCTTTGGAACGGTCTTGGATCACTGTCTTGATCAGAGTAGCTAAGTCTTTCACAGTTGATTATCATTACAATACTGTTGCTACTATGTACAATATTTTGGAATTTCTTTGAAATTGTCTTTAGAGGATACTTAAAACAACTTACCAAGCTCTGAAAACAATCTCATAAAGAGAGCATTTTAGGATTTTTTCTAATTACATGTAAAGATACTTTTTAACATTCATTTTAAAAAAAATTTCAGTTTCAAATTTGCTCCCTCTCTCCCTTATTTCCCCCCTCCCTAAAACAGTAAGCAATTTGATATAGGTTATATATGTGCAATCATGTAAAACATATTTCCTTATTAGTCATGTTGCACAAGATGAAATGGACCGAAAGAAAAAAGAGCACAAAAAAATTAACAAAGTGAAAATAGTGCGCTTCAATCTGCATTCAGACTTCATCAGTTCTTTCTCTGGATGTGGACAGCATTTTCCATTATGAGTCCTTTGGAATTGTCTTGGATCACTGTACTGCTGAGAAGAGCTAAGTCATACCCAGCTGAATATCAAATAATATTGCCGTTACTATGTACAATGTTCTCCTGGTTCGGCTCACTTCAGTTTGCATCAGTTCATATAAGTCTTTCCAGGTTTTTCTAAAAGCACGCTGCTCATCATTTCTTTTAGCACAAAATATTCTATTACATTTATGTACCACAAGTTGTTTGGCCATTCCCCCAACTGATGGGCATCCCCTCAATTTCCAATTCTTTGCCACCACAAAAAGAGCTGCTAAAAATAATTTTGCTCCTGTAGGGTCATAAAGAGACTACTTTGAACACGACACTATTCATTAGGATGCACAAACTCTAATACATTCATTAACTTTCTTTAACAAAAGAAACTAAAAAGACCAAAAGACTACAGAGAAGTCTCTCACACACACACACATCTATATCTATATATGTTTTAAATAAGAATAGATTTGGAGGATACCACATTGTTGAATCACTGGGCAACATCACAAAAAAGCAGAACTATCTTAATAGACAATAAATAACTAGTTACTGATGCAACAGTAAAATAAAAATTAGTCAGAATCAGACTATGGGCTATTTAGAGCAAAGGTCAAAAAATCAATATTAAATTAGAAGGAAAGGTAAGAAAACAGTTACAACTTCAAACTCATCTATGCAAATGGGCTGTCCATGTTGAAAAATGAGAAAAAGGACAAACGCAAAAAATTATAACCTTTATTTTCACTATTCCTAGAAAAAATTAAATCACTACAAGATTGTTGTTGTGCTTGCCCTTCCTTGCCGAAGAAGACCACAACATCAGAGAAATGATGGCCTGACTTGCACTTGACTTGGCTTTGAGGCAGGGCTGCGCAGGTCACTAGCCTCACTTCTCCTCCAGAGCCACCTGGGTCCAGTGACCAGATATTCATCAGGATGACTGGAGATGGCCCAGGATGCACTGGGAGACCTTGGCCTATTCAAGCTAGGCCTTCTGACCTACTCACCTTGAGGAAGGTAACAGGCCCACTGAGTAAACAGGCCTCTTTAAGAAGTAGTCTTTGTGTATCAAGAATTCAAGACTGGGTTCTTCAGTTTCCTGATAGGCTGCTGCCACAGGATCCTCCACCCCTGCCCCAACCCTGGGGCCCAACCACTCTACTCTCTCACACAGGTCCCACAGGTTCCTTCCACTGACCTTCCAATTTGTCCTTGGAATTTTAGGGTTGCAAAGTCTGGAAACCAGGTGTCTGGGATCCAGTCCCTTACCAGGCCTACTCAGGTCCCGTCTGTGCACATGGCCCACACTGGACTGCCCTCTGTTCCCTGCAGAGCGCAACAGACACTTTCCGGCAACCTCCCAGGCTCTCATTCTGTGGGTCCTGCAGCTCCAGAATTTGTTTAGAGTCATTTTTTACAGGTATTTGGCTGTGTTTGGGGAGACAGCACCAGCAAGTCCATGCTATTACTCTGCCTTGCTGGCTCTGCCCCCTTCTTGTCTGCCATACATTATCTTAAGGCAAGAAGTTAGACAGATCCAGAGAAAAGAGAAGCACTTCTTATGTGGTAACATCCAAAATCTATGAGACAGGATAACTTTTCAAAAACTGAAAAGTTACTATCCTAAATTTGTGAAGAATTATGCTTCTGTTGTTAAAACTTTGAATGATCTTACTTATGGATTTAAAATTAAAGAGAACCAAAAACAGAGGGGCATGAAAAGTCAACACACCAACAACACTTAGAAGTCATTTGGAAATTTTTTTGAACAGATAAATGTGAACTTCTAGCAATCTGACCAAAAGTTTTACACATGCACCACATCTAGTTAAATCCTAATAAGCCTTTTTTTCTGCACAAGGATGCTAGCTTAGAAAGCTCAGTAGCAGTCTCATACCAAAAGGATGATGGTCATCAGAAAACTATCGCTTTTGTCAAAAAATGATTGCGTGACAGTGAGACTTGCTATTCCATACAGAAAGTAGAGGTCTTAGCTTTGAACTGGGCTATTATTACCAAGAAATTAAAATATAACATAACTAAATTTCAAGTGTGGACTGACAATGCTTCATTGACAAATTTTGGTGGGTGCCAAATTAAATGCTGTTTGCTAGAGAGGGGTAGAAGCATTAGCAAATTATTAATTCATTTTATGCTATTGGCCCAGACAATATGGATGCGGATGCTCTATCTCAAAGGCAGTTACACCAAAGCCAGAGTAATAAGAAATGAAAACTACCTGTGATAACTAAACTGAGAAGAACAAAGACAAACAAGTGTAGTTGAGAGTTTAGAATTTCCAGCAGATAGCATGCCACCCATGTATGTGAACACTCTCATTAGGGAAAGAAGGGAAGGGAATAATAAGCATTTACATAGTGCCCACTATATGTCAGGCACCATGCTAAGCACTTTATAAATATTTCATTTGATCTTTACAACAACCCTGTGAAGCAGGTGCTACTATTATCCATTTCACAGATGGGGAAACTCAAGCAGACAGAGGTTAAGTGACTTGCCCAAAATCAAAGGGCCAATAAGTGTCTGAAGTCAAATTTGAAGTCATGCCTTCCTGACTCCAGGCCCAACACTCTATCCACTCCCCTAGGTGTCATAAAACCAACCCTTTCTACCTTCTTCAGTTTGTGGATGATTGGTGTTATCAGCACATGGCTGATAAAGAACTATAAGAAGTAATACAAGATTAGAAGAGAGATGGCAATTCTAAAAGCCTTAAATTCCAGTTCTCAAAAAGTATTCTACTACTGAGACTATGGTAGAAATTAGAGTTGTACATGAAAACAATGTATCAGATTATTACTGTTTTCATAGATGATATCAAGAAGCAGTTAGTGCTATCCAGAGCAAATCACCCTATGCCCCTGAAAGCTCTCCATGATGACTTCAGATATGTCATTTTATCAACCCAAAATGCTTGGAGCTATCACTCAGAATTGCGAGATTTTATGCTTTTTGTGAAGAAACATACTATCAATCTGCGCAACGTACAAGAGGAGGACAAGCACTATTGGAACTTCTTTGCATTGAATTTTTCATGCTAGAAGGAGACAGTAAGAACATTAAGTCATATTCTAGCAGAATCTTTGCCAGATATGCACACACATATGCAATCGGAAATCATAAAGTTTCCACAGTTGTTAAAAGTACTGTGGAAGAATTATTTTTCAGTATTTGGCTTTCTTGTCTGATGTATTTTGATCAGGGTGTTTTCAGGGAGGACCAGTACCTTTGGTGTGATGGCTGTCGAGCCCTTTTCGGGACATTTTCCACCTTTGGTGTCCACCTGCTCCACCCAACTCTCACCTGTGGCTCCAAGAAGCTGCAGCATGCGCAGTATACACACCCTGGTAAACGGTTCAGCAGGACCAAAATAGGTTGAGGTAACCAAGGGATCTCAAACCCATTGGTGAGTTAGGGGAGTGTCTACCCCAAGCATGTGAAGACTTCATCTGGTGGAATGGGCAGATGAGAACAATTTGTTCCAACAACCAGGAAGGCAGATGAAGCAGGTGATGTAGAGTGCTCAGAGCTTAGTTAGACACGAAGACGCCAAGGTCATCCACCGCATCCTGAACCACCGCCAGTCATCTTGACTCTGTCCTGCCACCGGACTATGATGACTCTGGAGGAGAGAGTGAGGCTGACAACTCCATGCAACTCTGCCTCCAATTTACACATGAATCAAAAGACCTCACCCATACCATATGCTTCAAAGTCCTATGGCAATAGGCAAATGACGAAGCACCAGGTGTGGAAACACTGGGAACTGTAGTCACAACCCTTCCCACAGACAGCCCAGGACATAGAGTTGTTTCTCACTGGAAGCAGCAGTGGGACTCGGTAGCCCCCTGGGTGTCTGAGCAGCCTTTTAAGGATCTCACTGCTCACTTCCTGGTGTGAGGAAGGGGGTTAGAAAAGGTGCCCTAAACATTGCCTGCTTACCCAAACCTGGCCTGATTACTGCGGCAGGTGGGGAATCCCATTATGCAGTCGAAACACAAAAAAATGTACAAAAACATCTGAAAAAATGGTTCAACTCATCATTGGCACACTGAACGTGTTGAAGACAACACAAAATCCAGTAGTCCTGACAGACGAATTGCTCTTGTTGCAAGAGAATTCAACAGATATCACATCCAAACAGCAGCCCAGAGCGAAACAAGGCTGGCAAATGAAGGTCAGCTTACAGAAGTTGGAGCTGGATGCACCTTCTTCTGGGGTAGGCACAGTGAAGGGGAGCACCGTGAAGCTGGTGTGGGCTTTGCGATCAAAACTAATCTAGTCAGCAAGCTGGCGTGCCTGCCAAAAGGGGTGAATGTAAGGCTCATGATAATGTGATTACCACTCGCAGGAAAATGCCATGCCACCATCATCCGTGCCTGTGGTTCCACCATGACAAACCTTGATGAAGTCAAAGAAAAATTTTATGAAGACCTAGAGACCCTTATCATCAGTGTACCAAAAGAGGACAAGCTTGTAATTCTGGGGGACTTTAATGCTACAATAGGCTCAGACTACCAGACTTGACAGGGAGTCCTAGGGAGGAATGGAGTTGGAAACAGCAACAGCAATGGTCATTTACTGCTGAAGACTTGTGCATCACATGACCTTCTCATTATCAGTGCTGCCTTCCGTTTACCTAAATGCAAAAAAACTTCATGGATGCACCCTCGCAGCAAACACTGCATCTAATAGATTATGTAATTGTAAGAAGAGACAGACAAGATGTGAGAGTGACAAAGGGAATGTGTGGTGCAGAGTGCTGGACTGATTATAGACTTATCCTTTCCAAGCTAAATATCCACATTCACCAAAAGCGCCACCCCCAAGGCAAAATGACTACCAGAGGAATTAATGTCAACAAATTAGAGCTCTTCTCTGAGCGTGAAGAGTTTGTTGCTGACTTGGAGGGAGAGTTGAGCCAACACACAGTTGGCAACAGTTGAGCAGAAAAGAAGTAGGCAGCTCTCAGAGATTTAGTGTACAGCACTACATTTGATCACCTGGGTCAGAACACTCACAAACACCAAGACTGGTTTGATGAAAATGATGGGGAAATTCAGAAGCTGCTAAATGAAAAATCTGAACTCCACAGGATTTACCAGCAGGACAGTTCATCCACCTGTAAGAAGGCAGCACTTAATTCCATCAAAAGCAAAGTACAAGCAAAGCTTAGAGAGACGCAGGATTCTTGGCTCAGTAAGAAGGCAGATGAAATTCAGTTTTACGCTGATAGTAACAATCCAAAGTGATTTTATGACTCCCTAAAAGCTATTTATGGATCAAAAACCTATGATGTATCACAACTACTCAGTGCTAATGGAGCCACATTGACTAGTGATAAGGACGTGATCCTAGAGAGATAGGGTGAACACTTCCATCATGTTCTCAACAGATCATCAACAATCAATGTTGAGGCCACTGACCATTTACCCCAGGTTGAAGTCAGTCTCTCCTTAGCTGAACTTTCAACTGAAGAAGAGGTTTTGAGGGCCATTAGGCTCCCTTCATGTGACAAAGCACCTGGTGCTGATTCTATTTGACCTGAGATTTACAAGGTAGAGGGACCATTGCTCACACCAAAACTGACTGAAATTTTCCAGGTTATATGGCAAGAGGAGGTTATCCCCTAGGAGTTCAAGGATGCCTCCATTGTCCATCTCTATAAAGATAAAGGGAATAGATTGTCCTGCAACAATCACAAGGGGATCCCTCTCTTAATTACTGCTGGCAAGACTCTTGCTAGAATCCTCCTTAATAGGCTGATCCTTCACTTGAAAGATGGTCACCTACTTGAGAGCCAGTGTGGCTTCAGAAAGGGTCAAGGAACAGTCAATATGGCATTTGCTGCCTGACAACTCCAGGAGAAATGCCAGGAGCAGAACAGAGGTCCATACACAACCTTTGTAGATCTGACCAAGGCCTTTGACACTGCTAGTCATGAGGGTTTGTGGAAAATTATGCCAAAATTTGGTTGCCCAGAGAACTTCATCAGTATTGTACATCAATGTCATGATGGCATGTTTGCCCGGGTTCTTGCCTTCTCAGTAATCAATGAAGTGAAACAGGGCTGCGTGCTTGCTCCCATGCTTTTTAGCATGATGTTTTCAGCCATGTTGTCAAATGCTTTCAATGAGGATGAAGAAGGCATCAAGGTCAACTATCGTACTGATGATAAGTTCTTCAATTTGAAAAGGCTACAAGCCAAGACCAAAGTGGAGAGAGTATTGGTACATCATTTTCTGTTTGCAGATGATTGTGCACTCAATGCAGCCTCTGAAGCTGAGATGCAACAAAGTATGGATTAATTCTCTGCTTCCTGTGCTAATTTTGGCCTAATAATCAACACCAAGTAAACACAGGTGCTCCATCAGCCACCACCACATCATCCATACCTGGAACCATTGGTTACAACAAATGGAGAAGTTTTGAATGCTGTGGATAAGTTCACTTACCGTGGTAGTGGACTTTGCAGGGATGTACACATTGACAATGAGGTTGATACACACATTGCCAGAGCTAGCTCAGTGTTTGGGAGGCTCCAAAGAAAAATATGGGAGAGAAGAGGTATTAGACTGACTACCAAACTGAAGGTCTATAGAGCTGTTGTGCCAATTTCGTTGTTTTATGCCTGCAAAACATGGACAGTCTACCAGTGCCATGCCAGGAAACTGAATCGCTTCCATTTGAATGGTCTTAGGAAGATTCTGAAGATTACCTGGCAGGATAAAGTACCAGATACTGAGGTCCTTGCTCGACCTAAACTGCCATGCATTCAAACCAGGCTTCAGAGAACGCAACTCCAATGGACTGGCCACATTGTTTGAATGCAAAATGTATGCTTGCCAAAAAGACTATTTTATGAAGAACTCACATGGGGCACGCAATCACATGGTGATCAAAAGAAGTGATACAAGGACACTCTCAATGTCTCTCTCACGAACTTTGGATTTGATTGTGGGACATGGGAGACGCTGGCACAAGATCACTCAGCATAGTGTGCCCATATCAGAAAAGGTGCTGTGCTCTATGAGCAAAGTAGAATTGAAACAGCACAAAGGAAACACAGGATGTGCAAATTTGGACTATCTACCCCAAATGTTCACACAGACTACCTGTGCTCAATCTGTGGTAGAGCACTCCAGACTCATATTGGTCTGATCAGTCACAGTCATACACAATGAAACTTCACTTTATCATGGTGATATCATTTTGGTCCTCTTCGAGAACAAAGGACAACAAGCAACCAAACACAGTTTGATCAAGGTAGAGATTTTGAAAACAAGTTACATAAAATCTTATCTTTGGCAGATAATAAAAAATTTAGAACTACATCTTATCACTCTCAAGGAGACCCACAACTAATTGAATATGTGGAGTGGAGGGTCAGAGAGAAAGAGGACTCAAGGATGACATTTAGGTTGCAAGTCTGAATGACTGGGAAGATGGTGAGGCCCTTGCAAGTATGAAAGAAGTTAAGAAAAAGAGAGGGTTTGAGGAGAAGTAAAATGAGTTTCGTTTTGGACATACTGAGTTTAAGACAGCTATGACACTTCCAGTTCCAGATGTCAACAAACAGGTGGAGATATAAGACTGGAGGTCAGGAGAGGTTAGTAACGGTCAAATAGATCTAACAATCATTTGCATAGAAATGCTCGCTGAATCCATAGGAGTTAATGAGATCTGTGAGCACAAAGTAAAAAGGAAGAAGGCAAGAGGGCCCAAGATAAATCTTAAGAAGTACCTCTGATTAGCAAACATAAATCAGATGAAGATCAGTCAAAGGATCCTGTGGAGTGGTCAGACACACAGGAAAAACAGGAGAAAATAATGTCACCAAAAAAGACAGCATCAAGGAGAAAAGGATGACCGACAATATCAAAGCCTACGGAGAGATAAAGAAGAATGAGGACTGAGAAAGCAATGCTAACTTTGAAGAGAGAGATTTCATCTGAATGATGAGATCAGAATACAGACCACAAGTATTTTTAAACCACACTTAAGTATGACTATTAACTCTGCTACCTATTAATATGTGGTCTGGACTCTTGAAGGGTACAAATATATTTCATTTCTGAGACAAAAGTTGAAGAAGTCTTACTAACTAGTCATGACCTCAGCTCAAAAGGAATCTGACAGAAATAAACAGTTAAAATTCTCCAATCAAACACTATAGCTAGGTAACATAGTTTTGCTGAAAACCTTAAATTAATGAAATTCACAAATGAGTGGAGAGATGAAAATCTACATTGGCCATAAGAGAGTTCATTTTGGACCCCTTAAGAAATATGAAGAAAGGCCTTTGAAGGGCAGAAAATTCCAACAATTGGAGAGGAGCCAAGATGGCGGAGTAGAAAGACTCACATATGCTAGCTCTGAACCCACAGCCCATAAATTTTCTGTAAAAAGAACTCCCTACAAATTCTGGAGCACTGCAAGCCGCGCAGAAACACAGTGGAAGAGATATCCATTCCAGAGAGCCCTGGAAAGCCATCCCCAGGGGTCCATCGCGCACTGGATAGTGGGGTCCACCCCTGGCCGCACGGCCCTGAGAGGAGCAGATCCGAGCAGGCTTCAGGGACGGAACCTCCGGTGGCTGCGAAAGTCCCTCCACCCACAGGCGCTACAGGTCAGTGAGAGAGACTTCTGGGCTGACCGAGAGGGAAGCGGGGTGTCTCAGTGACTCAGGCCCCCTCGGGAGGCGGTGGCGGAGGCAGCGGCAGAGGCAGCGGCGGCCCAGGACTCCCCAAGCAGACAGGAGCTCCATTATCGAAGGTCTCTGCATAAACCTTCTGAGGGAACTGAGCCTGGGAGGCGGCCCTACTCCCACCTGAGCACCAGAACTTAAGCTCACATTGAATAGCAGCCACGCCAGCCCCTGAAATCCCTGAGGCTGGGGAGCAGCATTTGAATCTCAGACCCGAAGCACTAGCTGGGCAGATCTAGGCGGGGGTGGACAGGAATCTCAGAAGTCAAGTAACTGGCTGGGAAAATGCCCAGAAAAGGGAAGAAAAATAAGACCATAGAAGGCTACTTTCTTGGGGGACAGATGTTCCCACCTTTCATTTCTGATGACGAGGAACAATTCTTACCATCAGGGAAAGACGTGGAGGTCGGGGCCTCTGTATCCCAGACATCCCAGGTGGGTGTCTGGTGGGCTCAGGCCATAGAAGAGCTCAAAAAGGATTTTGAAAATCAAGTTAGACAGGTGGAGGAAAAACTGGGAAGAGAAATGAGAGAGATGCAAGAAAAGCATGAAAAATGGGTCAATACCTGGCTAAAGGAAACCCAAAAAAATGCTGAAGAAAATAACACCTTGAAAAATAGGCTGGCTCAATTGGCAAAAGAGGTTCAAGGAGCCAATGAGGAGAAGAATGCTTTCAAAAGCAAAATTAGCCAAATGGAAAAAGAGGTTCAAAAGCTCACTGAAGAAAATAGTTCTCTCAAAATTAGAATGGAACAGATGGAGGCTAATGACTTTATGAGAAACCAAGAAATCACCAAACAAAACGAAAAGAATGAAAAAATGGAAGAGAAAGTGAAATATCTCATGGGAAAAACAACTGACCTGGAAAATAGATCCAGGAGAGACAATTTAAAAATTGTGGGACTACCTGAAAGTCATGATCAAAAAAAGAGCCTAGACATAATCTTCCATGAAATTATCGAGGAAAACTGCCCTGATATTCTACAACCAGAGGGCAAAACAAGTATTGAAGGAATCCATCGATCACCGCCTGAAAGAGATCCAAAAAGAGAAACTCCTAGGAACATTGTGGCCAAATTCCAGAATTCCTAGGTCAAGGAGAAAATATTGCAAGCAGCTAGAAAGAAACAATTCCAGTATTGTGGAAATACAATCAGGATAACTCAAGATCTAGCAGCTTCTACGTTAAGGGATTGAAGGGTGTGGAATAGGATATTCCAGAAGTCAAAGGAACTAGGACTGAAACCAAGAATCACCTACCCAGCAAAACTGAGTATAATACTTCTGGGGAAAATATGGTCTTTCAATGAAACAGAGGACTTTCAAGCATTCTTGATGAAAAGACCAGAATTGAAAAGAAAATTTGACTTTCAAACACAAGAATGAGAAGAAGCATGAAAAAGTGAACAGCAAAGAGAAGTCATAAGGGACTTAACTGTTTACATTCCTACATGGAAAGACAATATTTGTAACTCTTAGAGTCTTTTCAGTATCTGAGTAGTTGGTGGGACCACACATAGACGTACACACGCACACACATGTACATGCGTGCACGCACACACACATACACACATGCACGCACACACAGAGACAGAGAGCACAGAGTGAATTGAATAGGATGGGACCATATCTTAAAAGAAATTAAGGTAAATGGTGAGAGAGAAATGTAGTGGGAGGAGAGAGGGTGAAATGGAGTGGGGTAAATTATATCTCATTCAAGAGGCAAGCAGGAGACTTTTTATTGGAGGGAAAAAGAGGAGAGCTGAGAAAAAAATAAGTTTACCCTCATCACATTTGACTAAAGGAAGGAATAAAATGCACACTCATTTTGGTATAAAAACCTATCTTATAATACAGGAAAGTGGGGGAGAAGGAGATAAGCAGGGTGGGGGAGATGATGGAAGGGAGGGAAATGGGAGGAGGGAGCAATTTGAAGTCAACATTCGGGGAGGGACAGGATCAAAAGACAGAATAGAAACAATGGGGGGCAGGATAGGAAGGAGGAAAATACAGTTAGTCTTACACAACACGACTATTATGGAAGTCATTTGCGAAACTCCACAGATAGGGCCTATATTGAATTGCCTGCCTTCCCAAAGGGAATGGGTGGGGAGGAAGGGATGGGGAGAATTTGGAACTCAAAGTTTTAGGAACAACTGTTGAGTATTGTTCTTGCTACTAGGAAACAAGAAATACAGTCAATGGGGAATAGAAAGTCATCTGGCCCTACAGGAGAAAAGAGAAGATGGGGACAAGAGAAGAGAGGGATGATAAAAGAGAGGGCAGATTGGTGATGGGGAAAATTAGAATGCTCGGTGTATTGGGGTGGGGGGAGGGGACAAATGGGGAGAAAATTTGGAACCCCAAATTTTGTGAAAATGAATGTAAAAAGTTAAATAAATAAACTTATATTTAAAAAAAAAAGAAAATTCCAACAATTTTATCTCAACTAAGTTAGAGAAAGGTCAAGAATGTGATGCTTCTAGTGAAGAAGACTCTTCATAAGGAAATCTTAGGTTAGATCCGAAGGGAACCCCAGTTCAGACAAGAAGGGAATAGGTGTGAAATGAGCAACAGTCTTTCCCATTTTACAAACCTCTA
This sequence comes from Bettongia penicillata ogilbyi, assembly GCA_023548195.1. NCBI lineage: Eukaryota > Metazoa > Chordata > Mammalia > Diprotodontia > Potoroidae > Bettongia > Bettongia penicillata. The sequence goes on from JAJHZJ010000148.1 coordinate 460,625, forward strand.
GAAGAAAAAAGATGACCTATGTGGTTTAGTGATAAGGATACAATAGCATTAATAAGTTCAGGTATGTATCCAATGTTACGTTACATTTTGATGAATAAATACAGTATTATATATGTAGTAATATTCCATTTGCCTCTTATAATTGCTACTATTGTTAGTGTTGTATTATTTTTATTCTACTGAACTACTGTCATTGAAGCAGCTGTCAAGGGATGCTTTTCAATATGATAGAATTATTGCATATAATTTAATGTGGATTTCATTACCCACATGATTTTTTTCAAGAGACTAAAAAAAACTTTGGCTACAGGGAAAAATGTAACAGCAACTTCAATAGCCTTTTCTTCAGAGACTACAGATATTGTTAATGAATCTTTAAGAGACTATGGAATCTTAAACAGTAAGTTTAACTGCAATTCCGTGAAAAGTATGAGTTTTAATTTTAGGCTATAAAGAGTTAATGTTTTAAATTTGAGTTCCACAGGGTGTGGTGTCATTAAGACAATTCAAATGTGGTCTTAGGCAGTTATTAACTCTGGGACCCTGGATGTCACTTAATTTCTTGTTTGCCTCAATTTTGTAAAATATAAATTAGGGGTAATAAAAGCACCTACCTCAAAGGGTTGTGAGGATCAAATGAGATAATATGTGTAGGGTTAGTACAGTGGCTGGCACACAGTAGGTGAAATATAAATGCTTATTCCCTTCCTCTTGCTGCTTAACTGTCACACGGAGTTCAACAGTCATTCAGGTCAGGCTATTAACAATGATGGTTTGGGGAAAATGTGAAAAGACAGAAAGAAAGAGGATGATGAAATAGAGTGATGCAAGAAAATTATGAAAAGCAAGTCAACAGCTTGTTAGAGTAACCCAAATGGCAAAAGAGGCCCAAAAAGGCAATGAGAAGAAGAATGGACCAAATGGAAAAGGAGGTTCAAAAGCTCACTGAAGAAAATAGTTCTTTAAAAATTAGAATGGAACAGATGGAGGCTAATGACTTTATTAGAAACCAAGAAATTATAAAACAAAACCAAAAGAATGAAAAAAATTGAAGACAATGTGAAATATCTCACTGGAAAAACAACTGACCTGGAAAATAGATCCAGGAGAGATAATTTAAAAATTATTGGTCTACCTGAAAACCCTGATCAAAAAAAGAGCCTAGACATCAGCTTCCAAGAAATTATCAAGGAAAACTGCCCTGATATTCTAGAACCAGAAGGTAAAATACAAATGGAAAGAATTCACCAATCACCTCCTCAAAGAGATCCTAAAAGGAAAACTCCTAGGAACATTGTAGCCAAATTTCAGAGTTCCCAGGTCAAGGAGAAAATATTACAAGTAGCCAAAAAGAAACAATTCCAGTGTTGTGGAAATATAATCAAGATAACACAGGATTTAGCAGCTTCTACGCTAAGGGATCGAAGGGCTTGGAATATGATATTCCAGAGGTCAAAGGAGATAGGCTTAAAACCAAAAATCACCTACCCAGCAAAACTGAGTGTAACACTTCAGAGGAAAAAATGGAATTTCAATAAAACAGAGACTTCCAAGCATTTTTGTTGAAAAGATCAGAGCTGAATAGAAAATTTGACTTTCAAATACAAGAATCAAGAGAAACATGAAAAGGTAAATAGGAAAGAGAAGTCTTAAGGAACTCATTAAAGCTGAATTGTTTACATTCCTACATGGAAAGATGTTATTTGTAATTCATGAGACCTTTTTCTGTATTAGGGTAGTTAAAGGGAACACACACACACACACACACACACACATACATGTAGGTGTGTATGGGTATGTGTGTATGTATATGTATATTAAATATGTATGTATATGTACATGGGTACACACACATACATATACACACACACACACATATGCACACACATAGAGGGCATGGGGCGAGCTGCATGTAAAGGGAGAATACCAAAAAATAAAATAAAATTTACTGTTGAACAGAATGTACTAGGAGTAAGAGAAAGGAAGAGGCAGAATGTAGCAAACCATCTCACATAAAAGAGGGAGGAAAAAACTTTTACAATGGAGAGGAAGAGTAGGGGACATAAAAGGAAATAAATGAGCTTTACTCTCACGGGATTTGGCTTAACGAAGGAATAACACACACTCCATTGGATATGGAAATCTATTTTACCCTTCAGAAAGCCAAGGAGGAAGGAGATAGGAGAGGGAAGATAACAGAAGGGACAGAAAATTGGCGAAAGGGATAATCAGAAGCAAACACTATTGTGGGAGGACAGGTCAAGGGAGAGAATGGAATAAATGAAAGGCAGAATAAGACAGAAGGAAATGTGGTTAGTCTTTTACAATATAACTATTATGGAAGTGCTTTGCATTGTTACACATGTATGACCTATATTGAATTGCCTGTTTTCTCTATGAGGGTGAGTGGGAAGGGAGGGAGGGAGAGAATATAGAATTCAAAGCTTTAAGAATGAATGTTAAAAATTGTTTTAGCATGCAACTGGAAATTAAGCTATACAGGCAATGGAGTATAGAAATCTATTTTGCCCTAGAGGAAAATAGAGGGGAAGTAGGGTAGAAGAAGGGAGGACAGACTGGAGGAAGGGGTGAATGGGATACATGCTATCCTGTGGTGGGGGTGAGAAGAGATGGGGAGAAAATTTTTAATTCAAATTCTTGTGGAAGTGAATGTTGAGAACTGAAAAACAAATAAATCATACATTTTTTAAAAAAGAACTGGAAATTGAGGGGATGTCCATCAATTGGGGAACGACTGAACAAGTTGTGATTTGATTGTAATGGAGTATTGTGCTATTTAAAAAAAGACTTTTAGCAAGAGATGGAAAGAGAAATTCCATTTAAAGTTATTGCAGGCATTATAAAATATTTGGGAGTCTACCTGCCAACACAAACCCAGGAACTATATGAACACAATTATAAAACACTTTTCACACAAACAAAATCAGATCTAAGCAATTGGGAAAACATCAGTTTCTCATGGGTAGTCCGAGTTAACATAATAAAAGTGATAACTCTTCCTAAATTAATTTATTTTTTCAGTGCCACACCAAAATACAAAAAAAATTATTTTATAGAGCTAAAAAAATAACAAAATTAATCTTGAAGAACCAAAGGTCCAGAATATCAAGGGAATTAATGAAAAGAAATGAAAGAGAATGTGGCCTAGCTGTACCAGTAGTAAACTGCATTATAAAGCAGCAATCACCAAAACTACCTAATGGGAATAGACTGATGGATCAGTAGAATAGTTTAGGAATGCGAATGCAAGACACAATAGTCAACGACTATAGTAATCTACTATTTGAAAAATCTAAAGACTCCAGCTTTTGGGATAAGAACTCATTACTTAACAAAAACTGTTGGGAAAACTGGAAAACATTATGGCAGAAATTAGGCCTAGACTGACATCTTAAACCCTATACGAAGATAAAGTCAAAATGGGTAGATGATTTAGATATAAAGGCTGATACTATAAGCAAACTAGGAAAGCAAGGAATAGTTTACCTGTCAGATCTATGAAAGAGACAGAAAGAAAAATTCCAGAAGAATTTATGATGAAACAAGAGATAGAGAACATTATGAAATGCAAAATGGATGATTTTGATTACATTAAATTGAAAAGATTCTGCACAAACAAAATCAATACAACCAAGATTAGAAAGGAAGTAGAAAGCTGGGAAACAATTTTTACAATCAGTGTCTCTGATAAAGGCTTGATTTCTAAAACATATAAAGAATGGAGTCAAATGTACAAGAATATAAGTCATTCCCCAATTGATAAATGGGCAAAGGATATGAACAGGCAGTTTTCAGGGGAAGAAAGTAAAGCTATCTATAGTCATATTAAAAAAAAATGCTCTAAATCATTACTGTTTAGAGAAATGCAAATCAAAACACTAAGGTACCACATCACACCTATTAGATTGGCTAACATGACAAAACAGGAAAATAATAAATGTTAGAGAAGATATGGGAAAATTGGAAAACTAATGCATTGCTGGTGGAGCTGTGAACTGGAGAGAAATATGGAACTATGCCCAAAGGGCTATAAAACTGTGCAAACCCTTTGATCTAGCAATACCACTTCTAGCTCTGTTTTCCAAAGAGATCATAAAAATGGGAAAACACACACATACAAAAATATTTATAGCAACTTTTTATGGTGGCCAAGAACTGGAAACTGAAGGGACTGGGGAATGGCTGAACAAGTTATGGTATATGAATGTAATGGAATACTATTGTGCTATAAAAAATGATGAACAGGTCGACTTCAGAAAAATATGGAAAAATATATGAACTGATGCTAAGTGAAATGAGCAGAACCAGGAGGACATTATACGAATACACACTATGTGATGACTGACTTTGACAGACTTGGCTTTTCTCAGCAATGCAAGGATCTAAGACAACTCCAAAAGACTCACAATGGAAAACTCTATCCATATCCAGAGATAGAACTTAGGAGTCTGAATGCAGATGGAAGCAAACTATTTGTTCTCCTTTTCTTTTGTTGTTTTCTTTTGTTTCTTTCTCATGGTTCCCCCATTAATCTAATTCTTCTTTACATCAGGGTAATGTAAAAATATATTTATTATGAAAGTATAAGCAGATCCTTTGTCAGATTGCATGCCATCTTGGGGAGGGGGAAGGAAAGAGAAGGGGAGAAAATTCAAAACTCAAAATCTTATTTAAGAGAATGCTGAAAATTAAAAATAAATTATTTTTAAAAAGAAAAAGCAAAGACATACACAAAATTTTAAAAAGTGAAAAAGAAGGACTTACATGAACTGATACAGCGTTAAATGAGGAGAACCAGGACATTGTAGACAGAAACAGCAATACTATACAATGAACAACTGTGAATGACTTAGCTGTTCTCATCAATACAGTGATCCAACATAATCCCAAAAGACTCTAGACGAAAAATGAGCTCTGCCTTAAGAGAAAGAACTGATGAAGTCTGAATGCAGAACAAAGGATCCTGTTCTTCACTTTTTTTTTGTTTTGAGTTTTCTTCCACAAAATGACCAATATGAAAATGTGTTTTACATGACTGCACATGTATAACCTCTATCAGATTGCTCAGCTTCTCAAGCAGGAAGCAGAGGAAAAAGGAGGGGAGAGGATAAAAAACAAAAGCTTTTTTAAGGTAACTGCCACTCTCATCACTGATGTTCTCACACAGAGCCCAAGAGGGGAGATGAAGCCTTAGATTTTTCAGATGCATTTATTTTTGGATGATATTGTGCTGACTACATGAAGCGCTGGAATATCAGAGAATTTCCTAAATATACATGATTACTCAAAAGAAACTGGCCTAATGAGCCATACAAGAAAAACCAAATGAATACAAAATGCCCTCTGTCCAGACCGTAACATGCAGTTATTAATTCAGTTAGCTAGCTTGTTGAGTTAGGACACACATATCTGGGACAGGCTCAACAGAAAAAATCATGAGTCAGGTATAGAATTTAATTGGAGTGGCTATGGGAAATTTAGTATATGGACTCCAAAAAAAACTGTGATTTTAAGAGAAACACTTGAAAGAAACAGGGTCAAAAACCTAGTTTCCCTTAGACAAACCATGTTTTGAGAATTGGTGTTCAGTTCTAGGTGCTACTCTTTAGGAAGAAAATACATGGGAAACAAAAGAGCAGGCCTGCAAAGGGCCTCAAGACCGTGCCACATGAGTGATGGTAAAAGGAACTAGGGATAACTAGCTTGGAGAAAAAAGGACCTAGGAGTGATAAATACAGAAAGGGGAGCAGACTTGTTATATAAATAGAAAAGGAAGTAGACTTGTTATACTAGTATAAGAGAAGAACCAGGAGCAAAGGGTAGAACGGTAGAATGAAATTTAGGCTCAATGGAAAATTCTCTAACAATAAGAGTTCTCTAAAAGGGAACAGTGAATACCAAATATAATACAAAATCTCACTGTGTTATTTTTGTTGATTTTAACAAAAAAAAAACACAATTGATTCAGTAGCACAATATATGAGTTAAAATTCATGTAAGATTCTTTAATAAATGTAACCAGACAGACAACTTTATTGAATGACTATCTGATTATCACCAGCTCAGTAGGTCGATCTCTGTCCCTTTCTGCCTCTCTCTCTTTGGGGAGAGTCTCCCTCTCTTATCCAGGCCAGAAATACAACAGTTCTCCAATTTTCTACCCCTTTTCATCCTTAAGTCACTTGGGCACCTACTGCTCCCAGAGGTCACCATGTTGGTGCTAGATTTAATGCACATCCCTGACTGGCTCAGCAACAAGCAGCAGCTCAGAACTCTGAGGTTCAAACAATTCTCCAGCCCCAGATTCTCTGGGAGCAGGAATCACAACAGGAATCACCATGCCCAGCCCCAGAGGCCTTTAAGCAAAGGCTCAAGGATCGCTTGTTTTGATATATATGTTGAACTGGACGGCCTTGAGTTTCCCTCCAACTTCATTCTTTTTAGTTGTCTATCTTCTAGTAATAATTAAACTTAAAAGCTGAGGCAGCATGGTGTAGATAGAGAGCTGGTCTCAAAGCCAGGAAAACCTGGGTTTAAGTTCCACCTTCAATACATTCTAGATGTGTGACCCAGGGCAAATGACAACTCCTGGGTACTCTAGACAACTCTAAATTTCAGAGAAGATGCCTACCTATTTTGGTAGAGGTAGCTTCCTCATTGAGGGTTCCTTACACCAGTGAAATCACAAGTCTTGTTCAAACAAAAGGATAACTGAATAAAGTACTTAATTGCACAGATTTATCTTTTTTTTAATTTTGCTCTTTAGATTACCTATTTTATGCTTTAAAGTTATATTCTAAGTCAAATTTTTAAAAAGGATTATTTTCTAAAAGAAACTTTCCTAAAGAACTTCCCTAAAAATGCAGTGTAAAACATTAACCCTGGTGAAAACATCAGCGAGATCTAAAAGATAAAATAAATATGGCATGAAAAGTAGAATGTTAATAAGCCTCTGGTGGAAAACTGAATAAAGTTTTAGAATTATTGGTTCTGGAGGATACCTTGGCTTTTTCACAAAATGCTATCTGATATATAATATGCTCAGCTTTTTATAATGACAAATGATAGCCTATCAGAAGTTTTAGTAACATCAGTTACTTAAGTAATAGTACTATACAAGTTTCAATTTAAGTAATGTAGGAAGCTCACTTTCAATATAAGTAGCTGAGAAAACTTTTTTCTGTCTGGAAAAAATAAGTCATGGGTTTCATATTAACAACTCATACTATTAAGTTACTTTTCTTTCTCACTTTCCATATTTCTGCACCAACAAAGCAGAGGAAATAAAAGCCCTAAGAGAAAAGGGAGCTGTCACCTGTGAGAAATACTTTAGGTAGCAAGGTTTGAGAAAGGAGAGAAAGATTCTTGGAGCCGAAGTGAGACAATTTAAGACTTTGACATTGAGGAGGCAGACACCTGAAGACAAACGCTTAGAGGAACTTTTAATGACAACCCAAAAAAGTCTCACAGTCATCCTAAGAGGAGACTAACACCAAGATGAAGACTTAGAACAAACAGAAATAAGCACTCTTCTTAAACTTGGAGATGAAACCAAAATTAACGCATGTAGTGATCAGACTACTAGGGACAAAGGAAAGATGGGCTCTGGCTGTGGGGTCCTGGGCAAGTAACTTAACCTGTGGATACTTCAAGCAATTTTCTAAGACTATGTTCTTAATGTTAAATGTTCTGCTAGGTTTTAAAAAGTTTTATTTTTTAAACAGATAAGTGAATGTGAAAATACATTACTATCTTCCTCATTTAGCCTGCATTCATAGGAAATGTGGTTGTTTGGACCATGAGACTGTAACTAAGACAGCATCAACTTAAGGGCAAAGTATTGAGTCAGTCTTTTTAAGTCTAATTCAGATGTCACTTGCTAAGTAAATCCTTAGTTGGTGATTACAATAACTCACATTACATGGTACTTTAAGATTTACAAAGTGCTTTCCTCACAAGGCCCCTGAGAGGTAGACAGACTACCTACCTCTACAGAGGTTGACAAGTATTATCGGTTCCTTTTTATAAATAAAGAAAACTGTCAAGCTGCTCAGTGTCTGGGAGTCTCCAGTGGTCCATGTCCACTGTTCCTTTCACAATGCTACCTACACTGATCCTTGTCCCTTTGGTCCTCACATAGCAGTTTGCTTCTACCACTCTCACATAATTATCATATATTATTTTTCAGAATGCAAGCTCCCTTAAGAACAAGAACTTCTTTCTTTTCTGCCCTTAAATCCTCGGCTCCTATCTCTATCCTAATGTGACAGACCTATTAGAGGCACTAAACAATGCTTACTTAATCCAATTTTTCAAGTGTGTGATACACCCACTCTGCAGGCTACTAAAACACAACAGTACAAGGACCAGGCCTTATCAGAACTTTCTGTCTCTTCCAATATCCAACACAGCGATTTATACACTTTAATGGTTTCTTATGTTTGTTGAGCTGTAGTAAAAATATGACCAAAAGGGTGATTAAATAGTCAAATTTGAGAAGAAAATACAGATATCTGGACCAAATGTGCAGGGAGAACAGCATATGTCTAGCAATTTAGTGACAAAAAATAAAATAGAATTACTATGTTACATAAAGAAACTGAAAACTTAGTAGAAAAAAACAAAACAAAACAAAAATCCTCTCCCATATCAGGGGTGACCAGCTCCGGAAAAATTTTTTGAAAAGGTTTCCATACTATCAAAAAAAGGGCAGCTAGGTGGCAGAGAGAACAGAGTGCTGGCCCTGGAGTCAGGAAGACTCAGCTTCCTGAGTTCAAATCTGACCTCTGATACTTCCTAGCTGTGTGACCCTGAGCAAGTCACTTAACCCTGTTTGCCTCAGTTTCCTCATCTGCAAAATGAGCTGCAGAAGGAAAGGCAAACCATTCCAGTATCTTTGCCAAGAAAACCCAAAATGGGATCGCAGAATTAGATATGACTAAAACAGTTCAACAACAGAACAAAAAATCATGAAAACACATTAAGGTACGATGCATGGCACTAAAAGGTTTTACCAAAAAAACAGGATGATCAGAGAATGTTAGAGAAAGAGGAGACTTGGAGATCATCTAATCCAATCTTCTCATTTTATAGATGAGAAAACTGAGGTCTACGGAGGTGAAGTGACATCTACAAGATCACCCAACTAATATAGGACAGAACTAAGACTAGAAGCCAGATTCCCCAACTGCCATTCCATAATCTTTCAATTATCCAGTACAGTCTGATGCAGTATCAAATGAAGAAAAGTGAAGGGAAATCATCTGAGTATTTTAAACAATTTTTGCCTTATACATGGAAGTTCTTTACCATCTGACCAAAAATCATAACTGGATATGACCAAAAAAAAAATGGAGGGGAGGGGAATAATCTGATACACTGTTTTACAACCAGAATTCCAGGCTTCTCTAGTTGCCTGGAGCACAGTAATATGATTTTCCAGCACATTAGGGAAGCAAAAGTAGAACCAGAGAGTCTATGTACTGGCTGGATTTTGTTAATGTCACTTAAAATGGAGGAAAAAATCCTAGCAAGATACCAAATAGAGTGCAGCAGATGGTAAACAAATATTATGAAGCAATCTTCACAAAATCTGCAGTGTGTCACAAATATACAAAACGGCAGAGTTTAGGAAAAGAGAATCATAACAGGCCATATGTTGTGGGTGATTTTATTTGGAGCAACACGCAATCCAAAAGAGAAACAAAAAGAACATAAAGGCCCAAGAGTAGAAGAAATGCAGCCTCAGGTAAGGGGACGGTAAAAATGGCAAACAGAATACGAACTATATATACACAGCAACAGAGGCTATGGGGCTAACGGCAAAACACTCCTACTGAAGTGGCAGAGAGTCGCATGAGGTTCACATAAAAGCAATCTATATACAAAAATAAATAGAAAATTAAGGTTAACTATTAAACATCCGTTGTTACCAACCTTCAATGTCATTTGAGAATCAATAAGAAAACTGGAAGAGAATCACTTTCCAAAGAAAGAAAAGAAAGGAAAGCACTGCTACAGAAGTTAGGGAAGTCAAAGAGTAGAACCTAGGAAAGTCCCAAGCAGACAGTTTATCTCAGGTATTAGCTATCAGCATGAGGTCATAACCGGAGCTTCCAATTTCCACTGTCAAATCTTGTTATTTTGGACATGCCACAAAACCCTTGTGAACCCCTGATTTTGGTCACTTACATAACCAAACATATTTATATTTCATCGAGGAGTTACAAGATCTTTACAAAGAAGATCCAGAATAAATTCATGTAAAAATTAAAATAGCTAACATAATAAAATTCTCCTCCTATAGCACAGAAACAAATCCATTTGAACTCTCCTTATAATAACCAAATATAGCAACTCACCATTTATACAGTACTGTGTACATGAGAGAGAGCACACATGCTTTCTGCAAAACAGCTCTGAAGAAAAGTAGTAGGAGAATTGGCATCCCCAGTTTTATATGGTGAAACCAAGTTTCAGAACAATTAGAAGGAAATCCCACAGTCAGAGAAGGAGACTTGAATCTAAGAATTTGACATCAAGTCCAGTTCCCTTTCCAATCACACCAAGCTGCATTTTAGATAATTAACACTTGATTCAGGGCATCTCTAAATCCAGAAATTTCCAATAACAAATCCACAAGAAACCAGCATTTGATAAGCCCTATAAACTTACTTTTGCAGGATATAAGAACAACTATTTAGGATACTTTCCCCCACAAAATGCATACCTAATACTGTAACACCTCAGTCACTTCAGAAAACCAAATTTGTAATGATCCACACAAGTTATATGTGAATCTCACAAAACATAATTTTTTTCTAGAAATTTTCAAGATCATATTTACAAATAAGGAGAATCCATTCTAAAGAAGTTTTTAAATCAAGGATTCAAGAAATAAAACTAATTTCAACATCTGGCAACTCCCTTAAGAGAAGAATTACGGCACAGTGTACAGAGAGACAGCTCCACCTATCACACACACACACACACACACACACACACACAGACACACACACGCACACACACACTGGCTATGTAACACTGGGCAAGGCACTCCACCTCTCTGTGCTCCAGTCAACTCTCTAAGATTTTAAGCTGCTAACATTCATTATTAGAGGGAGTTTCTTCTACTGTGTCCCAATTCCACTGAAATCACAGCTTCAGTCCTTATCTCTGTCCTTCAAATTCTGGGTCCCACAAAGAATTCTTACATGGGTTATACCCATTACATTGTCATAAAATTTTTTAAAGCATATTTGAGATTTTCTTTGATGAAGGAAAGTCATGAGAGGAAATATCTACTTTCTACAACTTACAGTCTTAGAAAGCCATCTGGCAAAGAAATCAAAGCTATCTATAGTAATGAAAAAATGCTCTAAATCACTGTTGATTAGAGAAATGCAAATCAAACAACTCTGAGGTACCACCTCACACCTATCACATCGGCTAATATGAGAAAAACGGAAAATGATGGAGGTTGGAAAGGATGTGGGAAAACTGAGCCACTAACACTGCTGATAGAGTTGTGAGCAGATCCAACCATTCTAGAGAACAATTTGGAACTATGCCCAAAGGACTATAGAGCTGAGCATGCCCTCTGATCCAACAATACCACCACTACGTCTATATGCCAAAGACATCGAGAGAGAGAGAGACAGAGAGAGAGAGACAGACAGACAGACAGAGACAGAGACAGAGAACCAAACTGTACAAAAATATTTGGAGTGGTTCTTTCTGTGGTAGCTAAGGATTGGAAATTGAAGGGATAACCATGACATAAGGAATAGCTAAACAAGCCATGGTATATGATTGTGCTAAAATATTATTGAGCTATAAGAAACAACAAGCAGGATGATTTCAGGAAAACCTGGAAAGACTCACATGAACTGAGCAAACTGAAGCGGACAAAACCAGGAGAAAGTTGTACACAATATTGTAGGGTGAGGAAGTGTGAATGATCCAAGGCAACCCCAAGGGACTAATGATGAAGCATGCTATCAGCCTCCAGAGAAAGGACTGATATTATCTGAATACATGCGGAAGCATGCTATTTTCATTTTCTTTATTCAAGTCTTTTTGTTCAAAATGACTAATACAGAAATGTTTGACATGATTGCACATGGATAACCTATATCTGATTGCTTACCATCTCAGGAAGGGAGGAGGGGAGGAAAGGATAAAATCTGGAACTTTAAACTTAAAAAAGTTACTTAACATATAACTGGGGACAAAAAGATGTACACACACGCTTGCAGGTGTGTGTGTGTGTGTGTGTGTGTGTGTGTAAAAGAAAAGTGGGCACTGAAAGCCTAAATGACTTGTCCCGCTCGCACAGCCAAGACGCGTCGGAGGCGAGATTTGAACTTAGGTCTTCTACTCTCAAAGGCCAGTATCCTATCCACTGTATCATGCTGCCCCTTATTGTGTCAAATATGACAGATCCTTAATTGCAATTTGTTCATTAATCTACACTATTAATATCCATTTGACTTCGTAATAATTTGACTAAATAGCAGCCAGCTTCCATATAACCCCTTGCATTTACAAAGTGCTTTACCTTTGTTGGGCATTAAGTGGCACTATCTACTGATTGTGCACCGGGCCTGGGTGAGGAAGACCTCAATTCAAATCTGGCCTCAGCCACATACTAGCTCTGCGTCCTAGGGCAGATCACTTAACACTGTCTGCCTCAGTTTCCTCCTCTGTGAAATAGCAAACCACTCCAGTATCTCTGCCAGGAAAATCCCAAATAAGGACATGACTGAAACAAATGAACCACAAGTACAAACATTATCTCATTTCATTGTCACAACAACACTAGGAAGAAGGTGCCAATATTATCCATTTTGTAAATGAGGAAACCAAGGCAGGGAGGGGTTAAGTGCCCTCTTCAGGACTACAGCTTCTAAGGGAGGGCTTAAGTGTGCTGTTCAGGACTACAGCTTCTAAGTGGCCAAGGCAAGGAATTTAATTCAGGGCTTCCTGACTCCGAGTCTAGCACTCTATCCACTGTGTCACCTAGCTATCATGAATATTAAATAATATAAGGTAGCTGCCTCTAATATATATAGTTATTAAAATTATACTGCTGGGTTTTCTTATTTTAAAATGCAGGTTTTTATTGTATCTGATTGGTCTTTCTACCGTATTATTCTGAGTTAATAAAGCTTTAAGAACTTGCAATATTTGGAGAATTTTTAATGTTCAAAATGACCACGTAATTCCAGGACACAAATGAATATCTGTGTTGGGTTGAAAAAAAGAATACCAAACCCAGAACTTTTCAGAGTTTTGAGTACAGAGTACATCGAGAAATGAGTACAGAATGGCAATACTTAAAGAAGGAAGGGAATAAGTCAGCAATTTCTAAAAGTTTAAGATCTCTCTGGAGTTGCCAAGGACTTTAGGAGTTCTAAGTGGTCGAGAAACTCCATATTCTATCCTCAGCTGTCACTTTACAGAAACTTCTAACCTGGAGAAAAGCAGGCCAGCACCAGGACACAGATCCTCACAAGAAACTCATCAGCCCAGACGGCTGACCATTATCACCCCATTCCCTTGAATACTCATTAATCTACTAATGAAACTGGAAACATCACAAAGGGTTTCCGTGGCTACCTAAGCAAGTGAGTTTTTACTCCAAGTGCAGACGCCAACATACAAACACCTCACACGCTTAATACTGAGTGATTATGACAGTTAGCCGCCAGTTGGAAGCATGATCACTGTCTGTCCCTGGGAGGACCAGAGAAGAGGCCGAGGTGGGAAACAGGACTACAGACACAAAGGACAAGCCCAATGGTGACTGGCCCAGATCACTCTGACTTTCATCCTCCTAGAAATAGCACCACAAAGAGAAAAAGTCAAATGTTAACCATTATATTTCCTTTACTCTTTTAAGTATATGGGAACCAAAAGAACAGTCACTAAAGAAACTGAAGAACTTGGGACTTTGATGGAAACTTTACCAATTACAGTCAATTGTTGATTTTTTAATACAAACTGTGGGAAGCAACAGCACTTCTGAAAATAGAAGATGATTCAAAAGCCATCCTAAGTTACTGTGGGGAAGGGGCTTAGATGGGAATACAGATGTGGAACTTCTGGAAATTTCACAATACATCAAACCAAATCGTGAGGCCACATTGTTAGTCAACAAGTACTTATTAGGCATTTACAATGTGCCAGGCACCATGGACATTAACAGTAGTGTTAAGAACTACTGAGGAGAATTTCAAACTTCTTAGGTTTCTTGTCCTGTTTCTTTCTATTAAACTATTATTCTCTACTCCACTCAACCAACATGAAATGTTATAAGTGGATTGTGCCAGAGACTCAACAACTGACACGCTGCAAAGATAATGTAGTTCAGTCTTCTAATTTTATAGATGAAAAACCTGAGGCCCAGAGAGGAAAAATAACTTCTTTTATCCTATGATTCTATATTATTTGCTACATAATTGATTTAAACTAAGACTAGAAGCTAGTTCTCCTGATACCCAAACCAATGGCAGAAAGAGTGTTTCTGAGCAGAAACACTCAACAAGTAACACTGATAACCATCGAATTTTAGAACTGCAGATTTTAGTTCAACTGCTCATTTTAAAAGTGAGGAAAAGAAAGGGCCACAGATGTTCAACGACTTTCCCTGCATCACACAGTAAGTTAGCAGTAGAACTGGAAGCAGAGTTCTCTTTTGAGATGGACTCTAGATGTGAGAAGGCTGAATAAATCGAGTTGCTTTCTGTGCCTGTGCCTGGTTGCCATGTTCCACATAAATGATCACTTAATTAATATGAAAGTCTTGCCAAGTAAATATAATTAATAAAAATAATAGCTAACATTTATTTAGCACTGCTATGTGCCAGGCACTACTTTTAAAAGTTTATAGTTTTTTTCTCATTTGATCCTTACAACTACCCTAGGAGGTAGAAGCTATTATTATCCCCATTTCACAGATGAGGAAACTGAGGCAAAGAGAGGTTAAGTGACTTGTCTAGGGCTAGTAAGTGTCTCAGGGATCTAAAGCCCCCTTCAAGATTTTGCTAGGGTGCAAGCTCAGCACTAAAACTAATGCTGACAGTTGAAATGTCAAAAAGGAACTACCTCTAGCTTAAAATCCCTGAATGAAAATTTGCTTCTAATAAGCACAGTACAGATAAACCAACCGTAGAGTCAACTTTTGAATTGACTTCATCGCTGATGAAGATGAGCTGGTATCATTCAAGATGGCAGAGAAGTCAAAATCAGAGAGCCAACATGATAGAGTGTACAGATTCCATACATTTTTATATCATAAATCCTTCAAATAATCTAGTAAAATCTGTGAATTCCTTCTCAGAGTAATGTTTTTAATTACATAAAATTAAATACAAGGCAAAGCAACTATAATGAAATATAATTATTATACTGTTAAAAAACACAACCAACAAAAACCCAAATCCATAGGCTCCAGATGAAGAATTCTGGCAGTTGAAAGCCCACTAGATTATCAGTCAGGGCTTTTCATAGTCTTAGCTTTGTCACTACATATGTGACCTTTAGGAAGATGCTTTAACGTCTCTAAGCCTCAGTTTCCTCATTTGTAAAATGAAAGGGATAGACTATGATCTGGCATCATTGTGTAACTATATTTTGACTGTTTTTTTGCCCTGAGAATTTACTTTGTAGATTTATACATTTTTTTTAAAGTCTTCATTCCCTAAATCATAATGTAGGTGACTCAAAAGCATAACATATGGCAGAGAGAAACCAGAAAAAGGTTAAAATTTTGTCATGGAAAATCTCTAAACACATAATCTCCAGGCTGCTAATTAAAAGTTACCTACAATATTTAGTTTAGGTTTGGCCTCGTGTTGGTGGGCAGAGGGATGCACCTATTTTTTTTTTTGTTTTGTTTTTATTATTTTATTTATTTAATTTTTTACATTCATTTTCACAAATTTTTGGGTTCCCAATTTTCTCCCCTTTTATCCCCTCCCCCCACCCCAATACCCCAAGCAATCTAATTTTCCCTATCTCCAATCTGCCCTCTCTTCTGTCATCCCTCCCTTCTCTTGTCTCCATCTTCTCTTTTCTCCTGTAGGGCCAGATGACTTTCTGTTCCTCATTAACTGTATGTCTTCTTTCCTAGTTACAACAACAATATTAAACAGTTGTTCCTAAAACTTTGAGCTCCAAATTCTCCCCATCCCTCCCTCCCCACCCATTCCCTTTGGGACGGCAGGCAATTCAATATAGGCCATATCTGTGTAGTTTTGCAAATGACTTCCCTGATAGTCGTGTTGTGTAAGACTAACTGGATTACCATCCCTCCTAACCTGCCTCTCATTGTTTCTCTTCTGTCTTTTGATCCTGTCCCTCCCCAAGTGTTGACTTCAAATTGCTCCCTCCTCCCTTTGCCCTCCCTTCCATCATCAACCCCCTTGCAATATCTCCTTCTCCCCCCGCTTTCTTATACTGTAAGATAGGTTTTTATACCAAAATGAGTGTGCATTTCACTCCTTCGTTTAGTCAAATGTGATGAGGGTAAACTTCTTGTTTTTTTTTTTTTTTTTCTCAGCTCTCCTCTTTTTCCCTCCACTAAGAAAAACTCCTACCTGCCTCTTAAATGACATATAGTTACCCCCTTCCCTTTCCCTCTCTTTCCTCCCCCTACATTTCTCTCTCACCATTTACCTTAGTTTAAGGTATGGTCCCATCCTATTCAGTTCAATCTGTGCTCTCTATCTCTGTATGTGTGTGCATGCGTGTATGTGTGTGCATGCGTGTACATGTGTATGTGTGGTCCCACCAACTACCCAGATACTGAAAAGTTTTAAGAGTTAGAAATATTGTCTTTCCCTGTATGAATGTAAGTCCCTTAAGACTTCTCTTTGCTGTTTCCTTTTTCATGCTTCTTCTCATTCTTGTGTTTGAAAGTCAAATTTTCTTTTCAGCTCTGGTTTTTTCATTAAGAATGATTGAAAGTCCTCTGTTTCATTGAAAGACCATATTTTCCCCTGAAGTCTTATACTCAGTTTTGCTGGGTAGGTGATTCTTGGTTTGAGTCCTAGTTCCTTTGACTTCTGGAATATCCTATTCCACGCCCTTCGATCCCTTAATGTAGAAGCTGCTAGATCTTGAGTTATCCTGATTGTATTTCCACAGTACTGGAATTGTTTCTTTCTAGCTGCTTGCAAGATTTTTTTCCTTGAGCTGGGAGTTCTGGAATTTGGCCAAAATGTTCCTAGGACTTTCTCTTTTTGGATCTCTTTCAGGTGGTCATCGATGGATTCTTTCAATACTTATTTTGCCCTCTGGTTCTAGAATGTCAGGGCAGTTTTCCTTGATAATTTCATGGAAAATGATGTCTAGGCTCTTTTTTTGATCATGAGTTTCAAGTAGTCCCATAATTTTTAAATTGTCTCTCCTGAATCTATTTTCCAGGTCAGTTGTTTTTCCCATGAGATATTTCACATTCTCTTCCATTTTTTCGTTCTTTTGGTTTTATTTGGTGATTTCTTGGTTTCTCGTAAAGTCATTAGACTCCATCTGTTCCATTCTAATTTTGAGAGAACTATTTTCTTCAGTGAGCTTTTGAGCCTCTTTTTCCATTTGGCTCATTCTGCTTTTGAAAGCATTCTTCTCCTCATTGGCTTTTTGAACCTCCTTTGCCAATTGAGTGAGCCTATTTTTCAAGGTGTTAATTTCCTCAGCATTTTTTTGGGTCTCCTTTACCAAGGTATTGACCCGATTTTCATACTTTTCTTGTATCTCTCTCATTTCTCTTCCCAGTTTTTCCTCCACCTGTCTAACTTGCTTTTCAAAATCCTTTTTGAGCTCTTCCAGGGCCTGAGCCCACCCGCCACCCCCCTGGGGTGTCTGGGGTACTGAGGCCCCACCCTCCACATCTTTCCCTGATGGCAAGGATACGTCCTCATCATCAGATCCGAAGGTCGGGATCATTTGCATTTGTTGGAAAAAACTCTCTATAGTCTTATTTTTCTTCCCTTTTCTAGGCATTTTCCCAGCCAGTTACTTGACTTCTGAGATTCCTTTCCACCCCCGCCTGGATCCGCCCAGCTAGTGCTTGGCCTCTGAGATTTAAATGGGCTTTCCTCCTGCTGGCTGTCAATCAGTGAGCTTTAGTTCAGGTGCTGGGGTGGGGGCAGGGCCGCCTCCCAGACTCTGATCCCTCGGGGGCTTTATGCAGAGACTTTCAGGAATGGAGCAGGTGGGGGCGGGGTGGGGGGGCCCACCTCCCAATCTCAGTTCCCTTGGGGGCTTTGAGCAGAAGCCTTCAGTAATAGAGCGGGGTGGGGGCAGGGCCGTCTCCCAGGCTCAGCTCCGTCAGGTTTTATGCGGGAATCTTCCGTAATGAAGATCCTGCCTGCTGCTGGGGGATTCCTGAGTCCCGGGCTGCTGCCGCCTCAGCCGCCGCCCACACCTCTGCCGCCGCCGCTTCCTCCCGAGGGGACCCGAGTCACGGAGACGCCCTGCTTCCCCTCTCCTCCAGCCCGGCCTTCTTTCTCACTGACCTGTAGCTTCTGTGGGCGGAGGGACTTTCCCGGCTGCCGGAGCTTCCGTCTCTGAAGCCTGCTCGGATCAGCTTCTCTGGGGCCGTGGCCAGGGCAGCGCTTGGGGTTGCGTCCACTTTCCGGGGCGCGCCGGACCCTGGGGACGGGTCTCCAGGGCTCCCCGGAATGGAAATCTCTTCCACTCTGCTTCTGCACACCTTGTATTGACCCAGAAGTTTATAATATAAAAATATCTTTTTATATTAATTCTATGGGCTTTTGGTTTCGGAGCTCGTAAACGTGCGTCCTTCTCCGCCATCTTCTTGAATAGCTGCACCTATTTTTCTTTCTTTACCTATAAATTCAGACTTAGAAAAAGAAAGATTCAAATTTCTCTTACTGTAAGCTTTTCACATGCAACAATCTATGTATAAGTAACCCATTTGAAGCTAATACGCATAAAAAACTGAAGAAACTTGGTTCTGTTGAACTTTTTTTACTCTTTGGTACAAGGGACTACTCACTGAATGAGTAAGAAGAGGGTCATATTCAGAAATAAAGTTGATATATATTTTTTAAAGATGCCAATTTTCTTTCTAAAAAACTGAAGAAACAAGTAAACCTTGAACATATGTTTATGAAATGTACCTTTGCTAGGTTTGAAAGCTCAAAGAGAAGACAGAATTAAAAAGTGCTGAGTAAATGTAACATCCTTTTCTTTTTGCCCAAGATCACTCTGCATGTGAGATCCCAGCTTTCAGTGACAGTCACCAATGTTCTCTGAACGTCTTAACGTTATCTCTACCATGCTCTGTCTAGAATTTATAATGTGCTCGAGTCTGCATTGCCCCCATATATTCCTAGGGCGTTTTTTACCTCAATTGTTACCTAAGTGGGTCCTCTCATTTAGGGACCTGCTTGGTGCCCAAACTCTCTCCTTGCTGCCCAACCAGGACAATTCCAGAGTCAAATCCCAAAATCCAATGTGTTTGCTGCCACCACCTAGTGGCCCTGAAGAAGCTAGCTGCAACACTGCTAGTCTATTCAAGATTTGTTTAAAAGCTCCATTTCGTTGTAGTTTTTCAAAGCTACAATGGATTAAAATCTCTTAATCAATATTCATCAGCCTACAGGTAGTTTACACTTTTCATTTCGTTCTAGCAATATTATTCCAGTGAGAAGCAAGAGCAGATAAAGGTCATGTTGGTAATTAAAGCTATATTGTAGAAATATGCATGCCCAAGATGTGATTAAATAAGAAAATATTACTCAGTTCAGTATCATCATTAAACTTGCATTAATTTATAAATATTTAAATGTACCATATGATGATCATAAATACTCTGTATTTGTCAGTTTTAAAAGTAACACAAGCTATAAACCCTTTGAAGAATTACTGCAGAAATATACAAGGAAAAGAAAGTACACAAGCAATACTCACATTCAAATGCTGTAGTTGTTGCATCAGGCAAAACCTGGCCTATCACATCCTAAACGAGGGCAGAGAAAGGATGCAATTAGACATCTTTTTAATTGTTAACATGTGGTAAAACCTCAATGAATAAGAAAGCCCAGGAAAGATATTTTCAATGTTTGTCGAAACTATAAAAATGTTAACTCATAATCATAGCTTAACACAATATATTCACATCCAAGTATTTAATTACCCTATGAAAAAAAAAGTATAAAAAAAATCTTCTCTACACTAAAAGAAAAACATGTCTTTTCATTCGTTTCTCCCATTTGTCCCCTTCTCTCCAATCATCCTACAATCACTCCTCATCATCAGCTTTTGCCTGGACAATTCTAGCCCAGTCTCCTTTGATCTCCCCAAATCTAGCCTTTCTTTCCTCCAATCCATCACACTCTGAACTGCCACATCATTAGCATCCTGAAAGCACAGGTCTGACAACGTTACTTCCCAGTCCAGGGAGTTCCAATGGTTCCCCATTAAATCTAGGATAAACCACAAAGATCTTATTTGATATTGGAAGCCTAACTTGTGAGGTCGATTAGACACTCTACTGAGTTCTAGTCCAACTCCCCCACTCGCTGTTTTCCACAAAGACGTTCACGCTATCCTCTTCCTCTGCTCCCATTTCCTGCCTTCATACTGAGAATGCTTGTCTTCATAGCCTCTACCTTTTCAAGTTGCTCATTCCCTTTAAAGATCAGATGAAATGCTGCCACTTTTTTTAAGAGGTCACTCCTGACTCCCTCTACACATTCAAAAATTGGGCTTTCAAGAGGACAGTGATCGTGACACTGCATAAAGTGTGCTGCATGGTTTGCAAAGTACTCTATGTACATTATCTCATTTGAAAATAGAAGGTTCATCCCAATAAATTTGACAAAGAATGAAAAATACTATATAATCGTGGGGCTTCCAGTAGGCGAAGTCTAAGATACTGCTTTATTTTACTTTACAACAACTGACAAATACTACCAATTAACCGAACAACAGAGAAATGTTAATGGCCAGTGAACCAAGTTGACCTTTCTGTATGGGAACTTTAAAGTCCATGTTATCTGATACTGCAGCTCAGCTTCATCCATAAGCCCTCTAAGAATGGCCTGCAGACAGCCTATGTGACCACTAGTGGATATAGGGACCTTTGGAAAACTGGATAATCCATTGTGTGCAAGTGGAACACAACAGACGGCCAATCTCTCTGCCCCTCCCTCTCTGCCAAACCTTTGTTCATTGGCGAAGTATGACAGTGTAAGCAACTCACAGTGCTTCTTCACAGTCAGTCTGCTTTGGCTCATCCAGAACTGTCACTAGCCAGAAGGTTAACTGAAGGCTGTCTGCAGCATCTCTCAGCAATAGGGCACTTAACAGAGTGACTGCAACTTTCTTCTAAAGCTAATACTACAGAGTGTTCTGCTACAGTGCCAATCTGCATAACAAGATGATATCAACACTTAATTTTTTCTCAAAAATTAATCCACACACACAAAAAAGAATTATCTTAAATGCTAGAGTAGCATTACTTCTCAGGTCACAATCTGCTCTTAAAATGAAAAAGATTAATCTCTCAAGAATAGATCCAGACTAATGTGGAAATGTTTTAGCTGACTGCACATGTATGGCGTGTGTGTGTGTGTGTGTGTGTGTGTATACACATATATATACATATATACCTGATACAGGTTATATCAGATTGCTTGCTGTCTTGGGGAGGAGGAAGGATAAGAGAGAGACAAATTTGGAACTCAAAATCTTTCAAAAACTGAATGCTGGAAATTGTCTTTACATGTAATTGAAAAAATAAAATACCATTTAAAAAAACACAACAGATCTGTTAGGAAGAATCAAATCCTTTCACCTTACATTAAGATAAAAGGTATTGTCAGGCCAATGTAAGCTCTGTAAGTGGACACTGGGACATTCTGGAGCTGTCTAACTAACTCAGAGTCATTCTGTAATGAGATCTTAACTTCTAAGAAACTACAATCAGCGATGTATCAGTAGAGAATGAAAGTGACCCGTGATAAGCAATGGAACCTTATTACTTACACAATCACTCATCAGTTGTAAAGGATAACTACTGTGGTATTTTATCTAACAAATTCAGCATCTTTTTACTTGTAAATAACAGACAAGATAGAAAAATTTTAAAGAGCTTGACTACATGATTCCAAGATGTCAAGAGTCAATTAACATAAGCACTAAACAGAATATAGATACATGATGTTTAGAAAAATATAAACACAAAATGGAAGCAAACTGGTCAAAGTATAACTTGAAAGCATATAAGATGAGATAGCACAGAATAACGATAACAAACTGGCTTCAAAGCTAGGAAGACACTGCATCTGACATACGCCGGCTATGTGAGCCTGGCCAACTCTTGACATCTGGGTGTTAGGCCAGTGGTGTCCAACTCAGGTAGAAGCAGGATACCTAAAAGATGCATGCTGACTTAGACCACAAATTAATATTACCTATGTTGTACTGAATTTTAATTTTTCTAAATATTTCCCAGTTACTTTTTAATCTATTTGGGCTACCATGGGGGAAGGGTTCTAGAAAACTCTCTAAACTAAAAGAAGATGCTGACCTGCACCGGTACACAAAGTTTCCTTGCTCAAGAGCTCCTCACACCAATGAAATCATAGGTCCAATCTTTAATCATTACATAAAATGGGGCTAAAGGGTGACAAAATGTGGTCTGAAAAAGAACTGAAAGTCCATGATCCATAAACTAACTGGCAAATTTAAGAAGGTGGGTAGTACTGTGGAAGCACAGTGACCAGAGTGAGAGGTAGCCCTGAGTTTAAATGTCACTGCTGACACAACTTACATGACATTGGGTAAGTTACATAACTGGTCTGGGTCTTGGTTTCCTTAACTGTAAAATAAGAAGATTGGACTAGATGATCTCTGATAATATGATCTACTGATGCTTTGGAGACACTCAACTTCAGGGCCTTCCTCATACTATCTCCTTCTACACACACACACTACACAGACTTAACAATATGTCCCAGAAATATGTTGAGTGTCTTGCATTACCATTTCTTTGCTTACAATATTGCCATTATGACCAGAGTTTCTTCCCTTTCACTATCTGCCTGCCAAATTCCCACCCTGCCTTTAAAGTTCAACTCAAAGGTTACTTCTCCATAGGCTTTCCCTAATCTCCTAGGTCAGTAAAGGCTTTCCTCTCCAAACCTCAGGGGGAACTCTGTTTTATACCTCTTATAATTCACCTACCATAGATTACAGTTATCTACACACACACACGCACACACACAGACACACACACACACATACTTTTTTTCCCCAGAATCAGTATCCTACCCAAATAGGACATATCATCCCAAGAACATTTATTTACAGGTGAAACTGAAAAAAGGGTAACAGACATGAAAAACTGAATGAACAAGATCAAAACAAACTATTTTCATCATAATGATGGTGGCGCCACATCTGTGCTCTTCATAACCCTAGTCCCCAGTGCACTACTACCTAAGGAAGCGAAAAAGGCACAAAAGATGACAAAAGTATAGAAAAGATGTCCACTTGGCCAAATCTACATAAAACATCTACATTGGACTTTTAAAACATTATTTTCTGATGATTGATTTTCAAGATGTCAAAAATGACAAAAATGACAAACAACTGGGGAAGTCCCAGGTAATAATCATTATTTGAAAGAAACAATCATTGGAGGATCTGCCTTCATCAGTCACGGAAGTGCAGGTCAAATAAAGCCATCTCCTCTAGCCAATAATAACAGCGGCTCGCACTCAGAGCCCTGCATAACCCAGCCTCCCCACATCTTCTCAGTCTTCCTCACCTTACTCCCTCACATGCACTCTCTGAGGCAGGGACACTGGCCTCTTGTTTATTCCTTGAACAAGACACTTCATCTCTTGGCTCTCGCAATTTCTCTTGTTCTCCGTGCCTGGAATGATCTCCTTCCTGACATGTGCCTCCTGGGTTCCTTTAAATCCAAAGAAGATCCTAAAACTTCTACAGGAAGTCTTTCCCAAGCCCTATTAATTCTAGTGCCTTCCCTCTGTTAATTAAGTCATATTTAATCCATTTATAGCTTATTTGTGCATTTGTCACACTCCCCCATTAAACTGTTGAGTTCCTTGAGTGCAAGGACTCTTTTGCCTCCTTTTGTATCCCTAGTGCCCAGTAGGCATCTGCAAATGTTTACTGATGGACTGATTGATGGGGCTACTAATAGCTGATGTATATTTTC
This sequence comes from Bettongia penicillata ogilbyi, assembly GCA_023548195.1. Lineage (NCBI taxonomy): Eukaryota > Metazoa > Chordata > Mammalia > Diprotodontia > Potoroidae > Bettongia > Bettongia penicillata. The sequence goes on from JAJHZJ010000148.1 coordinate 484,866, forward strand.
TCATCTCTATAAAATCTTTATGATAATGATCTACACAAATGTTGAAGGTATCCTTGATAAAAATATGAGAAGAGAATTTCTTAAATTATTTTCTACAAAAGAACTTGTTTAAAACAATCACCTTCATAAGTACATGATGAAGGAGGCATAATTAAAGAGCAGCTTGTCTGTAAAAGATTTGGAAATTCTAATGCCCTACAAAGTCAATAGGAGTTAATAGTGTAATATAATGACCAAGAAAGCTAATGGAATCTGAGGGTGCATTAAGAAAGATACAGTGTCCAGAACTGGGGAGGAGATAGCACTCCCTAGCCAGATAACATCTAGAGTTCTGCGGTCAGTATAGGTACTACATTTCAAATGGGGCATTAATAAAGAAGGCAAAAAGAAGGGAAACCAGGAGAGTAACAGGCCTTGAGATCATGCCATATGAGGCTCATCTGAAGGGACTAAGGATTTATGCTGGAGAAAAGAAAACTTGTTGGGGGGAGATAAAATTGGTGGAGGTAGGCTTCAGCACACTGGGTAGGTCCTTTGCAAAGGATTTACTGGAGGACACAGACAAGAATTATACAAGATTAGAAAGAAGCTTCACTACAGGAGGCCATCCATTTGGATGAGACCATGGAGTCACATAAGTCCTAAGACATGTCTTGGGTATGAGGGCAGGGACTATATCCTACCTAAGTTTTACGCACAACATTCTTCATACAATAGATAATATTTGTTGAAGTACCAAAATGAAATTACATTTTCTGTATATTTTTTCAAAGTATGAATTTCCTGTATTACAGTTCATTTCTATGAGGATTATCATCTCTAACACCAAAAATCATATTACCTTCCAAGGCAATTTTAACTAATAATTTAATTATCCCTCTCCTGCCAGTTATCATTTCTCTTCCCAGAGTCTCCATTTAAGAAAACGTCACCCAGACCAGACAGCTCTTCATTTCCCACAAAGCTGCACTCCTCCAGTCTTCCCTACATGTGCACTCCCACTTAACCTCTAAATGATCTAGCTCTCCCATAGAAATATTTCCCATGATTAGGGGCTATGAAATTAAGAAGGCAATGTTCAGGAAAACTACGGAGACACCTCATGGCCACTTAAATTCAGGTGGGCCTTCTCATGGCCTATCCAAATGAAGTCAGAATGAGTAGATGATTGGATTAGAGGTAATCCAATCTAATCATTTTACAGATGAGAAAAGTGAAACCCAGCTGGTGAAGTCACTTGCCTAAGAGTCACCCACCCGCGTCCGAACTAAAGCTAGACTTTAGGTCTCCAGATTCCCAGTTCCATGGTATTGTCAAGGAACGCTGGGTTAAACTAGGTTAAAAGAAGGAACCATAAAAAGTTTACCTCAATGGACACCATTAGCTCAATTCACAAGGATCACTCATCTAAGACATACTATAATCATTTGTGCAGCTAATCCATCAATGGAATGGCACCCAGTGAATGTTTCTAGAGAACCACCAGTGCTGTGTATGGCCTCAAACTAGGTATGGGCGAGGAATGTATAGGAAGATGAACCTGGTCCCAACCTCAAGAGACCTAGAACACTTGTATCCTCTACCTTTCTCCATTGAGTTGGATGAAAGGTGCTCTCCGAACCAGGATGCTACTTCCAATGCTACTGGCACCAATGTTATGTAAGTCATTTAACCTCTCCTGGCCTCAGTTTACCCCAAAAGTTAAAACAGACAATTCCTAAGATCCTTTCCAGGTGAAATGTATTGTGAGCACCTTGACAACGTGTGAAGTAGCATCTCCCCTCCTCTGCCCTAAGGCACATCAGTTAAAAGAAATCAGGGTAAAGACCTAGCCCAGCAGGGGGGATCTCCAGGGTCCAGGTCGCACGCGGACTTCTAGGTCCTTGAGGGCGGCCCCTGGACAAAGCCCGAGCTGACAGAACAAAACTTTTTACTAGGGGAATCCGTTCTGCGAGGCTCGCTTCCGTCCAAGGGTCCCACCTGCGCACCTGGAAGGCCGCGGGCTGCCCACCCCCGGCCGGCTAATCAGACGCACAAAGGTGTGCCCCATGCGCACTGAGGCTCGTTTGGGGGCTGCCCACTCACCAGCACGTCCCGGAAAAGCAGCTGGGGGCCGGAGCGCACCGTCCAGTCCACAGCCCCGCCATCCGGGATCTTGATGCGAATCACCAGCACCTGGCTCTCCATGGCAGGGGAGGGGCCGAGGGCCAGCCACAGCATTACCGACCCCCTGCTCACATCCTTGGGGTGGGGGCGTGGACGCGGGAGGGTGACGCGCAGTGGTTAGAGCCCCCGCCTGGGTGACAGGGCACCCCGGACGCGCACGGGGCGGGGGTGACCGGGAGGGAGGGGGTGCCGGCTATTGTCTGGGTGGGGGAGGGGGTGCAGGAGGAGGGGGAGGGGAGCCCGGGAGTCGGCCCGGCGTGGGGAGGAGGTGGAAGACTCAGGGGGCGTGGCTTCGGGGCCCCATGAGGAAGAGGAAGCCGGAGGGCGCCAAGGAGGAGGGCGCCGAGCCGCTGCTCCCCCGGCCCGCTGCGGGCCCTGGCGGGGCTCAGCCCGTGGCCGGCTCCGAGCTCGGACCGTTCCCCAGCGGCGGCAGCGGCGGCGGCCCCGGGACTAGGAGGAAGAGGAGGAGGGAGGGGGTGGGAGACAGGGAATTTTACTCCGGAACCAAAACGCGCGGAGCCGGAACCCGGGGGGCGGGCGAGGGCTGTGGGAACGACTCCCCTGGCGCCATGTTGGAAGAGGGCACTAGCCCACACCCTTCCCTTTCCCAGTCCCGGCCCCGCCCACGGGCATCCCCAGGGCTCCGGTCACCGCCCCCGACTGGCTCGGCTCCTGGGGAAAGAAGACGTAGGGGAAGGGGTGTGGAAGGGTCCGAGCGGCGCTAGAAAGCTGTGCAGGCTTCCCCGGATAACCGCGTGCTCCCCTGCCGGCCTTCTGTCATCCAGGAGCGGCGATCCCAGCGAGGCGGGCGGGTTCTGGGGCTGCCCCCGGGGAGGACGGGCGAGCTCGTGGAGGGATGCCCGGCCGGGCACGCGCCTGGCTTACCTCTGGTGGCAGGCACGGGCCGCTTTTGTGCTACTTTATGTCCACCCTAAAATTCTCCTTGTGCTCCCAGCCCACCCCATCCACCCGGCTGTACATACCCGGTCTCAGCTCTCAGACCCCCTCCTTACCCACGTCGTGCCCCCGAAAGATCACCACCTCCCTGCAGCATGAACGATCCTATTGGGGTCTTTCTGTGACTTTATTTCCCCTTTGGAATGCCCCGAAACAGCAGAAGCTAAAGCGTAGAGCGCATTAACCGGCTAGAGGGGGGCGGGACCGTCTTCTACTAGTAACTGTTGCAAATACGGCCCGTCGCGTTCACAAAATAACAGTTCTACTGCGGTGCTTGTTTAAATCAGTAACATTATAGGCATGACAGTAACAGAATGTTATTTTTTTTTTATTTCTTCGCTTTTCATGCCTTTTCAAAAGTCTAGTTGATGGCTGTAGCCTCCTCAAGCTAACTAATTTCTAAAATTTTCCTCCCCCTTCCTTTTCTGATTAAAAAGTGCATGTTAGTAGTTCTGAATTACATATAGACTGGGGATGGGGGGGGGGGGGGGGCGGGGGAGAGAGAGCCTGACAGAGTGGAAGGACTTTTGAAGTCCTTTTTTAGAAGCTATATTTTTTATTAATGCAAAAAAAAAATTAGCTGCTTATTCTACTCAATAATTCCTGAAACTGCCTATCATTCGCCTTGATTTTACATTGCTGGTGTTTTATTATGTTTAAGATTTGAACGGCTATTATTGGGGATAAATTTTCTCTTTTCAATAGCTATCATTTAGTAGCTACTATAGGATTTGTTTTAGATTCCCCCAAACACTCTAGGAATTACTACTCTCCACATAGACCTCAATCCGATAAAGATGAACCTTTTGCCTTTTAATGAAGATTCCTTTTCTATTACATCTCTTAAAGAATAAGCTGCAAAACTAGAGAATTTCTGTAAGCTGGTGATTTGCTAAAATATGTTTTTCATTCGCAGAACTTTGAGGAAAACCAGTTCAGTCTGATAAATTTGCTTAAATATTCTCAAGAGGTTTCTCTAGCATACTCAATGTTCTTTCCCAGTATTTGCAGACACAGCTGTAAGCAAACTTAAGCTTGTCATACCTCTTAGAAAACCTCTTAGTGTATTGACAGCTACAATAAGCGCTTTCCCAAGAAACTCCAACACTCAATGTAAGAAAATGTCCTGGGCACAGGCAGTGTAAGACAGTCCAGTTTTGGGTCTTAGATGACAGAATGCCATAACTTCTGAAAGCATTGTCAAACTAGAGTACATCTTGTTTTCTGGATAATGACTAAATATATGAGATAGAGATGATAATATCATTCCTACCTACCACAGAGAATTGTAAGGACCTTAAAGTGCTAAATAAAATGAGCTATTTTTATTTCAAAATTAAGTGTGTATTTAATCTTAAAGTATTTGCACACAGGGCGTTTTTTAAAGTTTCTTAATAAAATAATGAAGTCACTCTGGCTTTGGTTCAAATACAGTGATAGTTTAGCAAATAAAATAGATTCATTATAGCAGAGATTTTGCTTATAATCTCATCTTGAGGAGCTTGATTCTTAGTTAAGGAGCCCAGTGAATCGAGGAGGCAAGACTCCTCATCCGATTAGCTATTAGAGATGTATTCTACACAGAATATAGCTTTTGAAAAGTTAGTTATGAAACAAACATCCTATGATGAATTATGTTTTCCTATTATAATTTCAGAGGTGTTTTCCTCTATCTCCAGCTATTTCCATATGCACTGACTGATTAGAGTGCAAGGCATGTGGAGTAGGAAAGGACAAACTCCACTGAGCATCTGCTGCCTGCCTCCAACCTCAGTTATTTAGCCTTTGCTTGAGTTTGTTCACAGCAAGGGGTTTCATGGAGAGCTACAAAACAACCAAGCACAAAGACAAAAGAACAACTGTGCAATCATGTTCACAGAATAGCAAAATCTCATTTGGGATTTCAGAAGTTTCTAGAGCATAGGCTAGAGCTCAAAGGGGTCTCTGAGGCCATCTCATCTAATTCCCTTATTTTACAGATGAAGAAACTTGCCTAAGGTCATATAGGTAGTATCAAAGGTGGGATTTGAACCCAACTTCTTACTCCATGAGACAGTTCTTTTTTGGCTCCCAACCTGTACCTGATTGAGAATCATCTCTAAAACATACCCAAGTGGCCTTTCACCCTTTGCTGGAAGTCCTCTAGTGAACCTATAGCCAGCACATTAGGCAGCACCTTCTCCTTGCAGGTAATTGTAATTGTTAGAAAGTTTTTCCATTCATAGAGTCCAAATTTGCCTCTGCTTATTCAACTTACTGCTCCTTCTTATGTTTTCTCATGATAAACTAAAAAAGCATAATCCCTCTTCTAGGAAATAGCTCCTGTCATACGTGGGAAAAGATTGGTAAGAAGTGGTGGGCAGAGAAGGTAGCAAGCTATTCTCCATTATTAATTAGATAAGGTTTTGAACCTCTTAAAAGCTGTTATTTCATTCTCTAATTCTTCTCAGTTCTTTTCTGATTTTCTTCTATAGTATGCTCATTTGATTTTGAAGATCTTTTTTAGCTCTTTCTTTGACTCTTACATCAGCACTTCAAGGAATTCTAATTGAGCTTGTGTCCAAGCTGTGTTTTTCTTTAAGGTTTCGCTTGTTTTAAGTCATTCTCTTTTATTTGGGGGGTCGGGGAGTTGTGCTTTGGTCATCCCTGCCACCATAATAATTCTTTATGATAAAATTTTTTGGTGGGGGGGTTGGTCATTCTTCCAGCCCATTTCCTGTCTTCAGACGTTTAGGGCCATGCTCTGTGTGCTTCTAAAGGAAATGTCTGAGTTGAACTTGCATCCTTTTGGAGTCCTCTGCTACTTTCTTGAGGTATTGAGTATTGTGTTATTCTGAGATCTCCTATGGACTTTACCTTGTTTGGAATTCCAGGAGACTACTATTGGACTCAGATACTATCAGCCAGCTGGAAAGCTCTTCAGGTTCAGAAGAATAAAATTGTGGATGTGCCTTTGTTCTGGTATTCCTGCCTTGCCTGCCCCCTGCAATCTTCACACTGGGTTGGAAGCTGGAAGTGAGATTCAGCTTTGCTCTTGGGGTTGGCCCCACGAAGATACTGTTTGTGCTGAATTTACTCTTCATTTAGTCTAATCCACCAGTAGTGGAGTGCCCCAGGGCACCTCACCCCTACCCCACTAACACACACAGGCACGCCATGATCCAGTGACACTGGCCTCTTTATTGTTCCTTGAACAAGAAACTCCATCTCCCAGCTGTCTTATGCTTGAAATGCTGTCTCTCATCATCATCACCTCCTCTCTTGCCTGGCTTTTTTCAGGTCCCAAATAAAATCCTACCATCTACAGGAAGCCTTTCTTGATCCCCTTGAATGCTAATACTTTCTCTCTTTTGATTAATTTTGCAAGCATTCCTCACCTTGAAACATCAGTACTAGGATTAGGTCTCCTCAGCTTGCCTTGAATCTGTGATCTGGACCTGGCTAGGGAATGCCAGAACTGCCAGTTGGCACCTGTCCTACACAAGATTGGGGTCCCTCAATATGGATCTACAACTTCTTCTTGCTCTAGTCCACAGACTTGGTCCATTTTCAATTCCTGAATGCTCCTGGCTAGACGCTAGCTTAAGTGTCCATAGACTTCTTTGTCTCCCTAGGCTGACCTGGATTGGAAACATAATTCAGTGATTTTTTTATTGTATTGGATTTTTTTGATCAGGTGCATTTTCTAGATCTTTGTAAAGGAGTTGTGGTTGAGAGCTCAACTGTGAAAAATATAGCATAAAATAAGGCTAAATGAGTAGGAAGGAGGCAAACTGTGGGGAACCTTGAATTCCAGGAAGGAAGAAAAGAAGGAAACAAAGATTTGTTAGATGCCTATTATATACCAGGCACTGTGCTAAGTGTTCTACAAATATTATCTCATTTGATCCTGAGAGGTAGGTACTACCATTATTATCCCTATTTTACAGGGTCACTTGGCTAGTAAGTATCTAAAGCTGGACTTGAACTCAGGTCTTCCCGACTCCAAACACAGCTCTCTATCCGCTGTAACCAACTAGCTACCTCTAGGTTAAGGAGTTTATGCTTTATTGTATAGTAAATAGAGCTCCTAATGCTTTATCTTATTATAAATAGGGCTTCTAAAGGTATTTGAGCAAGAGAGTAACATGGTTAAATTGTGCATTAGGAAGATTATTTTGGCAATTGTGGAGAATGTATTGGAGAAGGAAGAGACTAGCATCTGGGAGATCAATTAGGAAGCTACTACAATAATCCAGAAGAGTGATGATGAGGACCTGAGTTAGGGTGGTGGCTATGCAAATAAAAAGAAGGGGACAATGTGGTAGAGACACTCATTGTCTCATCCAGGGATTCTGTTCCTATGGCTACGATCTCATTGATGTGGATACACCTTCCAATAGCCTAGAGCAAATGATTATACCTTTTCATTCTTGGCTACTTTTGTCTACGACCTCCCATATAATCCCTCACAGGGAATCCTTGAAACATGCTAGAATTCTTCCTTTAGCTCTTTACATTGGATGTGCTTGGAGCATTATCACTGTTCATTTTAGTTGTGTTGGACTCTGTCTTCAGACATCAGGTTGGTCCTGCTTCTTCTGGGTTAGAAGTTTCCTTATACTCCCCTCTCATGTTCCCCCCTTATTTGGAGTTTTCTTGGCAGAGACACTGGAGTGGTTTGCCATTTCCTTCTCCAGTTCATTTTATAGATGAGGAACCTGACACAAACAGGTTAAGTGACTTCTCCAGGTCACGTAGATAATAAGCGTCTGAGGCTAGAAGATTTGAACGCAGGTCTTCATGCAGCTGGTTATCCTTCACTCTCCACATTTGACTAGCCCTCTTGCTTTTCCAGACACATATCTCTCTGATGTACTTTATACCACTCCTCCTACATGATGCTTTATTAGCAATATTTTGCAACCTATTCATGTCGGCCATGTACACTCTCCATTGCACTTTGGGTCAACTACAACTTTACTTCTTTAGAACGTATGATATTTTATAATTTTAATCCATATAACATAACTAGAAGAATATTGATATTAAAAAGATGGATCTCTGCTTCAAGGAAAAGCCTGAGATCATTAAAGAAAAACTGCAAAATTTCTGAGGGGTACACTCTCCTATTCAGTTCTAGAGCTGGTTCATCATTAGTGATTCATCTAAGAGAGAGAAACTGGTGGACTAGGTCTATGGACTGTCCATCTAAATGTATATAATAGACTGAACAGCAAACATTGTTCGACCACTTGTTTGTTTTTTTCTGTCAGGAATAGTTAGATCAAAGTCATTTGAGTGACTTTGCATCTAATTTATGAAGTTCACAAAATTCCAGGGCTTCTTTCAGTTAGCAAAATGTTATTCACAAATAGGAGTACCTCACCCTCTGTGTCTAATTCCTCTTCCAATGGACTCTGTTGGATATACTCCAAGACAGTAACAAACACATATCCCTGATTTTTGCTTTGCTTAGTATTAATCATTAGAAGATCACTGATAAAAGTTGGCATTGTTGTTTCATCTTTTAAGGAATCTTGTATGATTTGGACACAGGCATGGTAATCACTTTGTCAGAGGTATCAGTTAATATTTAAAACATTTAAATATTTAATTTTTAAATTTAATATTAATTTATTAAATTAAAATTAAAAATTTAAATTGTTATTAAAATAATATTAAATTTAATATTTCATTTAATATTTCATTTAATTTAAAATATTTAAAAAGCTTATGAAGCATGCATAGTTGCATTTTCTCCTAGTTGCCTAATTAGCCCCAACCAGTTGGAGCCAGATCAGTTTATATCTTGATTTTGAGGTTGAAGAAAACCCACTAACTTTAATTTGAGTGTCTGTAGGCACCTGCAAGGATATGGTTTCTTGGTGTTAGAAACACCTATGAGTTTTGAACCTGCAGGTATGGAGACTAAATCCTTGTCTAACTCTTACAATTTTTACCCCTTTCTCTTTTAATAGAAATTAAGTCTCCACATTTTTTATTCTCATTGTCCTTCTTCAAATTGTTTTAACATTTTAACATTATTTCACATTCCTCAGCACAGGGAGAGGTTTCCTATGGTTCTTTCCACTAACATCCTAACATTTCCCTCCTTAAAATTTTGTTTCCACATTTTTAATGCTTTCTTACTTTCTCATATGAATTCTAATGGGAAAGTGGAGAAGGGCTGATTGACACATTTCCAGATCACAAAGGGAGTGTCCCCTTCATAAACACAGAAACAGAGACCAAAAAGAAAAGATCAAAAAGACAATCAATGAATTGTCCATTTAGAAGTTTCATCTCATTCAGCAATGGGGGTGGGGGTGGGGGAGTGGGCAGCATCATCCTCAGTTGCAGCTTTCCGATCTGGATGTTCATTCAAGTTGTCTTTTGTAGAAGTCCTTTTCCTATGGCCATTCTCTGACACAAATTATGAATTACCATTCTTTTTTTTTTTAAACTTATTTATTTATTTATTTAACTTTTTACATTCATTTTCACAAAATTTTGGGTTCCAAATTTTCTCCCCTTTTCTCCCCTCCCCCCACCCCAATACCCCAAGCAATCTAATTTTCCCTCTCTTCTGTCATCCCTCCCTTCTCTTGTCTCCATCTTCTCTTTTCTCCTGTAGGGCCAGATGACTTTCTATTCCTCATTAACTGTATGTCTTCTTTCCTAGTAGCAACAACAATACTAAACAGTTGTTCCTAAAATTTTGAGTTCCAAATTCTCCCCATCCCTCCCTCCCCACCCATTTCCTTTGGGAAGGCAGGCAATTCAATATAGCCATATCTGTGTAGTTTTGCAAATGACTTCCCTGATAGTCATGTTGTGTAAGACTAACTGAATTACCCTCCATCCTAACCTGCCCCTCATTGTTTCTCTTCTGTCTTTTGATCCTGTCCCTCCCCAAGTGTTGACTTCAAATTGCTCCCTCCTCCCTTTGCCCTCCCTTCCATCATCCCCCCCTTGCTTATCTCCTTCTCCCCCACTTTCCTATACTGTAAGATAGGTTTTCATACCAAAATGAGTGTGCATTTTATTCCTTCCTTTAGTCAAATGTGATGAGGGTAAACTTCTTGTTTTTTGTTTTTTGTTTTGTTTTCTTTTCTCAGCTCTCCTCTTTTTCCCTCCACTCAAAAGTCTCCTACTTGCCTCTTAAATGACATATAATTACCCCATTCCATTTCACCCTCTTTCCTCCCACTACATTTCTCTCTCACCATTTACCTTAATTTCTTTTAGGATATGGTCCCATCTTATTCAATTCAGTCTGTGCTCTCTGTCTCTGTATGTGTGTGCATGTGTGTATGTGTGTGTGCATGCATGCGTGTACATGTGTGTGTAGCGACGGACCCTGGGGACGGCTCTCCAGGGCTCTCTGGAACAGAAATCTCTTCCACTCTGTTTCTGCACACCTTACAGTGATCCAGAACTTATGGGGATCTCTTTTTACATTAATTCTATGGGTTGTGGGTTCGGAGCTCGTAAACGTGTATCTTTCTACTCCGCCATCTTGACTCCACCCCCATGAATTACCATTCTTAAGCCTCCCTTATCACTCTTAGAAAATTAAATTTGGAACTTTGGCCAAATGTCTGTCATTCATTCCCCCATAAAGAGGATGAGACTTCACTAAGAAATCAATAACAGATTCAGTACTTACATATATACAATAAATGATCAATTTTTAATGCAATACATGTCAAGTCATGAAAATTTCTAACTTTGGGTCAAGCTATGCTCCTTTAAAACATTTATAAGATAGACTACCAACCATTCTCCCTTTAACATTAACCAACTGAGACAAGAATAATATTAACTAAGTATGCTAACTTCACAAGCCCTCTATCTAACTGTCTCCATGCTATTACTAAGAATTAAATAAAACAACTTATTCTTGTTGGTTTAGAATCCTAAACCTAATAGCTTAATCTTAGACTTATGTCTTAAACTCATATGTTCCCCTAACAACCTATTATTTAATAGATCTGTTATTATGCTTACAAAAATTTTGATTGTAAGAATTTGCCACTAAGAATAGGGATATAGATGGAACAAGGGAACATTTCCTTAACTTCACATCAATTCCAGGCAGCAGCTGGGGAGACTATCAACTGGCACTTAGCCAGGCTTAAAGTTTGCCAGGTGTCAGTAGGGAAATTGAGTCAGGAGAATTCTGCCTCAGCTCAGGAAGAAAAATTGTTCCTCCAGCCTTCGCATGAGATCAACTTTTTGCAGCTCATACCATCATTCACAGGTTCATTGGCATAAATGACAGTGACTCAGACAGCCTTTCCGTATATCCACACCTGGAGTTAAATTCAGAAGAACAATCAGTTAATAATCCCATAAAATCTTAAAATAGCAAGCTCCAGTAATTAGTTTCAGAATGACTATAATTGTACCTTGGTTGAGGAACATTTTTAAAGCAGTCTTCTTTTAAAATTTATTTATATATTTTTAGTTATCAACATTCATTTCCACAAGATTTTCAGTTCCAAATTTTCTCCCCATCTCTCCCCTCCCCTCACCCCAAAACATTGTACATTCTGATTACCCCTTCTCCCAATCTCCCTCCCTTCTATCACACCCTTCCCTTATCCCCATCTTTTTTCTTTTCTTGTAGGGAAAAATAGATTTCTATACCCCAGTACCTGTATTTCTTATTTCCCAGTTGTATGCAAAAACAATTCTCAATATTCATTCCTAAAATTTCGAGTTCCAACTTCTCTTCCTACCTCCTTCCCCACTCATCCCCACTGAGAAGTCAAGCAATTCAATATAGGCTATATATGTGCTTCCATAAAAGTCATGTTGTGGAAGATTAATTATATTTTACTCCATCATATCCTGCCCTTTATTTATTCTATTCTCTCTTTAGACCTTATTCCTCTCCTAAAGTATTCACTTCTAATTGCTCCCTCTTCCCATTTGCCCTACTTTCCTGTAGTGTAAGATATATTTTCATACCAGATTGAGTGTGCATGATATTCTCTCCTTAAACCAAATGTGATGGGAATAAGCTTCACTTTTTCCCTCACCTCCCTCCTTTTACCTTCCAGTGAAAAAGCTTTTTCTTGCCTCTTTTATGAGAGATAATTTGCTCCATTCCATTTCTCCCTTTCTCCGCCCAATATATTCCTCTCTCACCCCTTAATTTTAATTTTTTAGATATCATCCCTTCCTATTCAACTCACCCTGTTCCCTGTGTGTGTGTGTGTGTGTGTGTGTGTGTGTATGTGTATGTATGCATAATCCCTCCAACTACCCAAATACTGAGAAAAGTTTCAAGAGTTACAAATGTTATCTTTCCATATGGGAATTTAGACAGTTCAACTTTAAGTCCCTTATGATTTCTCCTTCCTGTTTAGCTTTTCATGTTTCTCTTGATTCCTGTGTTTGAAAGTCAAATTTTCTATTCAGCTCTGGCCTTTTCAAGAAAGTCTTCCATTTTATTTAATGACCATTTCTTCCCCTGAAGTATTATAGTCAGTTTTGCTGGGTAGGTGATTCTTGGTTTTAATGTCAGTTGCTTTGACTTCTGGAATATCATATTCCAAGCCCTTTGATCCCTTAATGTAGAAGCTGCTAGATCTTATGTTATCCTGATTGTATTTTCACAATACTCAAATTATTTCTTTCTAGCTGCTTGCAATATTTTCTCCTTGACCTGGGAATTCTGGAATTTGGCTACAATATTCCTAGGAATTTTTCTTTTTGGTGCTCTCTCAGGAGGTGATTGGTGCATTCTTTTAATATTTATTTTACCCTCTGATTCTAGAATATCAGGGCAGTTTTCCTCGATAATTTCATGAATGATGATGTCTAGGCTCTTTTTATGATTATGGCTTTCAGGTAGTCCCATAATTTTTAAATTGTCTCTCCTGGATCTACTTTCCAGGTCAGTTGTTTTCCCAATGAGATATTTCACATTGTCTTCAATTTTTTCATGCTTTTGATTTTGTTTTGTGATTTCTTGGTTTCTCATAAAGTCATTAACCTCCATCTGTTCCATTCTAATTTTTAAAGAACTATTTTCTTCAGTGAGCTTTTGAACCTCCTTTTCCATTTGGCTAACTCTGTTTTTTAAAGCATTCTTCTCCTTATTGGCTTTTTGGACCTCATGCCATTTAAATTAATCTATTTTAAGGGTGTTATTTTTTCATCACTTTTGGGGTCTCCTTTAGCAAGCTGTTCACTTGCTTTTCATGGTTTTCTTGCATCACTCTCATTCCTCTTCCCCATTTTTCCTCTACCTCTCTTACTTGATTTTCAAAATCCTTTTTGAGCTCTTCCATAGCCTGAGACCACTGCATATTTATTTTGGAAGTTTTGGAGGCAGAATCCTTGACTTTGATGTCTTCCTCTGATGGTATGTATTGTTCTTCCTCATTGAAAAGGATGGAAGAAAATACCTGTTCACTAAGAAAGTAACCTTCTATAGTCTTACTTTTTCCCCCTTTTTCAGCATTTTCCCAGTCAGTTACTTGACTTTTGAGTCTTTTGTTGAGGAGGGTATACTCTGAGGACTTGTAAATTCTCAGTTCCTCCAAGGTGGCACAATCAAGGGAGAGGAGTTTACTCCTCTCCTGGCCTGGACTCTGGCCTGGGAGCAACCACAAGCTTTTCTGCCCAGGATGTGTGAGTAGGTTCCCTTTCCTGAGCCTCCACTGGCTCCACCAGCCAGTGCTCCTTCTCACCCCAGGGCCGCCACTCAGGGCTGAGACTCCAATCAGCAACTCAATTCCCCCAGGGCCTTTAGGCAAAGGGCTCCAAAAATGGACCCTATTTCTGCAGTAGCTGCTGCTGGCACCACATTCCCTCCTCACCCAAGTGAGAGAGTTTTCTCCCTGACCTTTGAAGTTGTCTTTGGAGTTTGTAGATTGAGAAATCTTGGAACCAAAACTGTTGCTGGGGATTCTGCCTTCTGAGGCCTTTCCCAGTCCTGTTTGTGCTGGTGCCACACGGCCAAGTTTGGGCTGAGCTCTATGGGCTACACCTTTCTGTCAGCCTTCCAGGCTGTCTTGGATTGGAAATCTCCTTCCTCTGTCATTTTGTAGCTTCTGCTGCTCTAGAATTTGTTTAGAGTCATTTTTACAGGTATTTTATGGGCTATAGGGGAGAGCTTCTACAGGTCTCTCCTTCTACTCCAGCATCTTCACTTCACCTCTAAGAAGAATGTTTTAAAAAGCAGAATTAGCCAAAAGGAAAAGGAGGTTCAAAAGCTCACTGAAGAAAATAGTTCTTTAAAAATTAGAATGGAACAGATGGAAGCTAATGACTTTATGTGAAACCAATGAACTACAAAAGATTGAAAAAATAGAAGATAATTTGAAATATCTCATTGGAAAAACAGCTGACCTGGAAAATAGATCCAGGAGAGACAATTTAAAAATTATGGGACTACCTGAAAGCTATGATCAAAAATAGAGCCTAGACATCATCTTTCTTGAAGTTGTCAGGGAAAACTGCCCTGATATTCTTGAATCAGGGAGTAAAATAAATATTAAAAGAATTCACCAATCACTTACTGAAAGAGATCCAAAAAGAAAAACTCCTAGGAATATTGTAGCCAAATTTCAGAATTCCCAGGGCAAGGAGAATTGCAAGCAGCTAGAAATAAATAACTTGAGTATTGTGGAAATACAATCAGGATAACACAAGATCTGGCAGCTTCTACATTAAAGGATCAAAGGGCTTGGAATATGATATTCCAGAAGTCAAAGCAACTGACATTAAAACCAAGAATCGCCTACCCAGCAAAACTGACTATAATACTTCAGGGGAAAAAAATAGTCATTAAATGAAATGGAAGACTTTCTTGAAAAGGCCAGAGCTGAATAGAAAATTTGACTTTCAAACACATGAATCAAGAGAATCCTGAAAGGGTAAACAGGAAAGAGAAATCATAAGGGACTTAGTAAAGTTAAACTGTTTACATTCCTGGAAAGATAATATTTGTGAATCTTGAAACTTTTCTCAGTATTTGGGTATTTGGAGGGATTATCTACATATATATATATATATATATATATATATATATATATATATATATATATATATATATATATATGTAGAGAGAGAGAGAGAGAGAGAGAGAGAGAGAGAGAGGGAGGGAGGGAGAGAGAGAGAGAGAGAGGGCACAGTGTGAGCTGAGTAGGAAGGGATGATATCGGAAAGGAAGAAGCAATTCAAATAAATTTTCACCCACTTGTTTCACAATTGTTAATTGTTTCTCACTTGAAACAGAAAAGAACAGATAGAGTTAAAATAAAGGGCTGGTGCAGAATCAGATATGCTTTAGCTGAAGTAAAAAAGGCAGGGTAGGAATCAGATAAACCAAAAGCAAAAATGGACCTAATTAAAAGGGATAATCAGGGAAATTATATTTTTCTAAGAGGTACCATAGACAGTAAAGTAATATCAAAATGTTTTGCAACAAATTTCCCTGATAAAGGCCTTATTTTTCATGTATATACTGAGTACAGAACTGAGTCAAATTCATAAAAATAAGAACCATTCCTTAACTGGTAAATGATCAAAAGATATAAACATTTTTCAGAAGAAGAAATCAAAGCTCATGATAGTTATATTTAAAAATGTTCTAAATCACCATTGATTGGAAAAATGCAAATTAAAACAACTCTGTGGTACCACCTTATACCTATCAGTAATGAGAAATG
Source organism: Bettongia penicillata ogilbyi (assembly GCA_023548195.1). Taxonomy (NCBI): domain Eukaryota; kingdom Metazoa; phylum Chordata; class Mammalia; order Diprotodontia; family Potoroidae; genus Bettongia; species Bettongia penicillata. The sequence goes on from JAJHZJ010000148.1 coordinate 500,660, forward strand.
CTAGAAGCAGGGAGGGAAAATAGGTATACTAATGAATTGTTAGTGGAGTGATGAATTGATCTAGTCATTCTGGAGAACAATTTGGAGGGAAGCTATAAAACTATGCATATCTTTTGACCTTGCAATACCATTATTAGGACTGTATCCCACTGAGACTGGAGTAAGGAAAAGGATCTAGTTGTACAAAAATATTTATAGTAGCAGGAGATATTCATCAGTTGGGGAATGACTGAATAATTTGTGGCATGTGATTGTACTATTGTGTACTATTGTGTATTGTGTGGAGTACTATTGTGCTATAAGAAATTATGGGGGGGGGGTTTGCAAAAAATATGACAAGACCTATATGAACTGATGCAAAATGAAGTGAGAAGATCCAGGATATGACTGTGGACAGCAAGAACAATGTAATTATCAACTGGAAAAGATTTGGCTACTCTGATCAATACACCGATACAAGACCATTCCAGAGGACTCATGAAAAGTGCCATCCATCTCCAGAAAGAACACTGATGAACTGAATGCAAATTGCAGCATAATCATGTTATTTTCTTTATTTTTTTAAAAAATGTGGCTGATATAGAAATATGTTTTGTAGGATTTCACATGTATAATTGACATCATATTGCTTGCCTTCTCAGTGGGTGGGGAACAGTGTTGGAGGAAGAGAGAAAGTTTGGAACTCAAAGTTCAAAAAGAAAAGAATGTTAAAAAAAATAATTTTTTCCACAGCTTTTAGGAATCATCATGGCCAAAGGATCCATTACCTCTGGATCAGCCACTCATCAATAAGCCTCTCTATACTTAGCCAAGTTAGTTGCTGGATAGCAGATAAACTGCTGGAAATTCCCTTACCATTTTCTTACATGGGGATATAAGCTCAGAGGAATACCTTGCTCTGGGAGATAGGAGTTCAGATGAGTGGTACATACTTGCCTTGTCTCTGAGATGGGGAAGCAGGAGTACAAGAAAAGTGATACGTACTCATAATGGAATTGGTAAAGGAATCGGGCTTGACCAAAGTGGTTTAGTGGATTCTAATCTAATGTTGTCCTCCGGAGCTTGGCAACTGATTGGATACAGAGACTGAAAAGGAAGAGCCAGAGGTCATTCCAAGGTTCCATAACTTTATATTTAATTATAGAGGAATTAAACCTTTTGGAAACCATGACTCAGAGAGCTGTAGAGAAAAATCCATGTGAATGTGGATCTTGGAAAAACCACTAGGATTAGTCATCACATCTACATCCTCAGATTGTGTTATTTAGTTTCTGATTCAGGCATTTACCACAGTAATAAATAATTCTTTGAGGAAAGAAAAGATTACAATGATAAAAGGAATATGCATGTAGTCAATGCTCATGAAAAGAAACATACAGAGATCCAAATGTTTGATATTGAAAATCAAGGAATCGATTGATTCAGCACACATTTATTGAATTCCTACTACGTGTATGACAAAATGCTAGGGATTGTAAGGGATCTATAGATGAATTAGGAAGTATCCTGCCATTAAGGAAATTCTAATCAGAAAGATGACGTACACAAATAAATATAAAAATAGAGTGTGGCAAGTACAATATATATGTATATAAGTATATTTGTGTATGTATGTAAATCTAAATAAAAATAAATATATGTATATGTATGTGTGTATATATTTATATATTTAAGATACTGTGTGTGTGTGTGTATGTGTGTGGAGAGAGAGAGAGAGAGAGAGAGAGAGAGAGAGAGAGAGAGAGAGAGAGAGAGAGATGAGAGGAGTAATTCATGTTCACCTGGAGAGGATCAGGGAGGTCATCATAGTGAAACAAGTATTTGAATTCACTCATGAAAGATTTTAGTAAATGGTTTCGGAGTGGATTGAGAAGAGGAGGATATTAGAGAAGGGAATGGCATGCACTAAGGTGTTAAAAAGTATAATACCTAAAATGGTAACATTCAGGTGTTGGGGAGTTGGGGAGTTCGTAGTACTTTTCCACCTAGTTCTCCTTTGAGTATAAAAATCCTTCAGCCTCAAAGACAAGCAAGTCAGTCATCCCTTCCAGTCATCCACCAGGACACCAGGGTCTATCAAAGGAGGGCATCGTGGGATCTGTTCTGCGGCTGTACATTTGCCCTTCCTTTCACCCCAACCTATCCAATTCTACCTTCTGCTCACTTTGGCAATAATAATCAAGCCAATACTATCATTGTTACTGAAAAGGGCATGACCCTTTATATCCATGTGGCTCCAGTGACAATCCCTCTAACTTTCTAGACCAAAATTCCCTTCCTTGGCCACCCTTCTCTTACATGTTATATTGACCATTATAATGTAAGTTCCTGGAAGGCAATGATGAAATTTTGTATTTGTTATTTGTTTCTAACAGCATCTAACAATGCTTGACATATAATGTTGGTTTTCAGTCATTTGAGTCGTATCTGACTCTTCATGACATCACTTGGGGTTTTCTTGGCAAACACACTGCAGCAGCTTGCCGTTTTATTCTCCAGCTCATTTTACAGGTAAGGAAACTGAGGCAAACATAGTTTGGTGACTTGCCCAGGGCCACACTTGAACTCAGGTCTTCCTGACTCCAGGCCCAGCCACTCTTTCCACTGTGTTACCTAGCTACCCCTTGACATATAATAGACATAATAAATGTTTGTTGAATTAAAAAAAAAATTGAATTCTCTTTGTATTTCATTAATGGCATGGAGTTTCTCCTAGCTGGAATAACCTATTTCGGAAAAATGGGGCCCAGAGTCCTTATAAGACATGAAATTATGGTAACACAAATGTCTTCTTGTCCTGTGTATCTTGTTAATACATCTTTGCATAAAGGTTGGAAGAAGATTCAAAGCATGAGGTTCATGTTGACAGATCAGAAGAGCCACTTAATATTTACATAATGTTACCCAAACATGATAAATGTACTTTATAAATGATATATGAGTTTTGTGTTAATGTTGGCCAAGTGGCTTAAGCTATTAAAATAAGAAGTTTCCTTCCCAACTAAAAATTATTTGAAACTTTAAAATTTTAATTTTAATTAAAAAATAACTTGTGACATTAACTTGTGATACTATATTTAGATTTGGATTAAATCTCCAAACTCTTGGTTTCTCCATCATAGCTTTGTTTTTATAAATATAGATAATCAGAAATCAGTAATTATGATATCACTTAATTTGAAGTTTAATCTTTTAAGGGTGAAGCTCTGAATATTAAATACAAAGGAATAATGATAGCAAAATGGTATCTTACTCTGGTGGTTTACTTTAATACATTTTTTAGTTATGCTTTTAAAATACCTATACTTCTAGAAATGTAAATAGAAACTGCTTTTATTAAATGGAGTTTAAAATCTATATCTGTTTATTGGCATAGTTGTAATTGCTACTTTTGTAATGTACACTTCTGGCCATTTTATATTCTTGTTTAAGTGGTTGGGGAGAAAACTTTTTAGGTCTGATTTTAAATTATACACTTCTTGTAAAGTAAAGAAAAATGAATTATACTATGCTTAATAAATTCAATGCTCAGTTTACAAATAGCTTTTGTTATAAAATTATTGAAATATTCTAGTGAAAGCAGTAAAGGTTATGTTGAACAACTAAAAAAATCAGACCATGGAGTGTTAATGATGTTACCTTAACATACCAGCTTCAGGGGCTGCATAATTGTTTCTGCCAACCCATAAATTTTTGAGTAACAACAAAATTATTGTGATTTTTCTTACTAAATAATTCATACATTACAAAGCATGTATGTAACAAGGTCCATGAATCACTAAAGCATATAATGATCATATATCTAATGACATATTTGTTCTCATAAGATGAATTCAAATAGATTTATGTATTTAGGTTAACTAAAAAATACTGGGTTTATAAGGTTCATAATTCTATCAACAAAAAAACTTCAAGTCTTCTTTAGAAAGTACTGTTTGTATGATTTTCTTTTTAGAAGCAAAATCTATTGCTGATCAGAAACCTCATATTTGAGCTACTTTTCATAAAGTTTCAAGTTTTTTGTATTGCTACTATTAATATCAGTGAAAATAAGCTATTCACAGTATAATAGTAGCACAGTATTTAAAACTGTTTAAAATTATCCCTGTCCAACTAAAATAACTATCGGCGTCATTCATGGTAGATACTCAATAGTTATTTAGATAGAGACTCAAAACCAAAATGGAGTATTTAAACAAAAAATAAGGGCCCTGGTACTTTCGTCCGGCTTTTTTCCAATAGATGGGCTTTGCCTTCAAACAATTCTTTATTAAAACACAGGTGCCTTACTAAAATGATCAAATTAAAATACAGGGGCTGATATAAAAGAATGTTAACTTTATGTATATTTGTATTAATTTGGCATCTTAACACATTTTTCTCAACTTGGCTGATTTCAGTAGGCATCACTCAATAATGCTCAGTTTATTAGAACAAAAAGCATTTCCCAGCCTTATCTACCTCAAAACAAAAGAGATTTTACACAGTGTATTTGGATTGATTCTACTAGAAAGCTGGACAAAGTTTTAGAAACATACTACAAATTACTTGGATTACTTTCATCCCAATTATATGAGAATTCTCAATTAGCAGAATAAACTGATTTCTGACTCGTAATTTGATGACTACATTGGTGGATACTAGTTTAGCTACATATTCATTAAAAGGAAAAAGTTCTCCTGCCACAAATTTATATTAGAAAATAATGCTCTGTGGAATATAGTCACTGTTAATATCTTTTATTGTCAAGAAAGCTTCTCTGAAATAAATTTGTCGGGAACACAAAAAGGTATAAAAGTGAAATATAGTAATTAAGGTCTGTGTTCTATTGATTGTGTAGTTTAAGTAATTTTTCATTACTAACATAAGATTTAATAAGTATAAGTAGTTAAAGATTCTGACTTGGCACTAGTCATTAGCATGTAATTGAACTGGTAAAAAGGATCAGTTAAAGCTAGGTTGATTACCACCTTATCTTTGAAAGGCAATTAAAGACCTCAATCATTGCAGCAAGATTTGATTATTCAGCCTTTATTGGACATTGATCTTTCAGCAAAGTGCAGTTACATTTTCCATTAATTTATAGTAACACAGTTTAACTTGGATACCTTAGACTGTTGACCCAGGTAAGATGTAACACTAAGCACTTGTTTAGGTTAAGATGCCCCCAGTAGCCATTACTGCTTAAATGATGAGTGCTGAAAAAAGTAGCTATCTGATCCACTAGGTTTAGGGTAAGGTTTCTGTTCTCTACATTAACTGTTAAGTGAGGTGAAACCAAGATCCTTACTTTTTTATGTCACCCCATTCATTTAAACATCATTCTTGTATACAATGGAGAGATAATTATAGTCAGTTGTAATGTGCTTACAGGTTCCAAAGAGATTGGACTAGAAGTCAGCTAAGGAGGTCATTTTGTATTTCAAACTTTTCCCCCAGTGACTATGTATGGTTGTAAAAAATGAAAGAAGTACACAGCTCTACCAAAATTACAAAGAGCAAGATTCTAATTAGAGACTAAATGTGTTTATGATAGAAAAGATAAATAATTATAGCCATTATGCAGATTATGCTAAGTGAAGATACCAGTAGGCACTAAGAAAAAGTATTTTTTATATCATGTGTATCATCACCCCCTGTTTTGCATTTTTTTAATGTGTCTCATGAGCAACAAATTATCCTGATTAGAAATTTCCTTGATTATTTGCTACTTGATATATGGAGAAATAATTATAGCAAAGAAGCAGGGTTATTTCCGGACCAAAACCAAACCTTTTAAAAGCCAACCAATCAAAAAAGTTGTTTGTATTTTAAGAAACACATAATACTGCAAACTAAATTTGAATGCAGAAAGTCTGCCCCTACTTATCTTACCAAAGAAAAAATTTTCATGTTGGATCTGGTTTTTTCCTTTGGTCTCCAAAGTAGGAATATTTTTTTTTTTTGGTTTTCGCCATTTATGAAATCTGATTTTTTTTAAAGTGGGGGCTGGCAGGAGACATTAAAAAGCTTTTTAAGGAGACAAAAATAAAACGGATACTATATTTATAAATACATTTTAAATTCACTATATACCTGAAGAAATAAAAGTTATGAGTATTGCTTCTCTTATTACAGGTGGGAAGAGCTATAGGATTGATGCTAAAAATTGAACTAATATTTTCATGAGACCTCATACTTTACCCCTTAGGTCATAATGCCTCTTATCTAATATCCAAAAAAGAAAGTTAAACCACTATTGTCCTATGGATAGCAATTTTTTAAAGATAAAAAATATTTTGGAAAGTTCAATGAATATTATAATACTTGAATTCTGTCCTTAGCTATCTTTCAGTTCATCTTTCTTCATGATCAACTCTGTAAGAGCAAGAGGTCTATTGATTTTCATGTAATACAAGAAAATATTACATTTGCTTAATTGTTACACAGTGAGAATGTTAGACAAGAAATCAAGTCACTATTTAATGCTGCAAGCAGCACAGAATTGCTGGGATCAATAGGGTAGTTTGTCAAAGATGTTCTCTAAGGAGACTGGCCCATCACCATATGGACAAGAAGTCACATTGGCCATAGTTATTGAAAAACAGGTAAGCAGAGTCAGCAGTACAAATTATCAGAAATCAAACAGACCAGTGTGAGAGGAGGTGCAACCTTACTGAAAAGCTGTATTTATAGTCTGGTAATTAAAAACCATTTTATCAGCCTTGTGTAGGGACCAAACCTTTAAAGGAAAGTATTGACAAGATCAGCAGAATGAGCAATATTTGACTTTAAACTTATGAGTTCTAGTTATTTAACTTTGCCCATTACACAGGAAATCAGTTCTAGCCTTTCCAGCAAAATGCTAATACTGAGTTTTATTATTAATGAAGCTTAATGTAACACTATCTCCACAGTGCAAGCCATTCATTTAACTTGTGTCAAGTATATTCTTCAGTACTAAATATATTGGCATAAATACTTCTTTGATTAAAGTTTTATTTAATGTTGCTTTTAGACAAGTGAACACAATACTTATGTAGTTGGAAGAACAATTCAAAATACGTAGATCATTTGCAATGATTACTTCTAGGATTCATTTGTATATGTGATCTTTGTGATTTAACCTCAGGCACTTTCACTTGCTTTCCATGCAGCAAATAGTTGGGGGTGGGGTAGGGGGATCCTGTTATAAAATCTGCAGTCTCAGTGACATACTACCATACAAATGAGTAGTTAAATATAGGAGATAGCATTGATCTTACATACGTATTAGTTTAGAATTTAAATAGTTCTTAGTTCTCCCAAAATTGCCTTCACATTTATGAAATTTACCTTCAGCTTGAGTATTTTACAATTGTTATGCATAATTTTTTAAACATTATAGGGCTTTCCAAAATGCAGTGAAATTTTATTTAATAAGCTCTGAACCAAAACTATTTCTATACCTTTAAAATACTTAAAAGGCTTATAATCATTAATTACTCTGCCAGAACTGAGATGACCATGGGGTTTTGGAAGCTATTAAATTTAGCAGAGTATTAGTTTTATCAGGTCCTATCAACCAGGAAGAGGGTCAAGCAGGGGCCTAGTGAAGGACTTTTTTCACCAAGGCTCAGCAACACAAGACTGACCAAACAAACTCAAAATAATCATGGCACCAAGGGTTTGCCCTTCCTTACCAATTTTTCATTATAAAATATTTTTCCAGAAATAATCTCCCTCCCCAATTTTAACATTAGGCTATCTTAACCTTATAAATGGAGTAATAGTTTCATTAATTTTACAGCAATTATAATTTTAAAAATACTGGACACTCTTTGGAAAGATATAAATTTGAATACCACCTTTGAAACGAACTATACGGCCATGGTTAAGTCACCTACCCCCTTTAAATCTTAGTTTCCTTTTTTATTGGGGACAATAACTATGGTACTTACTTCATGGGTTTGTTTCAAGGATCAACTGACAACATATGCAACTGGCAGTATAACAAAGTGCTTTGTAAACCTTAGTGCTATATAAATGCCAGTTTTTATTATTACATCCTAAATATACTTAATATAGTACTTGAATCTATAAGCAATAAAAAGGCCTCACTACCATTGCATATTATAATTCAAGGCCTTTAAAAATATTCCATCATGACTCAAATGCTTGGGTGGTCTGGATTTTACACTATACTTAGAATTCACTCTTACTTTTCCTGTAGCTAATGACCTAGAAATGATCTCCAAATCACACTTCAGCTTTCTAGTTCCTCCAGGTCTTCAAGTCTTTCTGCTACTTAGTTTAGACCTTTCTCTTTAAGAGTTTATTTAAATTGCTAATATCCAATAATCGGAATCTGTATTTATTATAATTTTTTTATCTGAAATTTACTTACCTTTAGGAAAATATAGTAGTATGAACATCTAGGTGTTGGAAGTGCCTGCTGGCTGAATAAAGTAAGTAACATATATATCAACCTATGAAAAGCTAAGCCTCTTAAGGGCAATGATTTATCTTAAACAAATGAAAAAAAAAAAGGGTTTTTAAAAAGTTTTATTTTAAAGGAACAAAAATAAATATTACTTTTATACACATGAGAAAAACCGTTTGCTGTTAAGGTCTTCAATGCACAGCTTTAGTACATAGCACCTTCATCTTCTTTGTTTAGAAAATAAACGGTTATTGGTCCATAACTGGTGTGAACTGTCTCTGTGACTCTGGCGAATAACCAGGAGCCGAGTCCATACAGTAACGTTGGAATGCCTGGAAGACAAATGAGCGAATATCACTGACATCTGCTAAACATAAATACAGTATTATGTGTAGATTAGGATAAGATAGAACCAACCACCTAGGAACTTCCATTGAAAATTTCACATTATCAACCAACCAATGTGCTAAGATATGCAATATAGCAACGTTTAGGATGTTAACTCATGTATGATCTCTCTGAATAAACAATGTTGGTGAAAATTTTATAGGCCTAAAAATCTTTTTTTCTGCCTGTCTGAAAAGCTCAAAATAGTTTACAAATACTAATTCATTTCCTCACAATCCTTAGGAAGTAATTACATATTCCTACACAGTGGTACATTTAATCATGCTAGATGATATCTCTTATTATTTATTAGTCTTGACACTTAAATTATCAAGGCTCTTTAGCTCTTTAACACAGACAATGGAACTGCTGGCTAAAATAAGTTTTTAAATTAGACCAAATATCTGTCTTTTAAACTTAAGCCAAAACAATTTTGAGAATTCTTCAATAATTTTGAGAAAAAATGCTTAAGTATCTTATAACTGCAGTTAGAAAATCTATTTCAACTGACTCGGAATAGAATTAAATTCCATCGATCTAATATATATCTTATATCTTATATATCTAATATAATATCTTTGGTCAAAATTTGAAAATTATTGGTGAGATTATTTCCTTTTTGGGATACAGCAGAATAAATATATTATCCAGAGGCATTTATTAAGCATTCTTATGCAAATGGCAATGAAACTAAACTCATTAAAGGCACAATTATTACCCTCTCTTAGCTTACAATCTAAAATAGTTAACATGGAAAAAACATAATATATGAGTATGTAAGTGTATAAACGTACCAATATAATTAAATTTATATCTATATAAACATATTAAGTATTATTTAAATGATTTTACATATTATCATATATAGGTACTTTGGGGGAGGGAAATAAAGCATAAACCAACCATAAGCTGTCAATTTGGAAAAGCATTTTTTGCTTCCAGTTAGTAGTAAAATAAATAAATTCACAGAGGTTGTTTTCCTCCTTTTCTATAAGGCACACTTGCCATGTGCTTCTGAGTGAACACAGGTACAACTAAGTTGTATAACTGTTGCTATACCTGCACTGGTGGAGAAGTTCATCATAAGGTACTAGCTCCCTCTACCAATAACAATAATCACAGATCAGGTATATAGCCTTACCCTAAGAAGGCAGTCAGGCAGCCTGACTTATTCCTTGATAGAGGGAGATCTCTTGAATGCTAAATTCCTATTAACAGATTTGGCTTCTTCCCATACCAACTGATATTAGATTTATAATTGTACCTTTCAAAAATTATATACAGCTTGTGGTCTAAAGTAATCCCAAATCTTTGGCCATATGTCCTAATCTATTCTTTCTTACATAGGTGTGGAAGGATTTTTTTTTTCTCCAACAGAACATAAAACTCCTAGAAGGCAAAGGCCTTTATATGTCGAGCACTGGCAAGCATGCAGCAGGTACTTAAATATTGTACAAATTGATAAAATCTCTGATTCTACAAGAGTCTTACTCCAATGCTTCACATCCTATTACCATGATGACCTACAGAGACAATCTTGGACTCTGAACAACCCTACAAGTGACCCACAAACTCCAGCAGGGCCTTTTAAGCTAGAAAACCTTCCCAATGTCCTCCCAACAGATTAACATATTAGCTGCTAGGAGCAGCTAAACAAAGTTGACCTCCAGGTGATGATTTATTTTTTAGGTACTGGAACTTTCAGAAGACCTTAATGAGTACTATTAAGGTCTAGAATGGTTGCAACCTTCATCAGTGGAGGAAATAGCTACATTGACAAAATCATGGTTCCCTTAAGTATTAAGTCAAGCCCTCCAACTTATTTTTTTCTTGGTAAACTTAATCCTATAAGAAAATTTCTTTAGGGTCAGCCAAATGTCCTTGAATTCAGTTTTTGAAGATTGTAACAACCTTCCCTTCTCCCCCATAAAATTTCTGTCATCCAAATAAGTAATAAAAATATTTTAAAAGTTCTTCATCTGCAGACTATATACTTAACAAATTATCTTCACTAATAACCTGACAAAACCTAGGGCAGAATTTCTGGAACACTATTTCATAAATTCTATGGTTAATATATGCAGTTATCATAAACATACATATGCAATATTTAAATTTAATTAGCTATCAGGCCATAGCAATATTAGCACAATATAGCCAATCAGATAGAGGTACTACAGTTTGCCTTTAAAAAATATCACAACTAGTTTGATAACATTTTCCTGCCTCTAAAAGCCTCAGCTGTGAATGAGCTGACACCTGTACCTTGTTGATGGGTTCAAAACATCTTTAGGTTTATAAACTTTTCACCAACTGATAAAAATTGCATAGACACAATCAGTGCCACACTCCAGCTAATCCAAGAATGTAAACTCCTTGCTGTTAAGGATTTTTTTCGTTGTAATCCCAGACCCCAGCAAAGATAGCCACTACACAATAATTTCTTAATAAATATCTGTTGACTTATGAATATCAAGCCACTTTCTGAATTCCCCAAAATATAAAAACCTCACCAAAACAGAATACAAAGCACAACATACTAGATTCCTTTTTAATAAACTTTGCTAGAATTAAACTATCCAGTAAAATTCAAGATTAAAATCTATTTCCTGCTTTTGATTCACAAAACAAACTGCTGAGACTTTATGTCACCCTTCATTACCTTGGGGGTTTTATCCTTTTTTTTTTATCAGGGAATCCCCTTATGGGCCCTCTCTCAGGATGTTTTTAAATGCACAGCATAAAATTCGTAGGAAACCAGGGAAAAAGATCCTTGAGAGCAGGCAAGTACTATTTGATTTGGCCTTCATTTGGATCCAAAGGGTTTAGCAGGGTGCCAGCATGTCTACACAGTGGACACTTGCTACTAGCTCGTTGACTTTCACTTGCTAGTTACGAACAGTGAAAAAGGACCAAAAGAGCCCCAAACTCCAACAAGCCAGGGCCACGCTGCCCATGTTCGGGTGCCCTGGCAGGGACGCACAAGACTGAAGCTTTCATTACGGCGTGGGCTGGGGTGCCAGTCTGGACGCCTCCTGCCATGGAAGAATCTCCTTTACTGGGGAGGGCTGCCACCCCCCACGGACAGACCAGGGAAGTGAAAGAGAGCCCATGGGAGGATAGGGGCCGTGGGGAAGCCGGGCGGCCCAGCGCGGAGGGGGAGGTGCCGGTGGTGGAGGGCGGGGGCGGGGCCTGTGGCGGAGGGGGGCGGGGCAGGTGGTGGATGAGGGCGGGGCCTGTGGCGGAGGGGCGGCCCAGCGCGGAGGGGGCGGGGACGGTGGCAGAGGGGGCGGGGGGGGGCGGAGGGGGCGGGGCGGTTCGTACACACCTTCCTCCTCTCCCCCGCCCCACGGCAGCCTGGCCTTCCTCCTTCCTCCCTCCTCTTCCTGCTCCACCTCCCCACGCCTCCCTCACCGAGGTTGATGACTTTCAGCGCCGTGAAGAACTGGTCCTGCCGGCCCAGGTCCTGCCAGGGCGCCTTGGAACAGTGGTACTTGATGAAGGGGAAGCAGCCGGTGCGCAGGACGTGGTAGTTGGCTCCCTGCACCGCCCAGTTGAAGTGGGAGAGGCCGAACTGGTCGTTATGCACGGCGCTGTAAGGGACGCAGAACGAGGTCCAGTGAGGCAGGCGCCGCTGCAGCAGGTGCTGGGTCAGCACCTCCGAGGCGCGGGGCTTGGGGTGTCGGGCCGAGGCGGCGCCCCGGGGGCTCAGCAGCAGCACCAGCCGCAGGGCGGCCTCGTGTGCCCGCCTCAGTAGCTCCATGGGCGTCCCTCCCCCGGGAGCTGCCCCTCCCCCGCCTCCGGGGACGAAACTCAGGACTGCGCTTGCGCACAACTAGACCCGTGCGCCGGCTCCCCCGCCTTCTTCGTCCCTAGCTTGGTCGGGAAGGCTGCGCGCATGCGTAAAGTGTCGCAGCTCCCTGGGTGCTAGGTGCGCGCGACACCTGACGCCCCAGTCTCTAGCTAACGCTTGCGCGCGCAGACACGCACGCAGTCACGCGAAGAGATTGGCAGCCCCGGAGAGTCAGAGAATGCCTGTAACCTAAAGGGAAGAGCAGGGCCTGTGAGGGAAGACCTCCTCCCACCCCCGACAAAGGGGAAGACCGGAGAGGGAAAGGTTTTGCGAAGAGACTGGGAGGAGCAGACACTTTGAATGGACGCTTACCAGATCTCTGCCGTGGTTCACACTCTGTCATCTTGAGGCCTTTAAGTGGCTGTTAAATACACTGCAAACTTCAGGGCTCTCCACAGTCTGGCTTCATCCCACCTTTCCAGCCTCTTTTTGCTAACTCAACCAGCAAGCCCTAACAGTTGTGTAATTAAGTAACAGTTATGTGCAAGCCTAGGGATACTGTATCAAGTTAGGGATACAGGGACAAAGAGAAAACCCTTGCCCTTGTTCTGTTGGGGAACAAGTGGAGAAATTCGTTAGATGCTAAGGACACCACCATTTTTGTCTCTTTCTCTACCTCTTTATTTGCAATATTCTTGGTGTCTAATATCATTATCTGCTCATTGTTACCCTTAGCCACTCTTCAAGATCCTGCCCAAATGGTAGCTTGACCCCGCCCTTCCTCTAATCACTCCATCCCAGCTCAGAACGTTTTCTGTGTACCTCTCATGTATTTATCATATTTCAGTATATGTTACTTTTTTGTGTGTCTCTATAATCACACCTAGTAGATTGTAAGCTCCTTGAGGGTAATAATTTTTGTCTTCTTATTGAGGCTACATGGAACAATGGGGGGAAAAATGTGATTTCTACTCTCAGGACCTAGTTTTAAATTCATCCTGGGTGACGGGAGAGTTTATTTAAACTGTGTGGCCCACAAATTTCTTATGTGTAAAATGAGGGAGGTTGAACTAGCTGGCCTTTGAGGTCTCATCCTTTTCTAAATCTGTCATCCAATTATTGATTGACACTTGATCATATGTTTGTAAAGAGTTCTCTGCGAACTTTGAACCACCCTCCCTATAAGGTCGATTATCATTATATCTTCCCCAGAAGATACAATTCATTGTACTATAGACACTTAATAAATAAATATAAGATGAATAAAAAGGTGTCTCAGAGAGACTACTCTGATTAAGTTCGGAGAAGATACAAAGTCATGTGTATCTTTATCTGTTGTTCTGTCTTTGATTATCACTGTGTTGAGACTTCTTCCTACTTCCCCAAGATAGCAAATTTGCTTTCAAGGTAGCAAATCTCTCCTCATAAGATGAATTCCACTCTGGATCTGATTGATATCAAGTGAAAGTTTGTGGGAGATCATAGCAGTTGATCCCTGAAAATTAAAAATCTACCTGTTAGTTAAAAAGAAACCTATCACATTCTCTTTGTATTTTATGTTACTGTCTTTTGAGAGACATTGTTTATCTCTTTTGAGATAAGATACCTACTTTGTAATGGAATGTTTCCTTAGCTTTGCCCTAACACTACCTTGTTCAAGCCTCCAAGGAGCAGGGGAAAAGAGATAGATTTGGAAATTTTGTATTAAATCTATGCATTCACCCTATTTGTGCTGTTAAAATTCTTTTTCACCTTTTATCAATGAAGAAAGGGCAGGCTGGAAGAAAAATGTATAATATTGCCTCTTATCGTTCACTTTTCCTTTGCCTCAGTGATCATCTCCTTTTTAAGAGGCTAACAGCATTATAGCTAGAAAGGTACCTTAGAGAACATCTAGGCCAATTCCCTCATTTTATATTTGAGGGAACTGAGTTCCAGAGAAAAAGGGATTGCCCAAGCCACGCAGGTAACAAATGGTAGAGGCACAATTTGACCCCAAGTACCCTGACTCCAGGGCTGCTATACCTTCTACTGTACCAGACTGACTTCCACAGTTGAAAAAGAACATTAAAAAAACCCCATTAACTTGGAGGAGAAAATATGGCTGAGGATTCACTATGTGGTGGCTCAATTGATAAAGCACCAGGTCTGGAGTCAACAAGATCAGAGTGCAGATTTGGTCTCAGACACTTACTAGCTGTGTGAACCTGGGCAACTCACCTCTGTTTGTCTCAGTTTCCTCATCTGTAAAATGAACCAGAGAAGTAAATGGCAAACTACTTCAATATCTTTGCCAAGAATGGTCATGAGGTCATGAAGAGTCAAACACAACTGAAATGACTGAACAATAACAAATTGCTAATGATAATTTACATTCATATAGTACTTAACAATTTACAAAGGCTACCTCTTTTTATATATACAAAAAGAGGAAGAAGTTAGTTCCTGACATCAGTGAGCTTGCAAATTGTTCTAGCTTTGTCTACCTAACATCAATGAACTTAAAAAATGTTCTGGTTTTGTCCGCATCATACGTCAGATCATCTAGGCCTTCGTAAGTTTCTCCGAAACTATCTTCTTTATTGTCTCTTATAGCACAATAGTATTCCATTCCATTCACGTTCCATAGTTTGTTCGTCTCTTCCTTAACTAATGAGCACCTCCTTAGTTTCCAGTTCTTTGTGACCACAGAAAGATCTACTATAAATATTTGAGAGCAAAAAGGAATTTGAGAGCTCCAGCTAGAGCAAACTAACTGGAGAAATAACTCCTTAAAAGGAACAATTGGACAGATGGAAAAGGAGATGCAAAAGGTAACTGAAGAAAACAATTTGATAAAAATTAGAATCAGGCAATATAGAAGCTAATGACTCTATAAGAAATCAAGAATCAATCAAATAGAATCTAAAGAATGAAAAGATAGAAGAAAATGTAAAATATCTAATTGGAAAAACAACCGGCCTGGAAAATAAATCCAGGAGAGAAAAATCTAAGGATTATTGTTATACCAGAAAGCCACGATGAAAAAAAGAGCCTGGACAATATCTTCCGAGAAATCATCAAGGAAAACTGCCCAGAAGTCCTGGATCCAGAGGGCAAAATAGTCATCGAAGGAATTCACCATTCACTTCCTGAAAAGGATACCAAACTAAAAACACCAAGGAATATCATTGCCAAATTCCAGAACTATAAAGTGAAGGAGAAAATACTGCAGGCAGCTAGAAAGAAACAATTCAAATATCGAGGAGTTACAGTCAGAATTACACAGAACTTTGCAGCTTCTACATTAAAAATTGAAGGGATTGGAGTATGTTATTCTGTAAGGCAAAGGAGTTGGGAGTACAACCAAGGATCAATTACCCAGCAAAGTTGAGCATAATATTTCAGGCAAGGAGATGAACATTCAATGAAATGAGGGATTTCCAGACCTGCCTGATGAAAAGGCCAGAGCTCAATAGAAAATTCTATTTGAAAACACAGGTTTCAAGAGAGGCATAAAAAGGTAAACGGGAGGAAAAACAAACTTGTCATTCAATAAGGGCAAACTGTTTACCTCCCTATAAGGGAAGGTGATACTTGTTAATCTTGAGAATTGTATACTTATTATAATATATAAAAGGGATACACATAGAGGGAGCGGGTATAAAGTAAATGATGTGATAATAAAAATGTAATTTAAGGGTGCAAAGGGATTATAACAGGAGATGTGAAAAGGAGGAGGCAGAAAAAGGTAAATTACATCACAGGAAGAGACACAAAAATATATTACAGTAAAGGGAAAGAGGAGAGGGAGATGAGCATTGCTTGACATTTACTCTCATCTGATTTGGTTCAAGGAGGGAACAACAAACTCAGTTAAGTATATGAATATAACTAGCTCTATAGGCAGTAGGAGGGGAAGGGGGAAGGAAAAGGGAGGGGAGGCTAAAAGGGAGGGAAGAAGTAGTAAGGGAAAAGGGGTGTAAAAGGGAGAGGGGCTGAAAGAAGGGAGGGAAAACTGAGGGAGGTGGTGATCGAAAATTAAAACTCTATTGTGGAGGGGAAGGGAGAAGGGAGGACCAAAAGCATAAATGGGGGGAAAGGGGATGGAGGGAAAGACACAGATTGTAATCATAACTGTGAATGTGAATGGGATGAACTCTCCCATAAGAGACAGATAGCAGAATGGATTAAAAACCATAATCCAAGAATATGTTGTTTACAAGAAAAACATTTGAAATGGGGGCATTTACAAAGGGTAAAGGTAAAAGGATGGAACAGAATATATTGTACTTTGGCTGATGTAAAAAAAAAGTTTCTCAGAAAAAGCAAAAGCAGAAATAGATCTAATCAAG
This sequence comes from Bettongia penicillata ogilbyi, assembly GCA_023548195.1. Taxonomy (NCBI): domain Eukaryota; kingdom Metazoa; phylum Chordata; class Mammalia; order Diprotodontia; family Potoroidae; genus Bettongia; species Bettongia penicillata. The sequence goes on from JAJHZJ010000148.1 coordinate 517,575, forward strand.
AGATAAGGAAGGAAACTATATCCTGCTAAAAGGCATCATAGGCAACAAAGCAATTTCATTACTAAAAGTATATGCTCAAAGTGGGATAGCATCCAAATTCTTAGAGGAGAAGTTAAGAATTACAGGAAGAAATAGACAGCAGAACTATACTGATGGGGGACATCAACCTCCCCTCTCTGAACTTGATAAATCTAACCTCAAAATAAACAAGAAAGAAGTTAAGGACGTGAATAAAACTCTGGATAAGGTAGATATGCTAAATCTCTGGAGAAAAATGAATGGGGATATAAAGGGATATACCTTTTTCTCAGCGGTACATGGCACTTACACAAAAATTAACTATGTCCTAGGGCATAAAAACCTCACAATCCAGTGCAGAAAGGTAGAAATAGTCAATGCATCCTTCTCAGATAACAATGCAATAAAAATTATATGTAATCAGAGGCCATGGAAAGATAAACCAAAAATTATTTGGAAATTAAGTAATCTAATCCTATAGAATGAGTGGGTTAAGCAACAAATCATAGAAACAATCAACAACTTCTTTCAGGAGAATGAAAATAATGAGACAACCTACCAAATCTTATGAGATACTGCAAAAGTAGTTCTTAGGGGAAGTTTTATACCTTTGAATGCCTACATGAATAAAATAGGGAAAGAGGAGATCCATGAATTCAGCATGCAACCGAAAAAGCTAGAAAAAGAGGAAACTGAAAATTCCCAAGTAAATACCAAATTGGAAATATTGAAAACCAAAGGAAGGTTTAATAAAATTGAAATTAAGAAAACTATTGAACTAATAAAACTAAGAGTTGGTTTTATGAAAAAAAAACAATAAAATTGATAAACCTTTGGTCAATTCGATTTAAGAAAAGAAGAAAACCAAATTACCAATATAAAAAATGAAAAGGGTGAACTCATCTCCAATGAGGAGGAAATTAAAACAGTAATTAGAAATTACTTTGCCCAATTGTATGCCCATAAATCTGACAATCTAAATGAGATGGGTGATTATTTTAAAAAATATATAAATCACTCAGATTAACAGAAGAAGAAGTTAAATACTTAAATAACCCCATCTCAGAAAAATAAATTGAGCAAGTCATCAATGAACTCCATAGGAAAAAAATCTCCAGGGTCAGATGGATTTGCAAGTGAATTCTATCAGACTTTTAAAGAACAGTTCATTCCTATATAGAGTATTTGGGAAAACTGGGGAAGGAGTCCTACCCAATTCTTTTTAAGATATAAACCAGGAAGAGCCAAAACAGAGAAAGAAAATTATAGACCAATTTCTCTAATGAATATAGATGCAAAAATTTTAAATAAGATATTAGCAAAAAGAATACACCAACTTGTCACGAAAATAATACATTATGATCAGGTAGGATTTATACCACGAATGCAGGGATAGTTCAATATTAGGAAAACTATTAGCATTATTGATCATATCAAGAACAAAACTGACAGAAACCACATGATTATTTCAATAGATGCAGAAAAGTTTTTGACCAAATGCAACACCCATTCCTATTGAAAACAACTTGAGAGCATAGGAATAAATGGAACATTCTATAAAATAATAAGCAGTATCTATCTAAGACCATCCGCAGGCATTATATGCAATGGGGATTAGCTAGATGCATTTCCAATAAGATCAGGGGTGAAACAAGGATGTCCATTATTACCACTGTTATTCAATATGGTACTAGAAATGTTAGCTGTAACAATAAGAGAAGAAAAAGAAATTGAAGGCATTAGAATGGGCAAAGAAGAAACTAAGTTATCACTCTTTGCAGATGATATGATGATATACTTTAGAGAATTCCAGAAAATTAAGTAAAAAACTACTTCAAATAGTAACCAACTTTGGCAAAGATGCAGGTTAAAAAATAAACTCAGATAAATCATCTGCATTTCTAAATATTACTTACAAATCCCAACAGCAAGAGATGGAAAGAGAAATCCCATTTAAAACTATGATAGACACTATAAAATATCTGAGACTTTACCTGCCAAAACAAACCCATGGACTATATGAACACAGTTACAAAACACTTTTCACACAAATAAAGTCAGATCTAAGTAAGTGGAAAAACATCAGTTGCTCTTGGGTAGACCAAACTAGTATAATAAAAATGACAATTCTACCTAAATTAATTTACTTATTCAGTGCCATACCAATCACACAATCAGGTAATTACTTTCTAGAGCTAGAAAAAATAATATCAAAATTCATCTGGAAGAACAAAAGGTCCAGAATATCAAGGGAACTAATGAAAAGAAATGCTAGGGATGGTGGCCTAGCCCTACCAGATCTCAAATTGTATTGTAAAGCAGCAGTCATCAAAAGCACTTGGTACTGGCTAAGAAACAAGAGGGGCAGACCAGTGGAATAGGTTAGGTACTCAAGACACAGTAGTCAACGAATATAGACGCTACAGTTTGATAAACCCAAAAATTGCTGGGAAAACTGGATAACAATGTGGCAGAAACTGGGCATAGACCAATGTCTAGTACAAAAGAATAAAGTCCAAATGAATATATGATCTAGGTATAAAAATTGATACTTTAAACAAATCAGGAGAACAAGGAATAGTGTATTTGTCAGATTTATGGAGAATGGAGAAATTTTTTGACCAAACAAGAGATAGGGAACATTATGAAGTGCAAAATGGATAATTTTGATTACGTTAAATTGAAAAGTTTTTGCACAAACAAACCCAATGCAACCAAGATTAGAAGGGAAGCAGAAAACTGGGAAAGAATTTTTGCAACTAGTTCCTGTGATAAAGGTCTCATTTCCAAAATATAGTGAGAACTGAGTCAAATGTACAAGAATCCAAGTCATTCCCCAGTTGATAAATGGTCAAAGAATATGAACAGGCAGTTTTCAGAGGAAGAAATTAAAGCTATCTATAGTCATATGAAAAAATGGTCTAAATCATTATTGATTAGAGAGAGGCAAATGAAAACAACTCTGAGGTACCACCACATCATACCTATCAGATTGACTAACATGACAAAACAGGAAGATGATTAATATTAGACAAGATGTGGGAGAGTTAGAACACTAATTCATTGTTTCTTGTGATTACTCCCAGACCAGTGAGGAGGAAACTTCTCCCCCTTGATTGTGCCACCCTGGAGAACTTTTGAGAATTAGAACTTCCAGGTCTCCAGAGTATACCTTCCCCTTGACAAAGGACTCAAAATTCAAGTAACTGACAGGGAAAATGTCCAAAAAAGGGGATAAAAATAAGGTATACCATGCTATTTTCTTGGTGAACAGGTATTTTCTTCCATCCTTTCAGATGAGGAAGAACAATGCATCCCATCAGAGGAAGTAAAGGCTTCTGCATCCAAAACCTCCAAAATAAATATGCAAAGTTCTCAGATCATGGACAAAAAGGATTTTGAAAATCAAGTAAGAGAGGTGGAGGAAAAACTGGAAAGATAAATGAGAGAGATGCAAGAAAATCATGAAAAGTGAGTCAACAGCTTGCTAAAGGAGACCCAAAAAAATGCTGAAGAAAATAACACCTTTAAAAAGAGGCTCACTCAATTGGCAAAAGAGGTCCAAATAACCAATGAGGAGAAGAATGCTTTAAAGAACAGAATTAACCAAATTGAAAAGGAGGTTCAAAAGCTCACTGAAGAAAATAGTTCTTTAAAAATTGGAATGGAACAGATAGAAGATAATGACTTTATGAGAAACCAAGAAATTACAAAACAAAATCAAAAGAATGAAAAAATAGAAGACAATGTGAAATATGTCATTGGAAAAATAACTGGCCTGGAAAATAGATCCAGGACAGACAATTTAAAAATTATGGGAAGTTATGCTCAAAATAATAGCCTAGACATCATCTTTCATGAAATTATCAAGGAAAACTCCCCTGACATGCTAGAACCAGAAGGCAAAATAAATATTTAAAGAATCCACTGGTCATCTCCTGAAAGAAATCCAAAAAAAAGGCCTAGGAAAATTGTAGTCAAATTCCAGAGTTCTCAGGTCAAGGAGAAAATATTGCAAGCAACTAGAAAGAAACAATTTGAGTATGGTGGAAGTACAATCAGGATAACACAAGATCTAGCATATTCCACATTAAGGGATTGAAGTGCTTGGAATGGGATATTCCAGAAGTGAAAGGAACTAGGATTAAAACCAAGAATCACCTATTCAGCAAAATTGAGTATAATACTTCAGGGGGGAAATGGCCATTCAATGAAACAGAGAACTTTTAAGCTTCTTGATGAAAAGATTAGAGCTGAATAGAAAATTTAACTTTCAAACACAAGAATCAAGAGAAGTATGAAAAGGTAAACAGGAAAGAGAAATCATAAGGGACTTACTAAAGTTGAACTGCTTACATTCTTCTAAGAAAAGAAAATATTTGTAACTCTTGAAACTTTTCTCATTATTTGGGTATTGGGTAATTATATGTCATTTAAGAGACAAGTAGGAGACTTTTTAGTGGAGGGAAAAAGAGGAGAGCTGAGAAAAAAAAATCAAGAAGTTTACCCTCATCACATTTGACTAAAGGAAGGAATAAAATGCACACTCATTTTGGTATGAAAACCTATCTTACAATATAGGAAAGTGGGGGAGAAGGAGATAAGCAAGGGGGGGGATGATGGAAGGGAGGGCAAAGGGAGGAGGGAGCAATTTGAAGTCAACACTCAGGGAGGGACAAGATCAAAAGACAGAGACAGAGACAGAGAGACAGAGAGAGAGGGCACAGGGTGAGTTGAATAGGAAGGGATGATATCTAAAAAATAAAATTAGGGAGTGAGAGAGGAATGTATTGGGAGGAGAAAGGAAGAAATGGAATGGGGAAAATTATCTCTCATAGAAGAGGCAAGAAAAAGCTTTTTCAATGGAGGAAAAAAGGAGGGAGGTGAGAGGAAAACTGTGACGCTTACTCCCATCACATTTGGCTTAAGGAGGGAATAACATGCTCACTCAATTTGGTATGAAAATCTATCTTGCACTACAGGAAAGTAGGGGAGAAGGGGATAAGTGAGGTGAGGGGATGATAGAAGGAAGGGCAGACGGGAGGAAGGAGTAATTAGAAGTACACACTTTTGGGGAAGGACAAGGTCAAAAGAGAGAATAGAATAAATGGGGGGCAGGATAGGATGGAGGGAAATATAGTTAGTCTTACACAACATGACTATTATGGAAGTCTTTTGCAAAACTACACATATATGGCCTATATTGAATTGTTTGCCTTCTCAGTGGGAATGGGTCAGGAAAAGGAGAGAAGTTGGAACTCAAAGTCTTAGGAACAAATGGTGAGAATTGTTTTTGTATGTAACTGGGAAATAAGAAATACAGGTAATGGGGTACAAAAATCTGTCTTGCCCTACAAGAAAAGAGAGAAGATGTGGATAAGGGAAGGGAGGGGTATGACAGAAGCGGGGGCAGATTGGAGTAGGTGTAATCAGAATGCACAGTGTTTGTGGTGGGGGAGAGGAGAGACAGGGGAAAAATCTGGAACTCAAAATTTTGTGGAAATGAATGTTGAAAACTATAAATAAATAAACATAAAAATAATAGAATATCAGGGCTCTTTTCCTTGATAATTTCTTTTTTTTAAAAAAAATATGTATTTATTTACTTAACTTTTTACATTCGTTTTCACAAAATTTTGGGTTCCAAATTTTCTCCCCTTTTCTCCCCTCCCCCCACCCCAAATACACCGAGCAATCTAATTTTCCCTATCTCCAATCTGCCCTCTCTTCTGTCATCCCTCCCTTCTCTTGTCCCCATCTTCTCTTTTGTCCTGTAGGGCCAGATGACTTTCTATTCCTCATTAACTGTATGTCTTCTTTCCTAGTAGCAACAACAATACTAAACAGTTGTTCCTAAAACTTTGAGTTCCAAATTCTCCCCATTCCTCCCTCCCCACCCATTCCCTTTGGGAAGGCAGGCAATTCAATATAGGCCATTTCTGTGGAGTTTTGCAAATGACTTCCCTGATAGTCGTGTTGTGTAAGACTAATTGAATTACCCCCCATCCTATCCTGCCCCTCATTGTTTCTCTTCTGTCTTTTGATCTTGTCCCTCCCTGAGTGTTGACTTCAAATTGCTCCCTCCTCCCTTTGCCCTCCCTTCCATCATCCCCCCCCTTGCTTATCTCCTTCTCCCCCACTTTCCTATATTGTAAGATAGGTTTTCATACCAAAATGAGTGTGCATTTTATTCCTTCCTTTAGTCAAATGTGATGAGGGTAAACTTCTTGATTTTTTTTTCTCAGCTCTCCTCTTTTTCCCTCCACTAAAAAGTCTCCTACTTGTCTCTTAAATGACATATAATTACCTCATTCCATTTCACCCTCTTTCCTCCCACTACATTTCTCTCTCACCATTTACCTTAATTTCTTTTAAGATATGGTCCCATCCTATTCAATTCACTCTGTGCTCTCTGTCTCTATATGTGTGTGCGTGCATGCGTGTACATGTGTGTGTGTGGTCCCACCAACTACCCAGATACTGAAAAGTTTTGAGAGTTACAAATATTGTCTTTCCATGTAGGAATGTAAACAGTTCACTTATGGTAAGTCCCTTAAGACTTCTCTTTGCTGTTTACTTTTTCATGCTTCTTCTCATTCTGGTGTTTGAAAGTCAAATTTTCTTTTCAGCTCTGGTCTTTTCATCAAGAATGTTTGAAAGTCCTCTGTTTCATTGAAAGACCATATTTTCCCCAGAAGTATTATACTCAGTTTTGCTGGGTAGGTGATTCTTGGTTTGAGTCCTAGTTCCTTTGCCTTCTGGAATATCCTATTCCACACCCTTCAGTCCCTTAATGTAGAAGCTGCTAGAACTTGTGTTATCCTGATTGTATTTCCACAATACTGGAATTGTTTCTTTCTAGCTGCTTGTAAGATTTTCTCCTTGAGCTGGGAGTTCTGGAATTTGGCCACAATGTTCCTAGGAGTTTCTCTTTTTGGATCTCTTTCAGGTGGTCATCGATGGATTCCTTCAATACTTATTTTGCCCTCTGGTTCTAGAATATCAGGGCAGTTTTCCTTGATAATTTCATGGAAGATGATATCTAGGGTCTTTTTTTGATCATGACTTTCAGGTAGTCCCATAATTTTTAAATTGTCTCTCCTGGATCTATTTTCCAGGTCAGTTGTTTTTCCCATGAGACATTTCACATTCTTTTCCATTTTTTCATTCTTTTGGTTTTGTTTGGTGATTTCTTGGTTTCTCAGAAAGTCATTAGACTCCATCTGTTCCATTCTAATTTTGAAAGAACTATTATCTTCAGTGAGCTTTTGAACCTCTTTTTCCATTTGGCTAATTGTGCTTTTGAAAGCATTCTTTTCCTCATTGGCTTTTTGAACCTCTTTTGCCAATTGAGTGAGCCTATTTTTCAAGGTGTTATTTTCTTCAGCATTTTTTTGGGTCTCCTTTACCAAGGTATTGACCTGTTTTTCATACTTTTCTTGCATCTCTCTCATTTCTCTTCCCAATTTTTCCTCCACCTGTCTAACTTGCTTTTCAAAATCCTTTTTGAGCTCTTCCAAGGCCTGAGCCCACCTGACATCCCCCTGGGATGTCTGGGGTACCGAGGCCCCGCGCTCCACATCTTTCCCTGATTGCAAGAATATGTCCTCGTGTCATCAGATCTGAAAGTTGGGATCATTTGCATCTGTTCGAAAAAACTCTCTATAGTCTTATTTTTCTTCCCATTTCTAGGCATTTTCCCAGCCAGTTACTTGACTTCTGAGATTCCTGTCCACCCCCGCCTGAATCCTCCCAGCTAGTGCTTGGGGTCTGAGATTTAAATGGGCTTTCCGCAGCAGGCGTGGCTGCTATTCAATGGGAGCTTTAGTTCTGGTGCTGGGGGTGGGGGCAGGGCCACCTCCCAGGCTCAGTTCCCTCAGGGGCTTTATGCAGAGACCCTCAGAAATGGAGCGGGTGGGGCAGGGCTGTTTCCCAGGCTCAGCTCCTTCAGGTGGTTTATGCAGAGACTTTCAGTAATGAAGATCCTGCCTGCTGCTGGGGGAATCCCGGGCCTCTGCGGGCACGCCGCCGCCACCCCCTCCTCTGCCGCTTCCTGCCCCTGCCTCCGCCCCTTCCTGCCCCTGCCTCTGCCTCCGCCGCTTCCTCCCGAGGGGTCCCAAGCCACGGAGACACCCCGCTCCCCTCTCGGTCAGCACAGGCATGTTTCTCACTGACCCGTAGCTTCTGTGGGCAGAGGAAACTTCCAGGCCGCCGGAGCTTCTATCCCTGAAGCCTGCTCGGATCAGCTTCTCTGGCGCCGCGGCCAGGGCAACGCTGGGGTGGGGTCCGCTTTCCGGGGCGCGATGGACCCTGGGACGGCTCTCCAGGGCTCTCTGGAACGGAAATCTCTTCCACTATGTTTCTGCACCCCCTGCAGTGATCCAGAACTTCTGGGGAACTCTTCTTACATTAAATATATGGGCTGTGGGTTCGGAGCTCGCATACGTGACTCCTTGATAATTTCTTGAAAGATGATATCTATGCTCTTTTTTTTGATCATGGCTTTTGGGTCTTTCCTGGATCTATTTTCTAGATCAGTTGTTTCTGCAATGAGATATTTCACAATGTCTGTTTTTTCATTCCTTTGGTTTTGTTTTATACTTTCTTGATTTTTCATAAATTCATCAGTTTCCATCTGCTCCATTCTAATCTTTAAAGAATCATTATCTTCAGTTACATCTCCTTTTCCTTCTGGCCATTCTGCTCTTTAAAAAATTCTTCTCCTCATTGGCTTTTTGGACCTCTTTTGCCATTTGGGTTAGTCTGTTTTTTAAAGTGTTATTTTCTTCAGCATTTTTTTGGGTTCCCTTTAGCAAGCAATTGACTAGTTTTTCATGGATTTTTTGCATCACTCTCATTTCTCTTCCCAATTTTTGTTCTACTTCTCTTATTTGATTTTCAGAATCCTTTTTGAGCTCTTCCATGGCCTGAGACCATGGCATATTTATTTTGGAGGCTTTGGATGGAGGAAGTTTGATTTTGTTTTCTTCCTTGTGTGCTTTAGTCTTCCTTGTCACCAAAGTAAGATTCTATAGTCTGATTCTTTTTCTGGTTTTTGCTCATTTCTCTAGCCATTTATTTGGCTTGAGCTTCTTTTCAAGGTAGTTCTCTGCTTCCTTTGGGAATGGGGGGTGTACAGTCAGCCACTCGATACCCCTACAATCTGTTGGCCTGGAGCTCCAGAGACAGTGGATGCAACTGTCTCTGCTGCTGCTGTGGCTGCTGCAGTTTCCTATGCCACCTTCCCCCTTCGCTACCTTGGGACTGGGGCTGGATCACTCCACTCTCCTGCACTGGTCCCACAGTCTTTTCCCACTGACCTTTCAATTTATCCTCAGAGTTTTGGGGTCACATCACAGGTGTGAGAGATTCAATCTCCCCAAGGCCTGCTGAGGTCCCTTCTGTGCACTTGCAACCCATACTGGACTGCGCTCTGCTCTCAGTGTGGCACAATAGACACTTCCCAGTGACCTTCCAGGCTGTCTTGAACTAGAGATTTGCTTCACTCCATCATTCTGTGGGTTCTGCATCTCCAAAATTTGTTTAGAGCCATTTTTACAGGTATTTGGCTGGGCTTGGCAGGAGCACCCTAAAAATCCATGCTGTTATTGTGCCATCTTGCCTCCATCCTGGGCCATGAATTCTAAAGCAATTGAATTCCCCACTTTTACATGCAATTAATAGACATTAAAATAAGGCTAGATCTTATTTATTCCCCAGAGCCTATAAAAGGTTGGCACTCCTTTGTGGATGGAGAAACCCAAGGATTATGCTTTTTATTCTTTCTTGGCATTTACAAAGTTTATGTGTTAATTAGATGATTTTGCTATTGAATACATGGTTGACATGGTCTGTAAGTGGCAAGTATTGCATTGGTGGGAATCTAGGCTGTGATGAGCAGAATTATATCCCAAACCACACATGCTGAATCTCTTAAAAGTAGCAAGAGGTTTCCGTGCCAGGGATGCAGTAGTTATATGTTATCCAAGAGATACTTTCTTATGAACTGGCAACAAAGAAGGACGTGGCAGGCTGGTTCCTTCCTTAATAGTACACCTGGTTTTCGGATGCGCAGGTTAGGCAATCCCTCCCCAACTTCTCATCCCTCTAATCACAAAAGTTCTAGCCAAGTCTGCCAAGACATGGAACACTCACAATCTCTTTGTTCCCTAATAAACTTTTCCTAGGGGTGTGACCAGGGCTATGAGCCCCACCAGAAATGTGGGCTGATAGCTTACAAAAAGAAAGGCTGATGGACTCAGAGCCATAGACATCCCAAGGAACTTCCTTTGATAGGTCAATTCCAGGGTTCAAACTCCAGGGATATACTCTTTCAGCTCAGCAAAATTCCCCTCTATACTTGTTGCATGTTGTGGTTGTGGGGAAAAGTAAATGGTCACTTTGTTAAATATTCAGTGATTTTTAAGTAGTTCATTTTGTCCTAACATTGAACCTGAACCAAGAGACTGTTGGTATTAAACCCTCTATCAACTTTTTTCAAAAATTATTTTTACTTGTTTCATTATTTCCCAATTACATGTAAAAAAATTTAGCAATCTTTTTTTAAGATTTAGTTATAAATTCTCTTCTTCCTCCTTTCCACCTCTCCCCTCTTTAAGAAGGTAAGAATTTGATATTAATTATATGCATGAAGTCATGCAAATCATATTTCCATATTAGCCATGTTACAAAAGAAAACATAAACAAAATAAAATGATAAAAATAAAATTTTAAAAAGTACACTTCAATCAGCATTCAGATCTAACAGCTTCTAAGGTCATTTCTAGCTTTGTCATTTTGTGAGCTAAATTTGTAAAATTTTGTTTGAAGCAACAATTTCTGTAATAAGAACAAGGTAATTACATATTTCACTTCCCCCCTAATTTTTAAAATGTCCTTTTGAATAAATACACCCATATCCATCACAGGCCTGAAGTTTGTGCAGGTTATAAGACCCTGACCCTTAGATTTTAATGGAAATAGCAGCCAACAAACAAATTGACTGGGTATGAGTAATGCTGCTGCTCTGACAATATTCACATTTCTTCTATCCACCATCTCAGTGAACCACAACTTGTGGTTCAGTTCTTTCTTTTTATCCCATATTGCTATTTTAATAAAACAAGATGTTAAAGCTAACTATATGCTCTATTAATTATATGAAGGTGAACTTGAGTCATATTTGTTACTGAAGATGATTAATAATTACCAGTCGTGCACACATTTCTAGAGCATTACAGTAAATAAACAGGGTACATTGTTGGGTAGTAATTGATTAATTAGCACATTCATCCTACACAGCTCAATGGTCTAAGGATGCTGAGTTTGAGATATTGCTCATAATTATTACAAGAAACAAATCTGTTCGTATTCTTCTGTACTGTTCTTTTTTTCTCCCTAAATCGAATGTTTAATGGTTCAAAACCTCATAGGTTTTATTCAGATAAATCAAATCATGAAAAATTGCTAGTCACAATCTCAGAATTTTGTTTCTGTGTGAAATAGAGTGAAAACTTTTATGTGGTTAATTTTAACACTAGATCTTCTGCAAGTACTGTAACTATAGGGCACCTACCTACTATGCCCGAGATGCTCATTGAGCACCTATGCACCACAGGGACACTGGGATCTCATTTGCTTCTCATCTACATCAAAGAATTCCAGGATTGCAAGTGTCATCAGGTTGGTACTTCTCAGCACCAAGCAGATATACTGTGTCATCTTCAGAGAAGTATAACAGCATGTTATCAGTCACCATTTTTGCTGTGCTATAATTTAATTTCTTTTAGTTTGTTGTAGGCAGCATGGTATGTTGGGAAGAATGAGACTTGGTCATTCCCCAATTGTCAAATGGCCAAATGATATGAACAGACAGTTTTTGGATAAAGGAATCAAAGCTATCTATAGTCATATGAAAAAATTCTCTAAATCACCATTGATTAGAATAATGCAAATTAAAACAACTCTCAAATGCCACCTTACACCTATCAGATTGGCTAATATAGCAGAAAAGGAAAATGACAAATGTTGGAGAGGATGTGGGAAAATTGGGACACTGATACACTGTGTGTGAAGTTGTGAACTGAACTGCCATTCTGGAGAACAATTTGGAACTATGCCCAAAGGGCAATCATATTGCATATATGTGCCCCAATACCTTTGATCCAGCAATACCACTACTAGGTGTATATCCCAAAGAAATCATTAAAAAAGGGAAAAGTACCTACATATACAAAAATATTCATAGCCTCTCTTCTTGTGGTGGCAGAGAATTGGGAATGGGGGGGGGATACCCATCAATTGGGGAGTGGCTGAACAAGTTGTGGTATGTGTTTATGATGGAATACTACTATACTATAAGCAATGACAAGTAGTCATATTTCAGAAAAACCTGTAAAGACTTACATAAAATGATGCAAACTGAAGTGAGCAGAATTAGGAGAACACTGTACACAGTAACAACATTATTGGTGATCAAATATTATTGACTTAGCTCTTCTCAGCAATACAATAAGCCAAAACAGTTTCAAAAGACTCATGATGAAAAATGCTATTCACGTTGAGTGAAGGAATTGATTGAGTCTGAACACAGATTGAAGCATATTATTTTCACTTTATTTTTTCTTGATTGTTTTCCTTTTTGTCTGTTTCTTCTTATGCAACATGACTAATGTGGAAATATGTTTACAAGATTGCACATATGTAACCTATATCAAATTGCTTAACATCTTAGGGAGGGGGAAAATTTGGAACTTAAAATTTTAATTTTTTTCTTTTTTTAACATTATCATTTTATTTATTTTTAATGTTCTACAATCACTACCATAAAACTTAGATTTTTTTCCCCCTACCTACTCCCCACCACCCCCCTCCCTCCCCAAGATGACATACAATTCTATATAGGATCTACACATACATTCCTATTGACTACATTTTCACTATAGTCATGCTGTGTAGAAGAACTAAAATAAATTGGAGAAATCATATAACAAACCACACACACACACACACACACACACACACAAATGATCTCCTACATTCTGCAATTGAATTCCATAGTTCTTTCTCTGAATGTGGAAGGCATTTTGCCTTAGAAGACCATTGGGAGTTTTTTTTTAATGTCTTTGAATTGCTATGAAGATACAAGTCTACCAGAAAAACTCTTGCACACTGTGGTCATTGCTGTGCACAAAGTTCTCCTGGTTCTGCTCCTTTTGCTCAGCATCAGATCATCAAGTCTTTCCAGGCCTCTCTGAAGTCTTCTTGTTCATCATTTCTTATGGCGCAATGGTATTCCATTACATTCATATACCATAATTTATTCAGCCATTCCCCAATTGATGGACATCCCCTTGACTTCCAGTTTTTGGCAACTACCAAGGGTTCTGCTATAAATATTTTTGTACATGTGGGACCCTTTCCCATTTTTATGATCTCTTGAGGATACAGTCCTAGAAGTGATATTTCTGGGTCAAAGGATTTGCACATTTTTGTTGCCCTTTGGGCATAGTTCCAAACTGCTCTCCAGAATGGTTGGATGAGCTCACAGCTCCACCAACAGTGAATTAGTGTTCCAACTCTCCCACATCCTCTCCAACATTTATCGTTTTCCTGTTCTGTCATGTTTGTCAATCTAATAGGTGTGATGTGGTACCTCAGAGTTGTTTTGATTTGCGTCTCTCTAATCAAAAGTGATTTAGAGCATTTTTTCATATGATTATAGATATCTTTAATTTCTTCCTCTGAAAATTGCCTGTTTATATCCTTTGACCATTTACCAATTGAAGAATTAAAATTTTAATTTTAAGATGAATGTACATGTAATTTAAAAAAATAAAATACTATTTAAAAGAAAAAAGAATGAGACTTAGAGCCAGGAGGTCAGAGGTCTTGCCCCAGCTCTGCAACCCATAAGAATTTTTGACTTTTGGCAAGTCATAACATCTTAGCACCTCAGTTTCTTTTTCTTTAAAATGAAGGAGGTTTGACTAGTTTCTCGCGACAGGATCGTGGATCACATACTGAGAAGCAGAAGGGATTTATGGACTATTTAGGGTGACCATCTAGTTTTGCAAGTGAGAAAACTGAGTCCTAGATGAATTCTGGTCACATGGTCTAGATGAACTGAATTTGTTCAAAGTATTGGGAGACATCACTACTGAGCAACTGTCAGTAGCATTTGAAAGAAAATGGAGAACCACAAAAGAGCTAGAAGACTGAAAAAAATGAACAAATATCCTTATTTTCAAGAAAAGAGAAAGAAAATCATTGATAGACTACAGACCTGTCAGTTTGAATTCAATTCCTGGCAAAATGCTCAAATGGATTGCTAACTATATGATTAGTTATGGTCAGAATGAGTCAGCTTGGCTTCATCAAAAATAATTCATACCAGGTTAAATTTATTACCTTTTTTGGGGGGGGCAGGGTTACTGAATGGGTAGATCAAGACAATGTAGTAGGTAGAGTTTGCCTAGATTTTAGCCAAGTGTTTGGCTCCTACCAAAGAGCCTCCTTCCTCTCCCAATTTGATTGATTTTCTTTTCTATTTAAAGCATCCCCTGACTACTTTTTAAAGAGGCCTATTCACTGAATGGGCATTACCTCACTTTAAGTGAGTATCTTAAAAGATCTTAGCCTAAAAGGCCAAGGCCTCCCACTGCATTCTGGGCTGTCTCCGGTCATCCTGATGAATATCTGGTCACTGGATCCAGATGGCTCAGGAGGAGAAGTGAGGCTGGTGACCTGCACAGCCCTCCCTCACTCAAAACAAAGTCAAATGCAAGTCATGTCATCATTTCTCTGAAGTCATGGTCCTCTTCAAAAACGAAGGACAAACACAATAAGCCAAGTGTTTGATGAAGTAACTTTTGCCATTCTTGTGGGAAAGATGGTGAGATGTAGGCTAGGAAATAGTATAATTAGAGGGGTTGGGACCTGGTTGGATGATCAAACCAAAAATCTGTAATGGTTCAATGTAAATTTGGAAAGAGGTCTTCTGTCCACTGATGGAGGGACTTGGCTCTGTGCTATTTAATCTCTCTTTTAATGACTTGGAGAAAGGGATAAGACATCATGCTTATCAAATCCTGAGATGTTATAAAAGCTCAGCAGAATAGCTAGCATTCTGAATGACAAAAAGACCCTGAAAGGCCACAGGCTAATCTGATAAAGTGAAATTAATAGGAATAATTGTAAAATCTTGAACTTGAGATTTTAAAAAATGGACTTCACAAGTACAAAATTGGGGAGGCACGGCTAGACAACAATTCGTCTGAAAAAGATCCATAGGTGCTGGTAGACAGGAAGTTTAAGAGGAGTCTATTGTGTGACATGATAAACCAAAGATTAATAAAGATCTTGGGACACAGTGAGAGGCACAGCTTTCAGAAGCAAGGCGGTGAGAGCCTTACTGAGTTCTGACCTGGCCACAGCTAGAATACTTTTGTTTAATTCTGAGTGCCACAGTTTAGAAAAGGCATCCAATCCCCAGCTCTTACCTAGGAACAGGACATCTTTCTATCTTTCCTGCTTCCACTTATCACTTCCTGACAAGTGCAACAACTATTCAGACCCTCCTAATACTCCCTTTCTCCTCCCTCTGAGGAGTTCTTGGATAAAGAGCTGGTTCTGGGTCAGAGTTGCCCTGGTTGTTGATTGGAGAGTAAATCAATTCTCTATAAGCCGACAGGTCCTAGAGTTGAGCCTCATCCCATTTAGCTGCCTCATTACAAGTTCATGGCCAGAGTCTAGCAGGTATAGGAATAATAATAATCCAATATTGCCATTGCTACTGGGAGAGTTATGACAATCTACTACGTGTGGGCTCCGCTCAGAATCTGTGACTCAGTTATAACCTGCCACCGTGGAAGCTCCAACACCTTGCTTCCTTGTATCCATCCATCTGCCCCATTTTTCCTATGTCTCTATTTTTCATATTACATATATTATAAGAAACATTTTGGCCAATACACACTAACATTTTTATTTTATGGGAGAATTGATTTTGTTCACATATTGTTAAAATGATTACACTTTTTTCACTTTTCTTGTTATTTTCTGACCATGCCACTGCCCTGTTCAAGGAACATCAGTTTCTCCCTTTTGTCTCTGGATAAAAAACATAAATTTATTTGGCATTAGAAATCCTTTACATCTGGCTCCAGTTTATATTTCTTGACTGTTTTTCCATTACATGCCCTCACATATATACTTTGGTCAAACTGGTCTGTATGTCGTTCTTGTATATGACATTTCATTTTTTTATCTTCATGCCTTTGCATAAATGCCCAGAATCCACAAAACATTCTCCCTCCTCTTTGTCTCTTGTGTTCTTTTTTTTTAAATATAAATTTATTTATTTAACTTTTTACACTCATTTTCACAAAACTTTGGGTTCCAAATTTTCTCCCCATTTATCCCCTCCCCCCACCCCAATACACTGAGCATTCTCATTTTTCCTATCACCAATCTGCCCTCTCTTCTATCATCCCTCCCTTCTCTTGTCCCCATCTTTTCTTTTGTCCTGTAGGGCCAGATGATTTTCTATTCCCCATTAACTGTATTTCATATTTCCCAGTACCAAGAACAATACTCAACAGCTGTTCCTAAAACTTTGAGTTCCAAATTCTCCTCATCCCTCTCTCCCCACCCATTCCCTTTGGGAAGGCAGGCAATTCAATATAGGCCATATCTGTGGAGTTTTGCAAATGACTTCAATAACAGTCGTGTTGTGTAAGACTAACTGTATTTTCCTCCATCCTATCCTGCCCCGCATTGTTTCTCTTCTGTCTTTTGATCCTGTCCCTTCCCGAGTGTTGACTTCAAATTGCTCCCTTCTCCCATTGCCCTCCCTTCCATCATCCCTCCCTCCCTGCTTATCTCCTTCTCCCCCACTTTCCTATATTGTAAGATAGGTTTTCATACCAAAATGAGTGTGCATTTTATTGCTTCCTTTAGTCGAATGTGATGAGGGTAAACTTCATGTTTTTTTCTCAGCTCTCCTCTTTTTCCCTCCACTAAAAAGTCTCCTGCTTGCCTCTTGAATGAGATATAATTTACCCCATTCCATTTCACCCTCTCTCCTCCCACTACATTTCTCTCTCACCATTTACCTTAATTTCTTTTAAGATATGGTCCCATCCTATTCAATTCACTCTGTGCTCTCTGTCTCTGTGTGTGTGCATGTGTGTATGTGTGTGTGTGTGTGTGTGTGTGTGTGTGTGTGTGTGTGTACATCTGTGTGTGGTCCCACCAACTACCCAGATGCTGAAAAGTTTTAAGAGTTACAAATATTGTCTTTCCATGTAGGAATGTAAACAGTTCACCTTTGGTAAGTCCCTTATGACTTTTCTTTGCTGTTCACTTTTTCATGCTTCTTCTCATTCTTGTGTTTGAAAGTCAAATTTTCTTTTCAGCTCTGATCTTTTCATCAAGAATGCTTGAAAGTCCTCTGTTTCATTGAAAGACCATATTTTCCCCTGAAGTATTATACTCAGTTTTGCTGGGTAGGTGATTCTTGGTTTGAGTCCTAGTTCCTTTGACTTCTGGAATATCCTATTCCACACCCTTCAGTCCCTTAATGTAGAAGCTGCTAGAACTTGTGTTATCCTGATTGTATTTCCACAATACTGGAATTGTTTCTTTCTAGCTACTTGCAATATTTTTTCCTTGAGCTGGGAGTTCTGGAATTTGGCCACAATGTTCCTAGGAGTTTCTCTTTTTGGATCTCTTTCAGGTGGTCATCGATGGATTCCTTCAATACTTATTTTGCCCTCTGGTTCTAGAATATCAGGGCAGTTTTCCTTGATAATTTCATGAAAGATGATGTCTAGGCTCTTTTTTTGATCATGGCTTTCAGGTAGTCCCATAATTTTTAAATTGTCTCTCCTGGATCTATTTTCCAGGTCAGTTGTTTTTCCAATGAGATATTTCACATTCTTTTCCATTTTTTCATTCTTTTGGTTTTGTTTGGTGATTTCTTGGTTTCTCATAAAGTCATTAGCCTCCACCTGTTCCATTCTAATCTTGAGAGAACTATTTTCTTCAGTGAGCTTTTGAACCTCTTTTTCCATTTGGCTAATTGTGCTTTTGAAAGCATTCTTCTCCTCATTGGCTTTTTGAACCTCTTTTGCCAATTGAGTTACACTATTTTTCAAGGTGTTATTTTCTTCAGCATTTTTTGGGGTCTCCTTTAGCCAGGTATTGACCCGTTTTTCATGCTTTTCTTGCATCTCTCTCATTTCTCTTCCCAGTTTTTCCTCCACCTGTCTAACTTGATTTTCAAAATCCTTTTTGAGCTCTTCCATGGCCTGAGCCCACCAGACATCCACCTGGGATGTCTGGGGTACAGAGGCCCCGACCTCCACATCTTTCCCTGATGGCAAGCATTGTACTTCCTCATCAGAAATGAAAGGAGGAAGGAACATCTGTTTCCCAAGAAAATAGCTGTCTATGGTCTTATTTTGCTTCCTTTTTCTGGGCATTTTCCCAGCCAGTTACTTGACTTCTGATATTCCTCTCCACCCCTGCCTAGATCTGCCCAGCTAGTGCTTGGGGTCTGAGATTCAAATGCTGCTTCCCAACTTCAGGGCTTTCAGGGGCTGGTGTGGCTGCTATTCAATGTGAGCTTAAGTTCTCGTGCTTGGGTAGGGGCACGGCCGCCTCCCAGGCTCAGTTCCCTCAGGGGCTTTATGCAGAGATCTTCGGTAATGGAGCTCCTGTCTGCTCTGGGAGTCCCAGGCCGCAGCTGCCTCTTCTGCTACCTCTGCCACTGCCTCCCGAGGGGTCCGAGTCATGGAGACATCCTGCTCCCCTCTCGGTCAGCCCAGAAGTCTCTCTCACTGACCTGGAGCACCTGTGGGTGGAGGGACCTTCGCAGCCGCCGGAGGTTCTGTCCCTGAAGCCTGCTCGGATCTGCTCCTCTGGGGCTGTGAGGCCAGGGCAGCACAGGGGTGGGCTCCACTGTCTGGAGCATGACATACCCCTGGGGACGGCTTTCCAGGGCTCTCTGGAACAGAAATCTCTTCCACTGTGTTTGCGCAGCTTGCAGTACATCAGAATTTGTGGGGAGTTCTTTTTACAGGAAATTTCTGGGCTGTGGATTAGGAGCTAGCATACATGAGTCTTTCTACTCTGCCATCTTGGCTCCTCTCCCACTTCTTGTGTTCTCTAAAGAGGCTTTTCCTGTCACATATAGTTGAAAATATCCTCCTCTTGCCCACTCATTTTGTATGTACACTATATTTACTTATCTGTGGATATGTATTTCCACCCCACCCAGTAGTAAAAAAAAAAAAAAAGCTGACATTATAAAAATACTAGAAAAAAAAGAAAAAATGTGTGGGATGCATTTGTACCATTTCCCTTCCCCTTTTCTCCCTGCTCCTCCCACTCCATATAAGCCTATGTAGTTTTTCTCCTTTTAGCAAAAACTTTTTAAATGGTTGATTGAACTTGCTGCAATAGTTTTGAAGAATTGTAAGTCATCTAATTTGCATATCTATGTAAAATCTCTGAAAGAGCTTGTAATAAAGGAATGGCCTTGGAGATGGGAAGATCTGGGTTCAAGTTCTGCTCAACAAACATACTGTGTAACAATAGACAACTTGTATAACCTCTCAGTAGGTAGGGGACTTTTATGACTACAATCTATTAACAATTTGCAGGGGGTTTGTTAAGAGTTCCAATTCCACAAGTTCTTTACACTAATGGGAGAGCACCCCTCCCTACTCCTCAGAATCCTTAAGATCCTTGTGATATGGTTATAGATTGCAAAAAGAAATAAAAAATCAAAAATACAGAAAAAAAACGTTATTGAAGGAAACAAGAGAAATTAAGAATGTCAGTCTGGGTAATGTGGTTCTGCTCACACAGGTTCAAAAGAATATGGATTACAGAGAAATCAGACATATTATGGCTACCACTGAGGGAGGAAATAAATCTGAATCTCTTTATATTATCCAAATTCAGCCAGTATTTTAATTTTAATTTTGAATTTCTACTGGGATCGATGAAAGATGTTATTTTCTGATAAGGTTATGCGACCCTGCTTTTGTCATGACATGACTGCTGCATAATGTTGCAATAAGTTTTTTTAAATCAGAAGCAACAGCTAGTTTAATGAAATAATTTCTTAATGTCTTAGCTATTCAGTATGCTTTATATCAGTTTGTTAAATAAAAAAGACTCAGGAAATGTAGCATTGTGCTTCTGAGAGCTTTTTTTTTTCAGAGAGAAAATGGTAGAAAACAGAATGTGAACATTTGATAATAAAAAAGAATTACTTGATACACAATTTATGTGACCATAATTTTTCAATGTTATGTTTTGAGTCTTCTTATAAACATAACAAAAGTTGTTTTTACCAACAGATTTTTAAACAGCAGGGACATGCTTGTTATTTACTGTTTTGGTATCTTTCCTTCATTTACATAAATACCCCAGAAACCAGCAGTTTAAAACTAATAAAAGCCAGGGCCCTCCATCAAGTGTAATAAAGTTTCACAACCATGAGTTAGACTGTTACAGTGAAAAATAAACCTATATATGTGGTTATGAAGGGCTTTTGGGGGAAACTGTATAATCACATTTCAAAGTTAGAACTTCCCTTTGAAGTAGAAAGGTAATAATAATACTTAACATTTATGCAAAGCATTTTATCTTCTAAACACTCTCCCAACATAAGCTAATTAATCTCGAAGACTTCCCTAAGGAGCAGGTATGATGATCTTCCATTTTACTAGCTAAAAGATTGAATTAGAAATGGCCAGAACACCAAGGGAGAACCAAGAACACTTTGCCAACAGGAATTCTGATGTCCAGACCTTCCTAGTTTAGAACATAGGACTCTGAATCGTTAGTGGTTTAAATTCTCAGTCTTCTCTGTGTTCCTCTCTCCCCTCAAATCATCCACCAGTTGAGCAAAGTAGTGAATATTCCAAGAATTATCCAAATAAGCAGTTCTCAAACTTTTTAAAAATCTCAGTACTCCTTTCCATTCTTAAAAAATTAGTAAGGACTTCCAAAGAGCTTTTGTTTATATGGGTTATGTATAATAATATTGATTATATTAGAAATCAAAACTGATCAGTTTAAAAATATTTATTAACATATTTACAATAATGTAATAAAACTATTATATATTAGCATAAATAATATTTTAATGAAAACTATATTTTCCAAAACAAAAACAATTTTGTGAAGTGTTATTCTTTTACATACTTTTGAAAATCTCTTTAATATTTGGTTTAATGGAGAAAACAGCTGGATTCTTATATCTACTTTTATATTCAATCCATTTTGATATATTGTTTTGGTATAAAGAGATGAAGAAAATCTGACCTCACATATATAGATAATTGGAAAAAGGAGGAGTATTTTAATAGGCAAATAATATCTTAATATCATTATGAGAATAGTTTTGACTTCAGAGATCCCTTGAAAGGGTCTTGGGGATATCCAGGGTTTTGGAGTCACACTTTGAGAACAGCTGCTCAAGGTAACTTCCTAAGGTCTCTGACCTGACTGGTGCCCCTTCGGTTGCACACTTAGAATTCTATATGTAGAGGAGAAACAGCCATACAATTTCAATGTGATCCAACTCTTAAATGTGAAAAAAAAATCCACATTGCTTTCTCATCCCCAGCTCTCTTCCCCTCAATCCCCTCGTCATCTTGGCAATTTAATTTGATTATTTTCCAAATAAGATTTACTATGATTAGACATTTTTTCAAGAGTTGAACAAATCTGTTATGCACATTAAAGCCAGAGGAACAGTAAAATAAAACTAATGAACATTTACAGCTTTGGAAATATAATTAATGTATGGTTGAAGAGCTCTGAAAGATAAACATTTCAATGTTAAAATACTTATTACCTTCCCCATAGGGACAGTCTTGAGAATTAATGAGATAACAAATGTAAAGTGCTTTGAGCTCTTTAGAAGGTAGGTGCTGAATGAATACAAATGATTATTAATTATTATAGCTATTGCATGGTTCCTAATTCATTGGTTGTGATAAAATACATATCTTTATACTTGACATATCTGGACAACACTTATCATCATATAGGCAGGCAGGAAGGAAACAAACCTTTATTAAGCACTTTCTATGTGCCAGATACTGTGTTAAAAATGAGCCAATGCACACGCAGTGCAAATTAGCATCCCCAGTTCCCCTAAGCTGCTGACTTCTCTCTGTTGCAATCTATTTCTTCTCTCTCTCTCTCTCTCTCTCTCTCTCTCTCTCTCTCTCTCTCTGTCTCTTTCTCTCTCTCTCTCTGTCTGTCTCTCTCTCTCTCTGTCTCTTTCTCTTTCTCTCTCTCTCTGTCTGTCTATCTGTCTCTCTCTCTCTCTCATTTCTCAACTCAATTTTGTTTTTTGACAACAAGGCTAATCACAACCCACTGTCTCATCTTTTCAGCCTTCCTGCATTTCCATTTTGCTCCATCATGATAAACTTGAATCAAAGCCTTGAATCTCCTCAGTAAAGGAGTATCCATTTTTGCTTCTTTCTTTTTTTTCCTTTGGTCTGAGAGTTCTTTAGATCCTTCAATTCCCTGTCCTATCAGTCTTATCTCTTAACTCCTTCAGCAGGAGGTATGAGTGAAGCTGCCCACTTATACTTCTGTTGGCATGTAGTTTAATGATTTGCTTTGTTAATAAATGTAGCTTACCCTAAAACAGTACATACACACCCTAATCCTATTTTCATATAATCTAGTTTGGACATAGACCTGAATTTTATATTCTTCTCTATTGTTTTCTTTAAAAACTCAACATAGAATGGACACATATTTCTTACATAAGCAAGCTGCTAAGAAGAATTTCCTTTCCTTTCAATTTCCTCCCAATTCATGGCATCCTACTTCAGAAATAAATGGGACATTTTCCCACACGTGAATAGGTAGAATTTGATGTACAAGCTCTAAAATCTGAAGTCTCCAAAACACTTCCCAGTTTCCCATTTAGAATATTATAATGAAATGCATCAATTCAGATTTCACCAATTTGAAATGTATAATAATTTGGACATGTAATCATAACTTGAATTTTTAAATGACTATGTTTTACCTATTTTTATCTTTGTAATGTGCATAATTCTGCATTATCAATCTATTCCTTAGTTTCTTCATTATCTACCACTTCTTCCAGTATTTCAGTAGTTATATATTCCTAAATGCGAGAAGGAGCAGGAATTTTGTCAATATAAGGAACTCCTACTAACTCATCTAAGACTTAGTAGTGTAGGGAAATTGACAGTCACAGGCCAGCAAGTGTTAGAGGGAGGTTCTGAGTACAAGCCCAGTACTTTAGCCATGGTACATAGTGCATTGCTGCCTCTTTCAATTATATAATCTAAGTGGAAACTATGTTCTTTCAAAAATCTTCTGTAATTCATAGGTTTCATTTAGTCTGACCTTTTGATTATTTGAATGAGGAAGTATTTGTACAGTGTTCATGGAATATATAAAGGGAAAAAAATGCACCTGATTTCAAGTTATATGATCTGGATTAAAATCCTGCCTCTTTATTTCACTTTCTTGGCATAGTTTCCTCATTTATCAAATGAAGTGGAAGGTTTTAAGGTGCCTTCTAGTTCTAAATCCACATAGGAACCTATGATCCATACTCATTCAGAACAGTTTTAACCATATTGTTAAATATAAGATAGGTATGAAGGTCCCCATGTTCTGCAGCAGAGAACTGTGTCTGAAAATAAAACTTTAAGTGTCTGAATCTTGCAGCTTATAGCTGACGACAGAAATCAGAAAGTGACTTCGTTTGAGACAGCAGCAGTGTAGGCCAATGAAGGTAAGGGAGATGAAGCTAGTTCTCTTTGCCAGACGCCTGAGGCTCAGAAGTGCTAATCAAAATTCAAATAAAAAAAGGTCCCTAATAGATTTAACAGTTTTGACTGTTAAGAGAGGGTTCTCACCATGTGAACAATTCCACTGCTGTGCTGAACAAAACCGAGACAGTTTTCTTTTAAAGTCTAGAGCAGATGAGAGACATAAGGAGACAGAGGGTTTCATTTACTCTCAGGACACTACGGTGCCAGTGAACTAATGAGTCTCTGGGACCTTATGCTGCTCTGGCTGGGATTGAGGTTTGACTCTAATGGCTCGTTGTCCTTTCTATCAGTCAAATGTCTGGACAATGGACATCTGAAATGGATTAGAGGGTATCTGGCAACAGGGAAGGGTCATCCTAGTATCTAACTTGGGCAGGAAACCTGGCTAATATACGAGTATTCAACTGCAGGAAAACGAAGGCTGAAACAAAAAGAAACTGGCCAAAATATAAAGTAGGAATGCTCAGCCCAGAGCTAAAGTGAAGTTAAGGAATGACAGAAATTCTATCACAAAAACAAAACCAAAAACTCAACATCCTCAAATATTTTTTAAAATAGGAGGTTAATGTTTATTTAAAACAGAAATCAACATGACTTCAACATTTTGATTTAGCTTTATTTTTTTCCCATTCTCCCACAAAACTAGATCATATTGCAATGTTTCATTAAGGTACTGTTGAAACAAATACTCTGGTTTATACTTGGCACCCTGAATTTTTGACAATTACCTTTAAAAATAGCCAAATATGTGCATTTTACTATTACTAGTGAAAATCCTATCACTGCGGTAAACCACAAGTACTGGAAAGAAAGACTGTTCATTCAATTGACAGGACTGGGGTAATTCTGCAGCTCAAAATAAGAGTATATGCTGCCATCTAGATAAATTCTGTAGCTTTAGTTAGAGCCTAATGGTAGACCGCTAGGGCTCAATCATTTGGAAATGACAACAGAATTTTTTTTGACTTGGTGTAAAGAAAATACAGTAAAGATAAAAAAAAAACCACAACAATAAAAAAAGGAAACAAACAAGGACATTCAGGTTTTGAAAGATGACAGTGATTATAGGGTAAAAAAAAGTTGCTTATTAGAAAAAAATACAGTAGACATATTCCTCTTAGGAATAATAAAAATTCCACAAATTCCACCCCCTCCAAACCTACCTACCTATGAAATTTTAAAAATAGAAGCTTCTTAAATCTGAAGCAATTAAAGACACAGAAATAAAGAAATGATCTCTTTTACTTACTAGATTTTTTTTTCTTTTGGTTGCTTAAAACAAGTTGAGTGCATACAAACAGATACAGAACTACAGTTACAGTTTAACAAATAAATTAAGATTCCTTAATAGCAAATAACAAAGAATATTGTTCCAATTTCTCACACCACCAAGTTTTAATTGACTGCTAGAAGACGAGGAAAAAGTTCTATCTCCTCCTGTCAGTGAGAAAATCATTATTGTTGTTTCCAGATGGGTACCAAGAATGATGGAGTTTGCAGATATCAATGAACTATAATTCTCAGATGAACTTATTCTCATCTTTGGCAATTTGCTCTTCAAATCTTATTTTGTTTTCTGATGTAATTCCCAGGATTGTCTCAATATCATCAATAAACCTCTGTAAAGAACATGAAAACAATATCCATTAGTATTGTAGAAAATGTTCAAACAGCCTTCTTGGCAATCATATCCAGTCTGACAAATCTCCAAGTATGGATGGCTTCTAGGCAGCCCACTGGTCACTCTTCAGAAAAGAGCTCACATAACTTCATTATAAACATAGCTTTTATTTTGCAAGTAGATTTACCTTCCATTATAGGAACAGAGGCTGTACTTGAGTCAGCTTGGAGAAGGTAAAATCCTAGGCTCGGTAGAAGGAATCAAGAGACCTGGTCGTCTGATCACGGCTTACCACTAACTACATAATATTAGTCAAAATACTTAATCTCTCAGTCCTTCAGTTTCCTTGTCTGCAAACTGAAAAAAAAAGCTACTCTAACGACATCATTAGATAAATGAAGGAGTAGATGGGAAATGCTTTTATAAAAAAAGTGACTCAAATCAAATTCTCATTATTATTATATAGAGATAATAATTATAATGTGTTCATTATTACCTAGGGGCAGTGAGATAGCACAGTGGATTGGGTCTTGGTCTTGCAGTCAGGAAGAGCCTTAGTCACTTAACTCACTATGAGATCCTGGGCAAGACCTTTAGCGTCTATTTACCTCAATTTCCTCATCTGTAAAATGAAGATAATAATAACATCTACCTCCCAGGGTTGTTGTGAGCATCAAAGGAGATAATATTTATAGCTGTCATCATTATAAGTTTTATAATTTTGTTTCTTAAAAATATTTTATCTTGTAGGACTAAAAAATTCCTTTCTTCCCCTCCCCACCAGTTATCTGTTTAACTTATAAATAAGTTATTGGGAAAAAATGGACATTTTATATTGATTCCATTTAGGAGACTGGATGAGATGAATAAGAAATAAGGAGATGTGGGTAAAATTTGGCATTGATGGAAAAGTCAAGGTTTAATGGTAAATTTGATTTTATGATGGCCATTTAATCAGGAACTAGAACATGTATAGAAAGGCACGTAAGCCACTTAAGACTTGCCTCAAAAGATGTTCCTTCACCAAAGTGAAACTATAATCATATTTGAAACCTGGTTATTGGAACTTGCCATTTTTAGATGCTACTGGACTATTAAGTGACTGTTCTTCTGAGTCTAACTCCAGGTATGGGCAGCAAGAAAGGCAATCTGAGCCTCAAATCCATGATGCCAGTAAGCTGATGAGATGCTGGTATGAAATGCATAGGTGATCTCAAGGGAAGTGGGGGAGAGCGGCTGTTCAGCATGGGCTGAGGTGGGATTCTCCTGACTCAATTTCCCCATTGACACCTGGCAGACTTTAAGCCTGACTGAATGCAAGTGGATAATCTAATCCTGCCTGGAACTGACATGAAGTTGGGGAGATATTGTATCCCTGCAACGTCCTCACTATTGGTGGCAATTTCCTATAGTCAAAAGGTTTGTAAGCTTAATACCAGATCTATTCAGTTACAGATTATGGGTAGGGGAATACCTGAGATGGAGTCTAAAATTAAGCTATTAGGCTTAGGACTTTAGACCAACAACAGTAAGTTAGGGTCCTTTAATTCTCAGTAATACTGTGGAGACAATGAGGTCAAGAGCTTGTGAAGTTAGAAACATAAATATTATTTATGTTTCAGTTGGTTAACGTTTAAAAAAGATTCTTTTGTGGTCCATATTGTAAATGCTTTAAAAAGAAGTATCACCTGACCAAAAGTTGGGATTGCTTTATCAGTTATAAACTGTGTTAAAAATAAATTTTAAAAAATAAAAAAAAAGAAATAAGGAGATGAAGATGTCTTACAAAACTAGCACCTTTGGCCTTTCAGACTTTTCTTCACACATGTTCGTTTTGTTATTTCAAACCATCTATAGAACCTTGTCTCATCTACAAGCTAGAAAACCATTTAAAGACATTTAAAAACAATTGACCTGTCAATGACTTTGAAAGAGTTTTGGGAATATATATTGTTAAGATTATTCTACTTTTTAGAAGAGAGATAAACCAAACAGGGCGCCTGTTGGAAGGAACTTTTGAGTCATTCAGGCTTTTAAGAGCATTGCCTTGTGGATATTCAAACACAGAAAAAGGCAATAGAAATAGTTTTCACTGAACAGGGGTTTATGAATTCTGCTTGCCTTAGGACTAGGCTAAGAGACCAGCTGGTTCTGGCCTGGGCCTTCTGGTTTTGAATGATCTCCAAATTTGGACATGGCCATCCTCGTCACTGGCAGATTGGTGCCTATGGACAGTTAGTTAACAGATACATTAGACTAGCGATGAGCCATGATGGGAAATAGAACATGTGCCATTTGAGACTAGTGAAAAGTGATGCAGCACTGGTCCCGTTTGGAGAGTGACTGTCTTTAATACGATGGGGCCATATATAATGCTACTAAATATGATCATGAATGTGAAAATGCCCAGAAAATTATAAACCAGCATACAAGAGGAAGCCTATATTATTATCATTATTAAAATGGAACTAGTCTAGAGGAAAATGTATTGAAAAATTCAATGTGTTCAAGTATGGTTGTGCAGCTTTCCGTTTCAGGGGAAGGGAGTTAGGAGGAAAAATGAATGTGGTACTCTGACTTACTTAATCTTGGTTTTTAAGTCGTGGCTGGTTGGCTAATGATGGATTAGAGTTATGCTTACAGGACCATTTTTGTCTAGTTAGGATCATAACCTTCTTTGGTACGATGCTCATTCCTTTTTTCTGAACATTTAAGACTTCCAATCAGTAATCCTGCCCTGAACTTCATCAGCATCCTTGAAATTAGAGGCCTCAGGAAGTCAGAAATGAAAGGACGATTGTAATTAGATAAAACTGGGCTAGAACAAAAGACACGGAACATAATATGGTATTCCAGTGGTCCGTATTAAGACATCTAAGTCATTACCCTTATTAAATTAGCAAGTTTTAGAACTGGAACAGGCATTAGACATCATTTAAAGAGAAAGGAAACTTAGGCGCACAGAAATTAAGCCTATCTTCTTATGACTTCATTGAGTATGACTCTTAAATTTCTTAGGAAATAACCAATCAGTCGGTAGTATTATTTAAAATATATTTTTAGCTTATGATTCTGATTGTCACAGGCTTTTGGCCTCAATGTTACATTCTAGTGGACTCTCTCACTTTTGGAATGTGGAAACGTAGGTTTGGAAATAGCATTAAGTTAAAGTGAGTCTACTAGATTTCAAAGGAAAAGTTTCAAACTATTAAATTTAACTAACCGGTTCAGTGGGAACCTTACAATATTGACCCTCCACATTGTAAAATATGTACTGCTAACAATAAAAAAGGATGGTTTAGCACTTGTTTACAATACAGCATGAGGTATTTTCAGCCCTTGTACAGAAATTAACCAGGATCGCTAGTTAATTAACACCTCACCTTAAAATTGGTCTCGCCTTGCATATTAGGTGATGATATTTCTTGATGGATGATGAAGAGATTGTGAGCAAAGGTCATGAGGACCCCCTGGAGATCCTCTCCGATTGTTCTGTTAATGATATCCAAACAAATGAGTTTACCAATGATTCCCCTCACATGCTTAAAAACAATCACCCTCTCATTTGTGCCTGTCTGGTGATGGAATTTAATGAGTATTTTCAATCTCACAAGGTGGCAATCTTCAGGGAGATATGAAAGATGAAGCTCCATTTTAACTTGTCAACAAAAAGGATTTGTGTAATAAATATTTTTTATTAATCAACTTAGCAGAAGATAGCAATAGGTTCAGTTATTCCAAGCAAAAGACTACCACTGAGCTAGGCTAGTGGTATGAGCTCATAGGTTTTTTAAAGTTTAAATTACTCTAACAGAACTGTTGCTATGCATACAAATATAATTCATGGCTGACATAATTCTTTTGAATATAGAGACGTAGGAACCTCAGCATTGTTGAGACTTTTGCTATGTCCTTGCTTCCACACAATAGAATTATGATTTTCTTTGGTGGTCTACGTTTTCTTTCATACTCATAGGCTGCTATCTAGCTGTGCTACGAAGGGGAAATACCGCATTAACTTACTACATTCACAACAAGCCTATACACAAACTCTTCACACTTTAGCTGTAGGCACAAAATAATCATAAGATGACCTTTCAAGTCTCTTCCTACTTTAAGATTCTGATCTATAGTAGTAAGAACTCATATTTATAAGGTTCTTTTCTCATAACAAACTTGTAAGAAAGATACTGGAAATATAATTTCCGGATTTTTTTCAGAAAGGAAATAAGCTCAGTTAATATTCTACTGTTTTGCATACCTGTGTTTTGCATTGACTTCTCTGAAATCTAGTTACTTGACAGTTAAGGCTTTTTGCTCTTTTCCTATGTCATAAAAATCATTGAAATGAAGAGTTGGAAGGTATCTCAGAGGCCATCAAAGTCTAACTTCAGCAGCAATATCCTTTTCAAAATTCCTGACAAGCCTCTGATTCAAGATCTCGTGATGGGGGATTCGCTACTTTTCAAGATAGTTCCTTTCATTTTTAGATAATTCTGACTTTTAGGAAGTTTTTTACCTTTTATTTGAGCAGAAGTTTGTTTTTCATTAACACGCTGGTCTTGATTTTGCCCCGTGGGGCCAAGCAGAACTGCTCTAATCTCTTTTCCATATGATCAGACTTCAAACATTTGAAACCGTCTATCCTGACCTGCCCTTCCTTACATTCTCCCCACCAAGTCTTCTTTTCCCTCTACTAAAACTCCTTAGATACTCCCATGCTGCAGTTTGGCATCCCTTCATCATCCTGGCTACCATCTTTTAGATACAGTTCAACTCATCAATGTCTCTTCTAAAATACGACACTCCAAAGTATGCACAATACTGCAGATGTCATCTGGTCAAAGCAACTAAGCTAACATGCTTACAACGTTAAAGGATGGATGTGGATCCTTTATTTGTATTAATGTAGTCTAACTTTGAATTTTCCCCTAGACACAATGCAGCTCATTGTTTGTCTTTAACACACTTTGGTGGGATTGAATTGGCTGCCACATCAAGGACAACATCCTGAGCTTTCAGTCAATGGAAGCCTTTAGATCCTTTTCTAACCTTTTCTCTTCCTTAGATCCTTGTCACAGAAATTACTTTCTATCCTTGTCTCTCTAGCCTGTTCTTACACAATTGAACTTTTGAAACCAAGTCTTTGTGAAGGTGAAGATTTAGGGAACAGTGGTACAAGTAACTGAGTGCACAAACTTAAAACAAATACACACTTTGATCATGAGAAACTGCCCTAGACACCCGTCCTCAGTCCTAAACTCCTCTTACTAATGACTTTTTCCATTATCTGACAGCCTAGTATCCTTACCATCATGAGACCTCCTGTTCACCAGGAGGTGGTTAGAGGTATTTTCATACTTAGGAAACTTGAAAAGAAAGCCATAGCAAGTTTTGTCAGCTGATCATCCAATCAATCAACATGCATAAAGTACTTACTCTGTGCTAGGCAATTGGGAACAAAGAAAGGCAAAAGTGCAAAATTATTCTCTTTGAGGAACTTACATACTCATGACAGAGAACACCAAATATGTAAGTATTTACACGAAACACATGGAGAAGAAGGCAGGTAACCTTAGAGGGAGGGGCATAAGTGGCTGAAGGGACTGGGAAGGCATTCTTCTGAGAGACCAGAACCTTCTGGCATTGCATTGGGAAAGGTTTTTATAATTTAAAAGAAGAAATGGGGAAAGTATAAGAAATAGCTGTAAGACAGACTCCAAGTATCAAAAGAGAAGTTCAATGAATTGCTAAAGAAAAGTTCTTAAGAGAAATCTTTGATCTTGGGTCTGCTCAAGCCAACTCCTACTCACTAAACTCCACTAGCTCCCATTATAGGCATGTTGGTTCCCCTATTAGTATGAAAGCTCCTTAAAAGCAGGACCTGATTGCTTTTGGCTTTCTTTGCATTCCCAGTACTTAGCCCACTGCCTAAAACTACATTTCTTTCCCTACAGGAGACACTAATCTGCTCACAGATATAGGTCTAGATTTGTGTAAGCCAGGTAAAGAAACCCCTAATGCCTTTACTTAACTAATGTGTTTGCTTAGGTTCCTAATCTTTGAGATCTGCCCTATTCCAAACCTTTACTACCTTCCTAGATGTCCTGACCATTTCCTGATCTCTGATAACCACAAAGTCCTTGTCAACCTCGAGGCACTTCTTGCTTGGTTCCCTGAGTTCCTTCCCAGTGACTGGCTCTCTTTTGCATCCTAGGGTACTAGAGTGAGAAATTTGAAGAGAAAGGAACAAAAAAATGGCTCACCACTGGCTTCCAGGCCCTAATTAAAAATTGCTATTTTCTGCAGGGAAGGTAAAAGCTTGAGGATTGGACCTGAGGGACAGCTGAGGGATGGGAGTCAAATCAAAGCTGTTTTCATGTATATGCTCATAGTAGGTTTATCCTACCATTATAGACGGTGAGAAAAACTTGAACCCAGTATTCTAACTGCATCTTGTTTGCTTATTTCTTGTTACAAAATAAGAACAAATAGAAAGCTAAAGTGATCTGCATGGGCATGAATAGCTTAAGGGGCACCTAAACAAACAGAAGAAGGCTAAAGAACAGACAGGTTATTTGTCATCAAAGGCAGCACTTTTTTGGAAAAGCACTGAATATTCACATGACATCAGGAGAGGAGTTCTGAAATCCCTTTCAACTCTAAAATGTCTAGGTTCTATGACTAAAACAATATCCTTAGTACACTGCTAATTCCACGAAGAACAAGATTTCCTGGAGACAAATGCAAAAATAGGGATGAATTGAGGAAAAGCAAATCTGTAGGAGCCAGCCATAGTGAACACCTATGGAAGACTGCCTGAAGTCACTAAGAGGATTAAATAAGGGGGGAAGGGGGACTCTGCCATTTTATGGAACCTTGTGAGCCCTTTTCTGAGCATTCCAGTGAAAGGGCTTCCCACCTGAGCAGGGAATGTGTCGTGTTTACTTGCATATTTGTCATATTGGTATGTTATAATACTATATTACACACTTTCTGAAGAAAAAGGCTATGCTTTATTCACTTATGTCTACCACAGTGCCCTGCAAAGAGCTGAAGAAGGAATCTGTGGGTCACACCCTTAATTGTCTTCTTCCCTCCCCCAGCTCCCTGTCAGTTTGCTAAGGAAAATAGGGCCTCTGTGGACTCTGGACAATGCAGAAAAAAGGGTAGCTAAGTGATGTGTATAAAACAGAGCAGGCTCTCAATCCTTTGATTTCTTCACTGCTTCAGAGAACAGCTGAGATGAGTAGAGAGAGATACCTCTGCTGGACTGTTTGAGGATATACTCAGGATATACTGAGGTTGAAAAGGGGTTGCTACATTTGGAAATTGGCCTCTACTAGGTAATAGGAGCATGGGGGCAATGGACTTAAGCACAGGAGAGAGACCAGTTGGGGCTGAGGGTACTTGTGATATTTGGCCTTAGGGTTTTCCTCTTGGGCTCTGATTGTGGAGCATGTGACTGTTCACGGAAATGTGTGTCAACCTGAGGTTGGGGCTCATGCTGCATCAGAATCCAGACGCCACACACTGCAAGTGGGAAAGCAATGGTGAAAGCCATGGTCAAATGCTTAATGTTGCTTTTTTGGACCATCCCAGCTGAGATTATTCCCAGCTTCCCTTCTTCAGAGATGGATGCTCACAGCAATGTTGGCATTGGGCATATGTAACATACATGTGTTTGTGTGTATGTGTGCTTGTGTAGATAGCTGTTACAACTAACCTTTTGGCAATAAATCAATCATATTTTTAAAAACCAATGTGTTGAAGGGCCACTTTATGCAATACCATCTGTTTCTCTATGCAAAATTAAATGATCTTTCAAAAAATCAGCACTTTGATTAAAATATATAAAAGCAGAATTGCTTTCAGTTGCAAAGGTCCATTTCTTTGTTTAACTGTACCCAAATATTTCATACTCACAATATGCCCAATTTATACCTCTTCTGAGTTTCAAATAATAAAAAAATTGTTCCTTCTTTTTCCTGCAAAATTGGAGAAGAAATACCTTATTTTTTCTTAAAGAAAACATAAAGAAAACATTCAACTTAATACCACTCAAAGCATGAAATGAAGTAACTTTATCAAATGGAGGAGGGATAAAATTTTGTGACTGTGTGTGTGTGTGTGCAGCTCCAGAAAGCAGATCTACCACAGATCAGCTGACATTATAAGGAGACCCATTATAAACATCTTTCAAGTATTATCATGATCCAAGAACATAATGAATTGTCTTCTGGTAGTAATAATCTCCCTCTCTCCAGAAGCACTCAAGAAGAGACAGCCTCTGAGATGTTGAGGAAGGAATCCCTGAGTTAGGTGGCAGGTTGGATGAAATGACCTTTAAGGTGCCTTCCAATTCTATGATTCTATGCTTCTAATTACTAACACATCTAATTACATACTGTCTTGCACATAGCAAATACTTAATAAATGTCTGTGGAATTGAATTGCAACCAATCACTTTCAGTGAGAGCTTCATATTTCAGGATTTCTTCACTGACACATAGGTTACATCTTCCTTTGTAGTGGACGAAGGTTGTCAGATTTGGCTCTAGACTGACCAGATATTTTAGTAGCATCACCTATAATCAAATACTAGAAATGTTTTTATATGGCCAAAACATCCCATAAGTGTCCTGTCTCATGCATCTGCAGACCACTGGGTGCCCTTTATGAGGTGAGAATATTTTCCCTAGTCACCAAGCTAAATGTAGTAACTAAAGTGAATGGCTTATTCAGTTTTCTTTTGAGGTTTGTTCCATTTTTTAAAATGAGTTTACATTTAAGTTCAGACAAGATTGTCATGCAAAATAATAAAGCAAAGGTGGATATGTTTTCATCTAAAATTCCTTCCCAAGCACCCAGTCCCCCCTTACCATTTCCTAGATACCAGCATCCCCTCCAAAGGTCTCTTGTCTGGGGCTGTCTTTTCTGGCAGCTTCCCATGACCTTGATTTTTCTATTCTCTTACCTTCATCCCCTCCTATATGAATCTCTCCTGTGCACCATTTTCTCTAGCAATTGAAATGCAATATGGTAAACTAATAACTGCTACAGTAACAATGACTGACAACTTGTCGTCTTACCTGTGTGTGGGGTATTTGCATTTACACAGAAAACCTTGTAATATGGCAATATTCTAACCCCAGAGCTAAGGCTATGAAGCAGCGAGGTGGTGCAGGAGGTAGAATGCTGGACCTGTAGTCATGAAGATCTCGGTCATTCAGATTCAGCCTCAGGCACTTTACTATTATGTGACCTTGAGCAAGTCACTTAATTTCTGTCTCCTTCAATTTCCTCAAGTGTAAAATGGGGATAATAAAAGCACCTATTTTCTAGGGTTGTCCTGAGGTTCAAATGAGAAAATATTTGTAAAGTGCTTAGCATAGTGCCTGACACATAGTAGGCATTTTTCCCCCTCCCTCCAAGGGAATGAATCTCTTGTAGCCAGTGAATTCTGGATCCTAACAGAATTAGGTCCAGACTGTGGATATTTAAAAATAAAACAAAACAAAACTTTTTACGAAACAATATAGTTTGCTTTACCTCTGACTAATTAGAAAACAGGCAACTTCTGAAGGTAAGTTTTAAGAATTTGTTTACCATGCTAATGGATTCAGGAAAAAACAAATACTGAAATAGCAATATATTTAATCAGAACAGAAACGAATAATAAGGCATCAGAAAATAACCCTGCTCACTTTCCGGAAAGGGTATTTTGGAACTCAAGTTCTACCAAAACCCATGGCTCTCATAGGGAAGGCAGAAGCAAAAGCTTAGTACCCTCATTATTCTCTTGCAGCAGTTTCAGGGCTAAAAATGAGGAATTCAGTGACGGATCAAGTCTGAACTAAACTGAATTGATAGCCTGCTTCTCCGTGGTCACTATTTCCAATGGAACTGCCTTCTTAGCTTTCCTGAGACATTACTTGCTTTTCCTGCCAACTTTTCCTCAGCCAGGATGCCACAGCTTCTCTCTTTTGTGGGACCTTATGAATACTTGAGACCAATTCCGAGATGCTGTCAGTGCCTCACATGGTCAGGAACCTTGCAGAGGCCACCATTATGGCTTTCTCTCATTACTTTTTTCTGTCAGTTCTCCTGATGCCAATCATCCTGTCTTGTGGGCCCGAAGGCCTCATGGAAGTAGAGTCCTCCTCCCAAAGTGCGTTCTTGTTCTTAATCTGTCATTGTAGGAAATGTAGTCCCTTTTTTCTCTTTTGATGTCCAGTCATTCTCGTTTATGGCCAACTCTTCATGACCCCATTGGGGGTTTTCTTGGCATATATACTGGAGCAGTTTTCCATTTCCTCTTCCAACTCATTCTGCAGAGGAGGAAATTGAGGCAAACAGGGTGAAGTGATTTGTCTGGGGTCATGTGGCTAGTAAATGTCTGAGGCCAGATTTGAACTCAGGAAGATGAGTCTTCCTGACTCCAGGTCCAGCATTCCATCCACTGCACAACCTAGATGTCTTTTTCCTCTCTTAGCCATGTCTATTATATCCTCCCTGCTGTAAAAAAAGAAAAAAATTCATTCCCTGAAAGTGATACTGAGTACACATGGTAAAGACAACATACAACTATTAAGTTACATATTGTATAGTTACAGGTAAAATATTCTAAATAAAAAAGAGTCACATACAAATACATGGTACATGATTTCTACATTAAAGCTATATACTATATACCAAATACATAGGGCACATGCAGACATGTTATACATAGCATCACATTAGGATTTTAATTTTTATTTCACCAGTGAGCACCAACCTCTTCTGATCACCTTATTTTGATTGATACTTATCACCTTAACAATATCAGTAATCAGTTAAGTCACTGGTCATACAACCTTCAAACTTCTGTAGCCATCAGCTTTCACATCTGACCCGCTGTGGATTGGTCAGTAGCTTTATATTTACTAGCCCCTAGTTCTAATTTTGGGTCAGGGGATGACTCAGGATGAATGGTGATGTCTTCAGACCCCAATAAATCAGACTATAGGTGGCCCCTCTTCTCTTGGGACCTCTACACATGGAGTGCTAGACAGAAAAGGAAACAGCTTCTGCACTTGTTCTCCCTGTTTCTGCACAGAAATCCTTTTCAGCCCGTCTTTTTGACAAATTTTTGTAACCACCAATAGGGTGACAATATAGAGTTTCCTCTTCATCTAGAACTTGACACATGTCTTCCTCCTTTAGAGTATCATCAAATACCAATTGTTGATCTGAAACTGTTTCAAGACTCTCTTTTAGAACCTGCATCCTTGATTCTCTATTACTTCTCTTGACCTACTCACCAAGGAGTCCAATGCTCCCCATGTGGGGATTAAGTGGTTAAAACATAACATTTTAGTAGGTCCTTAATCATTCTTTAGGTCTATTTCATAAACTGACAGTCAATATTTCAACTATTTGGTATGTAGTGGCTCTCAACCAGTTCACTCACTCACTTATGGTTTGTGGTTTGTTTCGATGCTGATTTCATATCAGGTCTTGATTCCCTGACTGGAGTTCCCAATAGCAAAGTGGAGCATCATATGATGCCTGTTCCTCCTTATGCTGTTCTAAGCTGAGATCATAGATAGATAATTTGACTCCTTCAGTTGAGCAAATAATGCATTAGTTGTGAGTCTCCTCATTTTCCTCATCTTCAGACACTCTAAAGCACAAATAAGCAGCCATGACTCTTGCTAAAACATCAACAAGAAGTAAAATCCATGGCATCATACTCGGCAGAATTAAATAAAAGCAGTGGAAGGGCCATATTCTAGTTCCATTGGGTCTCTTGTCCAGGGTCCGGGTTCTCCAGAATGTTTAGCAAAATCAGTTAAAATGCTCTGGCTTTGGGTATTTTTGTGAATGACTTGTTGTTACTGTTGGTCCTTCATTTTCAAAGAGGACATCATGGGTTGATGTCTTGACTTGAATCTAAATTGGATTTAAGTGAGGCAGTTACACAAAATCATCAGCCTCACTCTCTCTTCCAGAGCAAAGCACAGCGCTAGATTTTTTGATGTCTGTCAAATCAAGGACCTCCCTGAAGAGTTTACTCTTAAAATGACAGAATCACAGATTCTCAGAGTTGTAAGGGACCTCTAATGCCATCTAGTTCATACTATACCTGAATCCCTTCTACATTTAACAGACAAGTGGTCATTTAGCCTTTAGGCCTCTAGAGAAGGGGAACCAACTATCTATCTAGGCTTTTCCCTATTTCACTTCTGGATAGCCCTATCTGTTAGAAAAATTTCCCCTTATTTATATACTTTGTTTTTGTTTATATTGTCAGAATTTGCCTCTTTGCAACTTCTACCCATCATTCTTCATTCTGTCCTCTGGGATCACACTCTTGCATGCAACAACTCTTTCAAACACTTGAAGACAGCTATCACGTGCCCCTTTTCTTCTCCAGATGAAACATCCTCAGTTTCTTCAGTTAGTTCTCCTGTTGTTTGATCTGAGAGCCTTCACTATGTTCATTGTGTTTCTCTTGGCATATTCCATCTTATTAATGTAAGGTCCAGAACTCCAGATCCCTCAGGGGCAGGTAAACGGAACTATCCCTTTCCTAATCCTTGAGACTGCCTGTCTTAAGGCATTCTAAGACTTCTTGGCTGTCATATCACAGCATTAGCCTATTGAAAAATCCTATGACTTGGCCACCAACTATGAAACTTTAAATTTCTAACCTTTACTTTTATCTTATTAGATTCCAGCCAATGTTTTAGTCCGTTGACGTTTGAGGTCATGTCTCCGATATCTGGTTTGATAGCTATCCTTCCTAGCTTTGTGTTATTTGCACATTTGATAATCATTCCATCTATACCTATATCCAATTCATGGATAACAACACAGGGTCAAGCACAGGACCCTGGAACACTCAACTAGAGAAGTGCTTTCTAAATAACACCAAGCCACTAATGGTCAGCACACTTTGGGGCTGGTCATTCAATCAGTTCAGAAGACACTTGTTCTGTCGTCTAGATCAGTTGTCTCCAAAGTGGAGGCTAGGTTTTAACCCCAAAGGTGGCCTGACCCCAAGGGATATGTGATCAACCAATAAGAGAGTAGGAAGATGAGTCACTCCCCAGTCTCTTCCCAATAGCCAATCACAGAGTTTATTTCCGATAAAACCACACCTATTCTTGTCCCCTAACATTCCCCTACTCTACCCATTCCCTCTGCTGTACACTTAGTTCCCACTATCCCTACTTCTACAGCATGCATCTTGCCATTAGGGTAGTTTCAAAACTAACCTCCACCCAGGCACCCACAGCTGCAGTTGCACAGTTAGCATTGGAACCCACCTCCTATATGCCCAACCTGCCCCTTTCCCTTAGATCACCTCATGGCATTGAAGATAGGCATGTGAGGGTAGACTTTGCCTCTAGGGCAGTGACTGGGTGGTTAAGAGCCATGCCTCTCTTCTTCTCCCCACCCCCTTTTCATTTTGGGTACGACAGAGTGAGCTGTAGAGGTTTGCAATATGTGTCACAGATTTTATTACATTTTGTTTCCTCCCAAACCCTTCCTTCTTCCATATTTCCATATTTCTGTTGAGGGTGCCACCATATTTCCATATATCCAAGTTTGCCATCTTGGTTTCATTTTCAACTACTCACTCGTCATCATGCCTGAACTATGGCAATGACCTAATTGTTTTCCTTGCACTTAATTCTGCCCTTGTCTCTAATCCACCCCCCACATAGCTGTCAAAGTGATTTTCCTAAACCAGTCTCTTCCTTACTCAAAAACTCCTGTGGCTCCCTATTGACAAAGATTAAGTATTTCATCTTTACTTCATGTTTTTAAAAGTCTATTTTTTGTGTAAAATTTAGTACAGTAATACATGAATATAACTAGGAAATAGGTAAGTATAAATATATTGGAGGGGTTTGCCTAATTTTTTTTAACCAATGGTGGTGTGCAATAAAAAAGTTGGAGACTTGCTCTGAAGCTTCTCTAGAAGGTCTCTCTGCTTCTTTTCCACAACAGCTGGAACAACGCTGGCTAATCATTTGCTAAAATCTAGTTTAAATGACATCTATAACACTTCCCAGTCTGCCAATCTAGTAACTCTGGCATAAAAGGAAAGGAGGCTAGTCTGGATTCCTGCAGTACCAGTACAGGTAACTTTCAATCCCCAAGCATTTATGAAGCCTGTGATGTGCTAGGCACTGTGCTTGGTGCTGAGGATACAAAGATACAAAGAATATAGCTTACATGCTAAAGGGGGAGTAAACATATACATATTTAAGCTATACAGTGAAACTTTGACCTAAAGCATCTATCTCAATCCTGGACAGACTTCAGGTAGATTATAGGTATAATCAGTTGTGGACCTTTGTATACTTAAAGTCAAACCATGTGGATTTTTAATTTTTTGCATATTTTATTGATATGTTATGTTTTTATATCAGTTTTATTTCTGAATACATCCCTCCCCTACAAGGGAATGGATGAGCCATCATCCCTTGTAACAAAGAATTTTTGTCTACCCCTCTGTTTCTTAGCCAATACCAAGTGGTTTTGATAATTGCTGCTTTATAATACAATTTGAGGTCTGGTAGCGCTAGGCCACCTTCCCAAGCATTTCTTTTCATTAGTCCCTTTGATATTCTGGACCTTTTGTTCTTCCAAATGAATTTTGATATTATTTTATTCAGGTCTAGAAAATAATTATGTGATAGTTTAATTGGTATGGCACTAAATAAGTAGATTAATTTAGGTAGAATTGTCATTTTTATTATATTAGCTCGGCCTACCCATCTTTTTCCACTTACTTAAATCTGACTTTCTTTGTGCAAAAAGTGTCTTGTAATTGTGTTCATATAATCCCTGGGTTTGTTTTGGCAGGTAAACTCCTAAGTATTTTATAGTGTCTACTCTAGCTTTAAATGGGGTTTCTCTTTCTATCTCTTGCTGTTGGACTTGGTTGCTAATATACAGGAATGCAGAAGATTTGTGCGGGTTTATTTTGTAACCTGCAACTTTGCCAAAGTTGTTTATTATTTCAAGTAGTTTTTTACTTGAATCTCTGGGATTCTCTAAGTATATCATCATGTCATCTGCAAAGAGTGATAACTTAGTTTCTTCTTTGGCTATTCTTATTCCTTCAATTTCTTTATCTTGTCTAATTGCTACCGCTAACATTTCTAGTACCATATTGAATAATAGTGGCGACCGTGGGCATCCTTGTTTCACCCCTGATCTTACTGGAAATGCATCTAGCTTATCCCCATTGCATATAATGCTTGCTGAAGGTTTTAGGTAGATACTGCTTATTATTTTATGGAAAGTTCCCTTTATTCCTATGTTCTCCAGTGTTTTTAATAGGCTAAGAATTTTTGAAATAAGAAAAAAAACCAGCTAATCAAAACTGTCCAATATATCAAACAATCTGACAGAATATTCAATATTCTATATCCATAATTCCCCACCCCTGAAAAGAAAGGAGGGAGATACATTTTCTCAGCTTTCTCTAAGGTCAGGCTTCTTGGTTAATATAATCACACAGCATTCCATTTCGTTCTTTTACTTTTTCCATTGACATTGTTATAGCCATTATGTGCACTGTTTTCCTGATTCTGCTTATGTAAATATTCCCAAGCTTCCCTGAATTCTTCATATTTGTTGTCGGTGCAGTAATATTCCATTATACTCATGTGCCACAATTTGTTTAGCATTTCCACAATCGAGCATCTACTTGTTCCCAGTTATTTGCTACGACAAAAATTATGGTTGTGTCTGTCTGGGACCTCCTTGGGTTACATGCCAGCAGTGGGCACTCTGAGTCAAAAGACATGGACATCTTGGTCACTTTTTAAGAATAATTCCAAATTGTTTTCCAGTATTATTAGATCAATCCACTGTTTCCTCAATGGTATATTAGTGTAACTATCTTTCCATAGCTCTTCGACATTGACTATTACATCTTTTATGAGCTTTGCTAATTTTCTAGATTTGAGGTGTTTTGAGTTGTATTTCTCTAATTATTAGTGACTTGAAGCAATCTTCCATATGATTCTAAATAGTGTGCAGTTTTTGTTTTGAGAACTATTTGTTCCCTGGTGATTTTAAAAATGGTAAATTTGCTTATCTGGCTTGCTTTTCCCTTATCCAATTAGGAAACTGGGAACTTAGCTAGTTATTCAGTTACTTGCTTGGCTAACAGATCCAGACAAGGAATAGTATCAAAACAGTAAAGCATTTCATCTGTACAGAAACGAATAGTAAAGCAAAAAGAAACAATTTTATTCACAGAGAGGGTAGAGTTTCATTGTCCCTTTCCTTCAGAGAGATCTGCAACTTAAGTGATGCTAAAATTTACGATTTTGAAAGGGATGACACAGGTAAAGTCTCAGCAGGGTCCAGGACAGGTCTCAGGGCTGGAGATGAAGATTTCACTATAGTGCCAAGGCTATGTTTGATTGCTTGCCTGCTTCTTGGTCTATGTCTCCAATATAGCTCCTGACTTGGCTTACCCTAGATGCTACTTGATGCTTGTGGTCAGTTGTAATATTTTCCACATTCAGGATATTTCATTGTCCTTAGCTCTGTCAAGTTTCAAAGATGCTGAAGCATTCATGAATTCTTAGACACTTCCATTTCCCTACATGGCCATGAACCTGACAGAGAGCATCATTACTCATAC
Organism: Bettongia penicillata ogilbyi; assembly: GCA_023548195.1. NCBI lineage: Eukaryota > Metazoa > Chordata > Mammalia > Diprotodontia > Potoroidae > Bettongia > Bettongia penicillata. Next base: position 559,729 of record JAJHZJ010000148.1, read on the forward strand.
ATCAAACAACCTGTTTTATGGCCACACATGGTCTCATGGAAAAGGAAATCCTGGTTCTCCCAGTGAGGGTTTCCATTTTGAATCTTTTCTGGGCCTCTGCCATGCCTTGGATGCTCTATTTCATTCAGAAACTTCAGGCATCAGAATGTAGGGTCTAGAGCAATATGAGACCTCAGAGCTCAAAGCTCTCATTTGACAGGTAAGAAAATTGAAGGTCAAGAGAAATTAAGTGACTTCCCCAAGTAACACAGGATGTTACACAGGTAGTAAGTAGTGTTGGGATTGAATCAATTTCTTGACCCTTGTTCATATCACTACAACACAGCTGCATGATGACAGCTGGTGGGGGAGAGAGACATTTAGAAGGGCAGGGAAAAACCACCAAATGACATCACATAAGGAACTACGAATTTGCCTACAGAGATAAGTACAACCATGGTCCCAGAAGTCTTTGGCGCACACACACACACACACACACACACACACACACACACACACACACTTTCTCTCCCTATCTTTCACACATACACATTCATTTATTTATATCATTTATCTATCTATTCACATAACACAACACATCCTAACATGATTATTTTCATTACCTGGCAGCCATTATAGGGCTCATTTAGTTTAAGGATCAGTGGGAGGATTGCAGTAGCTTCAGTCTAGTTGGTAGAAATGAAAACTTACCAGGGCTGAACCCAATCTCAATGAATTCACTTCCCAAGGAAAACATGTCGATTGAGGCTTTGAAAAGAAAAAAGTCATTTGATGTTTCTTCAAAAGAATGAGACCAGCACATTATAAGCAGTGGAAATGATCTTGTATAGGGAAAATGGACTCATGGATTCTGCCCATTTCTGTATTTATTTCTCATATTGCTTAATTGTACTCTTTCATTCAAGTCCTCTTAAGTTAACATAGATGGCTAACAACTTGGCTACTTCTTATTAACTTTGAATCTTGGAGGCTCCTTTGGATCTTTTTATATTTCTACCATCCAAATAACTCATTGCTTAGCTACAGGATTAAAAGCCAGTCCTGACTGAGATGGTGCCTTCTAGATATACTGAGCTAGTTTATTGACAATTCTAACTTGAACCTCTTTTCTGGAGATGTAGATTTCTCTGTAGGGCTACTTCTACACTTTCTATAATTTCTTCAATAGTTTCTTTGTCAGGTCTGCAGGTCTGGGTCATCTCAGTCAGCGCACTTATCATAACTGACCTTGTCCTCTGACTATCACTGTTGAATAATTACATCATATTTAATTTTCTCCTCTGCATGCATCTCAATAGACAAGGCATTAGACATTTTTTCTTTCTTCTCCTATCCAGTGGATAATGGGTCACACGTATTTCTGGAAAGGTTCCTCCATCTCCAAAAACCTCTAGTAATCTAGGTGTCTGACCTTTCTGATACCTAGATGGGGGAGGTTCTCTTCATGATCAGACTAGAACATTTTGTTTTGACCTCTGTAACCTTGCCCTTTCTTCAGCTTCAAGTTGGTACTGACAAAATGAGTTAGAGCAGACAAAAAGCTGGGCAGTGCCGATGGCTGAGTGGGGAGGAGTTTCCTAGGCAACAGCATGGGGCCAGGGATGAAGAAGGTCATAGGGAGCCGAGGTTACAATGAAATGACGGTTTGTACAAAAATGCACACAAACACACACACCACACACACGCACACACACCACACACAAGTGCACACATACATGCACACACATATACATAGGTACGCGCACACACCACACACAGACACACACACACATATACACACACACCCCAAACCACTTTCAGATCCAACTCTACCACAGACTGACTCTGCAATGTTATAGAAATTCTTTAGTTTCCTAAAAACTGAACCTTTTTTATTCTGCAGTTTGTAGACAGTAACATTTATATCCATGTGTTTGTTGCTCTCCGTCCTTATTAACTCATTGAAATAGCTTTGTAAAGTCTCCAAAGTGTTTTACATACATAATGCCATGTGATTGTTACAAAACAAACCAACCCACCCTGTGGGGTAGGGGGTAAATGAGACTGAGAGGTTTAGTTACTTGGACAAGAAAATAAAGCTAATGCTTAACATGATGGTGGTTCTAAAAAGACACCTAGAAGAAGCATTTCATTTAAAGTGGAAACTCCCCCCCCAACCTCCATTCAAAGGTTTTCCTAAGGGATAACACTGTAAGAAGTCATAGATACTTATCTAATACATGGGGAAAGGTTCTAAGGAAGGAAAAATGGATGGTCTGTTGGACTTTTGAGTAGTCATGTAACCCACAAGGAAATTTCTTGTGCCAGATTTTTATTATCACACCATTTTAGTATCTCTCTTTTAATGTTTTTTTCCCTTTGCTTCCTTTTGGAAATTTCTACTTTTTATTCTTTCTTTTCCTTCTTCTTTTTATGATTTTCACATGTCCTATACCTTTTTTCTCTTCTCTCTCTTCTCTGGATTTTTCTGAACTGGCTAATTGTTCAGTAGGTAAGACAAGACTTGAAGTCAAGAAGACCTGAGTTTAAATCCCTTCCTGGAAGACATCTATCTATGTGAACCCAGGGAAGTCACTTAACCTCTCTCAAACATTAGTTTCTTCATCTGTAGTAGTACTTACTTCACAAGATTGTTGTAAGGCTTAAATGAAATAGCATATTTTTTTCCTTTTTTTTTCTTTTTTAATAATTACTTTGTTTTCAGTGTCCTATAATTACCTCCATGTATCTTACTCCTCCTCCTCTTTTCCCCCTTCCACCCCTCCCTCCCTGAGATGGCATGCGATCTTATATGGGTTCTACACATGCATTCCTATTACATACAATTTCACCATAGTCATGTTGCACAGAAGAATGAAAATGAATGGGAGAAACCATAAAACAAAACAAAACATAACACAAAAGAAAATGGCCTGCTTCATTCTGCGATCCAATTCCATAGTTCTTTCTCTGGATGTGGAAAGCAGAGATAACATACTTAAAATACTTTGTAAACCTTAAAGTATTATATCAGTGCTAGTTATTTAATTTTGCTTCTTCTCTCCCAACTGTTTTTTAATTCCACTCCATTTTTTTCTTTTATCCCCACTTTCCTCTGGGAACCCAGTTTTCATGTCTGCCTCAGGGGCAAGTACATTGTTAGGCAGTTGAAGTTCATCTTTGGAACCCCTAGGCCTCCCTCCCTCCACCTTCTGGCTTCCTTCCACTCTCTAGGTACCACCTCTACATTTTCTCCTCTCTTTTCCTTCGGAATGTAACTTCAAGAAAATATCCAATAAATTCAAATCACCCTAAGGTGTAAATGACTGATGAGGTCTAAGTGTGCAGGCCAGATCTTTTAAACCAAATGTGGAATTATGGGATTTCAATAATCAGTAAATAAATGGGAAAGTACCTTTTGGCAGGGTGGGGTAGCAAGAAAACTTCAGTGTCCCTCAAATTGTTCCTTCCCTGCTTTGAGGAATCTTGAGTGATTAGAATAACCTTGAGGCTGATAAAACACCATGTTAAGTTTTGGCACCAGGACACAGGAAAAGTGTTTCTGTTCAATCATTTGGGGAATAAAACTTTAATTCCAGAGGGGCTGCATGCTGTATCTGGAATAATTAATCCCAACTGCAGCCGTCTGGGTTGATTCATTCTTTCTGCATTCAGTCAATTATATTGAAATATTTGGTTGGCTGAGGTATGTGGGCATCATTAGATGTGCATGCAAATAGAGGTAAGAACATTTAACTGCAACCCTGCTGGTTATGCAAGCTCAAAATAAAGGTACTGCAATCTGAAAACCATGAAAACTGATGAAGGACCAGTAGAGATATTTTCCCAAGAAGATAAAATGGGCAATTTGTTTAAGCTGGTGACTGGTACTGGCTAACTTTCACTAGTCCTACCTGCACATTGTATCCTATGCCGTGGGCCTTACACATCTGGAGGAAAACACTGTGGAAGACTAGGGAGAGGTTGCTGTGTATCAGGCTGGTGGACATCACCGCATAGCGAATGGATGTAGCAAGCTGGAAAAGATCATGGAATTAGATGCAAGAATCTGAGCTTACAACAATACTGTTGTGTGCTTCTTGATGGAGAGTTAGGACGTTTCTTTGTTATCATCCCTTGCATATCTCTCGTTGATACCAGTGGGAAGCCTGCCAAAGAGTTCAGTTATTGTAAGAACTGAAGTCTTTAATATTTCCTGAAAGTATCTAAAATTCAGTCACTAACAAAATTGTGTATTAGGAATCTGGCAGCCTGTCAGCCTCTCAACGTGCCCCCAGTAGACACAATTTATTTTCTTCTGGAAATCAGATGTGGTCTGTTCTTGGAAGCTGTGTTGTGGTAGGAAGAACAATGAATTTGGAGTCAGAACACTTAGATGTGTGACCTTTAATTTCATTGGACTTCAGCTTTTTTCACTTATAGAACTAGGATAATAATAATTGTGTTACTTGCCTTACTAATTTATCTTGAAATTGGAATAGGGGCTGGGTCTGTGATTTCATTGATATAGGGAACTTCTGGTCAAGGAAACTATTTCTATCAATTGAGGCTGGATCTTCTTTACAATTTATAGTTGTGGAGGGTGGTCTAGAGCATGAGGAGTCAAGTTATTTACCCAGGGTTACATAGCCAATGTGGGACTTGGACCCACATCTTCCTGGCTCTATCCCTGATGTAAAGTGACTAGTAAAATGTAAATGTGTCATATCATGATGTTGAAGTTTATGATGACTGTAAACCTGGAAACTAGAATGTATAGCCACAGTCATCATCATCTCTCTGGTATGGAATGTTTGGATCCCAGTCCCACGCGGGGATTGTGTTTTAGGAGACTGTGAGGTGCTGTATGAAATAGGTACCCACAGTTACTCATGGATCTAGGGTAGCCATGGGTGAGAGGTAGAGAAGGGGTGGGTCTTGCCAGCAAATACTAAAGAGATCCAAGGTTTATTTTCAAAGACTATATTAGACATCCTCATCCTTCTTCCACTATGACCAAAGAAGCAGCTCTGAGGCTGGCTGTCCAATGACACTGGTCTCTCACCCCCATATAGAGGTTGTTTTTTACTCCTTTCTCACCCTTTTCCCCCCTTTGACAGCTTAAAATTTGGACATTTAGAACTGGAAGGAGAATCAATAAGCAGCTATTCCAGACTTCTCATCTGAAAGATGAGGAAACTGAAGCCCAGAGAAGGGTCAATGGATTCCTCAAGATCACACAGGTTTTAAGAGACAGAGCCAAGGTGAGAACCCAGGGTTCCTGATTCACAGTCCAGTGCTCCCAATTGTTTTCATGGGTACGATTTCCATCTTATGTTGCTGTTTCTGATTTTTGCTTATTTTGTTGTTTGTTTTACTTTGTTTGTTGTTCTTTTGATAAAAACTAATTCTCTGTGAGCTTTAGCCGCCTAACTCTCACCAGTGTCTGTCTGTCCTTCCTTCCTTCCTCCCTTCCTTCTTTCTCTCTCTGTGTCTCTGTCTGTCTGTCTGTCTACTGGTAGGAGCTTCTGTTCTGAGCCTCTCATAATCCTAGACATATCTCTATGTGTAGCCATTGTGATTCAGCTTCAAGGAGTTGTCAGTCCTATTCCTCTATTAAATTCTGGCAATGTTTCATCATAGAGACGACCCGAGGTTCTCAAAAGTTGCGTCAGCAGAGCACAAGTTCTGGCTAGTTCTAGTAGGATAGAAAGGCGATGGATTTTTTTTAACTATAGAAATAAAGGAAACTATTTAGCATTATATCAGAGAGTAAGAGTATGAATTTCTAAACTGGACACCCTTTTCCCTTTCCGCCTGTGGTTTATTTGTTGTTCAGATAAAATCATTTAGGGACTTCTAGTCAGTGTTTGCTGTAATGGGATTCCAAGGATACATGGGATATGAGCAATCTCTTATAAAGGGATAGACTGATTCTTCAGCACTCATCCAGGGTCATCAAAGGGGTAATAAAGGTAGTCCAGGGTTAGCATGGATTAAAGCAAGACCAGCTCTGCCTCTCGGTCATTGCCAAGTACAATGGCCACTAGGCCTAGGCACTGTCCAACAGCACATTCACTTTAAAAATGAAGGCATGGAAGCCAGAGCAATCTGTAGATATAAGTGAACTGTAAATACTCTAGAATTCCATTGTGGTTACTGAGCATGTAATTGCATGGTAATTACCATGAATTCACAAGATAATTCCAAGGTTATTTTTGTCTTCTAAACTTCTTTTACGCTACCATTGTATAAAAACTAACAAAGCTGAGACTAGGCCAAAGTAAACAAGAAAGTGTTCACCTGACTGGCACAATCTGTACCATGGCTCCAGAGAAGGTGAGCCATTAGAGTCTACCTTGTCTGTGCTGTGGGACCAAGAAGCATGGTCCTTGATGTCCTCACTTGTAAAATGAAAGGGGTGAATTAGACAGCCTCTAAGGTACTTCCAGAACCAATCCTATGATCGTATGGATGTAATTTTTGTGTAGTGAATAAAAAGAGATGGTATCTTGGGTGTCTTCCTGATGAAAAATGGGTTGTCAGTCTAGCCTCTAAAAAACAAGTAGTGATTGTATTTCAGAAAGAAAATTAGAGCCCAAACATCCCCATCTTCTTTGGTCTGAATGACCTATTTTCTTCTGTTCACCTCATTCTTAACTGTTTAGCAAGGCCTAGTTCAAATCCTTCTTTCTCCACAAATCTATACTGGACCACTCTAGCCCTCAGGGAGCCCTGCCTCCTCCGAGACCCTTATTGTCTGTACCATATAGTTTATCAAACATTTGGTTTCTTTCCTGCTACCTTATTAGTTGTCTTTATATGTATATGTTTTCTCTCCCTAAATAGATGAGAAATTCTTTGAGAGTAAGAGCCGTGGCATACAGATAGGCAACGTGGTTGTAAGGGAAAGAATATCAGACTTCAAGTCAGGAGACACCTGTAAACTTTATCATATCTTGGCTACCATCTTTATTAAAGGTGTGTGGTCACGGGCAAGTCCCCTCACTTTTCTGAACTTCACTTTGCACTTCTGTGAAATGGAGTATAATTATACTTGCATGACCTACTTTACAAGGTTGTTGTGAGGAGGGTGTTTGGTATACTTTAAAGCACTATAAACATGCTAGTATGTAAAATAACAGGAAAGCATGCTATTGTGTAAAAGTACTGTAAATGTATCTTCTTAGTACAGCCACTACTCTGTGTCCCTGCTGTCAAGTGCAAGGCCTTGCAGCGAGCAGGTAAGAGATATCTGATGAGGTTCATGTTCTTGATGACTTTCTCCCTAGAGCAACATTGATCCCACGGCCATGTATTTAGGAATAAAAGGGACCTTGGAAATCATCTAATTCACATAAAGATCAAAACCATCGAGAATCTTGAAAACATAAGTGGATAGTACACTTTAAACACGTAACCAACTTGCCTGTAGCTGAGTTATGTCCTCTCCTGAGGTCTCAGTTTCCTCTGCTGTAAACAGAGGGAATTAAGTTTGATGAGGGCTAGTCCCTTTCAGCTCTGAGTTTCTCGATTCTAAAATGAATTCTAAAATCATAGTAAAGTGGAGAGAGTATTGGTTCTGTAGTGAGAGGACCTGAATTCAAATCCTACCTCTGAGGATTAATACCTGTGTGACCTTGGGGAAGTCCTTTAATATCCCTGGGTCTCAGTTTCTATTTCTGTAAAAATTAAGACGACTGGAATAGTTAACCTTTGAGGTCTCTCTAGAACTGTGATCCTGAGATTCCAGAAGTCTTTCCATTAAAAGCATTTAAAGATCAGGGGCAAAGAGGGAAATTTAAGTCTAGCTTACATTGAATCTGACAGATCAGATAACAAAGATAACTGTACCATCTAAAGTCAATGGTTTCACAAATATGGACATCCTTTTTGGAAAGGAAAACAAAAATGCAGTCAAACTCTTTTTGGTTAGAAGGAGAATAAAGTATTTGGTTTGTATAATTCCCCTTCTGCCTATATAGTAGGCAATCAATATCAGTTTGTTAAAGATGAAAAAAATCAAGTTTGATTTTGAAGGTTGAGTTGAGAATTCATATTAACATTACATATCATAGCTCATTCTACCTGTAGGTGCCAGGGCCTGTTCTGTCTTCTGCAGGACCTCTCTCACATACTTCCCCAGAAATATCTGTGAGCAAGTGGCCTCTACACCACTGTATGAACTGATGTTTTTTTAGACGTGTGTGGAGGACTGATATGGCAGGGAATCCCTGTCCACTGCTCTGCTTCCAGAAGAGTTCCTAGGGCTGCACACAACTCTCTCTGTAACGCATGAAATGTAGGAGTAGCATGCTCCTTCTCCAATGTGGGGAAATGAATTTTCCTGCCCCACAGAAACCCACAAGTTTTTCAAGAAACAGGTACAAGAGCTTACTTGTTGCATTTTAGGGTTTTTTTTTCACATAACAGATAAATAATGGTTCTTCCCATTGTTGATAGTGGCTACATTTAGATTTACTATTTTGTGTGATTAGTATTTTGAATTACATAGTATAATGAAAAATGTCCTTGGGTACTACTCCTGGCTCTCCTACTAACTTGTCAAATGACTTCACTTTTCTCTGCCTTGGTTTCTGTACTGGTAAAATGAGATATTGAACTAACTGATCCCAATATCCTGCCTGGCGCTGAAATTCTATGGTTTTAAGATCCTATATGAGCTTTGACTTCAGTAAAGAATCAGAACTTCATTTCCATAGTATAATTCCCACAAAGGAGATGATTCCTTTGAAGCAGGGGTTCCTAAGCAGTTTTTGGATTTTTTGGCAGTTTTCCTGTGGACACAGGCCTCAGAAAAATGTTTTTATTATTTTTTTAATAAAAATTTATTTATTTAACTTTTTACATTCATTTTCACAAAAATTTTGGGTTTCCAAATTTTCTCCCCTTTTATCCCCTCCCCCCCACCCCAATACACTGAGCAATCTAATTTTCCCTATCACCAATCTGCCCTCTCTTCTAATCATCCCTCCCTTCTCCTGTCTCCATCTTCTCTTTCCTCCTGTAGGGCCAGATGACTTTATATTCCCCATTAACTGTATTTCTTATTTCCTAGTAGCAACAACAATACTCAACAGTTGTTCCTAAAACTTTGAGTTCCAAATTCTCCCCATCCCTCCCCTCCCCACCCATTCCCTTTGGGAAGGCAGGAAATTCAATATAGGCCCTATCTGTGTAGTTTTGCAAATGACTTCGATAATAGTCGTGTTGTGTAAGACTAACTGTATTTCCCTCCATCCTATCCTGCCCCCCATTGAGAAAAATGTTTTTAAATGCATAAAATGTATTCAAATGCACAGGATTTCAAGGAAACAAAAGGTCAGTGAAAATAAAGATTTAATTTTTTCTTATCCAGATTCAAGGACTCTCTATAATCTATCCAGGGATTCTTTCAGAATCCGTGGATACAAGGTTAAAAACCCTAGATGTAAAGGTTCTAAAATCAATTGCCTAAGACACTAAGGCTAATTACCTACTACCGAAACCAAACATGCCTGATTATATGTCCAATTTGTCCTAAAGGGTTGACTCTCATGCTGGGTATAATTCTCTAGGTGTTTGATGTTCTTCTTGTGGTGAAAACACCTATAGTCTATGAAGATAGCCTTGTGAATAGACTGAGAATGCTTGCCAAGAGTTAGTCTGATTTCTACTAGGTATTTCTGTGATTTTCATCATCAAAAACATTTATGCCAAAGTCCATCCATTAAACAGGTTTCATGACTCCTCTGGGATGTCCTGTGGATGTTTTGTGGTTGATGGACTGAGACCAAGTGGTTATAAGACTCACTCAAGGTCCCGCATATGACCTCTGCCTTTGTGTAGTCTGGGCTGGAAGAGCCCTCCGTAATGTGATGGAGCACATCAAGTTTGTCTGTCGCTCTTTCATCCTGCCTTCAGTGCCCTGTGCTTCTTCCTGGTGTACCAACATCCTCACCTCAAACCCTTCTCCTTGTTCTCATACTTGTATTTGCTAAGAGGTTAGCTGGTTATTGAGCTGCTAACAGTTTAATGTGATTCTTCCTGAGGGTTCTTAAATGGGAATAATAAGAGAACTGAATTCCAAATCATCAAGTCTAAATAATAATATCTCACATTTCTGGGTACTTTAGTATTTGCATAGGGCTTTCTTTGCAACAACCCAATGAGATGGGTAGAAAAATGATTAATATGTCCATTTTATAGATTAGGAAACTGAGACCAGGAGAGGTTCAATGACTTGCTCATTGTTACCCAGGGAGCAAGTGCCATAGCTAGGATTTAAATCCTGATCTTTCCTGATTACAATTCCTGATACAATTCTACAATTACAGTTCCGGATTACAATTTCCATTATACCACATTGCTAAAAGGAAAGGAACCAAAAAAGCGGAGTAAAGATGAATGATAGTGTTGGGCATGGGGGTTCTGCTGGAGACCTCTCACATTATACCATCCAGGCATTTACCAAATCTGTCCATGTAGGTCTGTGCCAGCCTGGGCCTTTCTTTTAGGCCCTGCTCTGACATTGCTGAATGGTTAGGCATGACTAGAAAAGACTGACTCTCACTGGAAAAAGAGGAAAAATCACAAAAGGTAAAAAAAGTTCTAGGGTCAAAGTTCAGTCTTCTTTCTAAATCACAATCTAACAAGAATTCTTATAGCTAAATAAAAGAAGCTTAAAAACACTCTCTATCATTGGAGAATATAATTTTGCTCTAGCCATAATTTAAATCGATTTCTTTCTGAGCTTGAGGACTGGAAATGCAGAGTGCATTTCATTTTCTCCAAGATACTTGTTTTGACAGTGATGTATTTAAGTTGACATAGTTGAAATCCTTGTGTAATAAATCTCTGCCTGAGAATTAATCATGTTTATAATATTCTGAGAATTAATAACACCCATTGCTCAAATCATTAACTGAAAAAAGGAGCTTCCAAAATCTGTTCTCTGCAGTAAGGGACCACAAATAAATGAATGTTTGATAAAATAATCCAAGTAGCAGTTTAACAAGCGTAAACTTGAATGGGGCTGCAATAACACAGAACTATTGTTTAAGGGTTGGCACGAGGCTGATGAGGTGCTTATTTTGGTTACAAAGCATGTATCCACATGCATAATGAACTACACTCTGAATTATTAATGTGTTGCTTATTTAGCCTCATCTGTCTAGAAGATAATGTATCCTAACTATAATGAGTGATTGGTTTTGTACATAATTACAGTAGCAGCAGTATCTAGGAAATTTGTTCTTTCAAAGAAGGATTTCTAAAAATAAAGTCATCACATAAACTCGTTGTTGTTCCATTTCATCAAAATCAAACCCGGAGCATTTGAGAATTCATAATAAATTAAAAGAGACAGAATCATTATTAACATCATAATTTAACACAAAAGGCTTTACTTAATCATTCATTACAGATCATATGCTGTTAAAATGCTTATGAATGTGTTGGGCTATTTTAAGATGTTTTCCAAAACAGTCCTTGTTACTACTCCTTGAAAACCCAGGAAGGAGAAGTCAGAAGGAGAACAGCTAAGGAAAAAACTGATAGGAAAAGATGACAATTTATGCTAATTCTGACAGAATTTTAATTAAAAAAAGTTGCTACTTGATTACTTTTCATTTTTAAAACATGTACTTCTGGGACTAATCATATCCAATTTACTCTTTCTCCTTAAAGTGGTTGCTTGTCAAGAACACTAGATCAGGAGCTCATTAACCTTTAAATTATAATTTCTTGCCACCTTCTTTGGGGTAGGAATGGGACAATATCTCTCCTGTGAGCACAGGAAGAAATGTTTGGATTTTTGTTTTGTTTCTTATGCAAAGTGCCTCTTCAAGTCAGACATACTTTATGGGTTCTAAAAGCCTTTGTATTTTCATACACATTTCATCTTTGCTCCTCTTTTTACCGTATTCTTCAAAGGAGCATTGTGAAGTCAGAGAGGATGATATCTGCCCTCTCCAAAAGGTGGAATCACAATCTGCAGGTTTTCAATAATATTTCCGTTTGGTTTTAAATGCAGACTAGTATATACGTATCTGTCTACACATGTACGTACCTGTGCGTACCTGTGTATGTCTTTGTTTCTGAACCCAAAGACAAACATATCTATAAGCACACACTTCCAACCACACCCAGGTTAAGACTTTTATCTTTCTAAAAATCAAAAAATATACTCCATTCCATACTAGATTATATGGTCTTTGGACCATTCAGGAACATAGCGCTTTCCTCTCACATGTCCACAGTAAAGTAAAATTTGCAAGACTTTCTCTCTGAAGAATTCCACCATATTGTCTGCATTTAGGAAGGAAGCCAACAGCCACAATGGGGGAAACCACTGAGCGTGTCTCTCATCCAAAATACAACATATGCTTTTGGCTAGACTGCTCTGAAGCAACATATTTAAAGCAGCAAATTGCCATTTCGTGCAAGGTTGCTGACTGAAAACCACCACCGTCTGCAGCATTCTTTTAGAAATAGCATGGAATCGGAATGGCCTGGACCTTGTGGCCAGAAGGGCAAGAGGTTCTTTAGTGCTGCAGGACCAAGAGCCTGGTGATTCATTCTGAATATAGGGATCTGGAACTACTTTCTATAGGGCTTGGACCTTACTCATCATGGGGCCATTTTTTTTGGCCCCCTTTCCCTCCTAATCAAACTTTTTTCTTTGCAACCTGACTCCCTACTCTGCTGTCAGTCTTATTATACCGTCTTCCCCTCCGTGAAGTCTACGGTCTGGCCAAGCTGGCTTCCTTACTATTCTTTACCCTGGACACACCATTTCCTGTATCCATGCTCTCTGTACCAGCCATTCCCCACGCATGGAACAGACCCCCTCCCCACCCCTGTCTCTTGGAATCCCTCGTTTACTTCAAGACTTGACTCAGGCTCTGTTTTCTGCTCTGTCTTTCCTGGTCTCCTGGTTCCTCCTAGCTAGGAATCCCTGTCCTCCCCAAAGATACACTGTATCTATTTTGTATGTATTTTCCTACATGTAGCTCTGTGTTCATGTGTACATGTGTTCCTGCTATCTCTCTTGTTAAAATGATCTTTGAGGCCATGAACTTTCACTTTTGTCTTTGTATCCATAGTGCCTAGTGCATAGTAGGTACTTAATAAATGTTTGATGATTGATTAAAAAGGTTAGAAGGAAGAAGGATAGCCATGTAAGGAAGCTCTCTTACATAAAGCATTTTGCCAACTAAGCTGCACAACAGACGCCAGGAAGATCTGAATTCAGATCCTGCCTCAGACATTTACTAGTGGTATGATCCTGGGCAAGTCATTTAAATTCTCTTTTAGCCTCTATTTCCACATCTGTAAAATGGGGATAATGATAAAAATAGAGAAATCACTTTGCAAACGTTCAAGTGCTATGAAAATGCTGGCCATTATTTTATTATTGCTGTCATCATCATTCAATTGCCTAACTAGACACGCAGGTGACGTCAGCAATGAGTCCTTTGTGATTGCTCCTCTAGAACTGGCACAAGAACAGGACTTAGAAAAAGATCAGAGAATTTTAAAGGTGGAAGAAATCAGTTAAACTACTCTTAGGCATCCCATTAAAAACACTAAAGAAGTGGTCTCCCAAGATGTGGATTGTTTGGCTGGGCATTGTGGAAGGGGTACAAATTTGGAGTTAAAACTGTGAATCCCAGCTCTGCCACTTACCAGCTTGGTGACCTTGGGTAATGGCTTGGGTTAGCCATTTCCCTTCCTGGGACCCGAGGCTCTTCATCTGTTAAGTGAGGGGGAAGACTAGATGATCTCTAAGGCCTCCTCCAGTTTTAAACCCTATGATCTTACCTATTATAGACAGGAGGCTGCTAAGGGGAGTATATTTGCTCTGATGATGGCATGGCTTTTAGGGCGGGAGTGCCTTGTACAAGGAGATGCTTAATAATGTTGCTTGATAAGGTCATTGACTCATACCATCCCCTCATTTCCATATTTGAACTTCCCACTCTTTCTCTCTGCCTCTTCCTGTCCTTCAACGCTCAGCTCATGTCTCACTTCCTCTGTGAAGCCTTCTGGATGAATCTAGCTCACAGGGGACTCTCCCCTTGCAGAGCTCTGATAGCACTTGGCATCTTTGTCACTCTTTCAGCACTGACCACATGTTATCTTGTATGTTTAGGCAATTTTTCATATGGCTATTAATAGCAGGGATTTCTTCCTTAGAAAATTACTTGTTCATATCCTTTGACTATTTATCAATTGGGAATTGGGAATAGCTCTTATTCTTATAAATTCGATCACTTCCTTACAGATCTTAGAAACAAGAACCTTCTCAGAGACACTTGTTGCAAAGATGTTTTCCCCCCTTGGTCACCCTTTCCTCTTCTAATTCTAACAGCATTGGCTGGTCAGCTTTTCCTCTGTGTCTCTTTTATGTCCTCAACAGGCCAGCAGGGATAGGACCTTTTTCATTTTTTTTATTTAGTAAGTATTCAGGAAATGCTGGTTGATGGATTGATACTTACTGGTTCTACCTTGATCTGTTGGAGGGATGTATCAAGTGTCTTTACAGAGGGTGCCACTTCTAAGACACTAGAAGTGAAATCCAAATTTCCTCTGGTCACATACAGGACGAGCTGTGTCAAGGAAAGCTGGTCACTATAAAGGAGTTCAAGGTCTGTTGCCCATATCTAATCAAAAGAGGAAGAAAAAAAGAGAAGGAATGAGACCAGCAAAAGAAAAGGGGGTGACTGATATCTTTTGCTTCTATTTCTGCATCATTCAATTGAGTGATGGAGCTGCCATAAACCCCTAATCAAAACAGTCAAGATGATCACTGCGGTTACGGGAGTGCAAATAACCCAGCAGCGAAAATCGACCAAATTGTCCTATTACCTTATTTGAGAAAAGTTAACTAAATTCAGGAAAGCTGAGGTAGTCTTTGATTTTTCTACTCATGGCTGAACATTTCTAAAATGGACAAGGCAAAGAAATTTCTCGATTCTATTGAGAAAATTGAGTAAAAAATGAACTTTAGGGAATTTGGGTGTTGGGGGTAGGGAAGTGAAATGGACAGAAAGAGGAGGGCCTGATGCAAAGAATGAATTGCTGTGACAAAGGGCTCACCCCTTGCTGGAGAATAAAACAGAACTGAACCTCCCATCCTTCTGGTCATGGTGTGGCTGGCTATTGGAAAAGAAAACAGCCATATGCTCCAAGAATTTCAATATGCCATAGAATGAAAGCACAAAACTCTGAGTCAGGAGGCCTGGTGCCTAATTTTTTTGTATCTGAATCATTATTAATGAGTTGTGTGACTCTAGGCAAGTCACTCTACCACTCTGCACCTCAGTTTCCTCATCTGTCAAAGGGGAATGATATCTGTACTACCTGCCCCAAAGGCTTTTGGGGAGGTTCAAATGAAAGCACTTTGAAAGTTTACAGGTTCATACCATTTCCACTGGTTAGTTTTGTTGCTTTCAGCTGAGTAAGCTCTCTGGGAATCAGTTTCCTCAGCTACAAAATGAGGCAATAGGGCTAACACTCTACTGATCTAGGCCATTATTTTAATCATTCTAGCAAACCCATAAAATTCTATATTTTACCATTAGGCAAATCAAGCCATTTGTTTTGGAATGCCAGTGACACCTGGAGGAGAATGACCCAGGACCTATCTATGTTACTTACTGGCTGTGTGATCTTGAACCAACCACTTCTTTTTGTCTGAGATTCAGTATCCTAAGCTATAAAATGGGAAGAATTGTTTCTCTTAAGGATCACCTAACATAAAGTATATTAGCACTTCTCTGTCATATCAGAATAGTAGTTCTGGAGTCAGGAAGACTTGGATTCAAATCCTACTTCAAACACTTACTAGGGTCATTAGCATGACCCTGGGCTAGTCATTTAACCATTCTGTGCCTCCATTTTCTCTTCTGTGTATGGTGCAGTAGATAAAGTACCAGGTCTAGCATTAGGAAGGTTCATATTCCTGAATTCAAATTGGCCTCAGACACTCACTAGCTGTGTGACCATGGCCAAATCGTTTAACCCTATTTGCCTCAGTACCTCATCTGTAAAATGAGCTGAAAAAGAAAATGACCAACCACTCTAGTATCTCTGCCAAGAAAGAAAACCCCCATGGGGTCACAAAGAGTCAGCCATGGGTAAAAATGACTCAACAACATTCACAGAATGAGGGAGTTGGTCTCAGTGACCTTTGAAGTCCCTTCCAGTTTTAAGTCTACATTATGATCTTATGCTATGCCTTTCCTCCCCTCTGGGGTTAGAGGACCTAGGTTCAAATCCAACCTTTGACACTTAACCTTTGGACCTATTTCCCCTCATTTACAAAGTGAGGGGATTGAACTTGATGGCCTGTGAGGTCCTTCCTAGCTCTATGTCCATGATTCTGGGATCCCATATACTATTGCTGTCAATATTAATGAGTGGCTCTGGTTAGGGGGCTTACTGATGAGAACCATGTTGGATTCTATACTGAGACTTAGGAGCTCAAGGGTGAGGCTGTGAAGACCTGTCCTTGATCCTCCACCAATAGACTTTGTACCACTCTGCCTCGCTTAAATCTAATTCACTTGCAAGTCAAGACATTGCCCCATGATGTCACTGGTCTTCTTCAAGAACAAAGCACGAACAGCAGCAGCACTGATGCCCTTGGCCCTTGTGAGAAGTCTCTCCCGACCAGGTACTATCTTTGGTTGAAAGTAAGAGCTGGAATCACTAGATGGTCAAAAGCTGACTTGTTTGTTGTACGTGGTGGCTCAGCCTTCCCTGGGAGAAAAATGTGACGTATGTTCTAGCTGGACTAGACTGTAATTAGGAGTCACGCATTCTCACTGTAGGAAATTGGAATCTAACACATTTTCATAAAGGACTTGATTAAACCCCCCTCTTTTTTTTTTTTCTGTTAAAAGGCGGGTAGAGCATATGCCTAACATACCAAGGCAGTATGTTAACACGCATAGCGCCTCTGCCCTACAGTGGCCGCCTTTAAAACAAATCTAGCAGTGACTAAGCATTGAATGGTAAATGGCATCATTATAAGAATATTAAGAGGTCAGGCAGTCAAGGCCTCTTGCTAAACTGGAGCTAATTTCCGAGTCATCTTCACATAGTAATGCCCTTTTTATAATAGCGAATAAATCACATTTGTAACAACTATTAAAAACTAACTGCCAAATATCTGTTGCAGTATTAAATATCCTATCTGTCAACTTAAATATTTCCTGCTGCACTGTGTAAAATGCAAATCAGGTGGGGACAGCGACTTCCCCTTCAGAATAAAGTGAACTTTCCATTCTTACAAGGCAAGACACTTTCTGAGAGTTTGCTTAACCTTGGTAATGCTCCGGAGGAGCAGGAAGTTTATTCGATGACCAAGTGCTCGGGTTGACTGCAAAGCACATTAGCTGTGGGGTGATTCACCTTTTCATTACTGCACATGAATTTCATACTCATTTCATATTTGTCCAGCTCTTTGACGCTTCCCCCCCAAAGCATTTTCATACTCTGAGCTCTTCTTCTCTTCACAAAATCCCCTCTCCTTGCCCCGAGGGCAGCCAGATGGGGATGGGGGCATGGGGTATGACTATAATTCCTATTTCATAGAGAAGGAAACTAAGGCTTTTCTACAAACTATAGGCTGAGTGACTTGGCCAAAGTCACAGCAGTACTGGAATGAGAATGTAGGTCTCTTGCTACTAAGTCTGATCAAATCACAACAAAACCTAAACAGAAAGGAAATCTTAAACCTTTCCTTCCTCATTTCCATTTGGAAATTTAACATGCCATTAGTAGACCACTTAAGCAATTAAGTAGTTATGATTAGAAATCATAAGGAAATATTTATAACCTTTTCATCAAAAGCAAGGTTTTGGGGTTTTATTGGAATTATCCACTTTACTTATGAGTAGAAGTATGATCCTATGGAAAAGGACGTAGGTTCAAACCCTATTTCTACTTCCTAAAACCTGTGACTTTAGGTAAGTCACTTTAAACCTCGAAAGATACCTTAGATTTAACTAGTTAGATTTCTTTATTCTTTAAACGTTTTAAACCAAAGCACTCTGGCTCTCACTGATTGGCCAACGGTAGGGTCCAGCCCAAGCCTCATTTGGTTGTTGTTTGGCCTTTGGTGGTTCAAAGTTAGTTAAATAATAATTGTTTCTGTTTTGACCAGAAACCCTGAGGGTCTTCCCTGCCCCAGATTGAATTTTTTTTTTTTTGACGAGGTAAAAGAAGTTATTCTTTGCCTCATTTCCCACCCAGCCTTAATCACTGAATGGGCATGGCCTCAGACAAACTGAGATCTGAGAAAGGCCTTAATTTTTAAAGGTCAAAGTCTCCCACTGCATCCAGGGCCATCTCCAGTATTGCTGATCTCTATCTTGCCACTGGACCCAGATGGCTCTGGAGGAGAACAGAGCCTGCCTCACTTATATCTGTTTCACTTGCACGTCCTGGCATCACATTTCCAATGCCATGGTCCTCTGAGAACAAAGGACAAACAGCAACAATTATACCATGCTTGGCCTCAGTTTTCTCCTCAGTAAAATGAAGGGTTGAACTAAATGCTATGGAAGGTCCCTTCTAGTTCTATGACACTATTATGTAAAAGTAGCCTGGGTCATAGCTGCTGCTTCCATGCAGTCACTAGGCCATCCGTGGGATGCTCACAAGTCTCTTCCTCGGGGTCCCTCCACTGAATCAGTGAACCTGCCTGATGGATACTACATGGGGCGAAAGACTTTTGTAGCCATCTGTTCCCATTGCCACGGGGCTCTTCCTTTAGGATTCAGGGTCCTCTCTGGCTCTCTGATGTCAGGGACACCCTGTGGTAATGTCCGAATGGAGCAGCTGCCTGAGCTTAGGAGTCTGACTGTGAGGAGGATTGGTTGGACAGAACTGCTTGGTGACTTGAGTGAGAATGACTAACTAAATGACCGGCAAACACAGGGGAGGTCATTTAGAGGTCATGCTTTCTACTGGAAAGGGGCTCAGTCTGGGAGTCAGGAAGACCGAGCTCAAGTCCTGTCTTTTATATATATATACACACACACACACACACACACACCTACACATA
Source organism: Bettongia penicillata ogilbyi (assembly GCA_023548195.1). Lineage (NCBI taxonomy): Eukaryota > Metazoa > Chordata > Mammalia > Diprotodontia > Potoroidae > Bettongia > Bettongia penicillata. Next base: position 578,786 of record JAJHZJ010000148.1, read on the forward strand.
CATATGCACACAATACATATATACACATATGTACATACATATACACATACGTATACACACACGCACACGCACACACCCTCACACATACACACATACATATGCATACACATATATGTATACGTACATGTATACACACATATATGAGTTGTGTGACCCTAGGCAAGCCACTTAACCTCAGCTTCTATGTCTATAAAAGAGAGAGCATGATTGTGTCACCTACTTAACAGGGTTGTTATGAGGAAAAGTGTTCTGTAAATCTTGAAACTCTACAGATATGGGAACGATGATGGAGTGGAAGAGCAAGAGGGAAAAGTGAATGCAGCAGTTTCCAGTCTCCACTCTCCAGTCTTGTAGAATGTGGAAATGGGCCACTATGAGTCCATAGTGAAAATGGAACTTTTGTACTGAATCCCTACTTCCTAGTAGGGATTTTGTGGATTGTTATAGTTAGGGTTCGTGTTAGGTATAATTATGAATTATGGGGACATTTGGGGTCAGCAGCTTTTCCTTTCTGAATCCCCACTCCACTGCCCAGTGTCTTTCAGCTACTCCTTTGCTGTTAGGGTCTCCCATCATACCACCTCATCCATGTTCTTTGGGCAGTGTCCCATACTGCTCCAATTTTTTTCTACCCTTATTCTTTCCCCATTCTGTTTTTTCTTCTTTTGTTGGTCTTATATCCTCAGGACTCTTTTCCTCTCCTCTAGAATGGACAAAATGCTAATGTATTAATGTCTATTAATGCGTTGTTCCTCTTCAGATGAAGTATTTATATTTTAACAGGGGCCTTCTGGAGGCAATGCCAATGTAAGGGCTCCTATTAACATGTAAATTTTAGGCATATTTGAAAGAATCTAGTAACCGTTGTCTTTAAGCCCAGGGGAGGTTGGAACTTGAAATATTCGCAGTCAAATGAGCCTTTTGGTATTTCTCAAATCATATTATATGGATATATAGTCAATGTTGCCTATGCAATAGAGCCAGACCTAGGTTCAAGATGTTCTCCTTATCTGCATTGTATTTGGCTTCTACAAGGGAAAGTTTGGCCAAGTCCTGTGGGAAAGGACAAAGTGGATTACCATCTGAAGAGTGTTCAGTGATAAGGAGGTGTAGGACAGTGCCCTTACTGTCAGGTTCCCTCCTATACTACCATTCCACTGCAACATCGGTGCCAGTCATTGGTGAGGGACTCTGCATGAGCTAAGCTGACTTGTGCATCAGAAGTGTGTTTTGGGGGGCCTAATCTAGTTGGGATGTGTCACTCTGCTGAGGTTCTACTCTCAAGTCACCAAGCATTTATTAAATGCTTACTAGGTGCCAGGCACTGGGCTAATCTCTGGAGATACAAAGAAACCAGTCCCTGATCTCAGGAGGCAAACAAACAAGCTACATATAGGATAAAACTGGAGATAATCTCAGAGAGAAAATCCTAAAAGATTAAGGAGGACCAAGAAAGGCTTTTTGCAGAAGGTAGGACTTAGTTCTGAGGCTTGATGGAAGTCAAGGAAGACAGAGATGAGGAAAGAGACAGAGAGGCAGAGAAAGAGATAGAAGGAGGAGAGACACCCCTCCTACACACACACACACACACACACACACACATACACACACACACACAGACACACACAAATACAAAGAGAGAGAGACAGAGAGACAGAGATAGAGACAGAAAGAGAGAGAGAGAGAGAGAGAGAGAGAGAGAGAGAGAGAGAGAGAGAGAGAGAGAGAGAGAGAGAGTCATAGGAAAGAAGGATAGACAATGAAAGCTGCCACTTACAATCAGGAAATAGAGTATCTTATTCAAGGACCAAGAGGAGGCCAGAGTCCCTAGATTACAGAGTGAGTAGAGGGAAGACAGGTCTAAGAAAACTGTCACAGTCAGAGGGGACCAGGCTGTGAAGGGCTGTCCTCTAGGAAAAGTCTTATTCCCCTGATCTGACCAGAGACTGCTTTGGTATACTGTAATCACCAAAATAACAATTGCTCCAACAATAGCTGATCTCTACATAATGCTTTAACACTTGCAACGTTTTACACACATTATATTGCTTGATTCTCATGCCAACGCTGTGAGTGAGGTGAATGAATGAATACATGAATAAAAAATTACTCGTTAAATCTTTACTGTTGTTCATTTGTGTCTGACTCTCCATGACTCCATTTTGGGTTTTCTTGGCAGAGATACTGGAGTAGTTTGCCATTTCCTTCTCCACTTCATTTTACAGTTGAGGAAACTGAGGCAAACAGGGTTAAATGCCTTGCCCAAGGTGATACAGCCAGTAAATATCTGAGGTCAGATTTGAACTCAGGATTTTGAGTCTTTCTGGTTCCAAGTCCATTGCTCTCTCCACTACACCGCCTAGATGTTTTTATCTTGTAGAGAACTCTTAAGCACTGAAGACAAAAGGAAAAAATGAGATAGTTCCTACTTCTCCTGGAGTTCATATTCTAATGGGAGACAACACATAGGAAGGAGTCAGCTGCAAGGTAAATGGAAAGGCCTTAGGGTACATCCATAGGGCAGACTGAAATTTAGTCTTTTTTTCATTGCCTTCTTCTCATTCTCTTTTGGAGTTTTCTTGGCAAATATACTGGAATAGTTTGCCTTTTCCTTTTTTCAGCTCATTTTACATTTGAGGAAACTGAGGCAAAGAGGGTTTTAAATGATTTGCCCAGGGTCACACAGCTAGGTAGTGTCTGAGGCCAAATGTGAACTCAGGTCTTCCTGCCTCCAGGCATGGCACTCTATCCACTACATCACCTACCTGTCCGATTGCAGATGGCTATATCTGTTATCATGCCCAATTTTTTTACAGTTATAGACACAGAGTTTAAGTTACTTGCTCAAGTTCACATAACTAGTGCATGTTTGAGCTGAGATTTGAATCCAGGTCTTTTTGGTTTTTTGTTTTGTTTTGTTTTTTTTAATAAAAATTTATTTATTTAACTTTTTACATTCATTTTCACAAAATTTTGGGTTCCAAATTTTCTTCCCATTTATCCCCTCCCCACACCCCAATAAAGCGAGCATTCTAATTTTCCCTATCACCAATCTGCCCTCTCTTCTATCATCCCTCCCTTCTCTTGTCCCCATCTTCTCTTTTGTCCTGTAGGGCCAGATGACTTTCTATTCCCCATTAACTGTATTTCTTATTTCCTAGTAGCAACAACAATACTCAACAGTTGTTCCTAAAACTTTGAGTTCCAAATTCTCCCCATCCCTCCCTCCCCACCCATTCCCTTTGGAAAGGCAGGCAATTCAATATAGGCTATATCTGTGTAGTTTTGCAAATGACTTCGATAACAGTTGTGTTGTATAAGACTAACTGTATTTCCCTCCATCCTATTCTGCCCCCCATTGTTTCTATTCTGTCTTTTGATCCTGTCCCTCCCCAAGAGTGTTGACCTCAAATTGCTCCCTTCTTCCATTACCCTCCTTTCCATTATCCCTCCCTCCCTGCTTATCTCCTTCTTCCCCATTTTTCTGTACTGTAAGATAGATTTTCATTCCAAAATGAGTGTGCATTTTACTCCTTCCTTTAGTCGAATGTGATGAGGGTAAACTTCTTGTTTTTTTCTCAGCTCTCCTCTTTTTCCCTCCACTAAAAAGTCTCCTGCTTGCCTCTTGAATGAGATATAATTAACCCCATTCCATTTCACCCTCTCTCCTCCCACTACATTTCTCTCCCTCCATTTACCTTAATTTCTTTTAAGATATGGTCCCATCCTATCCAATTCACTCTGTGCTCTCTGTCTCTGTGTGTGCATGCTTGTGTGTATGTGTGTGCACGCATGTACATGTGTGTGTGTATGTGTGTGTGTGTGTACATCTCTGTGTGGTCCCACCAACTACCCAGATGCTGAAACGTTTTAAGAGTTACCAATATTGTCTTTCCATGTAGGAATGTAAACAGTTCACCTTTGGTAAGTCCCTTATGACTTCTCTTTGCTGTTTCCTTTTTCATGCTTCTTCTCATTCTGGTGTTTGAAAGCCAAATTTTCTTTTCAGCTCTGGTCTTTTCATCAAGAATGCTTGAAGGTCCTCTGTTTCCTTGAAAGACCATATTTTCCCCTGAAGTATTATACTCAATTTTGCTGGGTAGGTGATTCTTGGTTTGAGTCCTAGTTCCTTTGACTTCTGGAATATCCTATTCCACGCCCTTTGATGCCTTAATGTAGAAGCTGCTAGATCTTGTGTTATCCTGATTGTATTTCCACAATATTGAAATTGTTTCTTTCTAGCTGCTTGCAATATTTTCTCCTTGACCTGGGAGTTCTGGAATTTGGCCACAATGTTCCTAGGAGTTTCTCTTTTTGGTTCTCTTTCAGGCAGTCATCGATGGATTCCTTCAATACTTATTTTGCCCTCTGGTTCTAGAATATCAGGGCAGTTTTCCTTGATAATTTCATGGAAGATGATGTCTAGGCTCTTTTTTTGATCATGGCTTTCAGGTAGTCCCATAATTTTTAAATTGTCTCTCCTGGATCTATTTTCCAGGTCAGTTGTTTTTCCAATGAGATATTTCACATTCTCTTCCATTTTTTCATTCTTTTGGTTTTGTTTTGTGATTTCTTGGTTTCTCAGAAAGTCATTAGCCTCCATCTGTTCCATTCTAATTTTGAGAGAACTATTTTCTTCAGTGAGCTTTTGAACCTCTTTTTTCATTTGGCTCATTCTGCTTTTGAAAGCATTCTTCTCATCATTGGCTTTTTGAACCTCTTTTGCCAATTGAGTGAGCCTACTTTTCAAGGTGTTATTTTCTTCAGCATTTTTGGGGTCTCCTTTAGCAGGGTATTGACCCATTTTTCATGCTTTTCTTGCATCTCTCTCATTTCTCTTCCCAGTTTTTCTTCCACCCAACTAACTTGATTTTCAAAATCCTTTTTGAGCTCTTCCATGGCCTGAGCCCATTGGACATCTATTTTGGGTGTTTGGGGTACAGAGGCCTTGACTTCTATGTCTTTCCCTGATGGTAAGCATTGTTCCTCATCATCAGAAATGAAAGGCGGGAACATCTGTTCCCCGAGAAAGTAGTCTTCTATGGTCTTATTTTTTTCCCCGTTTTCTGGGCATTTTCCCAGCCAGTTACTTGACTTCTGAGATTCCTCTCCACCCCTGCCTAGATCTGCCCAGCTAGTTCTTGGGGTCTGAGACTCAAATGCTGCTCCCCAGACTCAGGGCTTTCAGTGGCTTTCAGTGGCTGCTATTCAATGTGAGCTTAATTTCTGGTGCTCAGGTGGGGGAAGGGCCGCCTCCCAGGCTCAGTTCCTTCAGAGGCTTTATGCAGAGACCTTCGATAATGGAGCTCCTGTCTGCTTGGGGAGTCCCGGGCCGCCTCTGCCTCTGCTGCTGCCTCCCGAGGGGGCCTGAGTTATGGAGACACCCTGCTCCCCTCTTGGCCAGCCTAGAAGTCTCTCTCACTGACCTGTAGTGCCTGTGGGTGGAGGGACCTTTGCAGCCGCCAGAGATTCCTTCCCTGAAGCCTGCTCGGATCTGCTCCTCTGGGGCCATGTGGCCAGGGCAGCACATGGGTGTGTTCCACTGTCCAGTGCACGACAGACCCCTGGGGACAACTTTTCAGGCTCTCTGGAACAGAAATCTCCTCCCCTCCATTGCTGCGTGGGTTCCACTGCTCCAGAATTTGTGGGGAGTTCTTTTTACAGGAAATTTATGGGCTGTGGGTTCTGGAGCTAGCATATGTGAGTCTTTCTACTCCGCCATCTTGGCTCCTCCCAATCCAGGTCTTTTTGACTGCAAGTCTATCAAGCTATCTACTAGACTCATTAATCTACACAAAAGTTAAATATTGCTCTTCAATTAGCACCCTAGTTCAGCTAGAAATGCCCTACTCTTTTCCATCACCTTCCCCTTCATTCTTTAAGGCCCAGCTTCAAACCCTACTGAAATGAGCCCAGTAGTCTCCCACTCTCTGATCCAGCCCCCCTCCACTGAAGCTCAGATCTCCTGAGTCTGCCTAGCAGCATAAGACCAGCAATAGTAGCTCTTTTCCCAGTAACAAAGGGACTCAATGACCATTAGCTGCCAGTTGCCCAGGAGTCTCACCATCTTCCCTCCCCCATCCCTATTAGCACCAAGTCTGAGGTCCAAGCTCTTCCTTCACTCCCTTCTTTCAATGTCTAGTCCTTAACCTGACTGAGAAACTCTAAAACGCCACCAGGCTTTATGGGTTGGGGGTACTCCATTTTACCTGGGGTACCTCAGTTCAGTGAGGCTCCTCACTCCACCCAGGCCCTTGCTGGTAAAACTGGCCTGTTTCCATCCTTCCTGACTGCCCTTCTTGGTACAAACTTCAACAGAGCTACCTTGTTTTATTGTCCTTACATGGGACTTTAGTATATCCCTAAACCTTCCTAATTCTTTAGTAAGACACCTACCTCCTCCATGAAGCACATAGACCCTTCTATGTAAGCCTTCTGCATGACCTTGGGCAAATCACCTACCACAGGCCTGGGCACAGCAGAGGTCTCAGGAGGACTGATTTCCTAAGGTTCCAGTGTTTTCAACCCTTTTCTGTGATGTTCTTGTAGAATCAGAGCACAATGGCAAAAATAGTAGCTCACATTTCTAGGTGAGGTAGGTTGTACAAGCATTACAGTTTATGAATAAAGAAACTGAAGAGTAGTTAAGTGGAACAGTGAATAGAGCATCAGCTCTGGAGTCAGGAAGACCTGAGTTCAAATTTGGCCTTAGACACTTATTAGCTGTGTGACCCTGGTCAAGTCACTTAACTCTGTTTGTCTCAGTTTCCTCATAGGTAAAATGAAGTGGAGAAGGAAATGGCAAGTCACTCCAATATCTCTGCCAAGAAAGAAAATCTCATATGGGGTCACAAAGAGTCAGACACAACTGAAAAGCTTAGCAACAAGAAATTACAGGACAGAGAGGTTAAGAAATATGCCCAAAGTCACACAGCTAGTAAGTGACTCCAAGCCAAGTTTCCTCTCAGTCCAATGCCAGAAAATCATCTTTCCTTTCTACATTTAGCAAGAAGAATGTTTTTCTTTCCTTTTCTTAACTTTCTAGAAAACTAGAACTCTTCATGGACTTTCTCTAAAGCATTTCAAAGCACACCCCTTTCCCAGGACTGGTTTTCTGTGTATCTTCCTTTCCAAGAAAGCTTCTTTTTGTGTGGAATGAATAAATACAAACAGAATAAATATTAAAAATACTTAGTTTCTGAAATGAGTGTTTCTTTTGTGAGGGGGTGGGGAACCATATCATCTGATTGCTCCATCCCAGAATACCTTCCCCTCCTCCTCTCTCCTAATCCAAATCCTATCATTTTTCCCAAAGGACCACACACGAAGCCTTTCTGACTACCGAAGATCTGTATTGACTACTCTTTTCTCGGAAATTCTGTTGCACTTAAGACTCAGACCCATCTAGTTTACTTATTTATATATTTTTAAAAATTTATTTTTAAAGCTCCAAATTGTCTCCTTCCTTCTGTCCTTCCTCCAACCACTGAGAAAACAAGAGTTATTATATTCATTATATATATTGAAGTCATGTCAAACAGGGACCCCCCCACTTTAGGGTGATGTAACTGCTGTCTAAAGGCTTCATGTTAGCATGTTGTTTCCCCAGGTAGGCTATAAACTCCATGAGGACAGGGACTGTGTCTTATGCATAAACACGCATAGTGCACAGGTTGGTTGTGGTCAATACATCTTGGGACAAGAGAGCATTACTATCAACCCTTGCCTTCCAAATACCTAGAATCCTTTACTTCATCATATTCTTTACAGTAAGGATGTGGTGTAGTATGTATAGAACCTATTGAAACCCTATTAATTAACTGATTAGGGATAGCATTTTTTGTCTCCCTGAAACAATCTATGCTTTTTCGCTTTGAAGACTGAACTAGAAGTCTGAGGAGATTCTCACCAACTTGGGAGAGCTCTTGGGGACCATGCCAAGAAAAACCTGTTTCCGCTGCACTGATCAGCTTTTTGGTATGCAAGGAAATGAGCAGAATGATGGAGCTGGGATGGCAGATTGGGCAGCTGGAGTGGTGAGAGCACGGAGGCAGAGGCAGAGGGGGGAGGAAAGTGACCTTCCCCAGGATCTTTCTCTGGGCCCTAGGGCCTACCCCTCCTCTCTGGGCCACAGGCTTTGGAATTAAATTGTAAAAAAGAGACTTTGGAGGGTTCCTGGTATTCAGTTTCTTTTCTCCTACAGGCTGTCCAATTTGGGGAGGAAGGGAGGAATGATAGCCAAGGATCACTTTCTGGGATGTTCCAATTACCACTGGAAGCCTCTTGATGTTTTGTCTTTACCCCAAGCTATAGCTGTGCACTGGCTCCCTGGGGGCGCATATCTATGTTGGACTCAATACCTCATTACAGGTCACTATCCTCAGGGTCTTGGCCTCATTCATTCTCTTTGCAAACACTGTTCTAACCTGGGCTGGAATAGTCATGGAGTCAGAAATGGAGGGGACTTGAGGGCTCATCAAGTTCACTCTTCCTTCCTTCTCACCCCTATTTTGAATATGAGAAAACTGAGGGCCAGGGAAGTTAAGTGACTTGCACAGAGTAATACAAGTAGTTAAAGAGTCAGAGGTAGGATTTGAGTCTGGGTGCTCTGGCTATGGGAGTTTGTGCTTTTTCCATTTCTCTCTTTGCCAAGAAAACCTGAAATGGGGTCACAAAGAGTCAGATACAACTGAAATGACTCAACAATAAGGCTTTAGGAAAAGTACTGAACACCAGGTTTAGGGGCAGAGTCCAATTTACAATTTAATTCCACAAGCATCTGTTAAGCATCTACCACATTTGGGGCACGTAACAGCCCTGAATCCACCACTTACTATCTGTGTAATGTCACCCCTTTGGTGACATCTAGGACCCTCACTGGTCTGCAGGGGTTCTTAACCCTTTTTGTGTCAGAAATCTGGTGAAGCCTATGCATCCCTCCTCAGAATGTTTCAAAGTGTATTGTCAGGTCCCAATGAGTGCAAATAAATGGTCACCCATATTTGAATTTGCATAATTAGAAGTTATAATTATGTAAAAAATGTGGTCATTGGTTCTAGCTCTATGGCAATATTCAGTGAGGATCTGAATAGTGCAATCACTTCCAGCAATTTTTTATTTGTGTTAATCATAACCTAGCTGTATAAAGTCCATAAGAAGGGAGTCAAGATGGCGGAGTGACTAGTAATTGCTATCTCCCTCCCCTTGTTGACCTTGATGAGCCCAGAAAATATCTCCCTGGGATAAATCTGGGAACAATGGGAGCAGCAGAAGGAGTAAACAGTCTCTTAGCCCGTGATGCTAGGAAAATCACTAAGGAGGGTCCCTCTTACTGTGACTGAAGGGGACAAGTGCAGGACCACAGCTGTCCCATTCAGCCCCTCCTCAGCAAACTAGGAGAAGATCCTGATCCCCAGTGGGGTGAAGCCCATAACTGCCAACACTAGGACCCCAGGGCATGCTTCAGCACCCCAGGGGTATTAGGAAGACACTAGCGCAGATGAGATCACCAACTGCTAAGCTTACCTATGCTCTAGCTCAGCAGAGGACACCTCTTGTGGCCAGGACAACCCTCCCTCAAACTTAATGCACTAGCTCCAGGGTAACTGCAGGGAAACCCAAAAAGACCTCACCTGGCCTCTGCTTTCCAACATCAGCCAGCTCAGTACCAGGTAAACTGCAGCATTGTAGCTTCTAGCTGAAAGAACCAGAGGGCAGAACACACAAAGTGTCAAGTTTTAGGCACAAGAACTGTGGGATAGAGCCCCTTGTGCCCCAGATGCAGAGATGTACTTTAAAAGTCAGGAAAAGGGTGATTATCATGAGTAAGAAGCAAAGAAAAGAAAAGACCACAAAATCTTTCTAAGGGGACAAGGACCAAAACACAAATACCAAAGAGGTCAGTATTGAGACTGTACTCCAATCTGAAACTTCAGAAAGGAATAGGAACTGTTTTGAAGCACAAAGAGCCTTCTTGGAAGAGCTTAGGAAGGATTTTAAAAGCCAAATTAGAGGAATAGAAAAAGAACTGAACAAGGACTTTAAAAAAATATAAAGTCCACAAGATTACAAAGTGAACCAATTATACTGGAATGTAGTTATCAACATTTGGATAAAAATAACTTCATGAACCCAGATTTAGATTCCCTGTTGGGGTGGGGTGGGGGACTAGAATGCCGTAGTGTAAGGGACACTAGATTTGGAGTCAGGAAGATTTAGGTTTAAATCCTGCCTTTGACCCTTGCTAGCTAAGTGACAATGGTAGGTCACTGAAACTCTCCATGATTCAATTTACTCATAAATGGGGATAATACACCTCTAATACTTCACAAGATTGTTACAAAGTTCAAATAAAAATCTGTGTATGAATTCCTTTGCAAATCTTAAACCATTACAAAAGTCTGTTATTTTTATTAATTAACTTCTAAGATATTTTTGAGTTCTAAATTCTATGATGCTAAAAACTTGGCCACAGCTGCTTGCAGGTACAGAGATCAGATTAGAGTGAAAGCCAAGTCAGATTATGGAATGAAAGGTCTTATGTGAGGGGTCTGAGTGGAGCATCCCAAAAGGATGCTCTGGGCCACTGCAGATGAGATCACTGAGTGGTCTAGGATCTAAAGATGCTTCTTGTTGTCCATGCATACAGACTTTAGGGGGAAAATTGACAGACAGGGAGCAGCCCAAATCTAAAATAGTAAGCCCAATTCTGTGCCAATGGGAGCAGTTGTATAGACCATTTCAACCCTTGAATAATTCTCAGATCACTTCTGTCTTTTGCAGTGCAATTTATGCAATTTGGAGAGGGTAAAGGATAGCCAATTAAATACCCTAATTATAATTTTGTTAGACTAACGGCAAAATTAGTTTGTAGTTTTGGACTACCCACATACTGGAGGTGCAAGCAGGAGAAGCAGGAAGAAGCCGTCTTAGGACTTACAGGTTTTCAGTGTAGAATAAAAATAAATCAGTAACTATTTATTAAGTCCTGAGCTCGATACTGCAGGCATTGCACTAGGTTTGCACTGTTCAAATAGAGCATATAGCATATATTCTCTCACTCTCTTCATTCATTCATTTGTCTATTCAGCACAATTTATTGAGCACATGCTATCAGGCACTATGCTGGTAGCTGTAGGAGACAGCAAGATGATCAGAGACTTCTTCTCTGCCCTCAAGGAGGTTGAAATCCAGTGAAAGAGACAAGAATCATTCACAAATATCTCTAAGATAGAAGCAGAGTGTTATAACAGAAAGAACACTGGATTTATATTCTGAGGACCTGGATTTCCCCCTAAGCAAATCAGTTCTCTGGGTCTTATTTTTAAAAAATCAATTAATAAAAATGCATTAAGTGGCTACTATGTGTCAGGCACTGTGTTAAGCCCTGGGGATACAAAAATAGGCAAAAGACAGTCCTTGCCCTCAAGAAGTTTGCAATCTAATGAGGGAGATAACAAACAGATACATACAAACTACTTACAGATAAATAGGATGTAATTAATGGAGGGAAAATGCTAGAATTAAGAGAAGTTAGGAATGGTTTCCTGCACAAGATGGGATTTTAGTTAGGACTAAAAGGAAGCCAGAGAAGTTAATAAGAAAGGGTGAGAAGTGAGAGTGTTCCAGGTATGGAGGAAAGCCAGAGATGAAGTATCTTTTTTTGTGGAACAGCCAGGAGACGAGTGTCACTTGATCAAAGAGGATGTGATGGGAAGTAAGGCAGGCCTGAGGCTAAGTCATGGAGGTGACAAGGAGTCACTGGAATTTATTGAGTGGGGTAGTGATGAAGTTGTACTTGTGCTTTAGGAAAATTACTTTAGTGGCTGATTGGAGGATGGACTGAAGTAGGGAAAGAAAGACCTGAGGCAGGCTGACCCACCCTCATTGTTGCTTTTGGTACTTCAGTCGGTCCGACTCATTTGTTATTTTCTTTCTTGGCAAAGATACTGGAGTGGTTTGCCATGTCTTTCTCCAGCTCATTTTACAGATGAGGGGTCTGAGGCAAACAGAGTTAAACAGACTTGCCCAGAGTCACACAGCTAGTAAAGTGTCTGAGGCCATATCTGAACTCAGGAAGATGAATCTTCTTGACTCCAAGGCCAACACACAATCCACTTCACCACCTAGCTGCCCTGACCCAGCATCAGGCTATTGCAATAATCCAGGTGTGAGGTGATAAGGGCCTGTAGGAGAGTGGTGGCAGTGTCTGAGGAGAGAAGAGGCCATATAGAAAGATGTTGCAAAGGGGAAATCAACAGACCTTGGCAACAGCTTAGATATGGGGATGGTGGTGGTGAGAGTTAAAGAGGAATTTAGGATGATCATTTTTCAGAGAAGCAAACATAACCAGATGATCTCTAAGAGCCACTAAATTCTATGATCCTATAACATATAAATGCACATAAAATACTTTGTGAGTTTAGAAAAAGGTGAGATCACTATTTTGGAGTAGGTAGAAAGGCAGAAGAAACTTCATGGGGAAGGTGACATTTCATCTTGGCCTTGAAGGATGGATTCTGCATTAATAAACTATATATTAAAAAAACAGTCCAATAAAAATTGAGTAGATTAACTCCTGGGAAGCGAGAGGGACTAACCACTGAATCTTCAGTGGTACTTTATGTTATCATTCCCCTTGAAGGAAATTCCTGCCTCCGAACAGGTTTCCATGCCCATTGATGTATGGCAGCTGGAACTAGAGTTCCAGAGTGCTTGATTCTCCCTTCCATTCTGTAGCTTTCAGGATTCCTAGAAGAATTTTGGGCACTTTCAAGTGACTGTGATTTAAGTCAGTTCTTAAAAAAACTTAACTTCAAAAGTGAAAACAAATGGATGTTTAAAATCACCAAAAATTTAAAACATGGTCAGAGGTAACTGAGCCATGAGTCAACTGATGGGGGGAAACTGTCAAGCAGCATCTCTAAAGACATTCCTACAGTTTTTAAAGGAGTAAGGAATAAAATCAATTCATTCAATAAACATTATGAGGATTCATTAAGGTCCTACTATGTGCAAGCACTGTGCTAACCTGAGTCAAAAATGAAAGTCTTTGCTTTCAGGAAGTTTACTTTCAATTGGGGGAACCACACCATTTATACATTTAAGAGCATTTTGTTTTTTTCCAATCACATGTAAATACATTTTTAAACATTCATTTTTTATAAAATTTTAAGCTCCAAATTTTCTCCCTTCCATCCTCTCCCAAGATAGTAAGCAATTTTCATATTAGTCATGTTTATACACATAAATAAATAAAAATATATACAAAGTTAAGACAAAGTAATTTTGGGGACTATCAGCTATCATCAGGGGAATCAAGAGAAGCCTCATGCAGAGAATGGCATTTGAATTGAGTTTAGAGATTTCTTGTAATAAAAATATGTTCTTCAATTAAGTAAGAGGTCTTGGCCAAAGTTGCTATACAATTTTTAGTTCTTGGGGGGAAATGGAAGTTAGAAGCCAATTTGGGAAAAAAAAATTTTGGGTGATTTGGAAAAAACAAAAAGTAAGTAAGCAGATCTTTCTGGCATAAGAAATTCTATGTATGATCTGCCCAGTACTGGGAATTCCACAAACTATATGGTTCTCATGGAAGATGCATAGAGAGACATTAAGATTTTTGTGTCTCATTTTACGCGTCTGTAAGGTGGGCCTTATGTGAAAGTGGACTAGATCACTACCTACATGTTGTGGGTTTATTTTTTAAAGGGCTCCCAGGGAATAGGAGACAAGATGGCAAAGAAAAGGCAGGGACTCACTTGAGCTCTGCCTAAAACCCTTCCAAGCAACCTTAAATAATGCACCCAAACAAATTATGAAGTGGCAATGACATGGTTCGGGACTTGGAAACTCTTCCTCCCCACAAATTTCCTTGAACTTTTCCACATGGTCAAATCTCTGGAGTTTTGTCCGAGGCATCAGCCTATCCCAGTCATCCTTTCAACTGACCATTCATTGTGGCCTCATGCCCAAATCTCCAGTTCTCTGTTACCTCTAACCTAGCCCAGCTCTTCATCATCTACATGCCCAGTCCCTACTTTCCACCCTTAATTCCATCTAGACACCCCCTATGTTATCTCCCAGTCACCCCAGTCTATTTGTCTACTTCCATCCAAATTTTCCCACAGATCTTTTCCCTATAAAAGGGTTAGTCTCATCTATCAAAGCATGGATTCTTAAAATCTCTCCCACCCCAACCAATGTTTTAATAAACCTTGTCTCTGACTGAAAGAAGGCGTGGGTCAAATTCATTCGAGGCAGGACCTATGTTGTTTGCCCTTGAATTTCAGGGTTCTCAGAACCCCTAGACCTCAACAGCAGAACCTACAAAGTAAATCATTTCTCCCAATATCTCTAGGTCATTGATTCTTCCTCTCTTTGAATTAGATTTTCTGTGTCAGTCTAGTGAAGCTTGTTACTCTCAGAATAATGCTTTTAAATAAATTAAAGACACGGGATTACAAAGGAAACAATCTATTTAAATACATTTATTAAAAAAAAAAACCCAATATAGAGTCCTTAGGAGTTCTTGCAGGGTAAGATCTTCTAGACTGGATGACCTATAGTCCCTCCTAGATAGGACAATGTGGAATCCCATGAAAGGAATGCAAAATTGAGGTGTGCAGAAGATATATTATGTCTATTACTCAAACTGACCCATTCAACCCTTTTAAAATTGGATTATAAGATATGGATTTGGAATGTATTCTAGTCCAGTTTGGGAGCACAGCAGATAGAGTGCTGGGCCTGGAATCAGGAAGGCTTATCTTCATGAGTTCAAATCTGGCTTCAGACACTTACTGACCCCTGGTCATATCACTGAATCCTGTTTGCCTCAGTTTCCTCATCTGTAAAATGAGCTGGAGAAGGAAATGGCAAAGCACTCCAATATTTCTGCCAAGAAAAACCCCAAATGGGGTCATGGAGAGTCAGATACGATTAAACACTAACTAATCTAGTTCCTTCATTTTACAGATGGAGAAACTGAGGTTCAATAACATGCCCAAGTTCTCATAACTAACAAGCAGTAGAATCCAGACCCTCCCACCATTAGTTACCCTTTCCTTTTTGATTGTTCCCTAAGGCAGCTAGCTACTGATCTAAGAAGTTAGGTGGACCCATTGACTGAACAGGGAGACTTGACTTGACTTTACTCCAAACTGTTCTTTCCTGGTGTACACCTCCTCAGGGAGCTTCGTGACCCTCCATTTCTAGGAGGCTCACTATATATCTGTACTAGATTTACTGTGGACGCTTGATCAGCTTTTGCCCTAGTTCAAAACTCCTGAACTGGAGGGATCTACCAGTTTCACCCTCTCCCCTCTGACCCCCATTCCTTTTCTTCTCTCCTTCCCTACTCTGTCTCCCTCACCCATACCCATACCTTGGAATAACAGGCATGTAGCACCACATGCCACCAACACTATTTTTCAAAAAGCAGTCAGTTAATAGTATCTTTCTAGTGGCACAGAAGGGGTATGATTTCTTTCTGGGGGCAGATTTTCATTTGGCAATGTAGTTCCCCTAACTGAACAGTGTGAATACGGGTGGGCATCAAATGGGCCTAGGACAATGAGATTGCTTTAAGCCTCAGGGCCAGATTGTAAAGAAGTGCAGAGGCCAGGCTCATTGTCAGTGGCAACAAAGCTGAGAGAAATCCGATCCAGGTTCAGTACCTGTCTGCATTGTGCATTTCCTTACTTACAGGCACAATCTAACAGCTGGGGCTCCAGAAATCCACAATGTACTACAGAAGGAGGGCAGGCAGATGACCCACTTCTTCCTTTCAAAAGGAACAGCTTTTAGCTGTAGCTTCAGGAATAAAACCAAATGCTCTGTTATAACCACTGTCTATTGCTGCTATTGGCTGCAACTGGAAAGGACCCTGTTGAGCAGCTGACGACTTCACAGTGGCTGGTGTGGGAGCCAATTTTTTTTTTTTTAGGCAGGGAGTAGGGTAATGGTTATTCAACAGGCCAAGTAGGAGGGTCACTAACACCAGACAACTACTGGGATTTAATATGGGAACTTGGAAAACTGCAGAATTTAAGGTTTGAGAGGCACCATGATGTGGAGGAAAGAATGCTGGACCCAGAATCAGATGACCCAAGTTGCAATCCTGCTTCTGACCTTGTCACATCTTAGTGACCTTGGGCAAGTCACTTTCAACCTGTATGAGCACCAAATGAAAAATGAGGACAATAACACTTCTACATCTCAAAGTTGTGAGGAAAGTGTTTGAAGTGTTACATAAATGTCAATGGATACTGTTGGATATTTTCAATATACTCTTTCTTCACTCTTTTCCCTTAAAGCTGGCATCTTCCCTTGCCTCTCTTAATTTCTCTGAGCCATCTAGTATACTTGTATTCTATCTCAGCCTGTCAAAACCTGTACTTTGAAAAGAACCTAATATTAATCATTCAAGTAATTGATGGGAGGTAGGGGTAGAGGGAGAGAAAGTGAGTGGTGGTGGTTAGTCTGAGGCCACTGGGGCCCTGAAATCATACCCCATTGGTTGACTGCCTCTGCATAAGGCTGGTCCTGTCTAGGCGAGCTGCATAGATTAAATGTTAAACTTGGTCTTCTGCACTTTATTAGGATCTAATGTCAAGTGCTACTTTCTTTTTGTCAGCATGCAATGCTTTTAAGTACCAGGGAGACACCAGGTTATGGACATAACTCATCTTTGCCAGGGGAAAGGATGTTGTTTCCTCTGATGCAGAAAGAGGATTATTCTGTGGTTTGTGGGCTATTTTATTATGCTAGAGATAGAGATGATTGCCCTTGGGACAATGAATTAACCTAAGAATGAACAGGACATGGAGTTAAGCTCCTGATGTCTTCTGGGAGACAGCTGTGGTCTGCATACAGCTGCTACCCTTGCAGGTTCTGGGCCTAGGCCTAACTAGCTAGGATGGCCTTGAGCAGCTCATTTCACCTCTATAAAAGAGGCTAATCATGTTCACCTGCATTACAGGGGGAGGAAAGAATTAATCAGTGTTAGTGAAGCATCTTTTTCTATCATGGACAAGACTACATTAAGCAAGAAGATCAGACAGACCCAGGACCACCCACAGAAGGATTGTAGATTGTAGAGCTCATGTTACTGATGGGGAAACTGAGGCTTAGAGTGACTTTCCCAAGGTCATATTACAGATAACTTCATTTTACAGATGAGGAAACTGAGGCTCAGAGAAATTATGAGGCTAAGTTCATAAAAATAATAAGACCCAAAGCCAAAATAGAACCGAGTCCTCCTGCCTTTTACTATCATGCTCTAGCCCACTAAGATGCCTCTGGATAAATATTCATTGATTCAGTAACAGACTTCACATGTATCATCTAATGTTGATACAGGTAAAACCAGGTTAAAATGAACAAAGAAGGCAACCTTGAAAGAGAAAGAAAGGGCAGTCTGAGAGGGCAGTGTGGCACGGGGTAGAGCTATTTATAAATACGAATCTCTAGGCTTGTAAAGACCAGTTGGTAGAGCCCTTTCTTCCCCTTCACTTTCCTTCCTAAGCAATATAATCTCTCCTCTCCCTCTCCCCCATCCTCCATTGCTTCCCACCCTCACTGACCTAGGTGAGCAACCTAATTTGACCATACTCTAGAGGTAGACGGTTTGCATCTGCCCTACATAGCTGAAGAACTTGTGATTACTGTCAGGATAGAGGATTCACTCCCAGTGAGGGTGCTTTATCCTGAGACCATAACCCTGGCTGCCTGAGGTACTTAGAGGTTATATGACTTGTCCTGGGGGGCACAGCTAGTGAATATCACAAGTGATTTGAACTCAGTTCTCTCTGGCACCAAGACCAGCACTCTAAACATTATATCATACAGCCTTTTGTGTCTCTTTTAGATGCCACATGCCATGGTCTGTGCTTTTGTGCTTTGCTTTACTACAGTATCCCCACCCTATCCCAAGCAGGAGGCCATGTGTACACTGCATTGGAAAGTCATAAGGGTTAACAAATGAGTGTCTCATGGAAACCATTATCCAGTTCTTTGGGGCTCCTGGAGTCCTTATTATAAATGAGTTTTTATAGTGACCTATAATGGAGACTGGAGCTCAGAGAGACCCAAGGAAGACTGGATCCCATAGGTATCCATCAATACATCAGAGCAGTGTTTTTGACGGAGGTTTTATTTCTTGAAACTGTGAAGGTGATAGCCACACAGTGAGTGTCTGGAGGAAACACGCTGCCTCTCATCACAGCATCGTGTGGGGCTGCAAGCTGAAAAATAGACTTTGTAGTCTTTCTTCTGTACAGGACAGAGAACAAATCCTTTAACAGTTACCAAATTCTAGCATTTTGTCTCCCTTCTTTTGAATATTTTATCCCCAGACAGCATTGACGTCTCTGTTCTTGTGCTTTTTTAAAGGAAGCTGGGGCATTGGCTGTAAAAGAGGTCAGATGGTAAAGTACTAGTGCAACTCCTTTTCTGGAAAGATTTCTTTCTTGTTCATTTGGAAATTCACCACAAAAGCAGATACTATACCGCTTTGGTTAGTTCTTCTAGCATCTTAGTGGGGAGCCACCTAGTGGTCACTCTTGTGTAAGCCCCAAATATATTTTTAAGATAGAGCTATCCATTCTGTTCTAAGGACTCAGTTTTGTCTCTTCTCTCTACCTCTGCCTCCCCTGCCCCCAGTCCCCAGTTGGGTGAGGGGTTGGAGGGAGAGAAAATAGATTTCTGCTAATTTTTCAAAAAGAGAGTTGCGGGGTGTGCTCCAGATGTAAAATGTTGCCAGTGCTTTCAGATGAGGTTACTGTATTATCAGTTTTATTTAGTCGTTTGCCCTTGTTACAAACTAGCTCTCATGGAATGAGTAACCTGTTTTAAACAATCATTTATTAAGCACCTACTATTGTAGTGCTTTGTGCTAAGTGTTTTACAAATATCATTTTAATTGTTTCTTCACAACAATCCTGTGAGGTAGATATTATTTGTATCCCTATTTTATGAGGAAATGGAGGCTCGGAGTGATTAAGTGACTTGGTCAGGGTAATACAGCCTACGAAGTGGGATTTGAACTCGATTTTTTTCTGACTCCAAATCCAGGGCTCTATCCATTTAGCCACTACTTACCTGCCTTGGTAAATGTTTATAATGTGAAAGCATGCCCATAAAATGTGTTCTTTCCATTAAAAAAAAGAGCTCTAGATCTCCCACTAAAGCTCCCAGCCCAATGTTTCACTGTGGCTCAGAGGTTACCCTGGCTTCTGAAAGGCTATGTCAATGCAGATGAAGCCCTGGGAGGTTTTCTACCAAGTTGGAAAGGCTTTGAGGTCAAGTCCAGTTCTGACTTGACAGCTCTTTGGAAATATTAAACTATTGCTATAGATAAGGTAGGCGAAAGAAAACATTAAAATGTCAGACACTGCTGTTTCTTTCATACCCAGCAGCATGTAATGGATTACATTTGGTAAGAGGATCTGGAATTCAGATGAATTGAAGGAAAAGGGGTGAGTTAATGTTGAATGCTGGGAGAGAACCAAACAGATGGGCTTATTCTTTAAAGTGGCACAGACACTTAGGGCTACACAGACTAAGCCTGGTTTCATCAGAGACATACAAGAGTAAAGGAGGAGCAAGAAAAAGCATTGTCAAAGTCTAGGGAGAATGTTACATCTCTGGTCAAGACATGGAGATAAGTCAGGGGCAAGAACTTGACTCTAGGGTCTGATGGGACTAAATCAGATGGTCAAATAAAAAAACTACATCCTTGTTGCTCAGCAGGCCTATGCCTCTGTACCTTACTTTGTTTAAATTCCCTTCTTACCTTAAATTCCTTTGCAAAGCCTTTTAACCCTAACCTCATCACAGTGGACATAAGGAAAGGATATCTGCCGGTTCCCAGTACAGAGATTTAAAAAGACTGTGCAGGTTTCTCAGTGGTTAGGTTTCAGGAGCTGACAGTGGGAGGGAAGGAAGTAATTCTTTGGGGAAAAGGCTTTGGGCTTTGCCTGAGGAAGTTGTTTCTGATCTCCTGGGAGCATTTCTTCACACAGTCACCATATGAGTGCTCTCTACATGGTCACTTATCATCATAAATAAAAATACACTTCACACTTTCAGAAAGAGTGTTTAGACTCAGCTTCCATCAAAACCTTTAAGGAGCAAGAAAAGCAACTAAAAAAAAAGCTAAAACAGGGAAAAGAAAAAATCTCACAAGAAAATCCTTAAGGGGGAAAAATTAAACTAACCAGTAGAGAGATAAGTAGGAAATAAGCAAACCAAGAAAAGCTAATGATATAATGAAGTACTGTGGAATAAGATAATGCCAGGAGAAAAATCCCAAAGAAGAGAACGATGCTACATTATTCACCACTTGAATCCCAGAAAGAATGGAATGTAGAGAGCTTAGAAGAATTATATAAAATAACTGAACAAATGAAGAGGTCCAGGGTGAAATTAGAACCCTTAATAATCAACTAAAGAGAAGAATCTTCATAACGCAGTGGAAACCCTGAAAAGGGGGGGGCAGGAAATGGAAAATACAGGACTCAAAAATTCAAAGAGAAAAACAAGAATTATTCCAGCAAAGTCAAGAGAGTAAAATTTGAAGACTACTTGAGCTATTTAAAAACTCGACTGGAAACACTAGTACAGAATATTTAGAGGGAGAAAAAGAAGTGATATTGTGGTGAAGGCCATCAGAATAAAATGGTGAGGAGTTTTGGAAATGTATGAAAAACCTGACCTAGACGAATGCTATAGTACTGACAGGAGGACCTCAATTGTCTGAATTAAGCCAATAGTAAAATAGTATTTGTATAGCACACTAAAGTTCACAGATCACTTTCCTCCATAACAACAGTGATAGAAAGGCAGTACAAGTATTGCTATTGTCCCTTCACTGATGACGAAACTGAAGCTCTTAGAAGGGAGGTGATTTGTTTAAGGTCACACCACTAGAGAATATCTGTCAACTATTCAAATCCCGGTCTCCTAAATGGAAGTTCAGCATTCGTTCCACTATGAAACATGGCTGGAGCTACCCCTCTGTTAGAATTGGAGCAACTGATAAATTCTTTACTTGCTTTCATGCTACTTTCATCCTTCAAGAGGTGGAGGAAATGACAAAGGCAAGTGCTATTTTTGACCTGATTTTGATCAATAAAGAGGAACTTGATAAGATAGAAATGAATGATAGGAACTTTGGGAGGAAGTAACAATCCATCTTAGAGTTCATGATAGGAAAACATGCAAGTGAAATGTTCAAGGAAAGATATTAACACTGTACTCTGTATTTAGGCACCATGCTATCAGAAATAAATGTTTTTAAGAAGAATTTAATTCATCAGAAATGAGAGGGAGGGAGGGAATGAGGGAGAGAGACAGAGAGAGAGACAGAGAGAAACAGAGAGAGAGAGAGAGGGAGAGAGAGAGAGAGGGAGAGAGAGAGAGAGAGAGAGAGAGAGAGAGAGAGAGAGAGAGAGAGAGAGAGAGAGAGAGAGAGAAAGAGAGAGAGAGAGGAGGGAGAGAGAATGGCAGAGCTTTCTCATGCCTTCTGACATGTTTCTGCCCCCAAGACAATTTAGATAAAATTTACAGGAATTCTGAGAAACAAAATCAAGACATATACAGTTTTAGGTTAACATTATGAATAGCATTCTGAGCTAGGATCTCTAGCTCAATCCTCTTGGACCATTTGTCTCAAACAATAAAAGGAATCTGTCTTTGAGATCTATATGGAAAATCTTAAAGTGATTAAGAGGCAGTGGGAGTACCTCCCATTGATAGAAGAGGACATTTCCAATGGGGTAGAACTGTCCTAGGCTAATCCTTTCAGGCCAATAATCCTGATCACTTCAAGGGAAGGAAGAATGGAAAGAAGGAAGGAAGGAAGGAAGAAGGAAGGAAGGATGGAGGGAGGGAGGGGGAATCAGCATTTGTTAAGTGACTGTATTGTGCCAGATACTTTACAAATATTATCTGATTTGATCTTCACAATGAATCTGCTATTATTATCCCGTTACACTGA
Organism: Bettongia penicillata ogilbyi; assembly: GCA_023548195.1. Taxonomy (NCBI): domain Eukaryota; kingdom Metazoa; phylum Chordata; class Mammalia; order Diprotodontia; family Potoroidae; genus Bettongia; species Bettongia penicillata. The sequence continues at coordinate 600,786 of JAJHZJ010000148.1, forward strand.
GGGAACCCATCTAGACAGAAGTTCAGAGAGTAGGCTGGGGTCACATAGTAAATATATGAGACTGAATTTGAACTCAGTTCTTCTGAACTTCTGGTCCAGTGTGTTCTACCTAGCTGCCTTAAAGCAATGATTTTTATATAGACAAGAGGTACTCTTTGTTCAGTTCTGCTTACTTTCCTTTATCCATTCACCTAAGGGAAGGCATTTAAAAAACACTGTATTTTGACCTAGCCCACCTTCAAACTTAGAGGTAAGGAAAAAAAGATCTTTATTTAAAGTTAGAGAAAAAAATTCATAATATATTTTACAAATAAGAATTTTTAAAAATTTATGTTTCCACAGGGTGTAGTCTGGGGCACATCTTTAATTAGAAAAGCAGGCTTCTAAGAGTTCAGAGAAAGACTAGATAGGATTCATGGCTTAAAATTCTAAGGCAAAGTTAACTGAAGGCATAGGAGAGCTCTAAAAGAAATGATTCTGATGTTGAAGATAAGAGAAAATAGTCTAAAGGGGCTCATGTGCATGTACAGGGAACTTATCAGCTAACTTAGGTATCAGAGGCTGAGGGTGAGTATGAAAGACTCATGGTCCTATGTGGTTGTTGATCCTACTTAGAAGAAGACTAGCAGTATTGCAGAGTGATGTCTTGACTCATGCCTGCACTGGATTTAAATGAGGTAGAGCTGCCCAAAGTCATCAGACTTACTCTCTTCCAGACTTATCAAGGTCCAGTGGCAAGACAAAAATCAAGAGGACTAGCGATGGCCCAGGATGCACGGGATAACAGTACATGGAAGGAAACTCAGTTTGGGGATACTAAATGACTGCTTTTGGTCACAATGTCAGGAGATGATGGAGCCAGGATGAGCTTACATACAGTTCCTGATTCCAAGTCCAGGAGGAGCTCATTTCACTAAACATTTTAAACAAAATGCTTGATTGTATTGTTACAACACAATATGTGACCATTTAGAAAGGAAAGTGGTGATCAGGAAGAGCCAGTATATATTTCTGGAGAATAAGTAATACCAGACAAGCCTCATTTCCTATCTTGATAAGGTTGATTGGTCAATAGAATATCATAACATAATGTACTAAATTTAAGTAAGACCTCTCATTGTAATGGGCAGCTAGGTGGTGAAATGGGTAGAGTGCTGGGCTTGGGATCAGCAATCAGGAGGACATGTTCATGAGTTCAGAGCTGGCCTCAGACACTAGTTAAGTGACCCTGGGCAAGTCACTTAACCCTGTTTGCCTCAGTTTTCTCTTGTGTAAAATGATCTGGAGAAGGAAATGGTAGCATCTTTGCCAAGAAAACCCCCACTGCAGTCACAATGAGTAGAACAAGACTGAAATGACCCAACAATAAGACTCATGATAATATTAGTAATATTTATGTAGCACTTTAAGGTTTAAGAGACATTTTGCAAATGTCATCTCACTTTATCAACACAACAACCTTGGGAGATGGGTATTATTACTATTTCCATTTTATAGATGGGGAAATTGTTGTATTCATCCCTCATTGCCAAAGAAGACCAGGCCATCAGAGAAATGATGACATGACTTGAACTTGACTTTGTTTTGAGTGAGAGGGGGCTGTGCAGGTCACTAGCCTCACTTCTCCAGAGTCATCTGAATTCAGTGACCAGATATTCATCAGGAGGACTGGAGATGACCCAGGATGCACTGGGAGACCTTGGCCTCTTTGCAGGTACTGACTTAGGGTGAGGTAATGCTCATTCATTGACTAGGTCTCTTTAAGAAGTAGTCAGGGCATGGTGTCTGAGTGTCAGAGTGCAACAAGCTCAAGGGGAAGGGAAGGGAAGGGGAGGGGAGGGAGACTAGCCAGTAAAGCCCAAGTCACCTGGGGTAGATGGGGAAATTGATGCATTAAGTGAATTTTCCAGGGTCACACAGATAACAATGTCTGAGGTCATATGTCTTCCTGACTCAGGGGTGGAGAACCTGTGGCCTTGAGGTCACATGGGGCTTTTTGGGTCCTTGAGTACAGCCTTTGGACTGAATCCAAGTCTTTTTATTAGGGGATTTATTCTGTGAAGTTTGGATTCAAAGAGCCACTACTTGAGGACTAAGAGGGCCCCGTGTGGTCCCAAGATTGCAGGTTCCCCAGCCCTGCATCTAGACCCAGTGTTTTACCTACCATACTACCTAGCTGTCTGTGTTCTGTAGCTATCCTTGAGGATGAGGTTGGGAATGTGTGACTTAGGTGATAGTACAGTTGAGCGAATTAAAAGCTAGTTGAATATAAAGTATAATTATTAATGGCTTGATATCAATTTGGAGGGAGGCCCTGAGTGGCCTGAATATTCACTTGGCCATATCCTGGTTCAACATTTTTATCACTGACTTGAATGAAAACATACAGGTCACCACTGTCAAATTGGCAGATAGTCCAAAAGTAGGGTCCAACATGTTGGATTGCCTCAGGGATTAGTGAATATTCATCACTGAAAGTCATTAAGTAAATGATCTCTTTGGGGGGAAATTGTAGAGGGGATTCTAATTCATCTATACTTTGGGCTAAATGTGATTCTATTAATTCTCTGAATTGTGGGGAAAAAACTTTTATACTTATACTGATACTTATCAGAACCAATGTTATCTCCTATTTGCTTATTATCAGTAAGAGGTATCCATATTTGCCTGAAATTCATTGACACATCAATTTTCATTCAAAATTTACTTTAAATAGCAAATGTGGGAAATCTCAAAACTTAAATCTTGTCCAAGAGTCATTAATTTAAGTACAAAGACAAAAAGTGATGTCAAGTATTTTGAAGACTCTTGTTTTTTTCATCTTTTTTATATCTCAAGTCTCTCTGTCTGTCTGTCTATCTCTGTCTGTTCCTCTCTATCTTTCTCTTGCTTATATCTCTCCTCCTACCTCTATGTCTTTCGAGGTCTTCTCACTGTCTCTCTAAATGGATAATCTAAATGTTGAAATGATTTGTATTCCAGAAGGTGCCAAGTCATAAAGATGTCTTTAAAAATACCTTTTCCTTATTGTTTCTCTATTACGTACTTGGTTGAATTTACTCTCTCATTTTGACATCGAATACTGAACTATAATAAACACATAAACACCATTTTTATAAGCCTATTACAGGTTTCCAGGTTTAGTAATTCTATATGGTACTTCAATAGCAATTCAATATAGTTATTCCATACTGTAATATAGTTATTCTCAATCTTTAATTTAAACACTATAAATGTCAGGACTGGTAAATGATTTGCTTAGTTCAGAGCTGTTCCTTTTAATGATACTACAAATGATCTCCAAAGGGGTTTTGTATAGATTTTCAAAGTGGAAAAACACTTGCTATATAGCCGCTATCAGGGAGAATTATTTCAAGCTGTCTTATTTGATAAAGGACACACATGACATACAGTAACAGTAGTTTCTTTTTTGAGTGGGGATCAACTACCCTCCATAGGCAGAGGGCAGACCATGGCTTGGCAGAAGAAGAGGCTCTTTTAATAGTTTCAGGAATGCAGAATTGAAAAGGAAAAAACCTAACATTTATAGAACACTTTAAGGTTTGCAAAGTGTTTTAATACACTATCTTTTTTGATTCTTATAACAACCTTGGGAGGTGAAGGTGGTTATCCAGATTTTATGGATGAGGAAACTGAGACTAAGAGAGGTTGAGTGATTGGCCCAAGCACAGATACATGGGAGCAGGGGAGGAAGAGCTGTACTTACGCAGGTGAGATAAGGACCTCTCCTGCTGAGGCCTTCCCAAGTCAAGGCTATGAGTTTAGTGACTCAGTCAGTTTAAGTAAGTAGGTCCAGGGGAATAAGGCTGGTGATCTGATTTAGATTTGAGATTGGCCCCAGGCATCATTACTATTACTATCATTGCAAAGGAAAACTGTGAAGTTTTATGAAACAAAGAATGAGTTGGAGTACCAAAGTAGGTAACAGGCAGCTAAGTAGTACAGCGTTAGGAGTGCTGGACCTGAAGTCAGGAAGACCTGAGTTCAAATTTGACCTCAGACAGTTCACTAGCTGAGTGATCTTGGGCAAGTCAATTAACCCCTAGTAAGTATTTGTCCATGGGCTTATTGAAAGACTTTATGAGAAGAGCAGAATTGAAATGCATTTTAATGGATCATCTTTTGATTGTAGCAAGCCACATGTGGCAAGTTCAATGGCTCATTGGAGGTGAGTGCAATGGTTGGGGTGACTTGACACCATTCTGTCCCCTTTCTTCACCTGTAGTCTCAATTAATCTGTCTTTGTGTTGATGATAGGTGAGGTCTGGCTCCAGAGGGCACTAGGAAATGGCCCCAAATCTGTGCCTAGTCCAGACAGTGATAAAAGAGGGAGCTTACCAAGGTAGTGAGGCTAACTCAATCCAGACTGAGCAGACATGTGCTCAGGGGTCTTTCCCCAAGCATATATAGGGAGGAGGTAGCAAGAGTGGGTGTGGTGTTGTGAGCCTGGGCATAGGACAGAAAAAGGAGAAAGGGATCCATACATGGACCAGGGTACCTGGCTCCTATTCCTGCTCTTCGAGCAGTGCTGGCCATAGGAAGATTTCTTTTAAAAATATATTTTTATTTATTTTGTTAAATATTTCCCAATTACATTAAATTTTCTTAAATTAATTTTTCCTAAAATTCGAGTTCCAAATTCTCTCCTTCCCTTCTGCCCGTCCCCCACCTCTTGAGAAAGTAAGTAATATAATATTGACTGTACATGGGCCCATGCAAAATTATGGAAGAGGGGTTCTACCTGAACATGTGTAAGAAGGTAATGTTGGGGGTCACCCCCTCCTGCAATCCCTCTCACATGCATAGGTCCATAGCTATTCCTCTAGAGTATCTATCTGCATGGGGGTTTGGCTTTTGGCACAAACCTAAATTCGGTGATATCTGGAATAAAGTCCTGGGGGCTTTGCCCTAGTTATAATTCAGCTTCATGAAGTCGCTCTCTGTTCTCCAGTTTGGGCCCGCCCGCTTCTCTTATTGTGCAAATGCTCTTTTCCTCCAGTTCCACACTATCTGATGCACTCCCATGCTCAGGTACAAGATGCCCTGGGAGTTTCATGCCCTGGAACTGCATGTCCAATGGACAGCAGTTCTACCTGTCTTGCACTTGTGAGATACACTGGAAAGCACTCATTAAGAGGTAGTATGGTACAATTGAATAAGCACTGAATTTGGATGCAGAGAACCTGGATTCAAGTTCCAGCTCTGTCACTTGTGACCTTGGGCAAGTAACTTCCCAGTGGAAGCCCTGAATTTGGTCCCTCTCCAGTTAAGAAAATAAGAGGTAGTGGCATACATTTTTGTTAGAGTATGAAAAAATGTTTTTCCACTCATGATATATGCTTTTGACTAGGCAGAGGATTAAGGAAGACTACTGTAAATGGTATTTGAAATGGGGCTTTGAAAATTTCCATTGGCAGAGATCCAAGAGCACTTAGAACAGCATGAATAAAGACATGGGGGTAGGAAAGCACAGAGATTGTTTGGAGAATAATAAGAATGGCTAACACATACAGTGTTTCAAGGCTTGCAAAGCACTTTATACATATCTCATTTGACACAACAACTCTGCAAAGGTGCTGCTGTTAAGCCATTTTACAGAATAGTAAACTGAGGCACAGAGGTGACATGATTTTCTCAGGTTCACACAATTAATGAATGTTTGAGGCAAGATTCAAACTCAGATCTTCCTGACTCTAGGGCCTAGCATATTATCCACTACGGCACCTTGCTGCTTATGTGCTACCTGCCTTCTTAGAACAGAGAATGGAGACTGCTTTGGCTGGTGTGTTGTGAGATAAGGCTGTAAAGGTAGGTTGAAATTAGACTGTTGATAGCCTTGAATGAGCATTGGCCCTGGATCAGAGGACCTGAGTTCAAATCCTATCACTGATTATAGGCATCTAAGGTCACCTGTGTGACCTTAGGCATGTCACTTAAACTCCTTTGACCTCTATGTCCTCATCCACAAAATAAAGAGGTTGGACCAGATGACCTCTGAGGTCCTTTCCAGCTCTATATCATCTCATCAATATCCAGCTTAGGAATGGGATCCATACCAGTTGGTTGGCAATGAGGAGCTACTGAGGATTTTTAAGTAAGGGAGACACATGAACAAATCCAAGGCTTCAGAAGACTAAGTGGACGGCTTGGAGCTGGGGAGCGGTGGAGGTGGAGAAGCCTCCTTTCCCTTGGCCTTCTCCAATGACTGACACTACTTGCCCATCTTACTTTACTCATTTTGTCACCTCTTTAAGGATAACAAGACGGTTGTGTTTCAGTTATTCAGTCATGTCTGACTTCTTCGTGACTCCATGGACCACTGTACACCAGTACTGTCCATGGGGTTTTCTGGTCAAGAATACTGGAGTGGCTTGCCATTTCCTTTTCCAGAGGCAAACAGAGGTTAAGTGATTTGCCTTGAATCACACAGCTAGTAAGTGTCTGGGGCTGGATTTGAACTCAGGTTTTTCTGACTCCAGACTCAGTGCTTTTTCCACCGAGCCATCTAACTGCCTCTAACAATACCATACAGCACTTTAAAAATTAAAAAGGGCTTTTCTCACAATGACCTTGTGAGTTATATACTTTGTTTATCATACAGCTGAAGAAATTAAAGCATGGAGTGGTGAAGATCATGCTGCTAATAAGAGGGCTGAGCCATGATTTGGACAAATGTCTCCTGTCTACAAATCCAGTAGCCCTTCCACAACCTCACAGCTACTCTGCTTCAAGGAGTCAGGGAAGAACCATGTACACGTACTACAACTGACTGTACCCCACTTGTCATCACCATCTAAACAATTTAAAAAATACAATGAAAACAGACACTCACATTAAGTTGTTTCTATAGCTCACTCCCATGAGAAGAGCTGGCATAACATAAATATCAAAATGGCGCCTTTGTACTTTGGGTCTTACATAGCAGCAGAATGAGAACAATGGGATGCAAGCGAGACTGGGCAAATATTTCTGTTCCCTGAGGTAGAATGCCAAAGGCTTCTATAGTGGCAAGTCTTAGGAACCCCGCAAGAGCAGAGTTAGAGATATTTTAGGGAAAAGGTGAACTATAAGAGATACATCTAGCTATTGATGTTGGCTAGGCTGGAGTAGAGAGATGAAACCGGGGTGTTCTGCTTCCCTTCATTTTAAAGGATTTTTTTCTTCTCAGAATCAAGTTAAGTACATAAATGAAAATAACTCAGTACTTTCTATGTACCCAACCATGCTTATCACCATCCTTAAAGAATTAGAGAACTGTAAAAGACAGTTCTGGAAGCAACCTTTAATCCAATGATAAGGTAGATAAATTGTGATACATTACTCTATGATTTTATTATGATGCCATTAAGAGCAATAAGCATGAGGAAGACACAGATTTGAAAGAGAATTTTGAAATAATGTTAAATGGGGAAAAAAAGGAAAACCAGAAGAATGGAGTACATACTAACCATGACTATATGAAAAGAAAAATGGATGAGAATGAATAAATGAAGAATGTAATGGAGACTTTAAGAGTGACTGAAAAGTTGTTGTAGTTTATGTATTAAAATTAATTTAAATGTAAATTTAGTTGGTTTTTCTAATGTTTAATAAAATGTAATTAAAAAAAAGAAAGAAAACTAAGCTGACCAGCACACTCCTTGTCTACAGTCATGGTCCACGTCAGTCAAGAGGAAACTTGTCTGGGAATTTTGAAACCTGGAAACCAATTCCAGGGTGAAGTCCCTTTCCAGTTTTATGTGGCAGATAGGTTGACCAGGCAATCATAGCTGTGGATGCATGAAGAAGGGAGAAGGACTGGGTCTTGAAGAAGACTTGCCATCAGTAGATTGAATTGGATTTCCTTGCTAGTTTATAAGGGATTTGTGGCTTGGGATTTACCATTAATGGTGGTATAACACCACCTTGTATTTTTGAGGTTTTTAAGCACTTTCACATTGGTTATCTCACTGGCATTGATAGCAGCCCTGTCCAGGGAGTAGGGCAAGAATTATCAATTTACAGATAGGGAAACGGAGGCCCGAAGAGATTTAAATAACTTGTCCAAGGTCCCATAGCTGGTCAGAGATGGAGCCGGTACTTGAATTCAGGTTTACTGATTCCTGCTCTAGTACTTGAAAGTTAAAATGGTAATAATAATAAGCAGCGGCAGAGATGAGGATGGGTGTCACATCTCTACTGAGCTGTGTTAGTTACATGGCATAGCACCAACCCCTTCAGAATTCAGTTTCTTTTACTTATTTATAAGGGCTTGAGGAATTAAGCCCAAAATGTTTACACAATATTTAGAAAAGCAAAATACATGCTTAAAAGGATTTGCTCATTGCTTAACCAATTCTATTTATGCAAAAGATTCATGTAACTTTATAAAGGTTTTCAGGGACTTTAAAGTATTTTAAATGTTCTGTTAGACTGTACTAGTAACAGATGTTTAATGACATGTTTAAGTTTTCGTTTTGCTGAAAAAGCAATAGATTACTTGATATTTTCTTTAAAAATCACAAGAGAATTCCCACAACTTTTAAAGCAGGTCCAAGACCCATCATTTCTCATGCCTTCCTGATGACAAATCAAGGGGCTATTGCAAAATTCACATGACAATAATGTAATAGCAAGATTTCTCATTTGCCTAAAAATAGAATCCTTTACAAAGCACAATCTTTTGTGACACTTCTTGTTCTTTTTCATAATAAGACAGATGGTGTCAGTAATTGCCTATATATTTAATTAAGTAAAAAAGCTGCACGGGGAGGATTTGGCAAAAGTAGGAAATTTCAACTTATGCTATGAGGAAAAGGAGAAAGTAAAACAAGGCAGAAGCCCAAGGTTTATCACTGACTATAGGAAATCTTATGTGTAGCCCCTTGATAGCCACATGCTAATATATGGGGCTGCCCATGATCATCTCCCCTAGGGGGGCTAAAGGTCCCTGTCCAAATGGTGAATGATGGGGGCTCTGCCAAGGAATTCCAAGTTTCAGAATGATTTGTTTGCTTGGTTTTTTTTGCAAACAGGTTTTTGACCAGCTAGAAGGTAATGGCTCCATCTGTTCTTTAAATCTCTGTCAAATGTTGATAAGATTCTTCCAGTGGCCATTCCAATTTCTCCTTTCAGACAGGCTGTTGCCCAGGTTTACATACCCAGCAGGCTAACCTTTCTGAAAGGGAAAAGGAATCTCAGGGAAGACACTAGCTTCTCCTTATGGTGGGTGGTTCAGAAAAAGCAATTGGGCATTGGAAGTACATTTGTTTGCTAGGAAGCTACAGTCCCACATGAATCCATCTTTTGGATCAATAGATACAAGGCAGTTTTCGGTTGCAGTTGTGAAGTGTGACCTTCAACAAGCTATTTGACCTCTGACTCAGTTTTCTCATCCTTAAAATAAAGATAATAATCCCGGTTCCCCCTACCTCACAGAGTAATTTGAGAAACAGATCATTCATTCACTCAGTAAAAGTTTTAAGTACCTACTGCATGCATCGTGCAAAGTGCAAAAAGGGAAACAAAAAAGTATGGTGCCTGGCCTCATGGAGTTTATAGTCTAGTAATGGATGTGAAGACACTTTGTAACCATATTGTTGCTGTTATTGAATTTAATCATTTCTACTTAGACTCCTGAAACTTAAAAAAAATGGCTATCACTTCATTAGGTTCATTGCATTTCAACTTGTCAGTCATTCTTTTAAATTCTGCAGACATTTATTAAATATTTTCTACAAGGTTTTCTTCTCTCCATTCTTATCTCTCTTCCAATTTATCCTCAGATTTCCCCTGCCTTCAGAGAAAAGTTAAAGCTCCTTTGTCTGGCATTCAAGGCCCTTCACTCTCTAGCGATACGCTGCCTCTCCAGTATCATCTCCTATTTCTTCTCTTCATGCACTCTCGTCTGATTAAATTCAAACATTCTGTCACTTGAATAATCTCTGTGCTTTCCTGCCTTACTCAAGTCAGCTAGACCACCTTCTCCCCAAGAGACAAGAAGGAACATGCAGATAGGAATAGTTACTGACTGATGGACATTCATGAGTGCATCCTTTGTTTCCAAAAGAATTCTGTCAATCCTTGTGTCCAGCCTCTTAGAAGACTTCTCATGACTGTTGCGTTGAGAGGTACCTGGGTTCTCCTTACTCTACAGTGAAGCTGCCAGCTCTTTTTGTCTACTTCAGTATAAAACAATATAAACCCTAATATCTATGGGCCATGATGAACTGGGTGAGGGTACCCACCCATTTGGTTACCTGGATTTTATCTATCTAAAGATGAAGCTTCACTTCCCTGAATCAGGCCAAAGTCAGCACCTAGGACGATAACAAAGCAGAGGGTGTGCATATCTTATACCCTTTTTGGTACAACTGAATAAATAGATAGTTTATATATTATTCAACAAACACTGTAGGTAGATACCGTATAGTCTAGTAAGGTATCCCAATTGATGCGTCCTATTTTCTTTTTTTTTTTTTTTTTTTTTTTTTGTTGATTTTGAAAATTACATTTTAATATAGTTCTAAATTGAAATAAGCTATGGAAGTTTGACATAAGAATGAATATTTAAACAATCTGTTTTTCTAGACCAGATAAACAGTATTAGCTAATGGATTATATTTATAATTCTCTCTCTTTTTTTTTTTTATTAATTTATTTATTTAGCTTTTTACTTTTATTTTCACAAATTTTTGGGTTCCAAATTTTCTCCCCTTTTCTCCCCTCCCCCCACCCCAATACCCCAAGCAATCTAATTTTCCCTATCTTCAATCTGTCCTCTCTTCTGTCATCCCTCCCTTCCCTTGTCTCTATCTTCTCTTTTCTCCTGTAGGGCCAGATGACTTTCTATTCCTCATTAACTGTATGTCTTCTTTCCTAGTTGCAACAACAATACTAAACAATTGTTCCTGAAACTTTGAGTTCCAAATTCTCCCCATCCCTCCCTCCCCATCCATTCCCTTTGGTACGGCAGGCAATTCATTATAGGCCATATCTGTGTAGCTTTGCAAGTGACCTTCCTGATAGTTGTGTTGTGTAAGACTAACTGAATTGCCATCCCTCTTAACCTGCCCCTCATTGTTTCTCTTCTGTCCTTTGATCCTGTCCCTCCCCAGGTGTTGACTTTCAATTACTCCCTCCTCCCTTTGCCCTCCCTTCCATCATCCCCCCCCCCCCAATATCTCCTTTTCCCCCGCTTTCTTATACTGTAAGATAGGTTTTCATACCAAAATGAGTGTGCATTTCACTCCTTCGTTTAGTCAAATGTGATGAGGGTAAACTTTTGTTTGTTTGTTTGTTTTTTTTTTTCCCTCAGCTCTCCTCTTTTTCCCTCCACTAAAAACATCTCCTACTTGCCTCTTAAATGACATATAGTTACCCCCTTCCATTTCCCCCTCTTTCCTCTCACTACATTTCTCTCTCACCATTTACCTTAATTTCTTTTAAGGTATGGTCCCATCCTATTCAGTTCAATCTGTGCTCTCTGTCTCTGCATGTGAATGCATGTGTGTATGTGTGTGCATGCGTGTACATGTGTATGTGTGATCCCACCAACCACCCAGATACTGAAAAGTTTTAAGAGTTAGAAATATTGTCCTTCCCTGTATGAATGCAAACAGTTCATTTCTGGTAAGTCCCTTAATACTTCTCCTTGCTGTTTACTTTTGCATGCTTCCTCTCATTCTTGTGTTTGAAAGTCAAATTTTCTTTTCAGCTCTGGTCTTTTCATTAAGAATGATTGAAAGTCCTCTGTTTCATTGAAAGACCATATTTTCCCTTGCAGTATTATACTCAGTTTAGCTGGGTAGGTGATTCGTGGTTTGAGTCCTAGTTCCTTTGCCTTCTGGAATATCCTATTCCACTCCCTTCGATCCCTTAATGTAGAAGCTGCTAGATCTTGGGTTATCCTGATTGTATTTCCACAGTACTGGAATTGTTTGTTTCTGGCTGCTTGCAAGATTTTTTCCTTGAGCTGGGAGTTCTGGAATTTGGCCACAATGTTCCTAGGAGTTTCTCTTTTTGGATCTCTTTCAGGTGGTGATCGATGGATTCTTTCAATACTTATTTTGCCCTCTGGTCCTAGAATGTCAGGGCAGTTTTCCTTGATAATTTCATGCAAGACGATGTCTAGGCTCTTTTTTTGATCATGGCTTTCAGGTAGTCCCATAATTTTTAAGTTGTCTCTCCTTGATCTATTTTCCAGGTCAGTTGTTTTTCCCATGAGATATTTCACATTCTCTTCCATTTTATCGTTCTTTTGGTTTTGTTTGGTGATTTCTTGGTTTCTCATAAAGTCATTAGACTCCATCTGTTCCATTCTAATTTTGAGAGAACTATTAAATTCAGTGAGCTTTTGAGCCTCTTTTTCCATTTGGCTCATTCTGCTTTTGAATGCATTCTTCTCCTCATTGGCTTTTTGAACCTCTTTTGCCAATTGAGTGAGCCTATTTTTCAAGGTGTTAATTTCCTCAGCATTTTTTTGGGACTCCTTTACCAAGATATTGACCTTTTTTTCATACTCTTCTTGCATCTTTGTCATTTCTCTTCCCAGTCTTTCCTCCACCTGTCTAACTTGCTTTTCAAAATCCTTTTTAAGCTCTTCCAAGGCCTGAGCCCACCCAACACCCCCCTGGGGTGTCTGGGGTACTGAGGCCCCGCCCTCCACATCTTTCCCTGATGGGAAAAATACGTCCTCGTCCTCCCCATCAGATCCGAATGTCGGGATCATTTGCATTTGTTGGAAAAAACTCTCTAAAGTCTTATTTTTCTTTCCCTTTCTAGGCATTTTCCCAGCCAGTTACTTGACTTCTGAGATTCCTTTCCACCTCCGCCTGGATCCGCCCAGCTAGTACTTGACCTCTGAGATTCAAATGCGCTTTCCCGCGGCAAGCTTTAGTTCTGGCGCAGGGTGGGGGCAGGGCCGCTTCCTAGCTTGGGCCCTCAGGGGCTTTCTGAAGAGACTTTCAGTAACAGAGCCGATGGGGGCGGGGTGGGGGACCCCGCCTGCTGTGCTCAGCTCCCTTGGGGGTTTTATTCAGAGGCGTTCAGCAGTAGAGCAGGGTGGGGGCAGGGCCGTATCCCCTACTTGGCTCCCTCAGGTTGGAAAGACCTTCAGTATTGAAGATCCTACCTGCTGCTGGGGGATTCCTGAGTCCCGGGCCGCTGCCGCCTCAGCCGCCCGCCCGCCCACGCCTCTGCCTCCGCCGCTTCCTGCCCCCGTCTCTGCCGCCGCCGCTTCCTCCCGAGGGGGCCCGCTCCCCTCCCCTAGCGCAGGCTTCTTTTTAACTGACCTTTAGCTTCTGTGGGCAGAGGGACTTTCCCGGCTGCCGGAGATTCTCCCAGAGCTTTCCTCTCTGAAGTCTGCTCAGGTCAGCTTCTCTGGGTCGCGGCCAGGGGTGGGGGTGGGGTCCGCTTTCCTGGCTGCGATGGACCCCGGGGACGGCTCTCCAGGGTTCAGTGGAACGGAAATCTCTTCCCCTATGTTTGTGCACCCCCTGCAGAGATTCAGAATTTATGGGGCTCTCTTTTTACCTCAATTCCATGGGTTGTGGGCTCGGAGCTCGTGAATGTGCGTCCTTCTACTCCGCCATCTTGGCTCCGCCCCCCGATGTGTCCTATTTTCCAAGCCCATAACTTGGTACTGCATCCTGTCCAAGATTTATGCATGATATAATATTTGCACATACTTCTCCAGTTTCATAAATATATGTTATGTGAATATATGCTGTATTTTTTTAATCTCCTCAACGAAACTCTAACCTCCCTGAGCCCTCTTGTGAGGCAAGGTTCAGGACAGCCCTCATGATTCAGGTTGAGGATTGGGGTGAGATAAGGTTCATCTTTGTTTCTTGAAATCTCAAGCTGGTCAAACCTTCTTGCCTAGAATGCTGTCCTATACTCCCTTTTTATTGACTGGATTGTTACCCCTCCTTCAAAGTCCAAATCAAATGCCAGTTTTTCCTGTAAATCTCCTGATAACCCATCTGACAATTATCTTCATTCTCAGGGTCCACATTTCACATCTGTAATGCATTTATTACATAATGTAATCATGTAATATAGTTATCTGTGCTTTATGTCCCTACTAGTTTGTAAGCTTCTTGAGGGCAGGAACCATATCCTATCTAAACTTTGTGTCTCCCCACAGGGGGTACTTAATTTGTCTAGGGGCCTAAGGCTTGGGCCTCTAATTTAACTTCCTCCTGCTGTCTACATACAAAGGCCAGAACAGGAAAAGTCCCTCCCTTTAGTCTCTCAGGTTTAACACATGCACTTCTGCCTGGGCTACTAACACGGCCAATAATAGAGGCAGAGAGACAGTATCCAACTGAATTAATTCTGTATTCTTGAAGAATATCCTTTCCAATTTATACAGACTTCCTTTTGTTAATTATTAGATGGTCTATAAAGGCCACATCTGATTCCAATCCTGAACCTGAACCATGAGGCTGCCCTGAGGCAGGTTTGCCTCACAAGAGGCCTTAGGGAGTTTAGAATTTAGTTGAGGAGATTAAAAATATACAGCATATATTCACATTAAATATATTTATGAAGCTGTAGAAGCATGTACAAATATTGTATCACATAAAATCTTGGACAGAATACAATGCCAAGTGGCAGGCATGGAAACTGGGACCCATCAGTCACAAATAACAATCCATTACACTTAATTAGCGATGTTTGAGAGTGGTTCAAAGGGCATGAGTGGACAGGGGCCATTTCTCCCTTACAATTTTATAGCATTAAGCTGCTTCGAACTTGCCCTGCCCCATTTGGTTAATCTGTCTTGTGATAGCTTCCAATCTGTTTTTTCTCCTTGGCCCTAATTCAGGTCTAATCCTGACATATTCCAGTCTCACTACCTCCCCAGGCAGGGCCAGTAGGACCAGGAAGGACACCAAGGTAAGCCACATTGCAGCCACCATCACCCCATGTTGCCAACATTATTATACAGGCAAAACCAGGTTAAAATGAACATCTAGGACAACCTTTAAGGGAGAAAGAAATTATTCAAAAATTAACTTGCATGCTGAATTATCAAAAAAAAAATTAGAGTTAAAAAAAATTAAGTTGGAAGAGACTTTTGAGGTCATCTAGTCTAACCTTTTTGTAGATGATGAAATTAAGACCCCAGAAAAGTTAAGGGGCTTACTCAAGGTCTCAGAGCTAACTGGTCATCAAGTAACAAGACTAGTATACAAAATCACTCTGACTCCAATCCAGTCTTCTTTCCACCCTACCACACTGCCTTTCACTAGCCAGGAGCAATTTTCTACTTTTCCTCCAGATGCCTTTCTAAGTTATTTTTTAATCACTAATCACTGTTACTGGGAGAGGAAGGGTTTCAGGGGGAAAGGGGGAAAGTAGATCCTGAAATGGCTGTCCCAACTGACCATATCCTAGGGGACTGCTCTTGGTATAGTCTGGCAGAAGGTCTTTAAGTGCAGATAAAGAAGTATGGATTTGCTTTGAAGGGAAATGAGGCGACAAAGCAGGTCTTTTAAAAAGTAGGTCTTAAAAAAAAAAAGCATTCTTTTCTCCCCTTCCTCTTTTTTTTTTTTAAAAATAAGAGATGGCTTGTTAGACAGAGAATCAAGGAAGAATATAATCAGAAATGAAAGTGATATTAAACAAAAAAGATCTCTCTCTCTTTCTCTCTCTCTCTCTCTCTCTCTCTGTCTCTGTCCATATACATATCCACCAGTTCTAGAAACTACTTGTAGGATGGATTAGTCTAGGCAAGGACTAAAGAAAGGGTTTTGTCTGAAGTTTTAGACAAGTTCTAAGATTTATTATCATATATAAAATATTATATTATCATCATCTTATATTATTATTCTATGAACACATTTGTTTAAAGTGGAATTCTTAATTTTGCTCTTAAGTCTAGTGCCTAACACCTGGCTCCATGACAGAAGAAATCTTTGTCATTTTCACTGTGCAACACGTCTTTACCAACATCAGAATCCCTATGGTCCTACCAATACATTTTCTCTTCCTTTACAGATTTCTCTCATTGACATGGATACAGCCTTTTTAAAAGTACAAGTCTTTTATTTTAATGTTTCTAAACCCCTTGGGGTCTATTTTCCCTTCACTAGTCATTAGTTTGTGATTAACTATGTGCTTATTATAGAATTTAAAAACAGTAAATAATAGGCAATTCTGTATATACTCAAGGCCTATTAAATTTTAATTTAGAGGTGTACTGTTAACCTTTATATGTATATATTTCATAAAATGTGTATATATACATATGCATGGATGCACACATACATATATATATTTATAAATATTTTTCTTAATGATAAGATGCAAATCTCATAGTGCTTGTCTTTTATACCTTTGAAAAAAGAGGCAGTGAGATCTAGAAAGATGGAAAAGAAATAACCAAATGAAATTAATCCTGGCAATACATTGAGTTGTGTGCTTCTTTAGTGAGTCATTAGACCTCTGCTGACCTTGGTTTTTCATTCTGAAAAGTGAATTTATTAATTTTTGGATTAATGATGTAATGAACAGCATTCTGAACTTTCCAGAACAATGTTAGTAAGAATAATGCTTTATATTTTAAAATGCATTTAGTTTTTCAAAGCACTCTCACTCCATACTCCCAATAGATGCTCAAAATAATCTTTTGAGGGGGCATCTGCATACATTTGACAGACAAGAAAATTTTGGGATATGGAGGGTAAACAAACATTTATCAAGCCCTTCACGATGCACCAGACTCTGTGCAAAGCACTTTACAATTATCTCATTGGACCTTCACAACACCCCTGTGAGGTAGGTGCTGTTATTATCCTTGTTTTACAGGTGAGGAAACTGAGACAGGCAGGACTTAAACAATTTGCTCAGGGTCACTCAGCTCTTAAGTGTTTGAAGGTAGACTCCTGACTCCAGATGCAGGGCTCTGGCCACTGTCCTTGCTGGCTACCTAAGCGAAATATGTTTTAAGTTGTCACATCTGTTAGTGGTGGAGTTGAGACAGTTTTTTGCCTCTCTACTTATTGCAAGAAAAAGTTTCCCTGAAACCAAACTTATTATCTTTCCCCTCAAAGCCCTGACTTCTTCCTTGCTTCTCTATTTCCCTTGAATGTTCCATCCTTCCAATCTCCTATTCTACCACGTCTCTTGCTTTCAGCCCCCCTTCTTCATTCCCAAAGCTGCCAGCTCACTTTAGTCTCTCCTCACCTCTCACCTCGGATGACTAGACCAGCCCCCTAACTGGCTTTTCCACTTCCAAAGGGGTTTTCCTTAAACTCAGATCTGACCATGTCACTCCCCTGCTGAATCCACTGCAGTAAGTCTCTATTGCAGGGGTAGGGAATCTGTGGCCTCGAGGCCATATGTGGCCCTCTCGGTCCTCGAGTGTGACCTTTTTGGCCGAATCCAAACTTCTTGTTTTGTTTTTGTTTTTTCCTCAGCTCTCCTCTTTTTCCCTCCACTAAAAAGTCTCCTACTTGCCTCTTAAATGACATATAATTACCCCATTCCATTTCACCCTCTCTCCTCCCACTACATTTCTCTCTCACCATTTACCTTAATTTCTTTTAAGATATGGTCCCATCCTATTCAATTCACTCTGTGCTCTCTGTCTCTGTATGTGTGTGCATGTGTGTATGTGTGTGTGCGTGCATGCGTGTACATGTGTGTGTGTGGTCCCACCAACTACCCAGATACTGAAAAGTTTTAAGAATTACCAATATCGTCTTTCCATGTAGGAATGTAAACAGTTCACTTCTGGTAAGTCCCTTAAGACTTCTCTTTGCTGTTTCCTTTTTCATGCTTCTTCTCATTCTTGTGTTTGAAAGTCAAATTTTCTTTTCAGCTCTGGTCTTTTCATCAAGAATGTTTGAAAGTCCTCTGTTTCATTGAAAGACCATATTTTCCCCTGAAGTCTTATACTCAGTTTTGCTGGGTAGGTGATTCTTGGTTTGAGTCCTAGTTCCTTTGCCTTCTGGAATATCCTATTCCACGCCCTTCGATCCCTTAATGTAGAAGCTGCTAGATCTTGAGTTATCCTGATTGTATTTCCACAGTACTGGAATTGTTTCTTTCTAGCTGCTTGCAAGATTTTCTCCTTGACCTGGGAGTTCTGGAATTTGGCCACAATGTTCCTAGGAGTTTCTCTTTTTGGATCTCTTTCAGGTGGTGATCGATGGATTCTTTCAATACTCATTTTGCCCTCTGGTTCTAGAATATCAGGGCAGTTTTCCTTGATAATTTCATGGAAGATGATGTCTAGGCTCTTTTTTTGATCATGAGTTTCAGGTAGTCCCATAATTTTTAAATTGTTTCTCCTGGATCTATTTTCCAGGTCAGTTGTTTTTCCCATGAGATATTTCACATTCTCTTCCATTTTTTCATTCTTTTGGTTTTGTTTGGTGATTTCTTGGTTTCTCGTAAAGTCATTAGCCTCCATCTGTTCCATTCTAATTTTGAGAGAACTATTCTCTTCAGTGAGCTTTTGAACCTCTTTTTCCATTTGGCTCATTCTGCTTTTGAAAGCATTCTTCTCCTCATTGGCTTTTTGAACCTCTTTTTCCAATTGAGTGAGCCTATTTTTCAACGTGTTAATTTCCTCAGCATTTTTTTGGGTCTCCTTTACCAAGGTATTGACCTGTTTTTCATACTTTTCTTGCATCTCTCTCATTTCTCTTCCCAATTTTTCCTCCACCTGTCTAACTTGCTTTTCAAAATCCTTTTTGAGCTCTTCCAAGGCCTGAACCCACCCGACATCCCCCTGGGATGTCTGAGGTACCGAGGCCCCGCCCTCCACATCTTTCCCTGACAGCAAGAATATGTCCTCGTCATCGTCAGATCCGAAAGTCGGGATCATTTGCATCTGTTCGAAAAAACTCTCTATAGTCTTATTTTTCTTCCCTTTTCTAGGCATTTTCCCAGCCAGTTACTTGACTTCTGAGATTCCTGTCCACCCCCGCCTAGATCCGCCCAGCTAGTGCTTGGGGTCTGAGATTCAAATGGGCTTTCCGGGGCAGGAGCGGCTGCTAATCAAGGTGAGCTTTAGTTCTGGTGCTGGGGTAGGGGCAGGGCCGCCTCCCAGGCTCAGTTCCCTCAGGGGCTTTATGCAGAGACCTTCAGAAATGGAGCGGGTGGGGCAGGGCCGTTTCTCAGGCTCAGCTCCTTCAGGTGGTTTATGCAGAGACTTTGAGTAATGAAGATCCCGCCTGCTGCTGGGGGAGTCCCGGGCCGCAGCTGCCACCGGGCTGCCCTGCCTCTGCCACTGCCCCTGCTTCTGCCTCCCCTGCTTCCTCGTGAGGGGGCCGAGCCCTCGGAGACACCCCGTTCCCCTCTCGTCCAGCCCGGGCATATCTCTCACTGACCTGTAGCGTCTGTGGGTGGAGGGACCTTCCTGGCCGCCGGAGCTTCCGTCCCTGAAGCCTGCTCGGATCAGCTTCTCTGGGGCCGCAGCCAGGGCAGCACTGGGGTGGGGTCCATTTTCTGGGGCACGATGGACCCTGGGGATGGCTCTCCAGGGCTCTCTGGAACAGAAATCTCTTCCACTATGTTTCTGCACCCCCTGCAGTGATCCAGAACTTCTGGGGAGCTCTTCTTATATTAAATCTATGGGCTGTGGGTTCAGAGCTCGCAAACGTGTGTCTTTCTACTCCGCCATCTTGACCCCGGCCCCCCCCCCCCAATCCAAACTTCACAGAACAATGTTGCCCTATTGCCTCCTGGACAAAATAAAAACTCCTTTGTTAGCTTGCAAAGCTCTGCAGTCCAACAAATTGGCTTCCTCTCTTCTTTGCTGTGACGTCTCATCCCCCTTCCTGTGCCTTTACCTGGAATGCGCTCTGTCATCACCGAGACCTCAGGGAATGTCTTTCATTATTCAAGCTGCCACTCAAGAACCACCTTCCAAAACACAGAATCAGAATCAGCTGGTAGCCTTGCTTGATCTCCCTCCTAGCTGGTAGCTGGCAGCCTACCTCTTAGGTAGCCACTTTATATATATATATATATATATATATGTGTGTGTGTGTATGTGTGTGTGTGTGTGTGTGTGTGTGTGTATTTATCCTCTCATAGTCTGTATACACTAATACAGGTGGTCACTTATTCTGACCACTTATGGTCTTAGAAAGTTGCCTGTGAGGCGGATTTCAGAAAAACCTGTAAAGTCTTATATGTACTGATGCAAAGTGAAGTGAGCAGAACCAGAATATCTTACACAGTAACAGCAACACTGTGTGTTGATTAACCATGATTGACTTAGCTCTTCTCAGCAGTGCAATGATCCAAGACAATTCCAAAAGACTCAGGATGGAGAATACTATCCACATCTAGAAAAAGAACTGATGGAGTCTGAATGCAGATACCATTTTCACTTTATTTTTTTCATTTTTTCTTTTGGGATGTTTCTTCTTTTACAACATGACTAATATGGAAATATGTTTTACATGATTGCACATATATAACCTATATCAAATTGCTTACTGTCCCCTTGGGGAGGGAGGAGAGGAGGAAGAAAATTTGTAACTCAAAATTTTACACAAAAAAGAATGTTAAAAATTGTCTTTAAATGTAATTGGAAAAAATAAAATATGATTTAGAAGAAAAAAAGAGAAAGTTGCCTGAGAGGTTAATAGTATGCCTAGTTTCCCCCAGTCAGGGTGTCTCAGAGGCAGAGCTTGAACCCAAATTGTCCTGACTCCATGGCTAGGCCTCTATCCACTATGACATGCTACCACGTGAGCTTCGTGCTAAAGCTAGCACTTCTTTTTAGATATGAGGCTCAGAGATGTTATATTATGTTCCCATGGTAATACAGATAACAGCAATAATAAGCATTTATATAGTGCCACTATGGGCCAGGTACCATGCTAAGTGCTTTATAAATGCTGTCTCAGTTGATCTTCATAACAGTCCTGGGAGGGAGGTGTTATTATTATCCGTTTTAGAGCTGAGAAAACTGAGGCAGACAGAGACCAGCTTCACATACCTGGAAAGTATCTGAGGCAGAATTTGAATTTCATTGATACTGTGTCTCTGAAATGCCCACTGTTGCCCCTAATCTATTATAGCAGCCATTTCCTGGTCAAGTCCTTTGACAATCAATCTTCTCCTGTCATTCACTTAAATCTTTTATGACTATTTAACCTAGCAAAGTTTGAATTCTGTCCCCCCAACTAGACTATCAATTCCTGGAGGGCAGGCACCATTTCTTTTACTCCTTTATATCCCCAGGAGTGTCCAGCACAAGGCTTTGTACGTAGTAGGCAGTGATGCATTGGTAACTTTTCTTGATTTTGATCTATAAAGGACCCTAGAGGCACAGAAGCCTGCTCTCCAGGAGTCCTTTGTTCTGGCATTGGGGATGTCTCCTTAACCAGGCATTTACATTCTCTGGATAAATTTAGCTCTTGATAAATAGCAAACTCATTCCACTTCTCTCCCTGTGTCTGCCCTTTCACCTTTGTGCTCCTCTGCTCCATTTCTGGTCTGGCTCTGGTTTGGCTTAGGACTTCCTCTGCTTGTTCTTCTATTGTCGTTCCTGTTGCCATGAGCTGCCATTACTGGTTCCCAGGTATGCAAGTTTTCTTTGGAGGAGCCCCATGACTGTTCAGGGAATCAAGTCTGACCTCCCTTCTCTGGTTCTCTTTTTTCTTCTTTATCTCTCAATTCGTCTTCACCGTCTTCATTTGTCTGTGTCTTCTCTCTCCCTTTTAAGTGCCTTGCAAAACGTTTATTGACTGACTATTTTAAAAGCCAAGTGCAAGAGAAAAGTCCAGTTGCATTAACTGACTGAGGATTAATCACTCATCCTCTATGCAGTCAATATCACATTGAGGGCAAAGTGAATACCCAGGACCAAGTTAGTTCAGACCTTATCAAAGAGCTATCCATATCAAAGGAGCCTGAGTTCTGCTTAATCATTAATATGTTATTAATTAGTACATTAATACATCATTAATTCCAGAACAAAGTCCTCATTGGTGGAAGCAGTAATGCCCAGAACAATGTCTGGACATATAGCACTTCTAATTAAAAATGGAATTGTTGTGGTGCGGTTCAGAGAAACACGAAGCAAGGTCTGAATAGAGGAGAAAGCAGTAAGACTGAAACTCATTATTGAAATATGAGTCGTGTTTGCCTAGGCAGAGGGGAGAGAAAAATGTATTGCAGGTGTGTGAGTGGGGGGTGGCAAAAACACGAGCAAAGTTTACTCTTTTGAAATGATCTATTTCCAAGAGTGCTGCGTTTGCTGGGCTCTGTTTGATTCTTATTACATCACAAACACATGCAAACACATAGATTATTTCATTTTGTCTATGATTATCTAGCATCAAAACAGTTTCTAAGTAAGCAGTTATGGATTTTTTTAAACTTTTCTTATCTACAGAATCAGACTGTCAGTTAAACCACATGACACACTAAGGAGCCTTATAATTACGATTATTTAATGATCTAAATGCTTCCTATTGTAATAACTCTTAACCTAAGTGTACATTGCTTTAATAGCAAGTAACTAAATGTTAAAAACCAATAGGATAATAAAGACAGAAAATAAACCTATACAGAAATGCAACAGAAGGCAACCTTTTAGTCTTCCTTGACATAATGGTAGGCCTTTCATTACCTTCTAATTATTATTATTTTTTTCTACCTTACTAAAGAGAATAGAAAAGACAGGGCAGGGGAAAGAACCTGGTGATGAAATTTAGCAGTTAAATAATGCAGATCATCATTTTACTGCTTCTACGCTGGCAAAGCAGGCCATCTGGAAAACCGCCAGCTATTACAGCACTCACTTTGCACAGGGGCATGGTGGGCAATTTTCAAAACTACCAGAGAATAAACCAGGGATTTTTCAAGTAATTACCAGATCCTAGGACTGAAAGCTGAAAGGGACCTTAGAGGTCATCCAGGTCTTTGACAGATGACAAAGCCAAGGTCTAAACAGGGGAAGGAACTGGCCCATGGTTAAACAGGGAGGAATACAAGTTGTCTGACTCTAGATCTGGAGGCTTTTCCTTACATGACCCTCACCTTGTTTAGATGTAGAAACAAAGCACATTTTACTTGCCAATACTCAACATTCATCCGTTTACAAGCATTTATTAAATACCCAGTGTGTGACACTGCTCACTCTGGGTTCTCTTTCTCCTGTATGACTACTCCTTTGACCATGTCATGCCCACTAACTGCAGGAATAGTCCTGTCCTGAGCCTTCTCTTTTCTCTCTATACTGCTTCTTTCACTGGGCGATCTCATCAGCTCCCATAGGTTCATTCATCAACTCTACACTAATGACTCCCAGATCTATATATCCATCCCTAGTCCTTTTTCCAGATTCCCAGTCTCATGTCACCAGCTACCTTTCGGACATTTGGAGTAGAATATCTAGTAGACATCTTAAGTTTTATATGATTCAAACAAAAATCATTACCTTTCCACCCTAACCTATTTTTCTTTTGAACTTCCTTATTACCCTTCAGGGTAACATCCTCTTCCTGTCACCCAAGTTCCCATCCTTGGTCTCATCCTCAGCTTCTCATTCTTACTCACCCAACATATCCAATGAGTTTCCAAACCTATTTTTATTTCCACAACGTCTGTCATCTACATCCCCTTCTCTATACCCAACAGGTATCACCTTAGCACAGGCACACCATTATCTCTTGCTTGGACCATTGCAATAGGCTCCTAATTGGTTTCCCTGCCTCATGTCTCTTTCCATTCGAATCTGTCCTCTACGTAACTGCCAAAGTGATTCTCCTAAAGTGCAGTTCTGACCATGCCATACACAACTAGGATCTAATATAAACTCCTTTATTTAGTATTTCAAGTTCTTTACATCCTGGAGCCCTCTTACGTTCCTACACATCACTCCCCTCAATGAGCTCTACTGTTTGCTGTTCATGCACCATGAGTCATTTCCCAATTCTGTGTCTTTGCCTTAGCTGTTTCCCATGCCTGAATTGCTCTTCCTCATCACCTTTATTTCTTGGAATCCCTGGCTTTCTTCAAGAATCAACGCAAGCACCATCTTCTGTAGGGGACCCATTATCCTCTCTACAGCGGCTAGTGCCTTTCCCTCTCGGGTTACCTTTATCTTTTGTATAGCTCTTGTAGATTCCTATATTAGGTACTTGCTAGCTACCCCATCAGAATGTAAGGCAGAGAATCCTTTTATTTTTTTGTGCCCCAAGTTTTAGCTGACACATAGAAAAAGTTTAATAAATGTCTATTGATTGGTTGGTTAGTTAATGGATTATACAGTACAGCACTGTGCTAGATTTACACGATAAAGTCAAAAAGGAATCTAGCTCCTTTAGGAGTTTATGTTGGAAACATCCCTTAGTACTTCCACAAAAACGGGCCCTGTTAAATGCTAAACTATGGAGATATTTTTTGGCCACACACACACACACACACACAACACACACAGAGGAAAGGTAACCCTTATAGTTGGGTTGGGATGCACAATAGCCTTGGCCTCTGCTTTAGTTTTATATCTACCAATCCATCTTTCACTCATTTGTATGAGTGGCCAAAAATTCTTTGAAATTAAGAAATTTGGGACTCTGAGAGCCTCTAGTAGTTTTCTAGAAGGCTACTATCAATGATTCAGATTTACAGCAGTTTAGCCTGCAGAAATTAAGCAGCAAGTTACAAAGACTCCCTGGGCCTGCACTACAGTAAAGTTGCAAAGACACATGCCTCATGTATGTGTGACCAGCAGATACAGTACAAAAAAGGAAAACCGGAACTGGTGAGTACAGATGACTTGGGGCTGCTGCATGGACCAAACAGTTTGGGACCTGGGCCAAGGACTCTCCTAAAGAGGAAACTATCTCTTACAGAAAGTGGTGATTGAGTTGAGTCTTAAAGGAAGCCAGGGATCCCAAGGGTGGTAAGGGAAAACTACTTTACCCTGAAGAATAAACTGACCTTTATGGGAGCAAAAAGCACTGAGTTCCCCAGTCTTAGCACTGAGTATATTAGGGCTTTAACTTTTTTTCTAAGCGCTGTAGCAGAAAAAGCCTCATGGTTTTAAAGTAAGAGAGTTCACTCTTTCTTAGGAAGAAATAGCATTCCAGATAAGAACTCCAGCTAAAGCTAGAGGCTGAAAATAGAAAAAGAAGAAACTTCCATTTTAATCAAAATCCTAAGAAACAAATTGAACTTTATCAGGGTAGGGATATTAAGCCGTCTTCCTCCTTAGTGTCATGACTGAGTACTTAAGGCTTCTTCTGTCTTTTCTTCTTTTTATTTTAAAAAGGAAAGTGGCCAGTAAGTAAACTAATTGACCACATGTCCTTTCTTTCTTTCTTTTTTTTTTTGAGGCAATCAGGGTTAAGTGATTTGCCCAGGGTCACACAGCTAGTAAGCATCTGAAGCCAGATTTGAATGTTAATCCTCTGGACCCCAAGGCTGGTGCTCTTTTCACTGCACAATTAAGCTGCCCTTCTGTCTTTTTCTAAAAGAGTTGTAGCAGAAAATGTCTAAGGACTTTTAAATGAAAAATGTCCACTTCACCTGAAAGGAAGAAATAATACTCATGTGCCCACTGGGCTTGGCAGTGATCATGGAAACAAAGTAATAATTTTTATCTGTAACTGGAAGAGACTGTTTGGAAAGAATACACAACAAAGACCATATACAACACCTGACAGAATGCACTCTTGGCAAAGATAGTACTTTACGTGAAACCAGCCACAAGCTGTCTCAGAGGTAACAGCTCAGTCATACTACCAAAAATCTTGGTGGTCCTGAAGCATCACAGGTGTGAGTACTTTGGCTTTGCATATTCTTTGAAACAATCTTTCCATTAATGGCATATTTGTGAGAAAGTGTGGCCTAGGTTGATGGGCAGAATGTTTTATCTTTACTTCTCTTACAATGCTATTCTGTTAAATGTCTTTATTTTTTGATACTTGTGTCCTCTTGTTTAGAAAATGTAAAACCACCAGTGGGGGCTCCTAAGCTACAATTTTGAGAGTGTAAGGACCCACAGAATAACTTGAATCTGGAGGCAGCCTTTTCTAGGGAACCCTATAAGAATTGGAGGTTGAACTAAGTTGTTACAAATGCTATTAAAATATAAACAGAAAATACCTTCTAATGCACCAGTTTGTATATTTATTACAGTTATCTGTGAAGATCTTTTATTAGATATGTAAACTTCATGAGGTTTTTCCTGAACCTATTTCTCTCTCTCAGCACTAAACACAGGGCCAAACAAATGTTTGCTGCATTAAAATGAAAAGAAGATGGCTAAGGTGAATGTTGGGGATCATGGGTTTTCACAGTTGGGAGGGATCTTAGAGATCAATCTCAATGCTTTCATTTTGCAGAAAAGGAAACTGAGACCCTGGAATTTTAAATGAATTAGCCAGGCTTACACAGATAGTGGATTGTTTCAAACTCATGACTGATTCCATGAAACACCATTTAGGATTCAAATTCAGGACCATCAATGGACATAGGATATGGCATAAAACACTATTGCCAGTATCTCATTATCTAACCTTAAAACAGAGGCACATAGACTTGCTTTTAAAAAAGAAAAGAACTGTGTGAAGTAGCTACTAATTGAGATTTTAAACTGGATTTTGTTGCTAGAAAAAAGAAGTACAGAAGGGTTAAAACTGACTTATCTTAAGTCACAAAGAAAATCATTGCTAATGCCAGGAATAGTAAAGAAATAAGGATTTGTGACTCCATCCTAATGATAGATTTTGTATTTTAGGACAGACTTCAGACTTATTGATTCCCAGGGCACCATAGAATATTTTCTGTGTAGGAAAAATATTTTGAGACTTCTTACTGAGTACAGAACAAAGTTGCTAACCCAGGCAGTTTTCAGCACATGATGATGGTATCTGGCTTCATGTCATTGGGCTGAAACTTTGGGTCTAAAAAGTCAATAGGTTGGCCAATGTGAATAACACATTTGTAGAAACATTGTTCAGATGTTCACTGAATCTGAAAAATGCTTCCACCCTCCTATTCTCTGTTGTACTATAATGGGAAGTTGGAAGGCTTAACATGTTCCAGCATTTCATGGGGCTTTGGTTCAACTCACCTGCTGTTCCAGGGTTTCTGGATGGATAAAAGTCACCAGGTCAATAGAGAAATAACCAAGAATGCCTCTATCTTTACAGGCATTTCCTATTTGAAAACACAAGGTGTTGAGAGCCTCTGGATCAATTGACGATTGTGGCATGGTCCTACCAGAGGACTGCAAAGGGCCATCTGCATGGAGGTGGTCCCCTGTTGAAAGCATCTTTATTTCTCCTGTTGGTTCTATCAACATATCCACACTTAAGTTGGTGACATTTTCAACAGGTGGAAATGCCTCGATCACACCACCTGGAGGAAAGGGAATGAGATTTATAAAAGTAGTAAAAATATAGGTATACCTCCACCAAGATCATTTGTCTTCCTGAAAACACAATATTAAGTGAAACAGTGTTACAGGGAGCAGTTAGCTCTATGGGAACAGAGCTGAGCACTGTTTGAGGATGGAGAAATTGCTAGTATAGAAATAATCTTAGGGTGAGAATGGGAGGAGGAGTGGAAGCTGTAATGGTCTGATGTCAACAAATGGTCAAATGTGTTTAGGGTGAACTTGGGGATATTATTTTAGACATTTGATTATAATGTTGAGGATTATTTTTTTTTGCAATATGTCATTAGCTGGGAATAATATTATATGGATATACTTGTATCCATATTGATTTTTCCCCCATATTGACTTTCCCTAATTTGTTATAGACTGTTAGAGCTGGATAGGACTGAGATAAATTTAGTCCAGGGATTCTCAAAGGGTTCTGTGAACCTGTTTTTTTAAAATTATTATTGCATTTCCTTTATAATCTTATTTACTTTATGTATTTTAAAACACTATTTTGAGAAGGGACTCATAGGATTCATCAGACTGCCAAAGGGTCCACAGCCTTCCAAAATGGTTAAAAACCTGTGGTCTAGTCAAATCCCCTTAATTTATAGCTGAGGGATGAAAGCCCAGAGACATGGGGGATCTGGCTGAGATCCCACAGCCAAAAAGTAGACTAAGAATTCGGGCCTCTGTGACTCTTAGTCTAGTGTTCATTCCAGCAAATCATGTTCCTTCCCAAGAGTTAATACAACCAGAGTCCCGACTTATGAAAAGATGACTGCTTATGTGACATGACCTGAAGTGAACTACGTAGGAGTCCTTGTTTAAAATTATCTCTCCAATGGTCCATTATGGTGCCTGAAGTTCCACCAATAGAGATTAACCTGTTTTGATTTAGAAGGCATTTTTTTTTCAGTAGCCTCCTATTCAAATTCAAGAGAGCTCGACAAGTTAGTTAGATCCAGTGGGGACAGAAACCTGGAGAGACACACAGAAAAGGGAAGACGGAGAGATCCAGAAAAAGAATCAAATTCATATTCTCTAAATATAGAATCATAGATGAAAGGAGACCTTATAGGTTATCAGAACCACACCCTTATTTACAGATGAGGAAACTGAGGCCTAGTAGGGTAAAGTATGTAAGTGCTCAGAGCTATTTTTAGCTATATTTATTCTTTATATGAATAAAGAGTAAGTGCCAGAGCTAGGAACTGAATCCATTTGAATCTGACTCCAAATCTGGCACTTCCCACTTTGTTGTGCTTAGGGCTCACTATCCACAGGTCTAAGCTATAGGCTTTGAATGGAAGTTGTTGGGCTAAACCCTAATAATTTAGAGCAGCTTCTCGAGTACAGGCAGAGCTCCTTTTATGGGTGAGCTGAAATTTGTACAGGACAGGGGTTCTTAACCCCATTCTGTAGCCTGGTCCCCTTCAGCAGCCTGGGGAAGCCTGTGGACCACTTCTCAGAATAATGTTTTAAGTGTTTAAATAAAATACACAGGATGACAAAGGAAACCCATCATACCCATTCACAGTTGTGAAAATATCAAAAAACAGAAAAACCAAAGTCGCAGACTTGGACAGAGGAGAGGAGCCCACTGGGATGTCCCACAATTTAAATGTTAGATAAAGATGATTTTACAGAGTACAAACTCCCTTTATGATAGATTCTGTTGTTACTTTTGTATGTCAGCTCTTAAGGTGACTTCCTTTGTAAAATACTTAATTTCAACTCAATGTACTTTACCTCTCCTATCCTTGTCACTGCCAGAGTTTTCTCACTGAAACCAGGGCTTTTTTCCTTCCAAAACAAATCCATTTCTGTTTTATTTTCAATTGCCTGCCCTAGCAAAATCTCATGACAATTTAGAAATTGAATAGAGCCTCTGCATTCTTCAAAGGAAAGAAATAGGAATGGAGCAGGGCCTGCTGGAGTATTTGCATTATTTTCTTTCCTAGAGAAGCCTCATTAGTTTGACCTGAGAAGAACTCACAACTTCCCTTCACCATTCCCTGGCAGTGGGGGGAACCCTTAAGTCCTTGTTTTTGATGACCCAGCTTCTGGTTGGCATCTAGCCCTTACCTTTGTCTCCCAACATTAATAATACACTAAAGTCACATGTTCCTGAGCTCACCAAATGGAGAACTCCCCAAGTTAGGGATAGAATGCTGTTTTCTTTGGTGGAGGGAATATCTTCATTACTGAAATAATGGATTCTCGACATATTGAAATATCTGATCTTGATCTACATTATACATAAGTGTTTGTGTGTTTGTGTGTTTCAAATGTATGGAGAGAAATAAGCTCTCTATATACACACATAGATCTGTAGTTATAGGTATGTAGCTATTATATATATATATATATATATATATATATATATATATTTATATGGAGAGAGAGCCTATTGTTTCCCCATATGTGGTTTTAATGTTTTGAGTAGGCTGCTTTATGCTGGGGAATCAGTGTATTTTGGAGCATCAAGGGCAATTAGAAGTCATCTAGTCTAACTTCTCACTCAGTGAATCCTTTCTGTTTCTCTACTGAGTGATGGCCAGCTAGTTTCTTTTAAAATAGCTCCATTAATGCAGAACACAGTATTCTAGAATATAACCTATTCTACTTCATGGACAACCCTCTTTATTTGTTAGATGGTACGCCTTTATATTGAGTCAAAATCTGTCTTTTGGTGACTTCCAAGATATCCTCAGCTAAAAGTGACACCCACCACCTCAAATCTCTCACACCAGTCCATTTGACCTATTTGATGTACTTTTTCATATTCAAACTTATATTACAAGTTACCTGTGTACCTGTCTTGTCTGCCCTCCCACTAAATTGTGGGGGCTATCATTTTTATTTATCTTTGCTCACCCAGAAGCACTCAGCACAATGCCTTGTGTAGTAGATGCTGGACAGACGCTGGTTGTGCTGAGTCCCTGTTACTTGTTCCCAAAGTTCCCTTCAAACAAGGGAATTAGTCCTTGGGTCCTCTCTTCATCTTCTTTGGACTTAACATAACTAGTTCCTTCATTTGTAGTTTATTGGATATATCTTCTAAACTCCTCACCACGGTTTGCTATCATCTGGCTATTTACATTGCCCACTCAGTCAATGGACTTCTTAAAATGTAACTTTCATAAATGATCCTCTAGATGTGAATCAATGAGCAGAAAATATCGTGCAAGGATTACTTCCCATGATCTGGACACTAGATTTCTATTAATGCCCATGTACTTGTCAGCGGTTCTGCCTTCCACTGTAACTTAAAGGGATAACTAGAGAATGTGACTCCTATGACATTACACTTCTCTTGTATGTAATCTGCACAGACTGTTCCCCATGCCCAAAAGCTACCTCTTCCATGAGACTCCCCCACTACTCATGCTGGTCCTCTCAAAATGACTTTGTACTTAGTTTTTATGTGTATTTTTCAGTGTAAATGTCATTTCCCCTAATAGAATGGAAGCTCTCTGAGGGCAGGGATTACTTAATTTGTGTTTGTATTTTTAGCTTTTAGCACAGTGCCTGGCACATAGTGAGCACTTAATAAATGCTTCCTGATTGACAGATCAACTCTTTTCTGTACCATACCTTACATAATATTATTTAAAAGTTAAGAGGCTTAGTCAGTTCAGCTAAGTATTAGGTCTTAGTTTCAATTATCAATAGATTTGAGATCATATTTTGTTTCCACAGTAGTAAAAAAGGTTTTTGATGAGGAAGAACATTCATTCATTCATTCATCCATCCATCCATCCATCCATCCATCCATCCATCCATCCATCCATCCATCCAACCCATCCTAAGCACCTGTCTTCTCCCTTTTTACTTGTACCTCTTAATCTTCCCTGTCTCCCTTCAAAACTCAGCTCAAATTCTACCATCTGAAAGAGGCTTCTCCTCATTTCCCTGTCAACTGCCTCCTACTACCAGTGCCTCTTCTGAGACTACCTTCCACTCACACTGTATATATCTTATAGGTCCTTTTTTTTTGTTTTTTGCATGTTTTCCCCCATCAGAATGCGATGTCCTTGAGGCCAGACTGTGTTTTAGCCTTTCTTGTATCCCCTGTGCTTAGCATAGTGCCTGACACATAATAAGTCCTTAATAAATGTTGTTTGACTGACTGACTAACATGATTCCCTTCCCTTCAGGCTCTTGTAGCCTAGTAGGGGAATTAAGAGGATGAGGTTGATTATATGCTTTCTGAATTTCCTTGGTCAGGGAGAAGGACCCTTATCTGAAAATGCTCTATCCTGAGTTCAGTGCTGAAGACTAGGGTAAGATTTTTCCTGCTGGAAGAGAAGAAACTTCTAAAGCCAGGAAGGACCAGACTGTGTCAGGCTTCGGAGATGAAAATCTGGACCTGGAGCTGTCCTAGCTTAGTATTTTTAGAGTCGATTTTTATTTACTTAAAATGCTGAGAGCAGGATAAACATTTAGGGGAGGTTCAAAAACAACAGAGGTCCAGTTCCAAATGAATGCCTTTCCATGACACAACTAAGCAAGGCAAACCTTGCCCAGCCCTGGCTGGCCCCAAACCCAGAATGCAAGAGAGGACAGCTACTTGCACTTAGAAGAAACTTTGTAGTCTTATTTACCTTGACTGAGAAATGTATGGAGGAATTTTTCCCATGTAGGGAATCGTTTCTCATTGACTGCCTGGGCGTGCTGTGCTAAAATGCCCGCCAGCTCCTCGGAGATCCTCTCCAAAGCTGGCTCCTGCAGAAACAAATTAAACAGAACCACAAGCAATTTTACTACAGAAATGAAAACTGCTTGTGGAGTGATTAAAAACCAGGCCTCCAACAGGCAAAAAAAATGTGCTTACTGTTTACCCAGAGTCAGAAAAAAAGACATTTTGAAATTTTCCTCCCTTTCCCAGACTTTTTTTGGTTTGTGTATTTCCAAGGTATTCTGCCCTCTTGAAATCCCAGCCATGGTGGTTTGGCTCTTAGATGTTGGCTAATGAAGACTACATATACAGTAGAGAGAACTGGAAAGGGTATTGAACTGGGAATCAGGAGGCTAGGGTTCCAGTCTTGGCTATGCCACTAACAGACTGCATGGCCTTGGGCAAGCAGTCTCTCAGAGCCTCAGTTTCTTCATGCATCAAATGGAGGGACAGGGTAAAATAATCTCTAAGGCAGGAGTTTTTAATCTGGGGTCTTGGAACTTGGTTAAAAAAAGTTCTGATAATGTATTTTAATAGAATTCGTTTCCTTTGTAGTTCTACGTATTTTATTTTTTGCATTTAAAAACATTTTGAGAGATTCCATCAGACTGACAAAGGGGCTCAAAACACCAAATAAAGTTAAGAACTTTGGGTCTAAGATCTGAAATTCTAAATTCCAAAATCAGCTCTGAAATTCTATGATTTTTAGTAGGACTAGCCTTTGATAAAACTGATCATCTAGCCAAGTTTTTCTTTGGCGTCACCAGCTCACTCCTTCCTATGCCCTTGCCCTCTTCAGTGGTGCCACTTACCCCCAATCACCTTCAGACAGCCAGAGTCCTGCCCAGGTATTTTGCATTTTAAAGGGATGTCAGAGGTCATCTAATCCAACCCTCTTATTTTACAAATAACATAAACTGAGACCCTGGGAGGCTAAATTACTTGCTCAAGGTTACACAGTTACTAAACATCAGGCAGAAGCAGGGGGATATAGCACCGGGCCTGGAAACAGGAAGACTCATCTTCATGAGTTCAAATCCAGCCTCAGATACTTCCTATCAGTGAGACCCTAGGCAAGTTGCTTAACCCTATTTGCCTCAGTTTCCTCATCTATAAAATAAGCTGGAGAAGGAAACCATTCCAGTATCTTTGCCGAGAAAATTGCAAATGGGGTCACAAAGAGTTGGACACAGCTGAAATGACTGAACACCAACTCTGACTCCAAGGCCAATGCTCTTTCCACTGCAACATATTAGAAGTTGTGGAGGTGAAGCTTTGACCACCAGCTAATGGGCAGAAATGTTTTACGGTTGGGAAGCCGGATCTTGGGCCCTCCCCTCATCCCTGAAATCCTACCATGTATGTATTCAAGTGGAGGCAGCTAGTTGACTTAGTAGATAGAGCACAGGGAAGACCTGAATTCAAATATGGCCTTAGATACTCATTAGCTGTGTGACCCTGGGCAAGTCACTTCAACTCCATTTGCCTTCATTTACTGGAGAAGGAAATGGCAAACCACTCGTATCTTTGCCAAGAAAACCCACAAAGAGTTATTCGTGACTGAAGACACAGTAACAACAATGTATTCAGGTAGTTCACTTAATTTTCTTCTAGTTACAGTGGCCATGAGAATTAGTTAAACAACTCAGACACCACCATTTTTGATTCCCTGCTCCCTCTTCTCTCTCCCCCTCCCCCCGAAATAAATCACAGGAGGAACCACAAAACCGAAGCACCCTGGTTTTCAAATGTGAAAGACTTTTGTGTTTTGGGACAACTTATTTTTGCTTTCTTCAGCTCCAGACTCGTTTCCCTCAAATTGCAAAAAATTTCAAAGTGAAGTTTCATCTAGACTGTCTCCATCATAAGTTGGGGAAAACTCTGGATACCCTGCATGCAGATCTACTGGATTGATGCTTTTCATCAGATACATGGATTCAGATGAGGAAAACTTAGAATTCTTTTGGGCAGCACAGACAAGCAAATGGGTTGAGTTTGGGATCCAATGGTGAGTACCCTGCTGAGTAATTTTAAAATCAAAAGAGTGCTATCTATGGAATCAGAGGTCCTGGGTTCAAATCCCAACTCTGTTACCACTTCTATGAGTAAGGTAGAGCAAATTACTTAATCTGAGCCTCACCTATAAGGGGGTTGGTCTACATGGCCTCTGAGGTCACATCCAGCTCTAAGTCTAAGATCCTATGATCCTGAGTCTCTGTACCTCATTGTACCTGTTTTCTCACCTATAAAATGGGGGGTTTGGACTAGATGGCCTCTATGTTATGTATGAGCTTTAGAATCACAGAATTTTTTAGAGCAGAAGAGAACCCTAGAAAATCATCCAAATATAAATTCATTTTCAATTCCCTAATACCAAAAGTTATCTGTTTCCTGCCCTTCTCCCCCACCCCAGTCTATTTATAATATTGAAGACTCAAATATAGAGGGTTGTATCAGTGGAAGGAGTACCCATTTGGACAAAATGATAAATCCTTGTAATGCAATATCTAGATTATTCAGCTTATCTCGGATCTGATGCCATCTAAAAAATCTGAATACTACAGGAGAAACCTCTGGGTAAATAGTATAGGCAGGTCAAAATATTTTTTGACTATCCTGAAGATCCTGGCAATACAGTCTCAGTCAGTTTAGTTCCTTAGTTAGCTTAGCAAATGCTTGACATACAAAACCAAACGGCCACAAGAAGCTGCCAGAGTGCCTTGGTCTATGCCTAGTTCAGGTTGACTCACTTCACAGTAGGAGGAGGTCTGTTAGGATGGGCCGGGAAAGCAGGCTCATGTGGTGAGCCAGTGCCTGGTGATACCAGAGAAAGAAAAACTGCTCTCACAGCAATAGGCCTTCCTCCTCCTCACCCCACTTCCCTAACCCTATCACCCTGCAGGATGCAATAGTTTACCCAGGTTTTTTTCTAACATAAATCACCAGATTTCCCCAAACTACTGTATCACTCATAATTGAGCATAGAAAATGATCAGTGCTATCTTACTGGTCTTTTCTCTCCTTCAAACCTTTTTATCTACATCTATCTTCCTTTTTGTTTTATACCTACTTCAGACTGAATGGCTCTCTCCTATTGAAGAAGACCAATTGCGTCTGATTCATGAAGTGCCCTAAGGCTGGAACGATGAAGCATTGCGTTTCTTTAGCCACCTGCTCAGGAAAATGAAAAGTCAGAGCAGGGGGGCCTAGTAGGTTGTGCAACTGCTTAGGAAAACTGGGTTTTCTTCTTTGCTTACCCACTAATTCCTGGTCTGATTTGGGAAAGGTCGCACAGTAAGTTGCCTCGTCCTGACTCAGTTTTGGTAGATATCAAATCAACCCCTTTGTATAATATCATAGGGCATGTTCCAGATCAAGATAATACAAATACAGGTTAGGGATAGCTATAAGATGAGGACATTTCATGGGATTAAAGGTAATGTCTTAAGTTTGGTTTTAAAAAATCAATTTCATTGGCACTCAATGAAGAAAATAATTTTTATGTCCACAGTGTGATAGGCAACCAAAAAAAGTGAATATGTTTTTAGGTTGCATTAAGAGAGATCTAGTTTTCAGAGACAGACAATTCGTAGTTCCACTGTAGTATGTTCTACTCAAACCTTAACTGGATTATTGGATTCAGTTTGAGTCATCACGTTTTAGGATAAACTTGTTGAGCTAGAGCAGAGGGGTCCAGCACGTGGTCTGAATGTGGCTGAACCAGTCTAAAATGTAATTGAGAAATGCTTAACAAAATAAATAAAAAATACAATAAAACTGGTAATACTAACATGTGGTTTTCTAACCTGGATCTAACCATATAGCCTGAGTCTTTATATATAGTTTACAATCTCCTGTTTTGCGTTTGATACCACTGAGCTAGAGAACATTCAGTGGAGAGCAACCAGAATGGTTAGGGGATTCAAATTCACATAGATGGGTTGAAGGATATGGCAGTATTCAGTGTTCAGCATGGACAAGACTTAGGAGGAACATGATAATTTTCTTTAAGTAGCTGAAGGACTATGTTGCAGTACAGGCAAAGACAGTGAACATTTATTAAGTCCTTACTATGTGCCAGGCAGTTAGGTGTTACAGTGAATAGAGGGTCAGGTTTGAAGTGAGGAAAACTCACCTTCATGAGTTCAAATCTGGCCTCAGACACTTATTAGCTGTGACACTGGGCAAGTCATTTAAGTCTGTTTGCCTCTATTTTCTCATCCAGAAAAGGAAATGGCAAACCATTCCAGTGTCTTTGCCAAGAAAACCCATAAAGCATCAGAGGTGATGGAAATAACTGATATACCAAGCACTGTGCTAAGCACTGGAGATATAAGTGTGAGGCAAAGAAAGACAGCACTTGACCTCAAGGAGCTTACATTTTAATGAGGGATGATGATGCACCAAAGAGAGCTAAAAAGGAGGGAAGGGAGGAGATGGTGTCCAAGTTCAGAGTCAGAAGCAGAGCCAGGAGGGGAATGAAGGAAAGTCAGCCTGGGCCTCTTCCCAAAATGAAGTTCCCAGAAGCAACTTGAAAATGAGAGAAAGGAGCCACAAATCAAACTTTTTCTGCTTGAATCCAGAGAAAAAATGAGAGCTTTGGGTAAAAATCTCAGAGGCCAACTGAGGATGGTTATATGGAGGAAAAGTCTGGGATCTCAGGAGACCATGAACTGGATATGCATCCAGTGTGATATGGTGGCCAAAAGAGCTAATAGGATCTTGGGTTCAATGAAGAGAGACCTTAACTGGAGCAATGTGTTCATTCTGGGGCAACAAAGTTTAGGAAGGACATTAATAAACTAGAGAGCATTCAGGAAAAAACAATGGGCTGCCTCCGGACAGAATGGATCCCATCTCATGGAGGCCCTTAGGCAATAGCTGGACGATCACTTGGAGGGTGTGAAAGTTCTTGTTCAGGTAAGAGTTAGCCTCCATTTAGCCTCTGAGGTCCTTGCCAACATTGATATTATGTGATTCTGTGAACAAGCTAGGGGATAGCCCTGCAGTATTCTGCCCTGATCATATGACATCTGAACAACTGTTCCATTCTGAGTGCCATGTTTTTAGAAATACATCGACAAGTTGGAGCATATCCAGAGGAAGATGACCTCATCACATATTGGATGTGGACTGGAGATCATGGCACATGATCTGTTTGGGGAATCTATGATGTTTGGTCTGCAGAAGAGAAGATGGGTAGGTGGGTAGGTCAGGGGATGAGGACAGGGTGAAATATGATAATTGTCTTTAGGTATTTGAGGGGATGTCATGTGATAGAGGGGTTAGACTTGCTCTGTTTGTCCCCAGAGGGCAGAACTAGGACCACTGGATGAAAGTAGAAGAGAGGTAGATTTTGCCTTGATATAAAGGAAAAACTTCCTATCAATTGAAATGATCTGAAGATAGAATAAGTTTTCTTGGGAAGCAGTGACTGCCCATCACTGAGGGTTTTCAAAATCTGATGGACTATTTGTAAGGGAGGTTATATGGAGGGATTTCTGTTCATGTTCAGATAGAACTAGAGAACCTCTAGAGTCCATCCTAATTCTAGGATTCTGAGAGTTAGGAAGCTCTATTTCCTACCTTTGATGAAATGGGAGGACATGGCTTTTCATAGTTGGAGTAATGGAAAGCAGGCTGTTAAAATGGTGAACCCCAGGTAGCTCCTTCAGATATGTGATTTCCTCCTGCACTGATTTGATGGGGAATCCCTGCGTATCAGGGGTGTTAGGAAGATTAATGAGTTGACATTTATAAAGTGATCTCCTCATATGCAGGACGCTGTGTAGGGGCAAAGAATTCATTGCAATGATACTGAGCATGATACATTTGGACACTCTGCCATGCCATCTCTTTCACTCAGAGAGGGAACCATTCCGCTTTGCCACCATGTGTCTTTTCTGTTCACAAATACCACAGCAAGGGAGCAAATATCCTAGAGGAAATTTTGCTGTAGGAATCTGGAGAATGAATCATGTCTCACCATGAGAAATACACAGCTGAAGGCATTGGCAGGGCGATATACAATTGTGGCAGTGGGGATTGTGGTGAACGTGGAGGGTTCAACAGAGCTTGCCTACTTGGGGACATGATAAACTCTGGGAAAAAGGCAGAGGGAAGAGGGATGCCACAGTATTAAATGTTCAATTCTTATGAGTTGGAGTGTGTGTGTGTGTGTAGGTAAAGGGAAAGAGGATTATATTTAAAATAATTTTATAAGCTTTTATTACATTTCCCTCCCACTATCTCCCTCCAATTAAATCATTTTTTAAAAAATAAAAAGAAAACCTGCATAAGAAATACACACAAAGCAAATTCCTACAGTAGCATGTCCAAAAATGTATATATCATCCTGCATTTTAAACTTACTTTAAACTCCTTGTCAGGTGGTGGGTGGTATGTTCCAGCTTCATCCCTCTAGACTCCTGACTTGTCATTGCACTAATGAGCAGTCTAATGTCTTTCAAAGTTGTTTTTCCTTATAATGTTGTTGTCCTTGTACAACTTCTTCTTAGCTCCCTTCACTCTGCATGGGTTCATCAGGGGAAAGAGGACTTGATTTAGATAGGCCCTTTAGAACCAAAGCTGACTCTTCTATCCATATGGTGTGACCTGTAGCTCACGGTTCCAGGACCTTGTTCAAGGCCTTCATCCATGTCCTCTGCTGCCTAGGCTATCCTTCTGATCCCGTTTCTGCTGAGGATTCAGTATTTGATGCTGAGCAGACAGGCTATGCTTGAGCCTAGATCAGCTGCTTATAGTGGCAGATCAAGTGGTAACCATCACAGCAATATTTCATGCAAAGAATAATGCTTTCCTCTATGGCAGAATCGTTCTAGTGTTTTCCCTGGAGGACCTTTTTTTGAAAGACAGTCTTAATACATCAAAAGCAAGAACTCATTTCTTCTTTGGAGATGGGTTCATTTTACATGGCCCAAGAAAGTGATGAGTGCTATTGAACATATCAAGGCTCAAGAATGCTTGTGGTCAGAAGAAATCACAGCACAGGAGGACCAGCTACCAGTACGATGTAAGAAAGCTCAGAGGAAGGAGGAAAGCCTTAGTTAAACCATTAACTCATCACACTCCACGCAGTCTCTCTCATTTTCAGTTTGTACTCTATTGAGTTGCCAAGGTGATTTTCCCAAAGTGCAGACATGACCATGTTGCTCCCGACTCTGGGATCAATTGTCGCGAACCTATTTCTGAGACGCCTTTCCAGACTTAGTACATATTATTATCTTCATGCATTCTACAGTCCAGGTAAGCTAGCCTTTTTGTTGTAAATCATACATAACATTCCATTTCACATCTCCATGGTTTTGCAAAGTTTGTCCCTCATGCCTGTGATATATTTTCATCCTTGCCTTCTGCACTAGGTCCATAAAAATCACCTGCTTATAGAATAATGAGGTCTGGCCCCCCCAGACAAGCAGGTGGTGGAAGGAGGGTGTCAAAGCCTGCCTACAGGGCGGGGTAGGTGCATACAGTAGGCATGAATGGATGCAAATAAAGGTTTACCTAGACCTCATACTTCTGCTAGCAGCAAATGCCCCTCTTCTCCATCAGCTTCCCCGCCTTTCCCAGGATCTTCAGTCTACAGATTCATTCATTCATTCATTCATTCATTCATTCATTCATTCATTCATTCATTCATTCATT
Source organism: Bettongia penicillata ogilbyi (assembly GCA_023548195.1). Taxonomy (NCBI): domain Eukaryota; kingdom Metazoa; phylum Chordata; class Mammalia; order Diprotodontia; family Potoroidae; genus Bettongia; species Bettongia penicillata. The sequence continues at coordinate 640,508 of JAJHZJ010000148.1, forward strand.
CTGCTGATGACTTTAGGGTCTGTAATGTGTTTTTGGCTCCATCTTTCCTAGTTTACATTTTGTTTGTAGTTGGGCCTGTCTGTTTTTGTTATTTCTTCCTGAATGACCTCTCTTCACTTTGAGGTTAATTCTTTGAGCTAATTCTGCATACCCCATTCTTTTGTTCCATGACAGGTTTAGAGAAAAGTATCTGCTTAGACCTTAGTTCCTATGAAAAGAGACCAGGAGGTTGTAGTGAAACTGCAAGCTCACTGGCTCAACAACAGCCACAATATTAATAATGATAATAGCTACCCTTTATAGAATACCTACTATGTGGTAGCACTTTATAAAGATTATTTGATCAACTATTACAAATATCAAATCAAATATTATTTGATCCTTGAAACAACCCTGGGAGGTAGGTGCTATTATTATCCTTGTTTTACAGATGAAGAAATGGAGGTAGACAAAGGTTAAGTGACTTGCCCAAGGTCACACAGGTAATAAGACAGGATTCAGTCTCTAAGTCTGGCACTTTCTAAATCAGTATCAGTTTCTATTGTCATTAGTCAGAAAATCCCCCATTGGAAGACAGATGGAAGAAAAGGGAAAAAGAGAGGAGGAGACAGAGAAGGAAAGGGGGGAGAGAGAGGAAGAGATGGGAAAAAAAGAAAGAGATTGAGCCAAAGACTCTTGCTCCAAAGAAAAAGAGTTGTGCTTTGTGGGAGCCACATAGTCATTAAGCTTTGAAAAATAAACTTCATTACAAACTTTAATTCCAGATTTGTATTCCATTGCTATTCTACTGACACTATCGATGGCTATTGAGCATTAGTGACCATTTTGGGGACAATGGGCAGAGACAATGCTGTGTCTAGTCTGGAAGGAATTTTGCCTTCCTCAATCATAGGGCTGATTTGAGCTTTGCCCCATATGCAGACTTACACAATTGGAGTCAACATCTACTAACTTTGATTTCCATAAAGGAAAAAACCACCTCTAGTTACTTGATCTGGTTACTTGTGTTTAGGGGGATCCCTAACACATGAGGGATTTCAGTCAATGGAGAGATTGTTGTCCTTCCCTCTGGATCTTTGCTTCCCATCTCTCTGGGAAAAGTCCGGGATTAGGGGAAAGGCATCCAACTTTCACTTACTACCTTGGTTTCTTTGGGCAAATCACTTCAATTCCTCACATATCAAGTGAAGTGTTTGGACAAGAGGGCTTCTTAAGACCCTCCCAGCTCTAAATCTATGATGCTATTATCCTATAAAATTCTGGTTCTAAAGAATGAGAAACATGTTCAGTTGAACATTGCTCACAAAGACTAGAGCAGTTGTGACTTCTGGAGAGCTAGTTTTATCAACTATGTTAATCTCAAGTATGTGGTAGAGGGTAATCCAGACACATGGTACCATTCTACTCCACATCTGGGATGCTTTCCCACCTCACCACCACCTCCTGCCTTCTCTGGCTTCCTTCAAGATTCAATCCAAGTTCCAAGTTCTGTCTTTTGGAAAGGACCTTTCTTAATCATCCCTAGTGCTAGTATCTTCCCATTTACATCCTCTCTCTCTCTCTCTCTCTCTCTCTCTCTCTCTTTATATATATATATATATACACACACACACACACATATAACACACACATATATATGTATTTACCTTTACATCCTATTTACATTATCCCATTTACATCCTATATATCAATCTATAATATTATATATCTATATATCTCCATAAAATATTTGCATATTTTCTCTTCCATTAGAATGTGGAGTCTTTGAGGGCAGGGATGATGTTTTTGATTTTGTTTGCATCACTAAATGTTTACTGACTGACACAGGAAGGAAATACACAAATCTCACTTCTGCATGATTTTATCATTATGGGCACATATTCTGCTGGTACCAAATACAATCCAGCCCCACTTTCTTATTTAGTATGACTTTTGCTAATGACCTCCTACAAATCTTCTACAGGGGGTCCACTAACACGATGGGGCCTTCCTAGTTTGCTTTGAAAAGTAATGGGTTCCTCATCGGAAGTGTTCAAGCAAAGGCTAGATAGGCTCTTGTCAGAACATGGATTGGACTGGATTGTTCTGAGGTCCCTCCTGATTTTGAAATCCCATGAATTCTCTAGTTCTCTTGACATTCAGTGGATATCAATGAGATATGCTGACTGTTCAAAAGTTAACCCCTCCTCTTGTTACAAAACCAGATTTTTCTCTTTTTCTTCTCATATAGTTCTCTGATGGAATCATTTAAGCTGCCTTCCTCCACAAATTTTCATTGATACTACAAGGCAGCCTACTTCCATCTACCTTTACCTCTTCATCACACTTTGAGTGACCTGCAACTTCAGTCCTCTAGAGACAGGTATTCTATGACTTATAGCTATTCAGCATTGCCAGAGGAATATTGATGTTAAAAAGATAGGCCTTTGTTTCAGAGAGAAGGTTGGGGATATTGAAATCACTGTGCAATTTCCTAAAGGCAATTCTACCCTCTCTTTTCTTCTTGTCTAATTCTATGCCTACAAATCAGAATCCTGCAAATATTATCTCCTTGAAAACTTGCAGAGAGCTTAACTGCTTTTAGGAAAAAAAATTCTCATTGTAGTAATTCTTTACAGTGGATTTAAGGTGAATATATTTTTTGGATCCAAGTTTTGTTGCTTACTTATCATCTGTAGGCTATCTATCAAAAAGCTCTTTCCTCTTCCTTCCCTTCCCTTTCCCCCTTCCCACCTCTCCTCTCCCCTTCTCTTCTCCTGTCTTCTCTTTTGGCATCAAAACATCACACACACCCCTCCCCAACGGTAATCAAAGTTAAACTAGGGATCTTGCCTATCTGATCTTATTTTAAAGAATTCAGATAAGAAGACATAGGGGAAAGAAGACTAAAAATTGGCATAAATACAGAAGGGCAAGACAATGACCTGGAAAGAAATGATACATTGTTAGCCCAAGACAAGGGTCTTAGAAATTATCCATTTTAACTTCCAAATTTTATGGGTGGGGAAATTGAGACCCAAAAGGGGAAAGTGTCTTGTTCAAGGCTAATAACGAGTTTGTGGCAAAGTTGGAAGTGACAGTATCTTCCAACTACCAAGTGAATATTCCATGATGTCACTTCCAAAGAGCATCACAACATAGTAATGGTGCTTGTAGATTTGACATATCTGGATGGTCAAGTTAAAAAAAAAAGGAATGAAACTGGAGTTCCCAAATCTGGAGCTTATCTGCATTATTATTCTTTTCTTTTTGCATTTCTTTTCTTTTCCTTTTTTTGGATGCTGTTTTGCCTTAGCTGTGATTCCTAACATGGGACCTAGATTTGGAATTGTCAGTACTCCTACTGGACGGGTGGAAAGGTTGGATACCACTGGCACTATGGGTAATGGCCTTATCTAATAACCAAGGAACAAGTTCTATACCCACAAATCACAGCTTCTTGGGATCAGGGGTCTAAATGAGGGAAAGGGCATGTGAAGCCACTGTTGGCCAGTGATCTGTATGATGGCTTGCTTTGATCTGGCATCAATACCAAAAGTTCCAATTCATTTCCCTAGTAGTAAGCCCTTCACCCGACATAACCTCTTTAGAGGGTAAAAATATGCTGAGGGGCTGAAGGAAAAATGAAAATGTCTTTGGAAGTCATAAACTACTTCCCACACCTACTTAAAGTTTAAGGACTGTTTTAATACTCTGTGTTTAATTGTTAATTGAGAATTTTAAAATCAAAAATGCCAACTTTGCCTCCGATGAGATGGAAAATTATGCTGCTGTAGAAGGTACCATAATGTAAAACAGCCACCATTACTGAGGAACACAAATGTTTTTGGTATGTAAAATTGCTTTGTAAAATATTTGCTCCATCTGCTGAAAGCAGCAAAGACAATTTTCCCTCGATAGCTAATGGCCCATTTCGACTGGGTGGCAAGCGATTGGCTGCGGTTGAAGCTCACATTAAACAGAATGGTAAGAATGCGGTGTATATAATTCTGTACTTATGTAGCATTAGCGACTCGCTGCTTCTTGAGGGGTCTGTCCCTCATTACCGAGGTCTCTGCCTTGGATCAACACACGGGGCCTACGGGTCGCTTTGACTCAAGAGGCTTTTCGTCCAACTGAGGCACATATGCTATGCCTCACTTACAAAACACAAAACAAGCGCTCTCCCCAACCAGAAGCGAATGAAGCTTAGTTCTCTTTCAACTTTCCAGCACTTAAACTGCTGTTCCGTTCTTTCCACACCACATGGGGCCATGGTTTTCCTTTCAGGCTCACGCTGTCACTCGGCATGCTGGGGATTTCAATATATAAAGATTGAGCACTTCTTCAGATTCTAAATTGAGCTCCGCTTGCATACACAAAAGCGGGGCACAGCTACCCCAGCCCCAAACCATCATCGTAAAAACCCACACACATGGCTTTCAGTTCACTGTTACGAACGACTATTTGGGATATCTCTATTTAAAAGGATTGTTTACACCGTGCCCCGAACAACTTTCAACATCTGCTAAGAGAACAATGAAAAAGAAATAATCCAGGGTGGTTTAGTAAAAGAAAGATACCTCCATTTTCTTTGGATGATATTTAAAAAAAAAAAAATAGTTAACACTGGCAAGCTTCTGGGATTTAAAAAAAAATGCTTTCACTTAGACACAGCAAAATTTAGAAAAAAATGATAAAAGATAAAAAACCTACCGTATCAGCTCAATATACCCAACTCCATTTTAAAATGATATAAAAAGAAATCATGAATTTGCATTCAATGGTATAATCAGTAAGTATATTTACTGAAAATAAATTATTTTTTTCCACCCAGAGAATTCCGAGTGTATTAAACGTGTGTACTGATTTCTGCTTTCCCTCTACTTGAAAATCAAAAAAAGCTGGTGTTCTTTGCTTTTGCTTTTTTTTTCATTCCTATACAATTATGACTAAGAAGATGAGGAGATTTCATATTCTAATTTAGCACAAAATTATATGTATGCCTATGTGTGTTTAGCTACTCTTTTCCTCGTTTGTTTGGCTAGTTTAATTTTTTCACACCTCGAGATTTGCATTAATGAGTTAGAAATAGATAGATTCACTCTTATTTACTTCCTTAAAACTGAATGGATTTTTAAACTAGTTTGCTTGTAGTGAAAGAAATTAATTGAACACATTGCACAACTCTGAATTAAAAAAAAAATTAACAGAATTGCATCGTAACCTCCTTTAGTATAGCAGTCAGAGAGGCAGGAAGGACAAGGGAACTAAACCATCGTTCTTGCTGCTGCACACCATGGCCAGGCTCATTTGGACTCTACCCTCTATCCATCTCTGCAGGCCTGCTTTGTGGTCTTTCACAAAATAAACATTTCCCAAAGAGTGCCGGCAAGTACTCGCTGGACAGGGGAACACTAGCCAAGTTCTCTTATCTTTTACTGTTCTTGCTTCATCCTTTCCTTCCACGCTGTTATTGCTAAAAACTGGCAGTTAAATTCAATTGATTCAAACTATTCCAGATCCATATGGCCTAAAACCCTGGAGCTGAAGATCTGATCTTGCCTCACTGCTGTTTTCGAGCATTTGCCTCTCCTCCGGTCCCCAGATGGTGGAAGTAACATTTAAACCTCCTTTTCTCTGCCTTGTACAATAGACCTTGGCACCATTTCAACTGTTTACTCCGGTAATTAACAGCACTGATACCACAACAATTACAGCTCCTACAATCCTAACACAATAATGCTATGAATTAGTGAGAGCTAATGGCTGGAAGGTAGAGTGTTCCCAGACTGTGAGATCTGTGCATTTTTAGAATAAAATAAAAGGTACAAACAGCACGCTTGCGGTAGACAATGATTACCTAGTAATTAGTTTACACAAAGCTTCCTATTTAATGGCAAAACGCTGTAATTAACGTGTGACAGAAAATCAAAGGGTACTTTGTAAGCATATGAAAAATTAACACTGCAGGCCTATAGCTTTATGTACTGATTAGAAGCATATTAAATCAATAGGACATACAAACCAACAGCTTGCATATCTGATTATTGTAGGTCCTAGGAAGGGGTATCCTGGTTTTAATTTAACTTAGGGATGCGATTGTCGTTCTCTGTCATCTTCCCGTGGAATGGAGAACCACTTCAGACGAAATACTGCCAACTTGAAAAAGATAACCATTGAACTGGAAGAGATCATCATGAAGAATTCTCAGAGATAAGGAAAATAGGAACATGGTTCAGTCTTTTCTGATGGCGATGGGGCATCAGCTGTGCTAATTAGAAAGGAGACCGACTGGAACGGGAAAAATTGGAAAGAACCCCTTCCCCTTCTCTTGGACTGAATCATTGCAGCTTCCTACCATGTACAGTCAGTCAATTCTCTCTTTCCCAGAATCCAAGTGATGAGAGAGGTTCAATCATTAGAATTTTTTTCTGCAGTTAATCGACAAATAAATGAACTGACCGGAGGGATCTGTTCAAATGTGCTACTTCGTTGTCAAGTCATAGATGGGCAGAGCCCAATCTCCTACACCTTCTTTATCTACATTTTTACACAATGATAAGTGATGTATAAAATGATGGCCCTAAGGTTCTCTGGGGCAAAGATAAAACGAAACAAAGCAAAAAACAAAACCTTCTAATCCCCAAAGAAAGATAAATTTAGATTCCGTAGTGCTAAGGATATTTTATTATGTTCCATACATCAATTCTTTGGTAATTTATCTAGAAATCTCATCTATCTGCATCTTCCCTCTACCAATATAAATTACAACTCATCAATGTCTTAGATATTTTCATGAGTTTTTCTGATCCCTACTCTCTCTCCTACCCCCCCCACTAAAGAATTACCAACTAACTCTTTGGTGACCAACCTCACTAAATTTATCTAGGTTCGTTCTCTGACATGAGACATAAAATCAAGTTGCTACACTAAAAGCTTTTCCAACTTCGTAGAACCTGGCCAAAGTTATATTCCCATGATATAGTTTTTAAGAACCCAGGATTGCTTGCATAGCATCATGAATGATCAGAGAAGGGGTTTAATAAGAGGTGAGGAGAGGCTATATATTCCATTATGTTCTAAGTGTTTGAAAATTGATAATTCTGATGGGGTATATTTAGTTATCTAGACATTTAGTTTTTCAGAACAGCCCCATTGTTGGAGTATCTGGAATAAATTAGAAGTTCCTTATCTTTAATCTGTAGCATATTAAAAAAATGCTCATATATCTTCATTTATCAAGGTGGTAAATAAAGACCTGTCTATATTTCCAAATCTTCTATCTGATCAAAAAATGAGCTATCCAAGAGATACACACTATGCTAATCCTGCCTGTGGGCCTAATATTAGCTTAAATTGCGAAACGAATCGACAATTTACTACAACATTTTATGATGGACTAAACGAGCAGTATATAAAACTTGACATCATGATGTGCATGTGAAACTGAACAGGCACATGTATCTGATGGGTGAGTTGCAACATTCATAGCAATCTCAGGCTAAGCAAACGACCACCATATAAGAGATTTTTCTAAGGTTTGTTTATTGGACCAGTATGTATACACTGCAGAGTGATCTGGAGGACTTCATATATGTGCACTGAATTGGACTGGATGTAGCTTTGCTAAACTACAGCTCTGCTGTCATCATGGAGAGAAGACAATACTTTATAGATGATGGCTCAACATTTAAAAAATAATTGATATTATTACTATCATTACTATATGAGATAGTAAAATCTCCCATTTGTATAATGTCTTATACACATTTGTTATCTCATTTGAATCCTCTGGTATGATAAGTTAATAATAATAAGTTAATAACTAATAACAATTAATAAGGTAATAATAAGGTAATAACTCATTTTATAGATGAGGAAACTGAGGCTCAGAGATTTTAAGTGCATTGTCCATGTATATACAGATCGCAAGGACTGGAGTTAGGACCAGGACCAAGGCTTTCTGAGTCCTAGCATGATGATATTTCTCCACTGGAGTTTTTGATAACCCTAAGAGGCTGCCACATGGCAAAACACCACAGTAAAAGACATGAAGACCTTGAACATTTCAGTTTTTTTTAAAAAAAGAATGTTTCTTAACCATGGTGAATTATGCTCTATATACAGATGACAAAAAAGCCTTCCCCTTACAAACACCAGCTTGCCAAGGATGTTAATCAGATTAGCTTATTACTCTGATAAATGGGCAAGCTACGTGGTGAGAGGATGGGGTACTGGGTCCAAAATCAGGAAGACTCATCTTCATGAGTTCAAATCTGGACTTAGACATTTATTAGTTGTGTGATCCTGGGCAAGTCACTTAAGCCTGTTTGCCTCAGTTTCCTTATTTATAAAATAAGTTGGAGAAGGAAATGGCAAACCACTCCAGTAGCTTTGCTAAGAAAATCCAAGGGGTCTCAAAGAGTCAGACATGACTGAAAAATGACTGAGCATCAACTCTGATAAGTATACAGGACCATTAGGAAGGAAGGTGCAAGACAGAATACTATAGAGATCTGGTGCTTACAAACTATTACCTGGGTTGTTATAATAAGAATAGGTTCAAATCGTAGCTCAATTCAGATTGAGATTTGCAAGTAAGAAGCAGGAGACCAGTTGGGAGGTATTCCTGGTTTTTCCACTTACCTACCTATGTATGTATGACCTAAAGAAAATAAACTCTCTTCTCTGGACCTCAGTTTCCTCAAATAAATGAGGGAATTGTACCAGATGATCCCAAAGGTCCCTTTCAGCTCTAAAACCTATGATAGGCAAAGGGATAGGACTTGTGATTTCAATGGGAAAGATAATGCCTAGATGCGGAAACTCACCAGATAAATTACTAATACAGGTCAGCACCATCTTTGCAATTTGTAGTCTTAGTTGTCCAGCCTGAGACATCAGGAGATTTGCCTAGGGTCACGCAACTAGTACATCTAAGAGGCAGCACTTTAACTCGGCTCTTCTTGACTTTTAGCCCAGCTATTTATTTATTCTGGATGCCTGTTTCTGAAGCCCAAGATCTTTGATCTCAGTGGAGGCTCAACCCTATCTGAAGTCTTCCTAGCTCACAGTGAGCACTTAGCACCAGTTATTGGGTACCTGATGTACTTTTTGACATCTTTGGGACGGTCACACATATTGTATTTAAGACTGTGAATTCTTGGATGTAAGGGGCATGATTTATATTTCTTTGTATGCCCTACAGCACCTAGAGCAGTGTTTTTTTAAATGTTAATATGTGCAAGTCCATATATGTACATAACACACACATATATGTACGCATACACACATTTTAATATATTTTCATTGCAATAAAATATTAAAATACATACATACATATATACATACATACACACACATATATGCATACCCAGAGACTGGGAGAGAGAGAGAGAGACAGAGAGAGAGAGAGAGAGAAAGAGAGAGAGAGAGAACAGAGAGAGAGAGAGAGAGAGAGAGAGAGAGAGAAATATCTTTAAGGCCCTGGGACTTTTTTCTCACCCACTTCTTTACCTTTAGGGGAATTTACTCTAAGGTAAAGAAGTGAGTGAGAAAAGTCCCAAGGCCTCAGAGATATTGCCACCATGATTGTCTTCCAAAAGGAAACAAATTTAACAACAGAATCAATCTATATCCTGTTTATATCCCAGCCAGAAATCTAGTATCCTAGATGCTGGATAATACCGTCTACTATTGAGTTTCAAAATCATGGTGTGGCTTAAGGCCCCCATATCTACGGAACTGACATGACTTTACAATGACACAGAGAAAGAAGACGTGAAGGCAACATGGAAATCTTTGCTTCATTCCCATAATAGTATGAGTATGTGAAAGGGCTTGATACCAACAGACTATTATAAATTTGGATGACCTGAAAAGTTAAAAAGATTTGAATGCTTTTAGTTATCTTTGAAAACTAGTGTGGCTCATTTAGAAGAGGCTCATCAGTAGAAAGCTGGTGAACTGGTGATGAAATGTGTGTGTGTGTGTGTGTGTGTGTGTGTGTGTGTGTGTGTGTGTGTTAGCCATAGCCATCTAAGGCATGAAGGGCCTTCAAGTGGCATCAGTGGAGAAGGGAAGGCTCACACTAATGAAACCTCAGGTCCTAACATAATGAAATATATGTATGCATTGTTCAATGGGTCTAGAAAATGTGGGACACTTTTCAAAAGGATATTTTACAAAATCAAAAATGGTTAAAATTTGTAAAGAGTTTCCATGCTAATGTTTTACATGACTGTACACGTATAACCTATATAAGATTACTTACCATCTCAGGGAGTGGGAAGGGGAAGAGAGGGAGGGATAGAATTTGGAATTCAAAACTAAAACTCCTTGCTTTAAAAATTCTCTTTTTAAAAAAAGAATGTTAAAAATTGTTTTTACATGTAACTGGGGGAAAGATAAAATGTTATTTTAAAAAAAGTTTCCATGCTAAAGAATGTCAATCTTCCCTTACCTGGAATATTTATTCCCTAATTTTTCTGGATAATTGAGATATGATTGCTCTGGGTGCATTTATTCCTTTTTCTCTTAAAGTACACATCCTGTATTTTATGGACTATGGATAATTCTTATACATTAATTAATCAAATGCTCTGGTTCATTTTGTTCCCTCCCCCACCCCCCCACTGTGTTTTAGTCACGTTTGAAAACCTGATTTTAAGCAGTGTCTTCCGTCTTAAGTTTTGCTTATCTTTACGGCCTAGCTAATGGAGCTCTTTCTAGTGGCAGCTGGAAACTGGGTATGTTATGATTCTGTGCAGCGTACTGCTGGTGCTCAAGAAACATTACATCAAATAATAATCACAACATTCCAAATGCTACTCACAGCATTCATTATTTAAAAACAGAACCAAATTAAAAACCTTCAGAAAGATTACTAGTGAAATAGCTTACTTTTCACATAGTATTCCATTTTCATGGGCTGAGTTATTCCTAGAACTGTAGATCATAGGATCCAGATCCAAACCCTTATGTTACAGATGGGGAACTTAAATGACTTACCCAGTACTATGTGGGCAGTAAGCATCAGAAACGAGACGTGAACCCAAGTCTCATGTTCTACACTGCCTGCGTGATGGCTGAGAAGGAATGTCAGCTTAGATACTAAAAGGGTCACGAGCAGGTCGCTAACCCAGAGTGAAGCTGGATTGGTGAGCCAAAGTCTGCTTTGAACAGGCCAACTGGGGTCCTGTGTAAATGAAAATGTGCTTGAATTTTGACAAGTAGGTTTGAATTTTAAAGTCTTCCATTTCATTTAAGGTACCGGGCTCAGTCAACATTTTCATGTGTTGATATCTATAATCAAGCTATAATGACTTTCTAAAAATAACAAATGATTACTCTTCACTACATAATTGTAAATAGAAAACTTAATTCATTAAATTTAATTGTTTTTTTACTAATGGAGATAACTTTCTGGTATTTAGTCATTAGTATATTATTAGTCTATTAGTATGTATGTGTGTACAGATACAGTATATATATGTATATGTAGATACATATATGTATACACACATACACACACATCCATATGGCAGCTCGGTGGCACAATGGACAAAGTGCCTGGATCAGAGGCAGGAAGACTCCTCTTCTTGAGTTCAGATCAGATCTCAAGACAGTAACTGTGTGATCCTGGATGAGTCACTTAACCCTGCTTGCCTCAGTTTCTTCATCTGTAAAATGAGTTGGAGAAGGAAATGGCAAACTACTCCAGTATTTTCACCAAGAAAATCCCAAATGGGATCATGAAGATTGGACATGACTGAACCACAGCTACAACAACATATACATATGTGCCCAATACCTACATTTGTCTGGACTTCATGATTTCATTGGTTGAGGGAATGCCTACTGAGCAAAATCCCTCTACTGTTGCAGATTAGCAATTGTCTGGTAACTTGTAGTCTTTAAAATTTGCTTAAGGAATTGAGAGGTCAAACGACTTGTCCAGGGTCACAGGGTCACTACATTTAAGAGGCAGAATTTGCTTCTGATTGTAAAGCTAGCTCTCCATCCACAGCACCACAGTACCTCATAACACACACACGTGTATATGTATATATGTGTGTACACACATATGTATGTGCATTTGTAGGCATATATAGGCATATGTGTACATATATACACACATATGTGTATGTATATATATATGTATACATACAGAGAGAACACATATAGAAGAATAGAGAGACAGATGCTTCCTAGCCCAATGGGTATTTTACACACAAATCTCTAGGTTTCTCTCTCTCTTTTTTTCTCTCTGTCTCTGCCTCTGTCATGATACAAATACACACACACACACACACATACACACACACTCTGAACTGGGGTAGACTTTGTCCTCTCTTCCTCTATAACTGACACAAACTAAAATGAGAGAAAGTGACAAGAAGCCTTGGATTTTCTCTGTCTTTTCTGCCTGTTTTTTTTTTTTTGCCAGTTTTATATCAAATCCAAGTTTTACCATCAAACAAAGGATACCAATTCTCTGAAACAGTAAAACTGCTATTGCAGATTGCTTAAACCAACAGCAACTCAGTTCCTGATTTTTCATAATTAGCAAATCACTGAACATTTTCACCACAGAAACAAAAAATGTTGGGTCACAAAGGGATGTGTAGACAATTAACCCAATCTCATTTTACAGATAAGGATGCTAAAGCCCCAGAGGTGAAGTGACCCAGTGCGTGGAAGGACTAGGGGACCCTGGTCTAACAAGACATTCATTCTACTTCATCATGACACATTTCACATTTGCTTCCCTCCTCAAACACAAACAAGCTCAGATCAGTTCACGAAGGAAGAGCTTTGACAAGATCTTTTTAGCAAAAGGCATTACCAACAAACCCATATTTCTTTCTCCTTTCCCCTCCCCCAATAAAAAACACAGAAAAGGAAGAGAGGCCAGGCTTTTTTGCTCTTCAATAAAAGAAGAACAAGGCAAAAAAAACCTTCTCTAGAGTCAGTCTTCCATGTTGGTGGAATATTAGTTCATATTTATCTAGTGTCTTATGGTTACACAGCCCTTTCCGTCCATGGCCTCATGTGAAACAGGAAAAGCAAGTGTTTTTAATCCCCATTTTACAGATGAGTAAACTGAGGCTAAGAACAAAATTATTATGAGAGACATTGGTTACACTGCCCCAAAATCCCAAGATCCTATTGGATGACGGATGCCATGCACTGGTTTGACTTAAAACTTCGTCCTTATCAAAATGAAAAAAAGACCACTGAGGTATAGTAATTCTTATCCGACACTAAATCTCAGTGTGAATGAATGGGTTAGATTCGTTCCCAAGATCAAACTTTTGTAGGAAAGAAAAGTGAGAGTGGGGACAATCAGGCACCTGGTGTAACGGAGGATGGGCCCCAGAGGGGAGGGAAAGGCAGGAAAAGATGTGAGAAAAAAGGTTTCGCTGCAGCCAGTCCTGATCTTACTAGAAAACTGGAAAATTATATTACTGATTGAAGTCTGTGGGTATTCAAATTGTGACAATACAATTAGGGAAGAGAAGCAAAGCTGATGGAGTGTGAAGGAACAAGTCAGTGAGGAGAATGGGAAAAGCAGCTCAATACCTTCTACAATGTTCTGCATCTCCCTTTGTATTTCATTAGTAACACTTAAAACAATAAAACTGGCATAGCTTGTGATAATCTGTTAATGGGGGAAGGGGTTAAGGTCACTTCCTGACAGTAGTGGAAGAAAACCTTATTTCAGATCCTGCCTCAGATACTTAGAAGGTAGCTGTGTGACCTGGGGTAAGTAGCTTAATCTCTCTCAACCTCAGTTTCCCCACCTAAAAAATGGGGATTCTAAGAGAACCTGCCTTACAGGGTGGTTGTAAGGATCACTGAAATGAGATAACATGTACAGTTCGATCTTGATTAGTGCAAATAATGAATCCCTGAAGTGGTCTCATGAATTCAAATATATACAGTTATAATTATATAAAATAAGATAATTGGTTCTAGTCCAACAGAAACATGTGGTACAAATTCAAATAAAGTAACCAGAAAGTAGCTTCAGCACTTCACAAATCTTAAAGAATTTGAAATAATGTATCACTGTTGTTCTTGTTAAAGAGATCAAATGAGATAATTAATATGTAAAGCTCTTTACAAACCTTAACGGGCCATCTAAATTATTATTGTAGTTTAGCACAGAGACACAGCATCCATCAGTCTAGAATGCCCTTCTGGTTCACACCGAGGTTCCCTGTCTTCGGTAGACTGCAGAGAACCTCACCTGAATTCAAGCACACTGAGACAACCTACTGCCTGAAATCTACGATGAGACAAATCATGGCCACATGTCACAAACTAGTATGCAAATAATGCTCTTTGTAAGTAGCAACATAATTTAGAGCTTACAGCCATATTCTCATTTCTATTAGTTCTTCCCAAATGGAGTCTTGCTCTGGACTCCGAGCCTGTAGGATGGTCTTTTCATCAGGAAGTTGAAATGTTTTACAACTCACCAGCATATGTTTGGTGTGTCCTGGGCTAGGCCTGATAACACGGTATCTTCATCAAAAGAAACAGTTCTCTGGCCTGTAATAGGACATTAAAACATGCCTATGCTCATAAACTAATGCTTTGATGTTTAACCATGTAGCACTCTGATAGTGTGCAGTAACAAAAGGACGATTTTAATCCTGTGCTCTCCCAATGATAAAACTCAATGGGGATTGCAGTTCATTATGAGAAAAGGTCTCTACTCTCCAAAGGGGCTCTAACTTTGAAGGCATTAAAAATGTCAATTATCATTTGTAAAAAGGTTCTTAGAACTGTTTGATTTTTTTTGTCCTTTTACCACAGAGTGTTTAAGAGATGGTCTAAATTTATGAAAAGTTTACTGAATCAATTTTTGCTTCCGATAAGCTCTTAAAAATGATTTGGCTAGGCTATGCATTATTCATTGGGCTCGGAGTCCAATCAGCATTTATTTCCAATCATCCCAAATATGTGTGTTACTGTTGTTCAAAACCATAACTCACAACAATTAAAATTCAGCTGAATTTTAACTAATATAATTTACAACCAGAAGCATAATTTAATCTATGTACAACTTATCCCAATTTAGGTGTTTTCAAATACTCTATGCTATAAGTCACACTACAAATTTATCACAGCAGCATGAAATCCTTAAATATTAGACATGCCCTTAAATGGTTTAGGGCATAAAATATTTAGATCAACAAGCATTTTTTCACATTAAAAATCCCAATTTTTAAAAACACACAAAATAATGATACGGATGATTTAGGCTCTACAATTTCACTTTAAGAAACAAAACCCTATAAAAGATAATATACGACCTAGACCCAAGAATACACGGGAAACCTCTACGGACCTCAAAATTAAATACATTTTCCTTGTATTAGTTTTTTTCTCCAGAAGAGTAATTCGCTTTGGTATCCTCTAAATAATATGTAAAAAGCTTTCAGTGACAGGTAGTGCATTCAGTCCATTTTGCTGATAGAGGAAAAAAATAACAACAAAGAATAGATCATAGGGAGAACAGGAACATTTGTCAAAGTGAACTCTCTTTTTTTCTTCTGACTGTTCTCTGGATGTATTTATCATTTCTCTTTAACATGAAAAATGCTGTGCTCTCCAGCATGCCCCTCCCTGTGCATCCCTTGTGCCTTGATTCATCTCTACCTCTCTAGTAGGGATGCTCAGAGCAGATGCAGATCTAAGTTTACAGCCAAACACTAGAAGAACAGACAAGGAAGCAGTGAGGATATGCATGTCTGTATTTTCCTGCCAGCTCTACCTTATCTGGATATGTAGATCCAGTTGTGTGGGCCAATAAGAAAGTATAGGAATTCCGAAAAGCTTAGAAAAGTTTTGTTACCAGTCACAGCTCAAAGTTTTATGGCATTTCCCTCCCAGCAACCCTGAATGATAGGTAGCACACATATATTCCTGTTTTGCAGATGAGAAAATTGAGGTTCAGGTGACGCCCACAGTCACATAGCTCCTAAGTGCCAGAAGCAGGATTTCAGCCAAATTATACTGGTTTCACATTCAGTACTCTGTCCATTCCAACATATTGCCTAGTGAGTCCAGTTGTAGATGACTGAATGTGACCTAGGTGTTTTCTGATCTCCTAGTATGGTGCGAACTACTAGTCATCGTTAAAATGAGTTCGGAATTCATTGGATAGACTTCTTCCTTCTTTCCTTTAGCTGTCATGCGAGGGGCAAAACAATCTATGGATTCCAACCATTTGTTTGGAATTTTCTGTTTAAGTCATGGTGGAGATGTGCCACCTAGGATAATATCCTTTTCCTAAAGCTCTCTAGGAGACAGCAGTCACATAAATCTATTTTGACCATCTTTAATAATTTGTGATTCTTGCTAGTGCTATCATACATTGGCTTCTAAATGGGAATTAACCACTCGGAGAACGACTCTCATAAGAAAATGTAGTTAACCCAATCATATATATTGCTAAGAACACATGACAAAAACATAGTTATATATGAAATTTGTGAGTGTTTTCAACTGAATATGGTAAAATATTCATTTCTACTGTGAAGACACAGTAGAAATTTTGGAGGAGGACAGGACCTTCAAAATCATCTGGTCTACCTTCCTCATTTTATAGAGGAGGAAGGGGAGGTCTAGGGAAGTGAAATGACTTGCCCACAGTCACACAGATAGCTGGTGACAGAGTCAGAGCCAGGACCCAGCTTTATTGTCTCCCCATCTAGTATAATTTAATGAAAACTCACGTGTGCCCATTTCTTATTCCAATCTCTGACACCGTATTTGTGACTTTCCCGTATGAGCCAATTATAGCACTTTAGATGAGAAAGAATGTCACAAAATGCAGTCCCATTGCCTCCAAATTCGTTGTCCACTTTAAATATCCAGCGTTGCACATCCAGATTATCAACAATGAGCTGACTTAAGCATTCCATCATCTGTGGATGGAAATGACTTTTAAATAACCTTGTATTGATATAGCACTTTAAAATTAACACACATTTCCCCCTTTAAACCTTTGAGATAGGTGATTCCACTGTTATTAATGTTCTCTTTATGGGGATATTGCTGATAAGGAAACTGAGGCTCAGAGAAGGTGAAGTGATTGGACTTAGTTCACACAACTTGGAGATATCAGAAACAGGGCTCAAATCCAGGTTTCCTGAAAGGAAGTCCTTTCCACTACAAAATGCTGCCTTTCTCCCTGGATCCAATGATACCAACAACCTCCCCTGCCAGCTTCTCCTATCTTCCTCCCCACCACCAACCTGACCTCTCATTACTTATTTAATTTATAAGGTGTTTTCACAAAAAGGTGCAGTAGGAAGAGTTCTCAAGTTGGTAGTGATAAAATTTGAATCACATGACCCATGACTGATTCTTCACTTACTAGCTGTGGGAGCTTACGTAACCTCTTTGGGCTGAGTTTCGTCATTTATAAAATGAGGGGATTGAACAGATGATGTCTAAGTTGCCGTACAGATCTAAATCTATGATACTCCAAATGGTATTTTTATTCAGCTTTTCTTTTACCTCTTTAGATTTATTCATGCACCAAAGTCTGGTTCTAATATTATATTATGACATGGAGTGCAATCTGTGGTCTTGAAGGCCATACCAGGGGAGCACGAATTTGAGCAGGCCTTATGAGGCTGGAGAAATTTAGACTGTGGTCCCAGCAGTGAACTGTCTGCCTGTCATCTGAGGACCAGCTTTGATAAGTTCAGAGAGTTTCGTTACCATGTGGGTCAGAAACTGATGACTTTTTCTTCTCACTAGCATCTCTTCAACTCTATTGACTAAATCATGTAGGGGCTGCATCTGCATCACTATGTAGGGTAGCCTGATTAAATGATAACTCCCTGGGAGAAGTTTTAAGGAGAGTATAGAATTTAAAGAAATAATTTGAAAGTATGAATAATCTTGGGCCTGAACCAGTTTTGAAAGTATATTCTTGGTTTCTGCAACAATAAATTTTGTCAGTTGGGCTAAAATGTGTGTAATTGAATCTGAATGCTTTTATTTATCCTTTGGAGAATTATGTGTTTATTGATTGGCCATATGGTATTATTTTTTCAGTACTAAAACATGAAGCGCTTCTTCAAAACTTTAGCTATTTGGGGCTTTGCTGAGCTTTTTAATGTTTTAATCTATAAAACAGATATTTTTTCTCTTGGATATACTTGGCAGAATCTCATTCAGTAGGCCAGGAGGCCATTTATGACCACATAGGTCACATGATCAAGACAGGTAATGGAAATATGGCATTTATGGATACATCTTCCTTCTTAGGAGAATTAATGCACTCAGTCTTGGTCCACATACCAATATTACATTTAGATCATTGATCAGTAAGCATTTATTCATTATCTGACATGTACCTGGCACTAATTGGATGTTGGGGATACAAAGATAAACAAAATGTTCCCTGCCTTCAAGGACAATTTTTTTTCTACCAACAAATGTTTATTTTTCTTTCTCTTTCACATCCCATCTTCCCCCAAAAATCAAGAAAGGAAAAAAAAAGAAAAACAAAACCTTTATGACACACATGCATAATTAAACAAAATAAGTTCCCACATTGGCCATGTCCATAAAAAGTATACTTATTCTACATATTGAGTTCATCTCTGAAAGGATGTGGGTAGTGGTTTATTACTGAATCTCTGCAATCATGATTGATAATTGTGTTCATCAGAGATCTTAATTCTTTCATTATAGCTATAGATACAAGAAGAGTTCCCACAAGATTAGGCTCAACCGGTTGAAAATTCTAATGATGGGAGGGAAGTCATCAAGATCCACAGAAATGTCCACCTCCATATGGAAAGGAGGAGGAGAGAGAGGAGAAAAAAAGGGGAAAAGAGTAAAGGACAAGTAGCCAGTCTTATAATCAATAAACCATTTCTGCTGAGCTTGTACCAACTATATCTATAAAACTGCTGAATCTTGAGCAATACTGTGGTAACAGTCTTGGATATATCTATTTTAAGGGTCTATAACTTCACCAATGCAGATCACAATCCCTTTACAGCTTTGTAAATGGTCCTCAAGAATGTCAATGGTTGGAACATTTCACATCTTGTGGCCAACCTGGTGATGTCTTTCTCTTTTGATATAGTTTCTCCATTTCTACCCTCCTTCACCTACCTTATAATTAGTATTACGTTAAAGAATATGAAAAGTCCTCTTCGGCTTAGGTACTCCTCAGTCCTCCAATACACATACACAAATACCTTCTGTTACATAGCTATGCTAAAGCCCATGGTTACATATAAACATGCCCTGAAACTGAAGGAGCACAGACAGCAAAAGCCCCCACTGTGGAACAAGAAGACAGGGGCAGGAGCGGTCACAAGCAGCCTGGGGCTAGAGACACTCCAAGAGCAACTTCTGCTCTTATGTCTGTGAATTTTCTTGTACATGAACAGAATTTGACTTTCTTTGTTCACACCTATCTTGGCTCCTTGCTAAGAACTCCCTTCTTACTAAGATTCTCACTTGGTCTTTCCTCCCAGGACTGCCCTGGGGACCATGTTTATAATTCCTCCTTGAATGGTTGTTGGTCAGAGACAATATTATTACAATTATTCTGAGGAAGAGCGAAACTGTTCTGAGCAAGAATGATATTGGTTTTCTTGTGCCAGTCTGCCTAGTAAAGCTTCTTCAATTTGTTATACTAGAAACCAAAGCATGGAGGTGATGTCCCAGTGGCCTCCCGGGGTTCTCTGCTGTCCTGGGAGTGCATTTAAAGAAGATCAAAACAGTATTTATTCCCTAGCTATCCATAGAGTCACTATCTAAATAGGTCAGTGGCTAGTGCGGGGATTTAAACAATAAAGCTGCACATCATATGGCTGTAAGCTTATAAATGTTCCTTCCCAAAATGCTCTGTCTGTACTCTGTGGTTACAGTGTTATTAAAGACGTTCTGTATCCAATTGTATTTTGATACAATCTAATCAGACTCTTAGATGCAGAATGGGCCTTTACTCTGTTAAAAATCTGATGGAAATGCTTGTGTTTCATTGTTGAGGAAGGTAATCTGACAAAGCCATCTTTGAAAGTGCTTATTTGGGGGCTTCGACCACACACAGAATTATTATGTGTTTGCTCCAAATTCTATTATTTGTTGCTTCTGAGAATCCTATAAATGGGTTTCTGTTGACGACTCCCCTACAGTAATGAAAAGGATCAATAGTCTTGTAAAGACTGCGCCACTGGAAAGAATTATGTGCTATCTTTAAGTGAAAATTGAACAGTGCTTTAAAATAGCATCGCCATTTTTGATTATTTAACCAAAGCTGTCAATATTTCATACAGAGTCCATGCCAGAAAAAGAACTTTCAGCGTTGTTTCAAGGATCAAAAGAGGAAATGCTATGCCACTGTGTCTGTGTTATATGGCTTTTTATAAAGAAATTAGTTAATAATAAACCAAATGACTGTGCTCTTTTCAAACATCTATCATCTGTTGTTTGATTCTCTCTGCTTGAAAGACGTGATCTATCTGTATTGTTGTCCATTCATTTTCTACTTGCAAAGTGCAGAAATGGGAAAAGCATCTTCTGCACAAATCCAGCTGTTAGCAATATTTATCAACCCACATTAAAATAGTCCCAGCTCTCCTTTGGCAGTTTCACACTTCTGATGCCCATCAGTTAAAGGCCAGTGTCATCAATTCAACACTATCTGCAGATTCAGAAAATTGGTACCCACAAATAGATTGGGTGGCTCTTTTGCTGCAATCTGCTTTCCATTTTCAAAACCTCAACTGAGGACTTTTATCTTGGTGAGATGAATTAAGTTTACCAAAGAAGGAAAATAGTATTCCATTATAATCTGAATCTTTGTTATTACAGTGCTTTAGAGATACCAGCCAAATAGATTGCCTGGACCTTTAACATATGACCAAAATGTTCTAGAATATTTCAGAATAAAGGCTGCCTAAGATTCTCATCAAAAAAAGATGAAGGCAGTGTTCCCAAGGAGCCCAGCATGCAATTGCTGAAGATCTGAAAATTAAATAGTGGAATTTGTCCAATGATCTTTGTATCATCTGAGAGTCTGTTTGGTTTCACTTGCAAAAGGTCTATCAGTCAAGTCCCTACTGGGAAGCAGTTTATTTTTTATTGTGCCCTGATTCCCATAAAGGATTAATATTATTGTGTTCAGATAATCATTCCCCCAGACACTCCCAGTGGATTTTAGCTAGGACATAGATTTCTGGGATTCTTCTTTTCTTTAAGAGTGACTTTCTGCCTCAGCTCATAGAGTACTCTCTAAATACTCAGTGAACCCAAAGGATTTTAATGATGTTAATAAGATGGTAGATCTTATTAAGTCTGTAAACAGATCTGTACACCAGCTTCTGAGAAGCACAGTTTACCATAAGGTTCAGTGTTAGGCCCTAGAAGCTTTGAGACACAGGGTGCTAGGCTGATGAGCCCAGGAAGATGCTCCCTGAGTGAGTGCAGGAGCCCAGTGAGTCACCTCATTCTACATGTTACGTTATCCTCCCATTGGGACCCCATGACTATCTGCCACGGTGTCCCAGTGTCCAGGTAGCAACCCATACTCTGGACTCAGCTCTTTTCCTCCCAGCTAAAGTTCACCTGTCTCATTCCTTCATGACTTTGCTATGTGGCTGACTGGCTAATATGATGAACTAAGATGATTTGAGAAGGCATCAATGGCTGATAATGAATTAATGCATCCCTCTACCCAGATAATATCTGCACTGTAAGAGGGGCCTTCAAGGCCTTAACAAGTAATAGTTTGTAGGTCATTTAGCCTTTTGGACTTCAGTTTCTTCATATATATAAAAAAGTCAGAGGGTTAGAGTAGATAATCACGAAGCTCCCTTGCAACTCTACATTCTAAGATTCAATGAATGAATGAATGATCTCCAAGCTCCCTTCCAGTTCTAACATTCTATGATTTTATGGAAATTTCCAGCCTTAGTACATGAGCAGAGTAAAGACCTGAGGTATGGTCCTGTGGTGATGGCTATAAGTTATGACCAAAAGATGCAGTAACTTCACTTTATAGTAAACAAAGACTTCATAACACACAATGAAGAATTAACAGCTATTTACTCTTTACCTTTCCTTTATTTAAAGACAAGTGATAACTCTGTGGGAAAACTCTAACCCCCATACACAAACCAAAACAGAACCAGTTCTAGGTGCTAATGTTAAATTTCTCCAAATACTTTTGGTCTTCAGTGACTCAGGTTCAAAGAAATTAACGGCATAACTATATGCAAGAAGTAAAACATGAGAAGCTGGACAGCAGTTCATGTCCAAACAAAACAAAACAAAATAAAACTCAGAGATTTCAGTGCTTGACTTGTTGACTTGATTCTAAGTGAATTAGCACTGTGTAAAGAGTTAATATGCGCTTAGTTCTGATGAACAGAAGTGTAGTGTCTATAGTGTCCGTACAATGCATGCTGCTGTACTCTGTCTTGACTAGACTAAATCTGGAGTACTGTGTCTGGGTCTAGGCTTGACATTTAGGGGTGACCAGGAAAGTGAGGAGACTCAAAAAGCATGCCATTCTATGATCAGATAAAGAATCGAGAAAACTGGGATGGGGGCGAGTTATCTGTCTTCAAATATCTGAATGACCATCACATGAAAGATGTTTGGCTTGTTTGGCTTTGCCCTTTGGGGCAAAGGCAGGGACAATGGAAGGAAGTTAGAGGGAGGTAGATACCACCTCAATATAAAGGATAAAATTCTATCAGAGCTGTCCGAAAGCAGAATGCTCTGATCCACAGGGGTAGTGAGTCTCCCGTCACTGGTGCTTTTTAAGAAGGGGTTGGATAGCTGATATGACAAGGATGTTGTGCACAGGATTCATGAGTTTGGAGTGAGGGTTGGACTAAACAACCTCTATGGTCCCTTCCAACTCTAAAAAATCCTATGGCTCTAACTGCTGGAATAGATTTTTCCACTTAGGATTGACCTTGGATAAAACTTTGAGGTAAGTGGAGTTTATCACTGAGGGCCTTATTCATTACCCTTCCTCCACAATCCTTTCTTTCTTTTGACAGTCCTTTTTTCTCCTTGGATTTATAGTTAGAAAAGACTTTGGAGGTCCTCTAGCCCAACCCCTAAAAACCCGAGGACTAATGCTATAGAAAGATGCCTGACTTAATTTCCCAGTGGTCAGGTAGCAGCTCATACTCTGAACCCTGCTCCAACCAAAGTCTACCTGTCTCATCCTCTCCAGGTCTTGTTAAGCTACTGACTAGCTAATGTGATATGCTAACACAAAATCAGAGGGCATGAGTGGCTGGGAATGGATTAATGCATGCCTCTTCCCAGATACATTATATTCCTACATTATAGTAGGGGCCTTCATTGCCTTTACAGGTAAATAATACTGCTGATGAGCCATATAACCTTGGTCACCAAGCCTCTTAAACCCCTCAGTTTCTTTATGTGCAAAAAAAATCAAAGGGATAGAGCAGATGACCATTAAGCTCCCTTGCAACTCTAAGTCCTATGATTTAATGAATGAATGAATAATCCCTCAGATCCCTTCCAGTTCTAACATTCTATGATTTTATAGGACTTTCCAGCCCTAGGACATGACCAGAAGACAAGATGTTTTGAAACAACAGTCATTTCAGTCACCCTAAATTAGTCTACTTTTGCGTAAAGTTAGACCTGGTTCCAGCCTGAAATGGAAAGTATCACTGTTGCGAAAATGGCCTGTAAGATATTAAGAGGCCTACAAACCCATCCCTTCCCTTTGCTGCTTACCTGTTGGAAATTATAGACGTCATAAACCCCAGGAGGGACCGGTACACAGGCACTGGCAAAGATGCGTTTACTTCCAGACTTGGTACTATAGAGCTGGGCCACTTCAGGCTCCGAGCCTAGAATAGGCACGTTTAACATGTCGGCCACAGCTAAATCATCTTTGTGGATGAGCCCACCAACAATGTATGCTTCCTTTCCTTGGATGAGGTTTTTTATTCTTTTGATTGTCTGGGGACTGTACTTGAGATGAGTGGCCAGGCACATACGATGTCCCTGTGGAAAGATAACATCATTCTTGTTAAAAGGTGTTCTTTCCCATTCCATGCCCCTAATTTATAATGTTGCACACAATAAATACATTATTAATAGCAGGCTGGGTTATGACCTATCCTGTAGTTTAGCAGTTTAAATTGATAAAAGCTGTTGGGGTGAGGCTCCATAATCGTTCACATCTTTAGTGTGCTGGGAATGGGCTCGCTGGGGATAGAACTAATTACTACACATCTGTATTTATTTGATCCGCGTGGAATTATCCTTCTGTCAGTCGGAGAGGAGGCTGGCGGCCTTTGGGTAACTGATTCATCTCAGGAACACCGCTGGCATGGTTTAACACTAAAGTGCCTGGAAAATCAATACAGAAAATGAAGAAAAAAGCCCAGCAGGAGAGAACATACCCCACCAGACTGTGCACAGAACACAGTGCCCTTTAGGTGGTCTTTCAAAAACAAGGCGCTTGGAGCATCCTCTTCCCCCCATCCACTAGAGAGCCCACTGCATGGAGTGCGCTTCTTTGCTGCAGTTATCATGGATCAAGTCCATTTCTCTGCAGATGATTTGAGGAGGGAAAACAACCTGGATTTTCCAACAGACTTCAAATTCATTTTCAAATGGAAAACTTCTTTTCTATTTGTTTTTGACAATGAAACGTATGAATTTAGTGATTCATATGACTGCCTCATTTCATAAAATCCCAGGTAACTATATTTCATACCCCTGAGAGCAGGGTTCTTAACTGGGGTCCATGGGTACCTCCTTAGCAGGCCATAGATAGATTTCCGGGGGTCTATGAACTTAGATGGAAAAATTGACAACTTCATTTCCATCCCCATACCTCAATCATTCCTTTGAAATTAGGAAGGAAATCTGGTGCTTCCTTCAATTATTTAAAAACATTATTCTGAGTAGAGGCCCAAAGCCTTCACTAGAGAGTCCCTGACTATCTTCCTAGTGGGTGAGAGAAGGGAATAAGCATTTATATAGTGCCTACTATTTGCTAGGCATGGTGCTAAGTGTTTTATAGATGTTATCTTATTTCATCCTCACAAGAACCCTGGGAGGTAGATGCTATGATCTCCATTTTAGAGTTGTGGAAATTGAGGCAAACAGAGATTAAGTGACTTGCCCAAGGGTCATACTGCTAGCAAGTATATAAGGTTAGATCTGAACTCGGGTCCAGGCCCAGACATGACTTGTACCCTGTACCTGCCTCACTAGAAAAAAGTAATGCCATTTTGGGGTCACCAACTATGTATCATTTTTAACATTCTGAAAAGTCCCTTGATAATTTATTTTTAGCTACTTTATTGAAAATTAATTAAGCTGCTATTTTAAATGTCATATGAATAACATAATACATAGAATCCATGGAGTCTCAGAATCATACAAATACTACAATACATAGAATCATGGGATCCAAAAGTTAGAATGGGTCTCATAGGATCTCCATGGGGACCAGCAGCATGATGTGTAGATGGGTTCAGAATCTGAGGACCTGGCTTTGAATCATCTCTCTTCCACTTAACTACTTGTGTGACCTTGGACAAGTCACTTAACTTCTTAGAACCTCACTTTCCTCATATTTAGATGAGGGGGTTAGACTAGATGACCTCTTAAGTCACTTCTAGGCTTGAGTTGATGGATGACTCCAATAGTTTATCTTTCAGTCATAGTGTTGAGACATTTGTCCATTCTATTTTTAACTCATTCCTAGGAAACATATCAGTAAGCATCTACAATAGATAAGGAACCGTGCTAGGCTTTGGAGATAATAAGGACAAAGCAAAAAAAAAAGTCCTTTTCATAGTTCTCTAAAGGACCTTGGAGATCATCTATTCTGGACTACTAATTATACAAATGAGAACCTTTAGGCCTGGAGTGGTGGAAGAACTTAAGTTCATAAAACCAGTCCAGGACAGAGTCAAGACTAGAACCTTGTTCTCCTGACCACCAATGGGGTTTTCTCAATCTATTATTCCATCCTATCTCCTTGAGAAAGAAAATGTGAAGCAATGGAGAGTAATGCCACAGGGGGATCACCATCCAAGTACCATTCTGTGAAATGGGAATAGTAGCAGAACCTTCCTTCTGAGATAGTGATGAGGACGCTGTTCAGTTTTTTCAGTAGCTGTTCAGTTTTTTCAGTAATGTCTGATTCTTTGTGACCCCATTTGGATTTTTCTTGGCAAAGATATTCGTGTGGTTTTCTATTTCTTTCTCCAGATCATTTTATATTTGAGGAAACTGAGGCAAACAGGGTTAAGTGACTTGCCTAGGGTGACACAGCTAATAAGCATTTGAGGCTGAATTCAGGTCTTCCTGACTCCAGGTCTGGTGCTCTATCCACTCTGTCACCTACCTGCCTATTATAAGTACAACATGAAATAATATTTGTAAAGGGCTTCGAAATTCTTTAAGTACTATATAAATACTAAATTAAAAAAAATGTGTATTCAAGAAAGCAGTCTTAGGAAACCCTATTCGTTTCCTAATATTGTTTTTCCCTTTGTTTTATTTCTTCAATAGCGGGGATAGGGAGGAGGAAGGGGTAGGAGAGAGGGAAAACCATTTTCTGTTAGTTGAAAATAAAAATTTAAAAAATGAAACTTCATTGTTTCATTTGATGATGTCTGTAAAGAAAGAAATGCTACTTCTAGATAATTTTGGATTTTTTAATCTGACTATATTTTAAACCTTCCTATTTTATGGGTTGCTTTCCCTACTTTACAATCTATCCCAGTAAGACACAGCAGAAGAATCCAAGATTCCTGGAGACCCATGGTTTCTAGACTTGGCCCACAGAAATATTCCAAATGTAGCAGTTTACCCGTACTGTCTTAGCTTTTAAAATCATCATTCTCCACATTTTATCAGTAGAGAAATTAAAAGTCTAGAGCAATGATGTCAAACTCAAATAGAAACAGGGCCACCCAAACTATATATAAGGGTCCCTGCCAGCCACACATTAATTTAGAAAAATACACATTAATATTATCTATGTTTTATTGTATTTTTATTTATTTTTGTTAAATATTTTACAGTTACATTTTAATTTGTTTTGGGTAGCCCTTGGGAGTTTTAATTTGTTTTGGGCAGCCCTTGGCTGCATATGGTCCATGAGCACACAACACTTCTGGTCTAGAATGTTTGAGGGAGATAATCCAATAACTGGCAAAAGAAGAACAAAATGCAATGTGTAATTGTTTCCCTTTAAAGTTCTGTGTTTTATGCATCCAAAACTACCTTTCTGTATGGAAATCATCTCTTTTTTTTCTGGATCTCCCTTTCTCCTGTGGTTCTTTATACACTCTAACTGGAATTATATTTATTTATAGATATAACATACTTTATCACTAGAAAATAAGTTATTTAAGTGTAGGAATCTTATGTATTTATCTATCTACCTATCCTACAATGCGGTAGCTAGATGGTGCAGTGGACAGAGTACTGAGTCTAGAATCAGGAAGATTTATTTTCCTGAGTTCAAATCTAGCCTCAGATACTTGCTAGCTGTGGGACCTTGCATAAGTCACTTAACCCTGTTTACCTCAGTTTCTTCATCTGTAAAATGACCTGGAGGAAGAAATGGCAAACCCTTCCAGTGACTCTATCAAGAAAACCCCAATGGGGTCATGAAGAATTGGAAATGCCTGAAAAAAGATGAACAAACCAACCAAAATCCCATAATACCTGACATACACATGACTCACACTTGCCTTTGTTTTGAGTGAGGGAGGGCTGTGCAGGTCACCAGCCTCACTTCTCCTCATGAGCCATCTGGGTCCAGTGACCAGACACTCATCAGGATGACTGGAGATGGCCCAGGATGGCCCGTTAGGGCATGGCCTATTCAGGTACTCACTTAGGGTGAGGTAAGGTCCATCCAGCGAATACCTAGCACAGTGCTAAGTCAGTATTCCATAAATGCTTATTGGATGAATGAAAAGAGTAGAGTTTATAGACCTTATTTCTATGCCTCTGTCAGGAAAATAACTGGGAAACAGAGGAATGTAGGTTATTATCAAAAGGTCTTGTCTGGAAATTTGGAGAAAATTTGTGCCTCAGACCTATCCAATGGAACAACATGGAATACCAGGATCCTTAAAGATAAAATACCTTTAATTCATTGCATCAGCATTGGAGTGACATACAAAATGTTCATCACTGATTTTTTTACAAGTCAGTTATTGTGTAATAACCTACTTATTATTTCCTTAAAACATTAATGGCTCAAAAATACTGACATGTACATTTTGCCATTACAGATTCAAGTGTTGTGCTGCCACTTGGGCAGGCTTAGAAACACATTTTGGCATTTTTTTCCTCTTCAACGCTTTATCTTTTTTTTTAAAATAGTATTTCATTTTGCCATTTTTTTAAAAAAGATCTTTCTCAAGCTATTGAAAATCCACACTGTCACTATTGCACATCTCTATTTAGAAGATTAAAAACAACAGCTAAACAAAAACAGTGATGATCTTTTTTTTTAAAAAAAGTCAATTGCATGTAAATAGATTACTTGCTCAAATAATCTAAATTAGAAAAGGAACAGGAAAAATGGCTGCAAGTGTGATTTCTTCAGTAATGAGGAACCTTGATCTACAGATATGAATTATCATCTTCTCTGTATCTTAACTTGACAGCTACCCAGAGCCCTAGGAGGCTGAGTAACCTGCCCAGGGTTATATAGTCAGTATGTGTCAGAGCAGGACTTGAATTCACGTGTTCTTGACTTCTCTACCTACTATGCCACGCCACAAAGTGTCAGATATTTATAACAAAAGATGCAGATGCAAAATACAAGTACCATAGAAGTACAATTCAGTTGCACCAGTGAGGACCACCAAGGTACATCAAAGTGTCCATTCTTCAAACCCACCAACTGTGCAGAGGTAAGAAAAAAAATAAGGCTTACAGAATAAAATTCCTTAGGTAGAACACAGACTCCACCAAATCTGGAGCTAAAAGGGACTTTTTGAAATTGCCTACAATAATCATTTATAGATGAAGAATGAGGTTCCTTTCAGTGAACATGGAAACCATGGAAACAGTGAATTAGTGGCAGAACTAAAGCTGGAACCTAGGTTCTATTATGTGCTAGGCACTGTGCTGGAATATAAAGATAAAACAAAACAGTTCCTACCCTCAATGAGCTTCCATTCTATCAGGGGAATAATACATACCCATTCAGGCCAATATAAAATATACACAGAAAGATTTTTCAGAGAGGGCACTCATCAAAACTTCAGGGTAGTTTGTTCAATAGTGACCATTCTAGAGGCAGGGTAGGGAAGGCTGGGAGACATATGCTGGAGAGATGGGGTTAGGGAGTGGGGGTCAGCAAGGGGAGCTTTGGCCTATGTAGCCTACAACTCAGAATCCCAGGGGTTCTAAATGTAGCCTTGGGGCACTATATTATGCTTTCTTTCACATGTAGCAAGGGAAATTATGGTTAAA